>CM053606.1:68796198-68817320 GCA_028646535.1 Procyon lotor | reverse complement strand
GGCCCAAATCCACAACCCCCAGATTAAGACCTGAGTGAAAACCATTGGTCAGATGCTTAACCGACTGAGCCACCCAGGTGCCCCAAGATTTCCTCAGTTTTATCTTCTGCACCTACTGTAATTTATTTCAATTCTGAGATCATATTTTAATTTCTAAGAACTTGGTTCTCTGTTCCTTTTACAGCATCCTTTTTAACGAATGTAGTATCTTGCCTATCTGAGATATTCATAGCTTTTTCTCTAAAAAGGATTCTTTCTTTAGCCTCTAGTGCTTTTCAATAGGAATATAATGTGAGCCATATATGTAATATTAAATTTTCTAGGAGCCACATAAAAAGAAACAGGTGAAGTTAATTTTAATATTTAACATACTGAAATATCATCTGAACATCTGATCAGTATTTTTAAATCTTTAGTTAAATATTTTTGTTTTTTGTTTTTGTTTGAAAGGAAGGGTTACTGAGTCTTTGAAATCTGGTGTGTATTTTTCATTTAGAGCATATGTCAATTTGGAATAGCCACATTTCCAGTACTTAGTAGCCATATGTGGCTAGTGACTACCATATTGCCAACACAGTTCTAGATCTTCAGTTGGTTTTGTTTCTGCTTATTTTGATTTCAGTCTTTCACAAATACCTGCTTAAAATGAAAGAATTGGGAATTGAAGTCTCTTTGGAAGCTTTTGAATACATACAGGCTTTAAAGATTTTGAGCTTTAGTGTGATCTATTTGGGAAACACCTATTGTCTGTATCTCTAGGTCTCTGTTCTTAGGCTTGGCTGATACCCCAGAGAAAGGTTTTCCCCTGCCCGTAGGTGTGGTGCCAATAACTCTGTGAGCCACCTTGGGTAAGAAGGCTCCACGATCTCCACTGGAGCAGGCAGACTAAATTCTTATTTTTAGATAGTTGCCCACCTGTTGTTTGTGCTTGACATTGCCCATCCAGAGGCCCTGTCTTTTACACTGCCCAGAGAAGAAATGCCCACACTTCTGGGGAAGAGGTTGCTCAGAAACATGGAGTGGAGACAAGAATCTGGAGATCTAATACTTCTTAAATAGCCCACCTTCCTCCGGGATCAGAGTACCTAGTGCTGACCGTCTCTGGGTCTCCTATAAATTATATTGGTTCTCATTTTGGAATTTTAGCTTTCTCAGGACTGCTAAGCCATTACTTACTTACTGCTCTTCAGTGGTGAAATGTTGTTTTTATCTCCTTGCCTATTCTAGTCTTTGTGGGCTTAAATGTTTTAGTGGGGTTGCTGGGGGGAAAGAAGCTAGGCACAAATGTTGAGTCTGCCATGTTAGCCCAAGAAACTTGATTTCTATACAGGACTTTCACATTTTGCAGAATTCTCAGCTGAGAAATGGAGACAGAGTACCTCTGAATGACTATTAATCTCACAATGAATCGTTCTGACTCTTCTACCAGTCAGGGGGAGGAAATGGGTCCAATATTATTCCATCTCAAGAATACTGTGGAACCAACATTTTAATGTGGGGAGCCATGCTCAATTTTTATAGTATTAGAGAGTAGCCTTCATTTTACTCATATTTGGGAAATCTAAAGCCTCAAGAGGTTAAGTGAGCTCCTTCAGATCCTAGAATAATAGAGGTAGAAATTAATCTCAAGGCTTCCCCTCTCTGGGACCAGCAGGGGAAGCAGGTGAAGTGGGTGCCTACCTCACCACAGATAGTATGGGACACCCACTAGCCAGATATAGGCTGTTTCTATACCTGAGCAGTGGAAATATTGAAATCACTTATGCCAGTAGAGGGATAGAGGTGGCATGCCCCTTGATAGTTTGAGAAAGGAGCTTTTTCTTTAACCTACTTATGGCAATTCAAGTTGTATTTAAAAATTAGATAAATAAAACGTTGACAGTGTCTTTCTTGTAAGCCATACTGTCTTATGCTAATCTTCAGTCTGGCGAAAGTAAAACAGAAGGACCCAATAGTATTTTGTTTTCTGTCTACCCCATGCCAATAAAATTCAGAATATAAGCTTTTTCTAATTAATATGACTGGGCTTATTTTAATAAAACAATTGAGGATCATGCTAACTTTGGGGCAGTGATGAATGTACTTGGTATAGGATATATAGCAAAGTTTTAAAACCCTCGTGCAGCTTTTGGTTTTATAAAGTTTTACTGAGTATCAGTTAACTCAGTTTTAATGCAGATATAATTTTTGGTGATGATGTCAGATTGACTTTATAGATAACATCAATAACAAGCATATGTATATTTCTAACTATGGATTGACCTTAAGTCCCTTCTAATCTGAAGGAACATGCTAAATCCATTAGCTATTCAGTAAATTATTAAAAAGGGAAAAAGTGGACAGAATGATATTCCTAATGTGATTTTTTTCTTTAGCTCCCAGAACCATTCATTTTATTCCGATTGTACAAGGAATTTATAGACCTTGCAAAAGAGATCCAACATGTAAATGAAGACCAGGAGTCAAAAAAGGATAACCCCGAGGACAAAAAATGGCCAAGTACATGTATAGAAATAAACAGAATTCTTATAAAAAGCAAAGACCTTCTAAGACAACTGCCAGTATCAAATTTTAACAGTCTTCATTACCTCATAGTCCATCTTAAGCGGTAAGAATTTTGTATAAGGCGAGCATTCATTGGTGGGTGGATATTTGGTCAGGTTTTTGTTTGGCTTTTTTGGTTTTGTTTAAATTGTGATAAAATACACATAACATAAACTTACCATCTGAACCACTTTTATTATTTTTTAAAGATTTATTTAAAGAGTACATGGGGGAGGGGCAAAGGGCGAGAGAAGAGAGAATTCCAAGCAGTCTCCGTGCTGAGTGTGGCTGGTGTCTGATGTGGGATTCAGTCCCATGACCCTGAATCATGACCTGAGCCAAAACCAAAAGTTGGATGCTTAACCAACTGCGCCACTTATGCACCCCATCTTAACCACTTTTAAGTGTACAGTTCAGTAGTCTGAAGTACATCCATATCGTTGTGATATTTTATTTTATTTTTTAGATTTTATTTATTTATTTGACAGAGAGGAGAGAGACCACAAGTGGGCAGAGAGGGAGGCAGAGAGAGAGGGGAAGCAGGCCCCCTGCTGAGCAGAGAGCCTGATGCGGGGCTCAATCCCAGGACCCTGAGATCATGACCTGAGTCGAAGGCAGAGGCTTCAACCCACTGAGCCACCCAGGCGCCCTTCGTTGTGATATTTTAAAATTAATGTCTTATTTCTCATATATGTTAGGGAAAGGGAGACCTTGAATAGATTTTCTCGTGGCTAACACCTTCCCCTCAGATACCTCCTGTGTGCTGCACTCTGGCTGAGGAAATAAGGATGCAGATGTATGGTCTCTGTCACCTGTCGCGCTTGTCCTCTTGAGGGCAGACCTGCAAACCAGCGCATTGCAGCACCATTCCGTTCTAATGGGGCCGGCACAGCGTGCAGAGGATGATGAGGGGATGGAGGGGCCATCAGTCAGAGAAGCCAGCCCTGAGCCAGACTGGAAGACCTGGGTGGTGGTTTGGTGACAAAGAATGTACACAAGAGCATTCTGGGTAGAGGGTAACAGACACGGGGGCACGAGCTAATGTTGCTCTTGGGAAGCATAGGTAGTTTGGTGAGGCTGGGATGTAGCAAGCAGTGGCTTGAAGTGAGCTAGGCTGGACCTAGGAAGGAAAGTCCTGCACACCTGCCTGATGAGTTGACTGTCTTCCTTCCATACCCATGAAAGAATTCGGAGCCAGGAAAGTAAAGTGTTTAGATTTGTTAGATCTTTCTGGCAGCAGTAGGGAGAATGGGTTGGAGGGGGTCCTTTACTGCAGTTTGGAACCTCTTGGGTGGTCATAGAAAGAAAAGGGGTAGAGAGCTTGAAATAAGGCCAGAGCACGGGGAGTGGCAATCGAGCAGAAAGATCTTTATGAGGCAGAATCAGCGTGGCTTGAAGACCAGCTGTGGCCCTGAGCAACCGACGATGGCAGTTACGTGTCCAGTGTAAGGGCCCCGGAAGGATGCGCTGTTACTGAGATAGGAGCAGCCCTTCGTTTTTGGTTTTCTTTTCTGCTGGTCAAACTTTAGTAGTTCCTCTACTTGCTTAAATGTTATCCTAATACTGTGAAACCCAATTCAGTGTGTGGTCAGTAGCTAATCATATAAATATATCCTTTTTGTACACTTCTGCAGCCTGTTTTCCCTCCACCCTTCCCAGTCTATAGTAAACTACCAGCAAGGAAATATAACAGGCAAATTTCACACAGCTCTATGTGTTCTGCTTCACAGAGTCGTAGATCATGCAGAAGAAAACAAAATGAACTCCAAAAACTTGGGGGTGATATTCGGACCGAGTCTCATTAGGCCAAGGCCCACAACTGCTCCTGTCACCATCTCCTCTCTTGCCGAATACTCAAACCAAGCCCGGTTGGTCGAGTTCCTCATCACTTACTCACAGAAGATCTTCGATGGATCCCTGCAGCCACAAGAGGTAGTCGTGTGTAGTACAGGTGGTGGTGGTCCTCATGTTGATCAAGGCTGCCTTCCAAAGCCTCTGTTATCACCAGAAGAAAGAGACCCAGAACCTTCTATGAAGTCACTGTTTTTCTCTTCAAAGGAAGTGAGTTTTGACCTTTATGTAATTGTGGTGCAACTCTGTAATGTTTATTACCTATTAACAAGATTAAATATTTTTGAGTTATATTGAGGTGTGTTTTCCTTCTTCAAATTAAAAAATTCTCCTCTATCAACAGGATATGCACACTGTGGATGGTGAGACCAAAATTTTTGAGCCAGCTACGTCATTTGAGGAATCAGAACGAAAGCAAAATGCATTAGAAAAATGTGATACGAGTCTCATTGGTGAGTGGCCATGTAAAATTCATGCTTTTTGACTTCAAACGGTGCTGACAAACCTTGTCTAACAACTACAGTGAGTGAAGTTGAGAGAAATCAGAGAAAGAAGCTTCATTAGTGAATGTATGTTTACTGGTAATTAAAAAGTTGCTGTTTACCAAATGAATGTCATTCTTTACAATAATCTTTCTTATAAAAAGACATTTTGGAGTTCATAGGTATTTTTGTTCTCTTTCTGAAAAAAATTCTTTTTCATTTTTGCCATCAATTAAAGTCAAGGCAGAAATGTGTTGAGCAGTATGAATTATCATACCATCTGTTACTGTGAATCATTACATTGACCTAACTCCTTATAACAAGTCAGCTAGACTCCTAAAATTTTTTTCAAATGCTTTTACCTGTCACCTTTCACACATTAAGCACAAATTATGTCTATGTTATTCACTGTATGATAATTTTGGTTGCAGTGGTTAGTAGCTGTCATGCTGGTGAAGAGGATTCCATTTGTTACTATAATACTATCTATCATTAGAACTAAATTCCAGTTTTTTAAAAAGGTAGAGATATATTTTAAATTTGATGTGTAATCCTGTATCAGTGATCATAGCCTGACAGGATCCAAAAAGTAAGGGAGCTAACATTCACTTAAGCATCTGCCTACTCTGTGCTAAGCACAGTGCTTATTGTTTGATTCCATTTGTCTGATTTGATCTTCACAACAGTCCCGTGTGGAAAAGTCGGCAGTATTAGCCCCATTCGACTCATCGCCGAATACTCTGAGAGAGGCTAAATAATGTCAGAGGTCATGCCACTGGTAAATTGTTCAGTCAGTATTTGAACTTAAATTTGTGCTTATTTTATTATCTCATCATCAAGGGCTCCCAATTAGGAAGAGTAATTATAATAAATGTTTTTCGAGAGCCTGTCGTATACCAGACCAATTCTGAGCACTTTTCCTGATTACATCCTTTAGGCCTCACATCGTCATAGATACAGTCATGATCTTTTCTGACAGATGCAGACCCCTAGGGCCAGGGACATTGCCTTGCCCAGCACCAAGGTGGCAGAGCTGAGCTCAACCTGGCAGTAGGGCTCCAGAGTCTGCACTCTGGCCCATTACATTCTGTGTCTGTCCCTTGGAACTTTAAGAACGTGCATGACTCAGGTCATGATCCCAGAGTCCTGGGATTGAGTTCTGCATCAGGCTCCACAGGGAGTCTGCTTCTCCCTCTGCCCCTCCTTCCACCTGTTCTCTCTCTCTCTCTCTCTCTCAAATAATAAATAAAGAAAATCTTTTTTAAAAAAATGCTTAAAATGAAAGAAAAAAATAATGTACTTTGGTTGGTAACTGTGGCCCGACCACCAGCAGTCGGTTCCCTTAGAATGGTCCATAGATGCAGGGAAGGACCTGGGAAGGCAAAGCAAGAGCACGGTGCCCTGGAAGCCCAGGGGAGAGAGGTCACCAGTGTCAGGTAAGGAAGAAGGTCAGATGACATGAAGGCTGACAGCTGATTCTGATGGCCTCCTGTCTGCAAACCTCTGCCCCAGAGATGTGGGAGAAGGACCTGGCCACAAGGGAAAAAAGGGTCACATGCTGTGCTCGGGGCAGCTAAAGTTCAAAGCCAGAATGCTACTGAGGCACAGGGTTGTTGGATGTTTTCCAGCAGGAAAGGGCAGTGAGAGCAGAGGGCTGGCATTTTCCAGAACCAGGAATTTTTTAGAGGAGACGCTACAAAAAGGGACCAGGTTGGAAGGAGCTAAGGGTTCTAGTTTGAGAAAGCATGGCCCATGGGTCCAGACTTGATAGGAAAGAGTAGAAAGCAAGGCTGGGAGGAAATAACCAATGGGGAGAATGGTGTTTTTTACTTAAAACTGAACTCTTCAACCTGAATTGGACAGGATGGATGTTATAGCGCATTGATGAGTTGATCAGATAAGAAGGCATCTGAGGCATTTAATGGCATATATTCTCACTGTGGGTTGGATGTAACTGAAAACAGCAGATTGAATGAGTTGACAAAAGCCTTTGGATTCAGGGCACACCTGCATTTGGTTGGTGTATAAATTGGTGTGGCTTTTCTGAGGTTCATTTACCATTACCTACTGAAGTTGTGACATTCCTTTCACCTCACAAATACTTGTTTACCTGGAGCACATTAAGAAAAAAAAGTTACTTCAGCAATTTTTTTTTTACTAACCTGCAGTGGATTTTATAGCTGTTTATTATATTGATTTAAATAAATATAAAATTCTAACATTTTTATTTCAAGTGCACCTTTAATACATCATGAATATTTAACTTCAGTGCATAGATAACTGCAAGTAGTTAACAAGAGTCTTATATATTTTTCCAAGTTATTCTCTAAGACTCTTGTTAACCACGTGTCATGAAGTTTGATTTTTAAATACATCTTTTCCCTTTTTTAGACAACAAAGTGGGTTTGCTTGTAGACCAAGAACTTGAATCATCATCACAAAAGATGGAAGATATCTGTAAAACTTCCAAGCCACTTACTTTGAAATCAGATAGGGAAACAAACAGTGTTGAAAGGCATGCTCCACGGACCAAGGTTAGACCTACAAGTTTGCCTGTAGATAGACTGCTTCTTCTTGCAAGCCCTCCTCATGAGAGAAATGTCAGAAATATGGGAAATGTAAATTCAGACAGGTTTTGCAAGAATCCTGCCTTTGAAGGAGTTAGTAGGAAAGATACTCCTACTATTGTCTGTTCCAAATTGGATGGCCTTGACCAGCAAACTCTACAAAAAACTCGGGAGAGACAGTATGAACAAAACGGCCTCAGTGCAAAGACAGCAGTGACTGTGCCCAGCGCACTCCAGGAAAGAGCGGGAACCGCGAGCATCAGGATCGGTGGGGACCAGCCTGACGGTGCCCCCCGGCCCAGTAAGCCATACACAGAACCAGTCAGGTCAGTGAGACAGGTGGCAGAGAGACGATCCTCTGACTCCTGCCCTCCCGCGGCTGTTAGAGCTCCCCGAACGCTGCAGCCCCAGCACTGGACCACATTTTACAAACCACGTGCTCCTGCCAGCGGTTTTCGAGGGGATGAGGAGAAGCCCGCGGCTCCCTCCCCAGCACTGCCTCCCAGCACAGCCCCTGCCCCCCAGGGACCCCTGCTAAAAACAGTCCCCGCCTCGGACAAGGCACCCGCCACCTCCACGCAGCCCACCAGCAAGCCGAAAGAGAACTCTGAGGAGCGGGACTTGCCCGAAGTGCCTCCCGCATGTCAGAGACCGAGGCTAAAACGAATGCAACAATTTGAAGACCTGGAAGATGAAATACCGCAGTTTGTGTAGGGTTGTCAGAATTCATCTTTTCTTTGTTGTTGTTTTGTTTTGTGGTATTGTGTTTGTTTCGTGAAAGAAACTTCTGACAGAGCCCCTTCTGTACGGTATTGCCACATCATGGGTTTTGCTTTTGTCCTTGTATCGTGTTAATACTGTGTTGGTCATATTGAATGGTAGACTGTTTTGATAGGGCCCATCTGTGCCTCACTGGAATTCTCTGTATTTTTAAAGTTGTGAATAAATAGGTGGACTCGTGTTTTTTAAAGTTTAGTTGATTTTTCCCATAAAATGGTCCATTTAAATGCATCCCTAATATATGATATAGTTCTCAACTAATAGGTGCAGTTGGGGAAAATCCGCTTTATTTTTTGAAGTGAAACTACGTTGCTTATTTATAAAAGGACTATTTCCGAATACGAGTGTGTGAAAGATCTTTGTCTGGTATGATTGTTTTGTTCACATGATTTTATAGTGTGTCTTTCACCACTTATATGGTATGTATGTAACCTTTTATTTTACAATTGGCAATTCACCTATTAATATTTACACAACGGCCAAAAGGCTTGCAAATCTGTATTTAATTTCATTTTTATTAATGGCCAGATTTTCCATGTGATAGTTAAATTGTACAAAGAAAATACACTTAAACTTGTTTCTAAATTACATAGTTCAGTTATGTTTTGTTTGGATTTAAATGGTTTTAACACATTTAATATCTTTTCACTTCTTGCCTTGTTCTACATAAACTTTTGTTTTTCAGCAGTTCTGAACATTTTGGTATTTTATACATTGGTCCAAAAATGTTTTAAAATTCAATGCATTTCCTCTTCATGTTGTCTGGGATTTTTTTTTAAATGACTCCTTTCGTATGAAATGTTTTCACTTTTAAGTAATTTTATGTACTTTTTCTACCTGAATTTTTAACCATTGACAATGTATGTCTCATCCAAATCATGCAGAGATTTATTTAAGTTGATTGTAAGTATAGTTTGATAAGCCTCATTGTTTGGGATTTGAGAAAAGGTGTAGATGATTGGATAGATATATTTCATTTATAAAATTCCCAGTTTTTAGAACTAGTGCAGTTCTGTGATTTTCTGGGTTACATCTTTTTGCCTAAAATAGGAGATAAAAGGGACAAAAAAATTAAAATAGCCTCTTTTTCTATGTGTGAATTCTATTTGTAGCAAATGCTTTTATATGAATGTTATCCTTGATAAAAAATACATATATATAATATATGATACATATATATGTGTGTATATATATATATACATCTGTTAAATTATTTCAAGTTCTCGTGGCTTCTCTGAAATTGTTGCCTCTTAGGGTGTGAGACTGAGATTTAGTCACCATTAGCTTAGTGGTCAGTACTTGGGCTCATATTATCCCTTGACTATTACATGAAATGCATTTTGTGGGAAGTTGCTATATAGCTCTCTATGACATTATGGACTAGGGAGAAATGAGTAACTCCTTTGTGCTAGATTCTTGTGTTTAGTCCTTATTGTATAAGATATAAAAGAATTGTATTGCTACAAAAACCTAAAAAGGAAAGAAGAGCCAGCATTTTTTAACCTTCTCTTTGTGCCATGAACTTTGCTAAATTCCTACATAAATGATTTCATTCCTAGTTCACAGCAGCCTGTACTACAGAGGTAAGTATTTTCTATTCCTGGTCCCATAAGTGTAACAGTTGGAGTCACGTCTCAAACACAGGGCTGTCCAGTTCTTGATGTTTAGTACTCTTAATGATTGTGTTATTACTAAGTAATATCAGGTAATATTTAACAATAGAAAATATACCTTTAAAATTTTTTTATTGTGGCAAAATGCGTATAACAAAAAATTTACCACTTTTAAGTGTACAGTAGCATTAACTGCATTCACATTGTTCTGCAACTATGACCACTATCCTATCTCTAGAGCTTTCTCATCATTCCATGTTGAAACTTTGAAAACGTACTTTTAAACTCCTTTAGTTTTCTTTCAACGTACTGAGACAACTGAGTCAAAGACTCTCTCGTCTAATCAACTGGCCTCACTTAAACCCCAAAAGTGAGAATTCCACTTGGGCCTTTGTGTCTTTAGGGCTCTCTGGCATCTCATCCAGCTTAATCCATCAGTCTGTAGCTGTTTCTAGTTTTCCTGGGACATTGGGCAAGTGCCTCCCGAGCAGAGGCTGCTATTTCTGGAGGACCCAGGGTGCACACTGCCCTGTTCTACTCGGTAACGTGGTGGCAGTTCTTCACAGGAAGTTTTATGACACATGGAAAGAATAGGAGTCAAGGGAAAGGACAGGAGTGGGGAGCCCTTTGAAAGCTGCCAGACCACCAGAAAGGTTTGTGGAACCATCTTGTTCAAGTTTGCGAGAAATCTTGTGAAGGGTTGATCGTGACTTTCTTTGATAGGCTTGTTTTATGTGCTGAGAACCTTAATTAGCATCTGTGAATATTTAAAATTACTTCCTGTGCACTTCAGGCAATGTATTTCTTTTGATACAGAGATGAAGAAGAGATGATCCCTGTGAAGGACTTGTCCAGAGATTTCAGAAGCCAGTGAAGTCATACCTTCCTTCTTTGGGTGATTTAAAGATGGTACTCTGGCTACATTATTCCCGGCTAACCTTAAAACACTTACAGTATTTGTACAACTATAAAAATCTTTTAAATGACAACCATGTATATTTTTACAGCACGTTATTGTCAATTCTCTGGTGTTTTCTTTCCTAGAAGCAGGAAATTGTTTTGATGTGCTGATATGATGATATGCATAGACAATTCAGTAATAAATCTGGAGTTTAGCAAAGGTGCTACATTCACAATTATGCAAAAGTCAGTTGTCTTCCTGTATATCAACTAATAAAATAAGTTTTTAGAAAGGTCTCAATATAAATTTGAAAGACCTGAGAATAGATCTAACAAAATATATACGAGATCTTCATGGAGACACTTTTAGACTATATCAAGAAGCATTTAAGGAGCTCTTGGAAAAAATGGAGTGCTCTATGATGTGCATGGATGGGAAGACTCAATATTGTAAAGATAATCATTTACCTTCCATTTACTTGTCAGTTCATCGTGGTCTCATCCAATATTGAACTAGTTTTGAACCATTTGAAAGTAAGTTGCATACAGGATTTCACCATTACCCCTAAATACTTTAATGATGTTTCCCTAAAACAAGGACCACTCCTACATAGTCACAGTAGGAAAATCAAAATCGGGAGATTAATATTAATATAGAACATGTAATCCACAGACAGCATTTGAATTTGCCAATTGCCCCAATACTGTTCTTCTCTGCTTCAGCATCCCTATGCAAGATCTGATGGTGCATTTAGTTGTCCTATCTCTTGTCTCCTTTGATCTGGAGCAGTTTTTCCAGTCTTTTCTTTCATGACCTTGATATTTTGAAGAGTATAGGCCAGGCACTTTGTAGTATGTTCCTCAGGGTTTATCTAATTATTAGATACAATTATTAGGGTTCCTCATGATTAGATTCAGTATATACATTTTTGTTGGAAATGATGTCCTATTTTTCTCACTGTATCATACCTGGAGGTACATAGTGTCACACTGTCCCATTCTTGCTGATGTTAACTTTGATCACTTGGTTAGGATAGCATCTATCAGTTTTCTTTATTTTAAAATTAGTAAGAAGAAACAGTTTGGTGAGGACAGTCTTTGAGACTATGTAAATGTCCTGTTTCTCATCAAATTGTCACCAGTTATTTTGAGTTCATACACCTGTTACCTGAATCAGTTATCACTATTCTGATTGCCGAATGGTGCGGCATTGCTAATGCTTTGATTGATATTCTGTGAGGAAGAGCAGTCCCTTCTCCATCCACTGTCTATTCATTTGTATCAGTGTGGACTCATGGATTCCTACTTTATTCAGTAAGTTCCAATATGTGACTGTTGTGTATTTTGATACAGAACTTTTCCCACATTTGGTCTATGGGATTCTATCCAAGCTTGCTTCTAAGTTCTTTTGATTTTTTGAGTTCTTATTTTTTTTTTTAGCAGATTAAGGTATCCCAAGCTTATCTTGTACTTTTCCCAAGGAACCTTGGCTCCTTTAAATGGAAAACAGTATAGGGGCGCCTGGATGACTCAGTAGGTTAAGCTTCTGCTTTCGGCTCAGGTCATGATTCTGGGGTCCTGGGATCAAGCCCCGCGTAGGGCTCCTTGCTTGGTGGGGAGCCTGTTTCTCCCTCTGTCCCCCACCCCTTGCTTGTGCTTTTCTCCCTATCTCTCTCAAATAAATACAATCTTTAAAATAAATGAATGAATCAATGAATGAAAGAAAAATAGTATATGGAAACCCAACACCTGAGAAGTGCTCATTGCTACTGGAAAGTTCATTGATTGACATGAACAAGTCATTGAATAAAAGCCTTATTGGTGGACAGATCAAAACAATACATGTCTGGGGGCACCTGGGTGACTCAGACGGTTGAGTGTCTGCCTTTGGCTCAGGTCATGATCCCACTGTCCTGGGATCAAGCTCCAAGTCAGGCTCCCTGCTCAGTGGGGAGTCTTCTCCCTCTGCCCCTCCCCCTTGCTTGTGTTCTCTCTCCCCCCCAGATAAAACTTTTAGAAAAAAAATATGTGTGTACACACAGACGTACAGCTATATATATTTCTATATATACCTATAAACCTTGAGTTCATATTGGCACCTTCAATTCTAATTCAATACTTTAGGATTTAATCCATTATTTCCCTTTCCATATTTGTAACTCCTTCCTCTCTCGGTGAGAAATCTGGCTCGCATAATCCTAAATATATTATTTGCTTACTTTTTCTTTACATTCCAACCTCCTGACAATGCCAGCAGCTGCATTGGCCCATCTAGCTCCAAATATACCAACTAAGTCAGCCTCCCGCTGCACTGTCCTGACCACACTGCTGCCTTATATGCTGATCGAAACCCCAGCTTCAACTACAACCAGGGCCAAGCCAGCAGAACCTTGACCCCAGTGATGTCAGTCCTGACCCCCCCATTCGACCCTAGGGCCTGATCGTCTGACTGAATGCACCACCCCAACCAGAGAGGAGGAAAGGGACAAATTCATGCTCTTTTGATAATGAGAAACCATTAAATAATTGTTCATTAAGTTCACTAGGAAAAGTTTGCGAATGAATGGTCAGAGTTATTCAGAAGTGTTTAAACATGGATATATTTATGAAATTTATAGGAAGTTTTAAATTAATATCCCTTTTTGTCTCAGCTCCAATACTCGTAATTTTTAAATATTAATACTTCCTGTAATAACTAAACCATATTATGTTTTTTAATGTCTTTACAACCAGTTTACCCTATAAATATAAAACTAACATACTTTTCAGAAAGCAGATTGAAAGAGACTATTTGTCCACGGTTCTGAGTTAAAAATGTGAATAGGCCAGGGAGCTTTTTCACTGTCTAGGGAGTGCTGATTGGTAAGTGAATGTGGCCCTGGAATAAAGCTCAGGACATAGAGCAAGTATGGGAAGATCTTCTCTACAGTTGTAGGCATGGAGCCTGGTGCATTATAGTTGCTCTCCATTACATTAATTACCTGTATGTCCTTTGATTTTATACCAGAAATTTCCCTTCTGAGATCTACTTCCAACAGGTTAAAAACTTCTCTGCATCCAACTATCTTCTTCAAAATTGTAAGAGTTCATCTAGTCAATTGCCAGTGAAATCAGCCCATACTGTGATTCAGCACAGGAGAAAGCAGGGAACCCATGAATTCTCCATCTACAAGTGCAGATACAGATCGAACTCAGATTCACTGGGAGTTTTAAACGATTTTTGTTTTAAATTGGATCATAAATGCAGAAGTGTGCAAATATATGTGTAGTGTTTAAAGAATAACTATAATGAACTCCCTTTAGCCCCCAGATCCCTTCACAGAATGTAAGGGAGCCACCAGAGCATGCCTCCCTAATCACACCTCTCCCCTTCAACGCACACACCCACCCTGGTGTATTGGTCTTTAATTCTTTTTTTGTTTTCTTTTAAGATTTTTTTTTTAAGATTTTATTTAATTATTGGAGAACATGATTGGGGAAGAGAGGCAGAGGGGGAGGGAGAAGCAGATTCCCTGCTGAGCAGGGAGCTCAAGGTAGAGCTGGATCCCAGGACCTGGAGATCATGACCTGAGCGCAAGTCAAATGCTTAACCAATTGAGCCACTCAGGTGCCCCTCTGTCTTCAATTCTATGTTCATCATTTCCTTGGCTTTTAAAAAAATTTGCTTTGTATTATTTAATTTTGACTGTTTCTTTAACCTTTTACAAGTGGTATCCTTGATTCCTTCATGGCTTGCTTCTTACATTCATCATCCTTTTAAGATTAATCCATGTAAATGTTAATAGTGGCAAACATATTTTTCCTTTTTTTAACTATAAAGTATTTCTGTGATAAATTTACCAAGGCAAGTATTCTTAACTGCCTTTTTCAGATGGGCAGATAGAGATTCAAAGAGATTAAATAACTTACTCTGTGTTACAGAGCTAATAAGAAAGGGTGCTAAGACTTGAACCCAGATGTTTTTATTATAAATTCTGTCACTTCTAAATTATTTTTCCTCATACTTTAAGCCAGAGGCTGTCATAATTTATTTTCAGGCTCTAGTTTTTCTTACTGGTTGCTAGGATACTAAACTTTTGGGTTGTATTCCATCTCCAAGGTCATTTTTAGTGTATGTGTGCATTAAAATTTTTTCATTTCATTAAAACCATTGCATCTAAAATTGCTAAAGTTTTTCTGGGCTGCAGTGAGTTTTGTAGCTTAAACTTCAGATGAAATAAACAATTCTACCCCTCCACGCTCAATTCCAAAAGAATAGTTTGGAAAAATGTGTACTGTATTGGAGAGCTATTTGAGGAATTTAAGCATACAGAGAATATGGTGTGCCTGAGATCTCCCAGCCTGGTAATCAGAAAGAGTCAGCATTCCAGGTAAGAAATGGGCCCTAAATTAAGCCACTGACCTAATTCCGATTTATTTTTAGGAACATAATTGACAGGGATTAGTGACCCATTGTGAATGTGGAGTTGGTGAAGGTTGAGGGTGCAGTTGGCAAGGTGGAGAATGTGATGCTTAACCTGGAAGCTGGGCACATAATAGTTCTCTTCAGATATTATAAGTGAAAACAAAGGATTGAAGTTAAATACCTTACTTGCTCCTTCAGGCAGAATAAGGTCCCATGCCTGAGAGTAAAACAGAGGCAGATTTTGTTTCAGTACTCTCTAAGGAAGCCATTTATGATTAAAATTTTTGTTGATAAATGGAATGCATGATCTTGTGATTTGGTGAATTCCTCAAAACCGGAAAAATGTTTAAGGCAAAAACAAACTTCCTACAAGGATTATTATTAGGGAGGGAGTTGGGTTAGATGATCTGTAAAGCCTTCATGCTCTGATCATAATTCTATGGCCTTGACTTTAAAGTGAAGGAGCAGTTTCTGGGTGCTGCAAATCCTAGAATCACCGCAGTAAGCAATTTTAGTATTTTCATTATGCTGCTGTTATCATTTTAGTCAAGGAAGCATTTATACCTCATCAGAGACATCATTAAAGACCTCTTTAAAGTGCTGGGGCGGGGGGGGGGGGGATGTCAACCCAAAGTTCTATGTAGGGTGAAAATATCTTCTATAAATACAAGTGAAATGCACATGTTTTTACAAACAAGAATTAGTTACTAGTAGGGCTGCATTAATCAAAATTCTGTAGAGAAGTTTTTAGGCAAAAGGAAAGAGATCCCAAATAGAAACACAGAAATGTAGCAAAGAATGAAGACCTTTACAAAAAACTAAATATAAGTGAATATTGACTGTTACAAAACAATACTAGTAATGTGAAATTTAAAATGTATGTAGAGGGGCACCTGGGTGGCTTAGTCAGTTAAGGAGCTGCCTTTGGCTCAGGTTAGGATCCAGGGATCCCTGCTTTGCTTAGCGAGGAGTCTGCTTTTCCTTTGCCCTTTGTCCTGGCCCCTCATTCATGTGCTCTCCCTCTCTCTCTTTCAAATAAATAAATCTCTAAAAAAAAAACCCACAAAATTTATGTAGAGTTAGAATATATGAGAACAATATTGGAAAAGGTGAAAAACACGGAAGTATAAAGTTCTAGTATCATCAAGGAAGTGGTAAATACAATAATTTGTATTAAATTTAACCCAAATATATGTTATAATAACAAAAAGAGTACGTGAAAAGAAGAAAATGAAATATTTGAATACTCCAAAAGAAGACAAGACAGAAGAGAAAAAGGTAAATTAAAGAGTGGGTCAAACAGATAAGTAGTAGGATGGTAGAAATCAAATCACCTAAATCACTAATTACAGTAAATGAAAATGGATCAGATACTTCAAGTAATACGCTAACGTCAGACTAGGGAAAAAACCCACGTATGTCTGATTTGCAAGAGGCACATCTCAAGTACAGGTGCACCGGAAGTACAAGGATGGCAAAAGCTAAAACACGCAACACCTAATGAAAAGACGGGTCTAGCTAGACTGATGTCAGAGGAAACAGATTGAAGTCAGGAAGCATTACTGGAGATGAGGGATATTCTGAAAATGTAAATCAATTTACAAGGAAGATTTCATGGTCATAACAACACTGTTTCAAATGGATAAGGCAAAAATAGACAACTAAAAAGAGCACCAGACAATCCACAATTGTAAGGGCTACTTGAATGTACATACCTCTGAACTAGACAAAAAAGTAGTAAAAAATACAGATCTGAAGAACACAGTTAACCAGCTTGACCTAATTGATACATAGAGAATACTGTCAACAGTGACAGAATTCACATTTCACTTAGGCCAGTATTTAAAATTTACCAAAACTGACAATAAACAGACCATAGAAAAAGCCCCAGAACAGGGGCACCTGGGTTGCTCAGTCGTTAAGCGGCTGCCTTCGGCCCAGGTCATGATCTCAGAGTCCTGGGATCGAGCCCCACATCGGGCTCCTTGCTCGGCAGGAAGCCTGCTTCTCTGGCTACCTCTCCTTGTGTTCCCTCTCTCGCTGTGTTTCTCTCTGTTAAATAAATAAAATATTAAAAAAAAAAAGCCCCAGAACATTTTAGAGGATCAAAATAATTCAAACTGCTCTGATTTAAGGAAAATTATACTAGAAATCAGTAACAAAAGATCACTAGAAAATCCTCAAATGCCTGTGAATTAAACAGAACATACTTCTAAATAATCCATGAATTGAACAAGAAATAACAGGCATTAGAAAACATTTTAAGCTGAATGATAATGAAGATGTGCCGTATCAGAAATTGTGGGCTGCTGATGCAATGCTTAGAAATTTATAGCCTTATTATTATTTTTTAAGATTTTATTTACTTATTTGACAGAGCGAGAGAGATCACAAGTAGGCAGAAAGGCAGGCAGAGGGAGAGGAGGAAGCAGGCTCCCTGCCGAGCAGAGAGCCCGATGTGGGGCTCGATCCCAGGACCCTGAGATCATGACCTGAGCCGAAGGCAGAGGATTAAACCACTGAGCCACCCAGGCGCCCCAGAAATTTATAGCCTTAATTACATTTACTATAAAAGTTGGGGGCACCTGGGTGGCTCAGTCATTAAGCGTCTGCCTTCGGCTCAGATCATGATCCCAGAGTCCTGGGATCGAGCCCCGCATCGGGCTCCCTGCTCAGCAGGAAGCCTGCTTCTCCCGCTACCATTCCCTCTGCTTGTGTTCCCTCTCTCGCTATGTTTCTCTCTGTCAAATAAATAAAATCTTTAAAAAAAAAAAGTTGAAAAGTTAAAATCATATACACTTCATCTCCAGAAGCAAGAAGAGTAAAACAAAGAACGAGAAAGAAGGAAACAATAAAGATTAGAAATCAGTGAAATAGAAAACAAAGTTAAAGTGAAACAGTAAAGCTAATAGTTGATTCTCTAAAAAGTTGAAGAAAACTGACATCCCCCCAGTAAGACATCAATAAGACAGGAGAAAAAAAACATCAGGAATGAAAAATAGAGTATCATTGAAGACTCTACAGTGAAAAAAATGTGATGTTATAATGAGTATAACATCAATTTGAAAATTTAAGTAAGGACAAATTCCTCAAAAAATTAAACTGACAGAATAAATGGAAAACCTAGACAAGTTTCTTCTGTTGGTAGAAATTGAGTCAATTATTAAAAGCCCTTACAAAGAAAATACAGAACCTTTCCAGTGAGTTCTTTCAAACGTTTAAGGAAGAAATTACCTCAATTTTATACAAATGCTTCCAGTAAGTAAAAAAAGGGAAAACTTTCAAACTAAGTCCAACCTAACCCTGATACCAAAAACCTCACAAGGACATCACAGTATATAGGAAGGTGACTTTCAATATATACAAAAGATAATATATCACTACCAAGTGAGGTTAATTCTCCATGTATGCAAATGTGGTTTAACATTTGAGAAATCAATCTGTGTAATTTGCCATGTTAATTTTTATAAAGGGATAAAAATGTAGTTATCTCAACAGATGCAAATTCGAGAAAGGGTTTGATGAAATTCGATAGCCACTTATGATGAAAACTCCTAGTAAACGGACTGGAATTTCTGTAAACTGATAGAGATATAACCTACAGCAGACCTATCTAATGGTAAAATACTGAAAGTTTTGCCCTTGAGAACAGGAATGACATGAGGATTCCTACAATCACTACTTTTGTTGAACATTATACTAGCGATTCCTGCCATATATAATAAGGCAAGAAAAGGAAATGAAAGACATAAAGCCTGAAAAGAAAGAAAATAGTCCTTTGTTTGCAGAGGATATAATTATGTACATAGAAAATCCAAACGAATTTACCAACTATTAGAATTAGTAGGTAAATTTAATAAACTACTTACAACTTCACTCAAAAGTCACTAATATTTATAAATCGAAACCAAATAGAAAAGGGAATATATGAAACAGTATCATTTAAAATAACATTCAGAACATCAAAGAGCTAGGAAACCTAAGAAGAGATGTATAGAGATATTTATTTCTATACTGAAATACACAAAATCTTTTTATATAAATGAAAGAGCTAAGCAAATAGGATATCCATTTTTGCAGATTGGAAGATTCAAAAATATGAAAATAGTAGTTCTCTCCAAACTGTTACAGACATTCAATCCAGTCTTACTGATTCTTGTTAAATTTTACAAATGTGCTTTAAGGTACATTGATAGAGGTAGTTTTGTGATCCTCAGAGACGCAGAGTAGACATTTTGAACTCCTTCAGTGGCTTCAAAGAGGGTAATGGCCCATAGGTAACACAGCTAGCAAAAGAAGGTAGCACTTGAACCCATGAGATGCTTTGACATTTTTCTTTCTCCTCCACTCTTCCACCAGACTGCTCCAGTCTTGTTCTCTGAGCTGTGTTCTTCCTCTAGGATGCCAGGACTGCAGAAGGTATATTCTAGGGTTGAACCCACCTCAAAGTCCGCAACTGAGTGCGTGTGTGTGTCTATGTGTGCACACTATGTATTACAGAAGTTTTATTCATTTAAATTAAGCCCTTGGGGCGCCTGGGTGACTCAGTAGGTTGAGTGTCCGACTCTTGATTTCAGCTTAGGTCAGGATGTCAGGGTTGTGAACACTGGACTCCAGGGCTTGGTGTGAAGCCAGCTTAGGATTCCCCTCTCCCTCTGCCCCTCCCCCACTCGCTGCTCTCTTTCATCAGTCAATCCGTTGAGTTTAAACTAAGGTGATTGTCAGCAACTACTTTGAGTCCTACTGTGAATCTAGGGCTGTTCGAGGGACCCTCTAGAAATGTAGGCCTAAATATTTAGCTGAATATTTATAAATAACTTTGTAAAAAACAACATGCTTCTAGCTGTCACCAGAAATTAGGACCCATTCTAGAGCAAGCCCTAAATTATTTAGGATCCTGTAAAGACCTCATGTGATTGGGGCGCCTGGATGGCTCAGTGGGTTAAAGCCTCTGCCTTCGTCCCAGGTCATGATCTCAGGGTCCTGGGATCAAGCCCCGCATCGGGCTCTCTGCTCAGTGGGGAGCCTGCTTCCCCCTCTTTCTCTGCCTGCCTCTCTGCCTACTTGTGATCTCTCTCTCTGTCAAATAAATAAATAAAATCTTAAAAAAAAAAAAACCTCATGTGATAAAGACAAAAATCTCCTAGCATGAAGGAGTTGAGTGGGTTGTGTTAGTTGCAAATTCTTTTGGTTACGCATTGAATAAGTCCTTTCTTTCCTCACTACTTCCCTTTGTTTGAGCTAAATTTAATTTCAAAGGGAATTTTTTTAAAGCCTATAATCTTATTTGGGCTTAGCTATTATCTGAAAAGAATACTCATAAATTAATGTGCCCAGAGCCATTCAGAGTTGCCCCGATGTTAGCCAACTCTGTCAAAATCACATGGAAGTCATCACTGCCCAAATAATATTTGCAGTATGATATGTAATAATTAAATGTATAGTTTTAAAGCATTTTAGACATAATACCTGTTGCCAATTTTGCTGGAGCACTCAGGATGCACTGAAAGGGCTGGGGAGGCCTGACCCAGGAACGAGGGGACTGGCAGACATGACAGCCGTCCTCACATCCTGGAGTGGGAAGGGATTCGAGTGACAGTGCTCATCTGCTCCTTTACCGAGAACGGGGACCAAAGGCTGGGATTCAGAGGCAGGCAGGTTGCTGCTCAGAAATACAAGGAGGCCATCTCACAGTTAGAATAGTTCTAAGTGGAACGTGGCACCCCGTGATTTCTCAGTCACTGAGAGCACATTGAGAGCAAAAACTAGGTGACCGCCAGCCTCTTGAGCAAATTTTGAAGAGGAATCTTTTTGGGGGAAGGATGTTGTTTGAAATTATCTGTAAAACCTTTTCTAGCTCCCAGCCCTAAGCTCATGAAGGCCTTGAGGTAAGTGAGAGCTTCCCCTTGGACAGATGGAGCCCTGGCCGTGAGCTCTGCAGAGAGCAAAGGACTCTCAGGCCTGAGTCTGGTGGCCCTGA
>CM053606.1:68646164-68796098 GCA_028646535.1 Procyon lotor | reverse complement strand
CTACTCTCAAGAGTAAGCTGCTCCGTTGTATTGGACGGTAGTTCTATCTTTTTATTTCAAGGCTTGTCATCTCCCCAGAACACTCTTTCCTTTCCCTGCAGTCTCACGGCACTGTCCCACAGTAACACTGTACCCTTCTCAAATTCGGAGTCTGAACAGAAGCTAGAGGCCCAAGGATATGGGAGTACTGATTTAGCAGCAGCATCTGCCAGCATAAACCTTCTATTTATTCCAAACTGCAAGAATAGAAATGAAAGCTACTTTAATGAAGGAGGAACTCAGGAATGAGATCATTAAATATAACTAAACACATCTTAAATATAAGTATCATGTATTTCCTGATTAGAATCAGGTACATAGCTCTCTATCCCGAATTCTGGTCTCCGAGAAAAAGATCGGAGACAATTACAAGCAAGGTGCTTCATATTATCAGGTCCATTTTTAAGACAATGAGATCCTTTGGAACAATCATTTACGTCTCTTTACCAGAGATTTCCATAGGTCCTTTTGTTGGTAACACACTTACGTAAGTCTGTACCTGTGTAGTCCACTTTGCCTTTGTTTTCATCATGAGATTCTCAAAGAGCTTTTCTAGGCCACGTACGACTAACAAAGGGGCAATCAGAGGGCATAAGTATCGCTCTAGGACTATTTCGTAGATCCAGAGAAGAACTGTAACAACACCACAAGAGATATACACCATCCTCCCAGGCCTGAGTTCCTGAACCACACACACACACAGGCAGGTGGAAATGTCCTCACTTTTGCAGGGGGGCACGAATTTTGTATATTTTAGACAGCTTTGGGTTACATTGTATACATTTCTTTGTAACTCAATTCAACAATTTATCTGTGTCATCCACTATACCAGATAATACAGACAAAACAGAAGTTTAAAAAATACTTCCTAAAAAAAAAAAAAAACTTCCTGTCCTTGTGGAGCTTACAACCTATTACTATCAGAAGCTGACTGGCCCTCAGGAAGTTCTATTTTTACATTTGGAAAAGTCAGATTTGATTAAATACCATTTTTCCCCAGGAATGATGGAGGAATTTTCCTGTATACAAAATTTGAGAAGAGAAGCAGATGTTTATATTGAAACTAAAATAGTATGACTTATATCTTTCCAAAAAGCAGGGTTTTTTTTTTAACTAAATGTGTTTTTTAAAAGAACCAAAACAAAAATTAGTGTGTTTTGTAGTTGTTTATTACATGCTCATATTATAACTTTACAATTTCATTCAAAGTGTACCTTTAAATTTTTAGTATAATTTTAGGGATAGGTATCTCTATTGAGTAGGTAACGGTTTTTTCTAAAGCAGAAAGGAGTATTCACTAATTCCTATGCATCTTTTAGACTGAGAATAACTTGCTTAAAAAAATTCTATAATTTCTCCATTGTTATGAGAGTGAGTGCATCTGTCAACTCGGGCTTTCTCGTCAAGGGCTACCCAAATTTGATTTTGGTATTTGAAGTGACAACACTTTTCTTTTCTTTTTTCTTTTCTCTTCTTTTCTTTATGACATTATATACCTGTTTGCAGACTAAGAACTCAAAATATCATTCCTCCCTCAAGATGAAAAATGTCTGAAAAACCTCTGCTTAACTTCTTCTAAATCTAATTAGACCTGTAATTCTGCCTGTAGATAGACTACTTCTTGCGAGGCCTTTTAATGAGAGAAGTGGCAGACACCAGAGATGTAAATTAAGACCAGTTTTACCAGTATTCTTCTATAGAATCTGGAATATCACCATTTTGCCCATGATCAAGTCATTCAAGGGAGGTTAAGTAATTTCATCTTACCATGATGTAAACCCAGGCCAATCTGACTTCTAAGACCGTTATAGTTCTGCTATCCCATAATAGAGTGTACACTACAAGAAATGTTGATCAGAAGATATAGCTAAGGGGCGCCTGGGTGGCTCAGTGGGTTAAGTCCTGGAATGGAGCCCCACATCAGGCTCTCTACTCAGCAGGGAGCCTGCTTCCTCCTCTCTCTCTGCCTGCCTACTTGTGATCTCTCTCTCTCTCTTTCTGTCAAATAAATAAACAAACAAAATCTTAAAAAAAAAAAAAAAGAATACAGAGCTAAAATAAATTGAGAATTTATTAGGTCAGGAAACTGTTCTACTTACTTTGCCTCTACCTCTCAACAAACTTTAGTGAGCTCTCCATGGATTTATGAGGTTATATGTCTCTGAACTCAGTCAAACGTGGCTATTAATTAAATGCCCTTCAAGTTGTGTTTGTAAAAAATTGACATTCATTCCTTTTTTCAGAACAGGTTTCTGGCCTTGGATCAAGATGTTCTTTTTTAAAAAAATCAGTAAATGGGGCACCTGTGTGGCTCAGTGGGTTAAAGCCTCTGCCTTGGGCTCAGGTCATGATCTCAGGGTCCTGGGATTGAGCCCCACATCGGGCTCTCTGCTCAGCGGGAAGCCTGCTTCCCCCTCTCTCTCTGCCTGCCTCTCTGCCTACTTGTGATCTTTACCTCTATACATAAAATATCTTTTTGTTTTATATTTTATATCTTTCCCTCAAATAAATAAAATCTTTTTAAAAAATCAGTATATCTAGATCTTGCTCAACTTCAAATTCTTGAATTTCTTTCAGGGCACTGAGAACATTGCCGTCAAAACATACAATGACATTCTATCTGCTTCTTGAGTGACATCATTACATTTTATGTTTTGAAACTTTTAAATACAACGTGCCAATTTAAACATTTTTTAATTTCATGGGTTATTTTGCTCCCATAAAATATTCTCTTTTAATCCAATTTCAATAAAGTACAGCTCTCAAATTGATCAGTACAATCAGTAAGAAACAGTTGTACCTTCTAGAGTGAAACTAAGTGAGTTATTTATAGAAATAATGTTTCTGACTACGGTGGTTTAAAAAAATATCTCCAATATAAATTATGTACCTGTAAAAAGAGAAGACAGGGTTTTTTTTAAAACAGTTGTCCCCTGTTAAACATAAGCTTCTATCCTCCAAATGACAATTGACGACTTCATTTTCAAATATTTTCTATAATAGCTAGCAAATATATTTATATATCTTTACACCAGAATTATAATAGTTACTAACTATTATAACTGGATTGCATAAAGATATACGTAAGCCTGTTTCTGAATCATGTGGTTAAATCTCTTTAGGTGGATTTTAAAATATGTTCATAGTTGTCTTTCAGCACTTAGTCTCTGACACACGTAAAGTTTACATTTCCAGTCAAATTCACTGCTCACAACTTAAGCATTTTATATAATGGTGAAAAAGTTCAGAACTAGATTACAGAATAAAAAGTCAAACTCCATGTACAACAAAGCAGAAATACTGGGAGAGGATGAACTCCTAGTGTTTTAAAGCCTTATCCTGAAAAGTGTGACTTCTTTGAACCTCACAATTCAAAGACCTCGTTAACTGTATTTTTTTTTTTTATTGTAAAGAAACACAAAGCTGTCAACAACTGAAATATGGGCACAAAAGCAAATGCAATACAGCTTTAAGCTTTTTCACAGTTATATAAACATTTAGAACTTTGTTATATTTATATCAATTACATATATGTAATACATAATTTTATGAATTCATATGTGAACAGCGCACACATTTTTTTTTTAAGATTTTATTTATTTGACAGAGAGAAACACAGAGAGAGAGGGAACACAAGCAGGGGGAATGGTAGCGGGAGAAGCAGGCTTCCTGCAGAGCAGGGAGCCCGATGCGGGGCTCGATCCCAGGACCCTGGGATCATGACCTGGGCCAAAGGCAGACGCTCAACAACTGAGCCACCCAGGTGTCCCAGCGCACACATTTTTAACTAGTACAGAGATCCAATTAATTTAAGCTTGTTTCTGAATAGTTGAGTAAGGTATCTCATTTAGAATATGATATATGCTTTAGAGCAGGGCAGCAAGTGTGGCCCACAGACCACATCTGGTCTGCCACCTGCTTTTGTAAGTAAAATTTTATTAGAACACAATCATGCCATTCCTTTACATAGTGTCGGTGGCTGCAATGTGAGAGTTGAGTAGTTAGGACAGAGCCCATGGCC
The DNA here is from genome assembly GCA_028646535.1 of Procyon lotor. Classification (NCBI taxonomy): domain Eukaryota; kingdom Metazoa; phylum Chordata; class Mammalia; order Carnivora; family Procyonidae; genus Procyon; species Procyon lotor. The sequence continues at coordinate 68,792,038 of CM053606.1, read as the reverse complement.
TGCAAGTCCTAAAATATTTCCTATCTGTCCCTTTACAGAAAACAGTTTGCTGACTCCTAAATATGATGAATGGGTCCGACTGTGAGTTGAATATTTCAGTTGCTATTCTAATAAGTGCCATTTTTACTTACAGGAATTCTGTCTTCTGGCTTTTGACTACGGTGTCTAAACAATAGCTAAAATAGCTTAAATGTCCACAGTAGGCCATTCATATCATAATTACTGTAGTAAATGTTTTTATGACCTTGGTATAGCTATACCTATGTCTATGATAGAGATACATATATATATATATAGCATACATATATGCATATTGCACTTTTGCAACCTATTTCAAGGACTCGTGGCTCCTCTAAATCATGGTCTCTTAGGTTTTTTTCCAAGTCTGTGAGCTATACATTGGTTTTCAACATTTCGAATCACATTTCCTTTGGCTGTGAGATGAAATACATTTCATGGGAAGTTATATTATAGTTCTAAGTGGCACTAAGAACTGGAGGGAAAAGAATAGCCCACCCTCTTTGCCCTGGAGTTTTAGTCCTCACAGTGTGAAATATAAGTCATATTACTTAAGGAAACCTAGATAGAAAAATCATGGTAGCTAACATTTACTGAACTTCCATTCCATACCAGGCGCTATATACATTCTCTCATTTTATCCACACATGCATAAGAAACAGGTTGGTGTGTTATCCCCATTTTACAAACAGGAAACTAAGTCTTAGTTAAGACACTTGCCCAAGATCGCATAATCAGTTAATTGACACAGCTAGAACTCATGCATAGAATTGTCAGATTATAAAGTCGGGGCTCTTAATCTTTCCATTAAATAATAAGTGTGAGTATTTCTGCACTTTAATATACCTTCACGTGTCTTTTAACATGTCAATACAACCAAACCAGAGAATATAATGGAATTACCCGATAAATGGACATCTTTTTCTCCTCTCACTGGTAAATGTCAATGGGAGAGTCGTTCCTTGTTCTCATTCCTTGCTTCTTGTCTCATCTCCCTGTCCACTCCTAGCACCCTAACCTGTATAATCTGAGACAAGCAGGGAATCCTGCCTTCAGGGTCCTTGGCATCTCATCCTACTTACAATCCTCAGCCTGTTTATACTTGCCAGCTTCTGAAAGCCATAGATGGAGAAGAGATGCTGCTTTTTCCATTGTGAAAATCACTAGCTGGAAGGCGACTTGTTACAAATGGGCAGGGCTATCTGCCCAATGGAAAAGAGCAATGGTGTGAAGCTTAGAAGCCTACTGACTACAGCAGCCCTTGTGGCTAGTGAACTGTGCAGGTATGTGAAAACAGGTATCTGTGGGGTTGGGAAATTTTAGGTAATCTGGCTTCAGGACCTGAAGACTCTAACAAAGATGGGAGGCCATTTACAGATATTCCTTATGGTGCACATTTGGGTAATGCATATATAGGGATACCGAGATGGATATAGCATGTTTCCTGTGATGAATTTTCAATCTAGAGACCTCAAAAACAAAGAGAATAAGACCCTCTCTTCTGTAGCTATTTACTTGAAAAATGGTCCTATGGCTTCCTTAGGCCCAGCCAGTAGAATGCCTCTTACATTTGTAAACTCTGGAATATATTTCAGGAAGGTATGGATAGTCCCTCTATTTGTGTAATTGTATTTAGGGATGGAGTAGGATGGCAGCCTAAATGTCTGCATCATACTTAATGGATGAACCACACCAAAGGTGTCCCAATATAGAGAAACATAATAAGAATACTTGTCACTACTACTATTTACCATTGAACATTGTACTAGAAGAACTTCTCAAACTCAACACTCACAAAACTGATAATCACATCAAAAAATGGGCAGAAGACATGAACAGACACTTCTCCAAAGAAGACATACAAATGGCTAACAGACACATGAAAAAATGTTCATCATCTTTAGCCATCAGGGAGATTCAAATCAAAACCACACTGAGATACCACCTTACACCAGTTAGAATGGCCAAAATCAATAGGACAGTAAACAGCAAATGTTGGAGAGGGTGTGGAGAAAGGGGAACCCTCTTAACACTGTTGGTGGGATTGCAAGCTGGTGCAGCCACTTTGGAAAACAGTGTGGAGATTTCTCAAGAAATTAAATATAGAGCTACCCTATGACCCTGCAATTGCACTCCTGGGCATTTACCCCAAAGAAGCAGATGCAGTACAAAGAAGGGTCACATGTACCCCAATGTTCATAGCAGCAATGGCCACAATCGCCAAACTGTGGAAAGAACCAAAATGCCCTTCAAAAGATGAATGGATAAAAAAGATATAGTACATATATACAATGGAATATTATGTCTCCATTAGAAAGGACGAATATCCAATTTTTGTATCAACATGGATGGGACTGGAAGAGATTATGCGGAGTGAAATAAGTCAAGCAGAGAGAGCCAATTATCTTATGGTCTCACATGTGAAACATAAGGAAAAACATGGAGGGCATTGTGAGAAGGAAAGGAAGAGTGAATGGGGGAAATCGGAGGGAGGCAATGAACCATGAGAGACTGTGGACTCTGAGCAACAAACTGAGGGTTTTGGGGGGGGGGTTGGGCGAGACTGGTGGTGGGTTTTGAGGAGGGCATGTATTGCATGGAGCACTGGGTGTGGTGCATGAACAATTAATCTTGTAACACTGAAAAAATATATTTGGGAGGAAAAAAATGAACATTGTACTAGAAATATCAGCTAATACAATTAAGCAAGAGAAAGAATGTAGAGGTAAAAAATTCAACAAGGATGAGATAAAATGATCACTATTTGTGGATGAAATCTGACTGTAAACCTAAAACCTCAAAGAGAACCACCAACAAAGTACAAAGAGTAAGAGAATCCGGTAAGACAATCCGGTATAGGGAAAGGATCTGAAGTTAATGAGTAGCACCTAACAGCTATCTTGAAATGGTGTCACTGACCCACCTGTTGATAATTATCTCTACAACTGACTATTTTGTTTAGATTTTCTGATTCAGAAACAAAATGTTTATCTTCCCAAATCTTCAAGTCTGCATCCTCAAGGTACCCAACAGAATCTTCCTGAACAAATACAGAGAATAAGGTAAGCTAATTAAGCATTTTTCCTAAGCAGCCTGTTAAGAAAAACCAAAAGACAAAAAGAAACCTCAGTGGAAATTTCAGCATGTTAATCATCTGAGGGCCCCCACAGTTTGTTCTTGCCCCGTCATAGCAGTGGTCCCCTGGAGAATTGTCCGCGTATGTGAATTGGGTCTTTTGAGCATTTTCAAAGAAAAAGTAACTCCCTGGGCAAGGTAGTTGTAGCTATTTCAGTAATCATTGTGCATGTGTCTCCTGTAATAATACTTAAAATCAGATGATGCTGACCCAATTCGAGCTAAGGATTAAAGAAATCTGCTTAGAATTGAACTGAGTCCATTGGAGCAACTGCCAAGAGAGAATGTGTTCCACAGAATGCCCTTCAGAGAACCTCTCGTTAGCCAGACAGTGGAAGGCTTCGATTTCTTTTCACTTGCTATGTGACTGCCTGGATTTCATTTAAACATGGATGTAATATGTGTTCATACATGTTCACAGCATGTTTGTTTTAGTCTTTCATTTCTCCTGGACAATATATTCAGTTTTAAGCAGAACTCAGTTATTTATAGCTCTACCCTACAATAAAAATTAAAGACCATATAATTTTAATACAAATTGTATATGCTCTGGCTACTTCCTTTGTGTGATTTTTATATAACCTCAAATACATCAGAATTATGAAAAGTTAAGCATTGCCTTTTAAACTAAGACTGGTTTTTGACTCTAAGCTTTTAATTAGAAAAAAAACACACCAAAAACAGCGGAACCTATTGCTTCTCCCATCAACCAGGCAAGAGAATCTGCACAGAAATCTATCTGTGCTTTCCCTCACCACTGCCAGTTCTGCACTTATCCTTCCATCTATGCATTGCTTTCTATGTTGAATTAGATGTTATCTGTCACTATAGTGTTTTTTCTATAATGTGTTCTTAATACATGTCCCCTGCCAGATGTATTTATATCAGCATCATCCAATGTAGACTAAAAATTCTCAGAAGGTAGGATTTTTAGCACCATGGTCTTGAGCCTTGGCCTTGATTTAGCACCAAGGCCTTGAGCCTTGCATTAAACCCACTTGGGGCGGTTTGTGCATTCAAACATGGATGTTTCCCTCAAAGATTCTGATTCAATAGATGTGGGGTGGGCCCATTCTGCAATGTTTTGAAAAAGCTTTAGTGGTAATTCTGATGCCCAGCTAAGAGTTAAGAGACCCTCTTTTTACTATTATGTCTAATTTTATCCATAGTACCCAGCGTATAGGCCTGGCACATAGACAACCCTCAAAAACCGGTTCTGTAATTTGGTGAACTGGTTTGAGATGGGGCCTCACTTGAGGGGCACTGGCAGTCCTTGCTTCAGTCCAGAGATTCTGAAGGGTCTAGAATATTGACAAAGCCACAACTGCAGTTGCTTCACTTCTGTCACCCGAGCCCACCAGATTATTGATTTAACCCAAACAGGCAGAACCTCTTTTGTAATTAAAAAAAAATTTTGTGGGGCGCCTGGCCGGCTCAGCTGATGGAGCATGCAACTCTTGATGTAAGGGTTGTGAGTTCGAGCCTTGCATTGGGTATAGAGATTACTTAAAAAAAATAAAATCTTAAAAAAAACTTTTTTTTAATTAAAAGATTCCAGTTGCTAACAATCTAAGATTGCAGAAAGAATAGGTTTCTGTTGTCATAAAACATTCCTTATATTTATGGAGTCCTTCTCCTTGACTTTAAAATGGATAAATAACCACCTATTCCAATAAGAGGTTCGCATATAAGATCCCAGAGTTGAGTTCTATGACCCAGTAAGTTAAAATTCCCAGAGATTGTGACGCCTGGGTGGTGTAGTTGGTTAAGTGTCTGACTCTTGATTTTGGCTCAGGTCGCGATCTCAGGGTCATGAGATAGAGCTGTCTGTGGGGCTGGAGCTCAGTGCAGAGTCTGCTTCAGATTCTCTCTCCCTCTGCCCCTCCCCTGCAAATAAATAAGTAAATATTTTTTTAAAAATTCCCAAAGATTTACCAGTGATATAATGGAAGTCATTGTTACATTTTCTTGGTATAAATCAGTTCCACCCTTGGTGGCTCCTGCAACAGCAGTCCATTCATAGCAAAGAATCCTAAAGCTGTGAGACTGGACTTAGACAACGGGGCCCGAAGGCAGCCCTGGTCCCCCAGTGGAAGAATGGACTGTCTTTCTGATCTCCGTGGTGCTTCACAAATGCTGGGTGCATCAGAATCGCCTGGAAAGCTGGTTAAACCTACAATTCCTAGACCTCACCCCTAGAGATTTTCATGGAATGGCTCAGCCCCAAAGCCTGGGAATCTTCATGCTCCATGGCCACTCCGCCGTGATTCTGAGGCAGGGGATGTGACACCTACAGGAAGATCCTGCTGGGTTGTGCTTTGTTTCCTTTTGTTTTGTTTTTCACTTCCGGTATCTGAAGGAAACTTATGGAAAGGCTTAACAACCTAGACTCGCATGGGAGTGTTCCCAAGGTAGGCGTGTATTCAACTGTTTTTCTAACCTGTTTTCCAACAAGTGTATTTATACCCCAAAGAACCTTATCTGCCCCTCGAAGACATTTATTCTTGGTTGAAATTCAGTCTTGGAGCCAATGTTGTCAAACCCAGTGAACTAAACTGTCTTACCAAAGCTATTGGGAGTGTTTTTACAAGTTCTACCCTTTAATTTGAATGAAAATAAAATATAGACTCCACTAAAACAACTTCAAATGGAGCTCATCATCTAATCAAGAGAGAATATGGCTAAGTTCATACTAACAGTTCTCTGTAGTGGGCAGCAAGTTGGTAAACGGCGTTGCAGAGATGCTCAACTCAAACGGTGGTTCTGGCTGTGAGGTCCCTGTGGGAGGAGAGGAGAGAGGAGGAGGACCTTTCCATTGGCTTCCATATCACTGAGCTCTTCCTCACTCTGGGCTAAGGTACTGGGACATGGCCCTAAGGTAATACCCTTCCTCCACCTCCCCGTCTGCTCTTTTCTCCCCATTTACTTCCTCGCTCTCCTGCCTTGGTTTCCCTTACTTTTTCTCAGAGATGTAGTGAAGTCTGGAACCCAGAGCCCTTCCAAGGGGGCTACTTGACCTTTGAAAAAGATGGCGGTGATAATATTTACACGCAGGATCTCAGTCCGAATTCTCATCTTCACGATTGAAAGGGCACAGCAGTTTGGAAAACCAAGCCATCTTTTCCTCCTTTTGCATGCTCAGAGTGGTCGTTAAAGTCTATCGTGATGCTTTCTGAAATGAGGAGGAAATAGGAAATTAGTATCCCGAAACTGAATTGGAACTTCAGACAAGCTGCCAATGTGTGGATGAGTCATGGAAAGGTCTGGGAGCTATTTGCCATCTATCAACGCAGAAGGACGTTAGAATGGAAATCAGCGAAAAACAAATGACTCAGTTTTCCTTTTTAGAAAATGCTCACTTCCAGCGGCCTGAATTCCCTGTTTAAATGAAAGGGATAAAACCATGACCAGCCAATGGCAGTCCAGGTCGGAGTTAAGGACAGCTTCCTGCATCGGTATCCATTCAAGAGGGGATGCTATCCGCTCCCAAGTGCACTGGGTAACTTTTCGCAGAAGCTTATGATATTCTGTACCAGGAAGAGGAGATGCAAGTCAAAGGAAGATTCAACCATGTATTTATTTCCTGCTCTGTCGGAGACTCGTGGTTGGAAAGAATGAGAAGGCGTGCATTTCCGTCCCAACTTTTCTATTTACACGCTATGTGACCTTGGCAGGTCATGTAATCTTTCTGAAAGCGTTTTCTCATCCATGAAATGAGAATGGTATTGGCATCACAAGGCAGCTGTGAAGGGTAAGTGAGTTAGTATGTACCTGAGTCAGTGCATATTTTTAAGCCTTATAAAAATGTAAAGTATCTTTGCAGCCGTGAAGGTGTTTGGAGGGATGGCATGATCACTGGGTCACAGAAATGAGGCAAGAGAGAGAACAGTGCACTATGATGGCTTTGAGGGGAAATGGTAAACGTTTGAATGGACATCCCCATTATCACAGGTATGTTTTCCTATGTATGAAGATGGGCCTCCATTATAAAAGCTCAACCATGTCCATCGTTGATTTCGAAATGTTGGGTAGCCAATGCATCAACAGTAGACCTTTCTGACGAAAGTAATACTACTTAATACTCCCTTTAGACCCAGCACAGTGAGAAGCTCTTTTTTCAGATTATCTCACTTAATCATGGCCCTATGAGATAGGAGTTCTCAACAGCTGCTCTCACTGACAGCCCTGTGCATTGAGTACTATTATTCCCACTTTATGGATAATGAAACTCATCAAAATTAAACTTTTACAAACTTTCCAAGGGTCACACACTATTAGGCAGTAGAATGGAGTTTCAAACCCAAGTGTGTCTGACTCAGAGGTACGTATGCTTAACCACCCAAATCTTGAAGAGAATAGAAGCCACACTGTTTTCCACTGAACTGGAAGAAAGTCCTATCTCTGTGACAAGCTGGCCTTGACTTAAGTTCCTGTCTTTGAAATGGGTGCATAATGATGAGAGTAAAACGTGGAAATAAAGATCAACGTAGAAGGCAGGTACCTTTAGGAAGCACTGATAAGGCTTGCCCTGTTTGGAAACAGACTTCTCTTGGAGGAGTTTTTCCAGGTTCTCTCTGCTTGATCTCTATTGCTCTCTTCATATGTTCACCAGCCATCCTTGTAAACAGTAATGAGGCCCCTGGACATTCTTCCCAGAGCTCATCCTGAGCACACCTCCCCTGCTCTGGCCCAACGCACGCCATACAGAAGGAAATTTGAGCCCAAGGGCTGCTTCATTCCTTCTCTAAGAAACAGGCTTTTTACCCTACATTACTGAGGGGATCCAAACCCAGATGTACCTTCCACAAAGATCATGAGTCGAGTTTAAAAGTGTACTTTTTATATCCTTAAAGTCCTGATTCAACATGTTGCAGAGAGAAAGCTCAAGTGCTCTGGAAAAGGTTTGTAACAGCCCTACTGGGATTAATTCCTCAGCTTAGGCCCTGAGTGTTTGCCATTCTCTAGCTGCAATTTAGCTGCTGAAGGTTGGACGCCAGGGGTAACTATTTTACTACAAGGTTTACTTTGCCTTTGATGACAGGACTTTCATTTAAGATGGCTTCTCCAGGCCTTGTTGAGAGGCCAGTATTGACCCGATGTGGCCTCTTCAAAAGGCAACACAGTTTTCTGTATTTCTGTATCTGTATTTTCTGTATTTCTGTGGGCCATGCCCATCTTTCTCCAGATATAACCTAATCATTTAAACAGTGGCTGAGAGAAAAACAAAGCATCATTTATTAAGAAAAAGAAAGCTTCATGCATTTTCTCAAGGAGCACTTGGCTTAATGCAGACATTTCCTCCCATCATCTTAATAGCAACATCCGGATTTTGAAGACGGAGGGAGGATTCGCCAGCAGCCCACAGCTGAGGGGCAGAGGGGAGATCTGAGCCTAGTACTGTCCGGTTGCAAAGACCACGCCCGTTGCACCATATCACAGTACCCATACTCAACTCTTTACTGAGTGATATCAAGGCATAGCACTTTTTAAAGAATTTAATTTCGTTCAGGAGTAAAGAATCAGAATTTGATGAAGCCACGGGAACAGAAGCCGGGTGCATGCACACCATTCACGGGGGTCTCCAGGATGGTCGCTAAGCAGGGGCTGCTTGGTCCCCAGCGAGGTCCTGGCTCTCTGTGGTCACTAAAACCCCGGAGCAGGAGCAGGTCCCACCGGGGCTGAGCGGGAGAGGAGTCCAGGCCCGGAACAAAAGCTGACACACCTCTTCCCTGTTCCTCCTCACCCTCCCCAAAGGTGTAAAGAGAGAAGGAAGCAGAGGGCCAGCGGTGCTGCGATTCACTGAGGAGGGGGGTGATAGGGCACTGTCTGAAGGGAGAGATTTCCTCACCCAAGAGAGATTTTTTTCCCCTCTGACAAATTTAGCTGAAGGAATCCGACAACAAACCGCAAGATTTCTTTGTGGGGCTGAGCAGGCAAGAGCCATGTGAAGTATTTTCCCACGCTGCTTCCACCACCTCGCAGACCACCACCTGAGTAATTTCCATTTTCCTTCTGTCTCGGCGCCCCCCCCCCCCCACGCTCAAGGTCAAACAGTAACTGCAAGAGTATGTTGCCTCTGAGTAATTTCCATTTTCCTTCTGTCTCCCTCCCCCCCTCCACGCTCAAGGTCAAACAGTAACTGCAAGAGTATGTTGCCTTTGGTAGTTACTTGGTTTTGCCGCTTAGCCGATGGATGGACGGGAGCGCCCCCATAAGGTTCCCCTGCTGCGGGGTTCCGGGGGGGGGGGGGGCCGGGCTCCGCACCTGTCGTGGAAAGTTAGGCAGTGGCGTGTGGCCCAGGTCTGCAGAGACTGCCATTGCCCACCTCCTGATGGCAAATTCCCGAGGGCAGGAATTGGTTCTGAATTAGTCCGGGTCCCTGGTTTCAAAAATTAATTTTGGCCCCCAAATGGCTCTTTTCCTCTGTTCTCTAAGTTTGTCTTTGGTCGTGCTGCTTGCCTCCAGCCAGAGCCCTTTGGAATGCCTGGCTCGTGCAGCTGAGTCCACGATGCCCTGAGATTGCAGAGCGGCAGGCCTGGCCCCGGGAGGGAGGTTACTCAGGTGTTATCAGACGCCATGCTCTGCCCGCGGCTCAAAACCCCGCGATAGCTCCCGTGATAACAGCCCAGACTAATGGTCTGCTATGAAACATTCGCCAGCATCCCCCAAAACTCTCTTATCTGCTAAGTATTTTGCACTTAATACCCAGAAAATGTAAAATCTCTGGGCTCTGGTGGGTTTTCTGAATATCTAGTCAGCAAAACTCTGAGCAGTTATTGAAACGAGTGTATAAAATGTGCTTGGAGTAGCAATTTGCCTCACTTTCAGTAAGGGCTTGACTGAGTTTTCTTTTTTCTTTTAAGATTTTATTTATTTATTTGACAGAGAGAAAGATCTCAAGTAGGCAGAGGCAGGCAGAGAGAGAGACGGGGAAGCAGGTTCCCTGCCGAGCAGAGAGCCCAATGTGGGGCTCTATCCCAGGACCCTGAGGTTATGACCTGAGCCGGAGGCAGAGGCTTTAAGCCACCAAGTGCCCCTTGACTGTGTTTTCTGCTAGAGCCGTGTTCTTCAGACTAGGGTATGTGTGCTGCTCCCCTCCCCCCAAAGTCCACAAAGCCTTTCCAGAGGTACCAGGCAAGATAGTTTACACAGATGCATTGCTAGACCTTTAATTTCCATATGAACAATTTCCCCAAAGGCATCTGCCTTTGGAGGTGGGGGTGCCTGGGTTCCCGTAGACACTTCATGCAGTTTAAAGAATGAGGAAAAAAGTGGAACCGACTCCAGGGATCTGAGCTGGGCTGGGTATCCAGGAAAGAGAAATACAGGCAAAGCAACAGGGCGCCTTGTGGGGTGCAGCATAGGTGAGGTGGAAGGTGAGATCTAGAAACTAGGACCTTATGTTCCTTTGAAAACAGCAGACCTTTGAAAGGAACCAGTTCTCCTGGAGCAGAATTAACTGTAATTGGGAAAATCTCCAGAAAACATTCCTGTTGGTGCTGATTATTGGTTTAAACTGTTAAGCTGAACCGAATAATAAGATTCTACCTGTGATTTGCCAACTAATTAGATAAATATAAAAGCGGAGGGTGGGGGGAGTTTGCCTGTGGTGGGAGGGGCGTTATCCACAACTAATTTGGCCCCTGAGATCTCTACACATTGTCTATAAATTACTCTCCCATTATGTACCCTCCCAATAAGTTGGCATGTATGTTATGATTTCTAATTCACAAAAACATTTGCACGTTATCTCAATCTCTTTATTCTTCCTCTGCCACAGTGAAGACGGGAGCCGCTAGGGTGAGCTCGCCCGTCCCCCAGCCTCAGCTCTCTGAGTGCATCTGCACCTGCACCTCCCTGGCGCCCTTTCCTGTGGTGTCCGTGGAATGCAGAATGCCCCTTCCCCTGCCCAAGGCTAATTCCACCCCCCTCCTTCCTGGGGACCCCATCAATCATCCCTCACTCACTTCAGCATCTTTCCTTCAACTGGCTCTTTCCCACACACTAACATGGCCAAATCTCTCCTGTCTTCAGGGAAACAAAGACCTGGTTGACCTGATGTCCCCTCTGGCTACTGTCTCCAGCATCTGCCCACACAGTCAAGCTACGTGACGGCAGCTGCGTGCTCCTGTCTCTTCTTCAGCTCTCTACTTCAGGGTTCTGCCTCCTTAAAGGCATTCTCACAGGGGCCAGTCCTCAAATCCAGTGGTCTTTCTGCTACCTGCTCTCCTCGAGCCATTTGCTACTTCCCGTGGCTTCCAGGGCACCCCTCTTTCCAGAATTTTCCCCATCATCTCTAGCTCACCTAGCTCAGGCTCCTTCACTGAGTTCTGGTCCTTTACCAGCTCTTTAAAAAAAACCCGATGATTACTAAAGTATGACATACATACAGAGAAGTGTACAAATCCTAAGTTTATAGACTGATTTTTACCAGCTGAACACACCCAAGTAACTGATCAAGAGAAAAACTGTTTCTAGCACCCCCAGAAATACCCCTTGCATGCACTTACAGCCACCCGCCCCCCCAAAGTGTAACCACCTTCTTGATTTTGAACATCAGAAATGTATTTTGCCTGTGCTTGAACTTCATGTAAATGTGGACTACAAATGCTTTGTGTCAGGCTTTTTTTTTTTTTTTTTTTTTGCTCAGTATTGTGGATGGGAGAATTATCCATATTTTCATAGGTGTAGTTTGTTCATGCTTACTGCTATAGGCTATAGGAGCTTTGACAGAGAGAATACCTCACAATTCATGTATCTTTTCTGCTGTGATGGGCATTGGGGGAGTTTCCACATTTTGCTACTAGAAGGTGTGCCATGATAAAACACTCATGTGCCTGCTTCTTAAATGATGAGCTCCTGAGATTTCCATTCTAGACTGTTCTATGTGGTCCCTCAGAGTGGCCCTGGAATATTTTAGAGGCAAAGATTGCTTAGACATGAGAGCAATTTCTCTTTCTTCTCACTGAGAAAGAAATCCCATGGAATGTTCCAGGTGAGTTTGTTTTCAAATAGTACTCTTTTCATACACTAAAATTTAGTATCTGTACACCAGTCGAATGATAATAACAACCTGAAGTCCAAAATTCTTACAGGAAAGATTAAATTAGTGCCAGCTATGTGCAAGAGTCTCAGAGGGAGATTAATTAGTAAAATATAATTTATTTCTCAGTCTATGGAGCCAATGATTTTGTAATGCCACTGAAAAATACTTAAGTTCTATTAGTTTGGTCTTAATTTCTACTCCACAATAATTAGTGATGGGACCTGAACCTCTTCTATAACACTGTGTAAATGATCCTAGCAAGGCAAAGGAGAAGATGGACATGACTTTCTTGCTGCCTTGAGTGGCCACGCAAAGTGACATGCAATAGCTCCAGGTCCCAAGACTCACCAATGACACCATGTCAAATAAGAGTCAAGACTGATTAATACATGAAATCAAACTGTAGAATATTTTAGGTAAAAGCAAAGTTCTGGGGTTATACTCACATCAAGTCTGTAAGTAATTTTTTTGCATTTGCTATTGTTTAGTAATTCAGAAACTATTTTTGTTTTGGTCTAATCATTCTCAGAAGAAGTATACATTTAAATCTAGCATTTAGTACCTTAAAGTAATAGATATTAATTTTATACTATCCTGAGGAGTAGGGAAACATGCACTACCTCAATTCTCATGATTTCTAATTTTTTTTCTCCTCCAAAGATATTTTTAAATATGGGACTTTTAGAGATTATTTTTCTGGAGAAATTCCTCTACTCGGTGCCAACTGGTTTTGAAATAGTCGTCATTTCTCTCTGATGATAAACTGTGGTGTTGCTTCCACTTTTAAAAACAAAGGGAAAAATGTGTTTACAGTTTCACTTTGAGGCTCTTTAGAGAGAATTCTTATAAAAGGGAGTGGTAAATAAATTTTAGACAAAAAGTAGTTCAAAACTAGGAATAAATATCAATATCCCACTTGACTCACTGGCCACCAAAGTGTTCGGAAAATCAGTCAATATAATTCTCCATGTTTGGGTCAATTCGAAAGTGGTTTAGTCCTAACTAATAATGTCTAACAACTGATTTAGACATCATGGTGTTTTAAACCAGCCGTGCATCTTCCCACTTGTTCTGCCTTCACAGGGCATCACATGTTTTAAAACATTGTCAAACTTTTCCTAATAGATACAGGGACTGACAATGTTGAATATTTTGGAGTTCTTTGGCCTCCTTAAAAGATGCTCATGACAGTATGATTCTTCTCTTTTAAACTTTGCTGCAACGCTTTGGAATTTTCTACTTGTATTAATATTGCAGTCATGTCCCTACCGAGGAATCATATTCAGCTACATTCCAATAGGCTGCAAATAAATTTTTGGGGCCCGAAGTCAGTTGGTCCAGATCAGATCCTCTCCCTGATTAAGATAACTCACAATAGGCAGGAATCTTTTGGTTGCAGTTGATAGGAGCCAGATGAGCTAATTTAGGCAAAGGGGGATTTTACTGGAAGGATTGGGGGTAACTTACACCTAAATTGCCTGAAAGAAGAGCAGGGGAGCAGCTGTGTCCCAAGGACAGCTGGAAACGGGGACAAGGCTGCAGCTGGGACTCATGCCCTCTGCTTCGGCCTCTCTGTGCATTCCCTTCATTCCCTTTTACTGCAGATCAGATTTCTCCAGCGGTGGGGTTCGTACGTAGCCTTGTAGCTCTGCCCGCCCCCCCGATGGCACTGCTCTGGGTGGAGGCCACCTCACACTCACATCGTTTGACGAGCAGAAGGCCCCTTTGTGAAAAGAAAAAGGCACTCCTTTTCTGGGATGCAGTCCTCTAGCAGGGCCAAAGGTCCGGTGGGCAGAAGCAAGTGAGATTTCAGCCCGCTCTCTGCTCCTCGCCTGGGCGCCTTTGCCTGAGGACCCACTGAAGCTGCAGTCCCCACTCGGCTCGAATTTCCCATAGCTTCTGTCCCTGTGTAAGGGGGCTCATGCTTCCCTCGGTTCCCCATGCAATGCCCCCACCTCCGTGTGCCAAGTGCCCAGCCACTAGTGTCTTCACTTTTTCTTTCCCTCTTGAGAAGGAGCCAACAGTGGCAGCCTGCTTTCCTCAACAAAGGGCTTACGTGAATTAAAAGGGATTATGCTTTGAAGGGGGAAACTAGCCTTTAATCACCCAGAGAAGGACACAGCAGCCCGAACCAGAGGTGCCCTGAGCGCCATTTATGTCCATCGCTGTCCCTCCACGGACTGAGGGCTCTGAGGGATCTCCTGCTCGTGTGGCCACCAAGCATGGGCTTTGTGAGACAGATCCAGCTCTTGCTCTGGAAGAACTGGACCCTGAGGAAAAGGCAAAAGGTAACAGGTGCAGTCTGCAGTCTCAGAGTGAGGTGTGGAGCAGATCAGCAGTGGAGGGGGTGGGCGAGGGTGGGATGGTGGTGGGGAAGGCGGGCTTTCTGGGCTCATTGCCATTTAGCACTGAAGCAAAGGTTAGGTGGCTGCTCTGTGAACTGCTCCGACGAGTGTCCTTCACTGGAAGACCTGTTTCTCTGTCCAGAGATGGACACTTTCCACCTGCAGCCCAGCACGGCCCCGGTGTATATAGTCTTCTTTCGCCCTTCTTGCATGTGAACCCATTGCCTGCCTCCCTTCCCCCCACCCCCTGGTTTTGTTTGAAACCTGCCAGTCCAGCGCACAAGCCCTTGAGCATCTGTACGGTCATCCATACAGTGCTGTGGGAAGATCCTAAGCCTGAAAGAACAGACTCAAAGGAAAACAACACTCTCTAAGAGCCTCCCAGACCAAGGACACTATGTTTCATTGATTCTGTGAGGTGCGATGGCTTCCCACATTTTCACATTTCTGACATGGGTATGAAGCTCGCAATCAGGTGACAGTTTAACTACACACATCTGTTTCTTTCTTAGTGTGCAAAAAAAATGACAATTGATGATGTCTCAGATTCAATGAGCTACTACAATAACTTATCAACCAGCACAGACGTTTAACTGATCCCTTTCAGGGAGCAGAGATAAGGGCTGGGCCGGGCCACAGATATAAAAGCAAAAGACAGATTCTACCCTGGATTCATTTCTGGTCTGGCTGGGGAAACCTGAAGGGTTTTGAGATCAAGAGCAATAAAAGTAGCACTGGCCAAATATCCCCTGAGAAGTTCTGGCAAGAGCCACAGGTGATCAGAGGACCCCAAGAGTGTACATACAAATGCCCATTGGCTTCTAATTCTTTTCTGGAAAGGGGAGAAGAGTGACTATGTAACTATAAGGAAAAATGCACTTTGCTATAGCCTTGCAGTCTTGCAAACACCAAATGATATCAAATGACTAAAGATACTGAAGGGGGAGAGGGGGGGTTTGAAGGAATGAGGGCTGAGTGGAGCTGAGTTTAGACAGACAGGAGGCAAGCAAGGCCGGGAGATTTTGGAAGGAGGACAGGGAGGAAGATTGGCTGTGAGGACGAGGAGAACGGATTTTTTCAAAGCCTCAGTTTGAGATGAGTTTATGCAGGCGGGGCAGGGTTTTCCTGGGCGTTGCAAAAAAATGTTAGGGAAGAAGTAGGCCAGGGGGTGGGGCATCTGAAGCCCTGTGATGGAGTGTATCGGTCCAGGTTCAGTCAGAGAGAATTGGGAATATAAAAAGGTGTTAGCTAAGTAGGAGGCTAGTCATTATGAAAGAGGACAAGGTATCATGGAGGCAGCCATTGTAGGGTGTAGCTTCCACCCCCATGGAACTCCTAACACTTGGACACACAGAGGAGATGTTGGTGGGGCCGTAACTCGGACCTGTGGGGGAGGGGCACAGTGAGGCTGCTGTTGGGGTCTCCCACCCAGACCCATGAAGAGGGACCTGGCTAGGTTTGGAGCAAAGGGACAATAGCTTAATAATTAGCTCAGAAAAGAACAAATAGCAAAGGGCATAATCCAACCATGTGCACAGATGGTTGGTCCTTTCTGCTGTGTCGCTGGGACAGGACTTAGGGAGGCCGCAGAGGGAAGCCAAGTTAGGACCACCTCAGACATGGGAAACACCGCTGTCCTCAGGCTGTTTTCCTTGTCAAAGCTACTGATTTTCAAATTAGTGTTGAAGCTATTTGTCACCCTCAGGAGCCAAGTGCTAACAGTAATCAGAGGCTCAATCCCTTGCTTCCAAGAGCTTCCCTTCCAGAATGAAAACAGACAAAAGTTAAGCAAGATTCACTATTAAGTTCATGTATTTTATTAATGTGTCCCTTCAGCCAATAAATTCTTAATAATCACTAGACACTGTGCCAGGTGCTGGGTACCCAAGAGCAAACAAGACAGGCTTGGTCCTTGTCCACATGGTGTTTACAGTCTGAAATGCCAAGGAAAATCCAATCTGCAACTGTTTCTTTCTCTTTCCCATAAGAAATTAAGATTCTCACTTAGTTCTACTCTCAATGCATTTTTTGCAGCCCTCAAACAATATCCTTGAGGACCTCACTTGAAATGATTCCATTTCTGTGGCAAGCATGTTGCGATTACGGAGAATAACCCTATTTTCAAAGACAGGGTTTGGCTCAGAGACCCTCACCGCCTCTGCCTCCTTTCCCCGGTGTTGGCCAGTGTCCTCTGTTCAGGGACTCCATCTTTCCCAGAGTGGGCTCCCAGGGGGACACTTGGCAGCCTCTCTGTGCTGAGATGGGACCGCTCGCGCTGAGAAGCCTGGCTGGGGGAAGCTCCTAGGACTAGACCTGGTCTGGGCTGACATTCATCGGATGCCATCCTGCTGGCTTGTAATTTGAGGTCTCTGCCTGGTGTGCCTCCAGCCGACGTGCCCACTGCCACCATATTCTGGGAATAACCAGGATGTCTGAGGAAAGATGGTGGCATCTTCCACAGCCCCAGCAGCTCTGACAGGGGTCTGTGGCTCCTTCCCTAAACTTTTGGTTCATTCTGGAAGGTTTTGCCTCAACAAAATGGTGACTCTCAAGAAAGTACAACACACCTAACTCATAAGGCAGCTCCTAGGTTTTTAACTTCTCAAACTTCCACGGTTTTGGGTGTTCACTATTGTGAACAAGGGCAAAACAGATACCAAATTTCCCTGTTCCTCTTCTCTCAATCCCTGAGGGCAGATGATGAAAATCTTTAGATCTCTGCATTCCTCCTTCCTTTTTCTTTTCTTCCTCCATTAACACTTACCAAGTGTTACTAAATGTCTGGCACCGAACCGTCACCTCAGGTCCATGAGAGTTGCCACTAATGTCCCTGTGGGGACTGATGAGGTCAGTAAGGCTGCAGCAAAGGTTAGTGACCGGCGGGCCCGGCAGACATGGCCGTTACCCCACACTGGGGTCGTGGAGACTACAAAGACGGGGTGACTGTCTAATTTATCATCCAGCCAGGGCCGTTTTGAAAGTGAAAGGAGGTACTAGGAACAATGGCACTGGGGCGAAACACGTAACCTAACACTTGGCCTGCCGAACCGGGCTGTATGGTCACCACACACGGGAGGCTGCTGAGTTAGACGCAGTCCCCGCTCTCAGGGAACTGGGAGCCAGGTGGGAGCACGGGGTGCGAGGCGAGGCTGAGCTCTGGGGGCTCAGAAGAGAAATGGGGTTTGGAGAGCGTAAGAGAAGACTTCTCAAGGAATTGAGCCTAGGACGGGCGCTTCCAACGACAAGAGCTCTCCCCACCATCCTGGACAGATACACCCTGTCCCGTATTTGCTATGGGCCAGGCCCTGTGCCAGGGAGGGTTTATAAAGCTCACTGGGTGTGCCTCCTTTCCCTGAAAGCTCCCAGTGTTGGGCCTCCCTAGTGTCATCCCCTTGTCCCAGCTTCCACGTTAGAGCAGGATGTCTGCGGAGGCCTGAGGACTCATGGAGCAGGGGCTTATCCTGTGCTGGACAGTGGGTGCGGGGTGCGGCTGCAGGCTCGGGGCCGGGGGCCCAGTGTTAGGCGCGGAGAAGCTGGCAGGGTGTAGGGAGGCTGGGCAGCCCACTGCAAGGGTACCCAGGTCCGGGGTCTGCGTTCATCCAGGCAAGAATCCTCGCTGGGCTGTGGGTGCAGAAGGGAGAATTAAACAGCTCCTTTCAAGCCTCAGCTACCCACCTTTAAATTGGAAACAGGCGAGGAGGGAAGGAAATCCAACTCGAGATTTAAAACAACAAGCACAACTCTGCCCTTCCTAGCAACCCCTCCTCCCCCATTTAGATTGAGTGGTAAAGAGAGGGGGAGGGAACACAAAGAAAAAAAAAGAGAGGGAGAGAGAGAGAGAGAGAGAGGGAGAGAATAAGGAAATACCAGTTTGGGGAAAAAAATTTTCCATCGGCCCCTTCTGAGCTTTGGCTGGGCTTAATTAAAGTTACAGACATGTTTAAAGGGAAAGGGTGGGGGGATTCAGAGCCGCCCTGAAAACATGTTTTTAATTACGCTGTGGAATTTCTCCCTGGGGTATGCCTGCGCACAGTTGAGCATCAAGGACAAGGATGCCGCTTTGGGGTGGGGCTGTGGAGCACAACTGGGGGGGTGGGGGTGGCGCACAGGGAGAAGTTGTTGTGGGACCTGCCTGGCTGTAGAGGAAGGGCTGGTGGTCTTTGTGCAGGAGGGAGTGTGAAATGCAACCCCTCCAAAACAAACCCTTGCAGAGTTAGAACAATAACACTGACCTCTCAACAAACGTTTGTCCAAGATTACCGAGACTACCTATGCCGTGGGTCTCAGCTCCAGCTGCACGTTGGAATTACCTGGGAAGTGTTAGAAACAAACAGAAAGCAACCTGATGTCCCACGCCCAGAGAAACCCGGGTAATTGACGTGGGGCATGGCCTGAGTTCCCCCCACCTGATTCCAGCAGGCAGCCACCTGGAAGCTGCCTTCAGAGAAGGTGGTCAAGTGAGGAGCAGGGGCTGGGGGGCAGAAAACAGCAGCCCTAACTCAGAGATTCGGGGAGGGCAAACACCTGCAAGGCCCCTCTCGTCCTGGGCCCCGCCAGAGAATGAAGGAGAGAACGAGAATTCTGATCTGGTCTTCCGCGGAGGGGGGCTTCCAATCACGATGCCTTGCAAAGACCAGATGCTTCAAAATACAAGAACGAATGAGTGAGTAGAGGAGAGAGTGTGTGATGAACATGGCAAGAGGGTGGGGAGCACCAGCTTGGGTTTGGGTGTTTTAACTGTGGGATCCTCCCCCGGTCCAAGCCCCGCGAACAGATGGGGCAGGGGACGGTGGGTGGTCAGTGTCTCAGGAAGCCCCGTGTTTCCAAACTGGCAAATGAGCAGTTCTGAATGCAGAAAAGGAGGAAACCTGAAAGTGAGTTGGGGGGCAGGCTTAAGAGCTTGCAGGCCATCTTAATGATACCCCCTTGCTCTCCAGCCTGTACAGTGTGTCGTGACCTACAGCGCCCCTGCAATCTTTGTGGGAAGTGAGGGTCAGGAATAAAGGGCTTGTGTTTATTGCACACATATTGGGAGGTAGTTCTGGTTTCAGCCCCCATTTTACAGCCGAGGTCCTGAGGTGTGGAGCGACTAGATGAGGCTAGTCGTGCAGGGTCTATGTCATGCAGCTAATAGGGAGCAGAGCCGGATAAAACCCACAGGACTGACACAGTCAACACTTAGGGGATACCGAAGGTCAAAATAGTCTCATTTCACAGATAGGAAAACTGAGCCTGGGTGATGAAACGAGCCCGAAAGTGATTCTTGACCCAGATCTTCCCATTCCCAAAGTCTGACATACCAGACTACTCCCAGACAGACATTGCTACATGGAAGGAAGCCGACTGACCTGGGAGAAAGCCAAGGTTGCACGCAATTGTCTTAAGGGGAAGAATCAGTTGTGTGGAATCTGGCCTGGTTGCCTCACTTCCTCGGTGAAGACAGCACGAACGACTTCCGGCTTCGGCACTTGTTCCTATCCCGCACCCTGTGATCTTGCCAGACTGGCTCCCTGACCTCACTCGTGGACAGAAGGACCTGGGACGAAAGGCATGAGGCCAGTGTACAGAACATGCCTCTGGGGGTGCGGTTTGTTAAATCAGTCGGTGACCTGAGTGTCACCTCCAGCTTCCCAAGGAGCCTCCTAGACAGGCCCTTGACAAAGGCTCACTTATTCCATATTTATGGGGCACCTGCTGTGAAGCCGGCCCCGTGTCGGGTGTCACTACTAGAATCGCAGTAGTGACAAGGAAAGACATGGTCGCTGCCCTCAGGCCCCTCACGACCAGTGAGGGTTCCCTTTTCATGAAGGAGTAATGACCCTAGTTTACGATGAGCGATAAGACAAGGGAAGTGCAGGGTGCTGTGGGAACACCTGTGTGGGTCTGGTAAGGGCGAGAGTGTTCACAGTGAGGTAGGGTCCCTGGGGAAGAGGCTGAGCCCCTCCTCCTCCTCTGGTTTGCTGGCCCCGGGGAACGGCCAACATTCCAGTGGCTATCAGGGGTGCTTGGGGTCAGTCCCTGTAGAACTGGATGGGATTGTCCATGATGATGATGATGGAGCCCATCTTGTGTAGCACGTGTAGCAGGAGCCCTGAAAAGTGAGCACCTTAAGGGAAATCTAACATCATGTATGATATATAATAATATTTTGGTATCCTTTAACACATGTTCCCTAGACATATTTTGAATAAAACTGAGTAAAAAGTTATAATTGCATAATCACCAGCTGCCCTAAACATTTTTTGTTTTTTCTTCAATGCATTATCTTCCCCCTACCCACCCCACGTGCCCCCCTCCCCGCCACTACTTTATGTTACAATTTGCAATAATTCTGTAGCCAGCAAACCATACCAGCAGGAAAATAGACATTTACTGAGTGCCAGCTATGGAGTCTACCACTTTGCTGAGCATTTATGTATATTTCTTTGAAAGGACTGACAAAGGGTTAAAGACCATGCACATGGCCCCTAGCAGGTCTATGTATGCCTAAGTCTCTCTCTTAGCCATCGGCACAAGTTCTCCTTCAGATCTCAAGAGTTTCCTTCCTATGGTCTCTGGAGTGGGGGTTGGGTAAAAGAGCTGTTCCATTCCCCAAATCACACCCCCTTGTCCCCACCCTCCCCTGCAGCCATCCTACACCTGCAACCCACACCCTTACGAGCAATGCCGTGGAGTATGGCTGCAACCACCAAGTGTTTCTTCCTTTGGGGTCAAAAGTCCTTAAAACACTTGAGTTGAACTTAAATTTAACTACTGGCTTTCAACTATAGGTCATTACCAGCAACCTCTGTCAGACCTGTAAAAACTGACAGCAGTATGTCCTGCTTTCTTCCTTTAAGCAACAAGAAACTGTGGAAGCAAAGATATTGGTAAACCTAGATTTTTGTTGACTTTGCTACGGATTGGTGTTTCAGAGTCCTTGGCTCATTCATTCAGTGACCACGTATGCAAGATCTGGTGTGCACTAGAAGAAGGCAGGGCAGTGGGGAAGGGCAGAAAGGGCACATGAGACATGTGAGAGCTGCCCTACAGCGCAGAACCTGCATTCATGTGCACAGAGACTTCTGAGAAGTACTGAAGCACACATCTTAGTCCTTGATGAAAGTCTTGTCTTAATGCAATTTCCTGAAATAAAGGCAGAGTAGAACCCAGATGGACACAAAGTCTTGTGAGTCTAATGTATCAGGGTAGAGAGAGTGAAAGAAAGGGGACAAGAGAAGGAAATCTGGGGTGCTTGGGTGGCGCAGTCAGTTAAGTACCTGACTCTTGATTTTGGCTCAAGTCATGATCTCAGGGTCATGAGATCAAGCCCTGTGTTCGGGCATGGGGTCTGCTTAAGATTCTCTTAGATTCTCTCTCCCTCTGTCCCCTGCCCCCGGCACTCTTTCCGAGAGAGAGAGAGAGAGAGAGAGAGAGAGAGAGAGAAGGAAGTCCTTTAGGAAATATACCACAACCAAGCTGTATGGCACAGACACTTGCTGAGTTGTGTGTCCACTCTGGATGTGTCTCCCATGATTTCTCAGCATCACTGGTCTTTCTCTCTTTTTGTCTTGTTTTTCCAGATCCGCTTTGTGGTGGAACTTGTATGGCCTTTATCTTTATTTCTGATCTTGATCTGGCTAAGGAATATCAACCCTCTCTACAGCCAACATGAATGTAAGCATGAAGGGGGGGAGAAGGGGGAGCCCTGGCAAACCTTTCATTTAGAAAGGTCTTGGGGGTTCGGGGTGCCAGGATTGGATCTACTTATCATCATTTCATGCCTCCAGTGTAAAAAACTGGATTCATCAGCGTAAGACAAATGAACTTTTTAATCCTACATCTTTGCAAATACTTATATGTGGTTACTAAAGAATTGTGAAATTACTTTTTGTTTTTGTTGGGTCTTTTTTTTTTTTTTTCTATACTTAAACTCTTACTAGTTTTAAAGGGAGCAGATTATAAATGGGTTCCCTAAAATATCCTGGAGACCAGTTTAGGGAACTGATATATACAGTGCTAGACAAACATGAGAAAGGATGGTACACAGCCATCTGTAGTAACATATTATTTCTTGGATCCCAGAGGTATCCTGGGACCTGGGATGAGCCTGTGAATGCCTCTTTTATACTCTGCTCCTGGTTTCCAGCCAGGATGACATCTTCTCCCTCCAGGTAGCTAATGTGCAGACTTCAGGAGTAATAGGAAACTTCTCAGTCCCCTATTTTTACTCCTCTCCCTCTTGTTCATGAGTTTTAAGCCCCAAGTTCTGGATCAGTCTCCTGTCCATCAAACTCTTGTTCATTTACCTTGTTCTCCTTGCCTCCTCTTGTCCCCAACCCATCATCCCCTCCCCCCTCCCACGGCCAAAGGAGCCCATAACTTGCGACCTTCTTGCATGTTTGGGGTAGGTGCTCGTGAAAACAGATGTGGAAGGAGTAGATGAACTTCTCTCCTAAAACATGAGCAGTGCTGTGGAGCCATCGTGAGCTAACAGCCCTCTACCATCCCTCCCTCTACTCCCCCTCCACACTGCCCTCCACGCCTCCATCATTTTTCCATCACCCCACTGCCCTGGGAGCTTGAGAGGACAGAGCCTGTCTCCAGCACTCAGCACAGGGCCTGGGATATATTAGACGATCCTGCTTCTTGAATGTTGATGAATGAAGGAAACCCCCAGAGGGCTGGGCTCCTTCCAGAGGCCCAGCAACTAGAAGCGGCATCCCGCATGGTTTCCATAAGTAACTCCTTGTCTTCATTTCCTGTCTTCAAGGCCATTTTCCCAACAAGGCAATGCCCTCAGCAGGAATGTTGCCATGGCTCCAGGGGATGTTCTGCAATGTGAACAATCCTTGTTTTCAAAGTCCCACCCCGGGAGAATCTCCTGGAATTGTGTCAAACTATAACAACTCCATGTAAGTATTGAGAAGCCCAAGATCTTAGGATAGGGCTTGAGGGCATTGGTTCTTAACCTGGGGGACTAAAGATCATTCCTAGAAGCTGATGAAAACCCATGACCCCTCTTCCCCCCAAAAGGGACACACACACACACACACACAAACACACACATATACACAAAGCATTATATTACGCATAAGATTTTAGGGGACTGTGGACTCCCAGTCAATGACCTCCCTCCTCTGGGGTCTAATTTTAAGGCAAATCTCCTAGGAAGAGAGTCTACCTTTGGAATTCCCTTTCAGAGGAGGAAGTGGGAGAATATGATGTGAGCATATCCTAGAGACAGAGGCTCAAGGATGTGCACAGAGTCATGCACCAGGCTGATCTGGAGTTTACCTGAGGGACACTGACGAGGGCTTGTTGGGGAGGGGGCTTCACTCATATAAACTTATATAAACTTCACTTATATGAACCAGGTCAGATGGAAACAAGATATTTAGTTACTCCAGTTTTTTTCCTTAAAGTAGCTCTACATATAATTCCTCTGGGACAAACCTGCATTTTGACTCAAGAAAAGGGACACCTGGCAAGTCAGCCTCATGCTCACAGGAAGCCTTCCCCACTGGGAGCAAACTATGGTTGCTTTTGCCCGATCATGGCAGAGTAGGGTAGTCATGATAGAGACTTATGGCCAACAAGCTTCTAATATGTATCTCCTTGCCAGTCCCTGGAATACAGAAAGATAGAAGAGAGAACATCTGTCTTCCTGAGAATGTCAGGGAGGTGACATTTTAGCCGGGTGCGTAGGGTTGCAAACACAACCTGGAGGCTCTAACTTGCAATCTATAACTTCCGCTTGAGTCCCTTTGAGGTGCCTGAGAAGGGACACCTCCCCATCCACAGAGACGGCGTGGGGGTCGCCCCGTGGGATCAGGGAGCCTGGGATACACCTCAGTGGGGGCTAGCTGGGCCCTTGTCAGGGCTGGCATTGGCCGTGTCTAGAACCTGAGGGAGTCGGGGAAGACGGCTCGACTCCAGCTGTACGCAGCATACGAACCAGGAAATCCAGGTTTCACATTTCACACCCTCATTATAGGTGAAATACTGGCTTATTCAAGGCTCTTTTGCCTGCAAGGCACAGAAGCTCATTCCAACAAGCTGACGCTCTAGAGGAAATATATGGTGTGGACACTAAACCTTCCTGCAAAGCCAGGGGAAGCCAGGCAGCCCTCTGGAGGGGCGGGACGGGAGCCGGACTGCTGAGGACCTGCTCTCTCCCTTCTGGGCCCCCAGGGTTCAGCCTCTGTCCCTTTCTCTGGGCAACTGCTATATTTACCTCTCTCACAGGCCAATGTCCCTGCTTCTCAATGCCCACACTGGCCCTGGCTGCCCAGTTCAGAGCACCTTGCCTTGAGCAGCTGGAAGGGCATCATTCAATACCATCCAAATTCGTGGGAACATAGCTGATTGGTTCAACTTCATTTTCATCGTCCCGTCAGCCATGGCAGAGGGTGTGTGCGTGTGCATGCACGTGCGTGTGTATGCGCGCATGTGTGCGTGCATGTGCACGTGCGCGTACCCACTTACAGGAAGGAACTTGTGGATTAAGCGTGGCTGTCTATGCCTATGAACAGTCTCAGAGAAGTGGCAACAGCTGGGAAGAACCTCCAGTATCATCTTCGAGCTGAAGGCAGAGGCTTTAACTGAGCCACCCAGGCGCCCCCCAGTATCATCTTCGAATGTCATCCTGCTGAAGGCCTTTCTGGGCCGGAGAGACACAGAGCATGGGGTTAAGAGGTGACTTGGCCCTGCCGAAGCTGGGAAACTGAACAAATGGCTCACCAGCCCATTAGCCTATATGTACAATGAAGTTGAAATAGCCTTTTGTCCACTGTCCTTTGGCCGTGGCAGTATTACAAGGATACATAATGTCGTAGCTAGTGCAAGCATGTGGGGTCTCCAAAACTAGCAAGCAGTGTCATCACTATTATGAAAATGACAATGATGTCTTTGCTGATGAAGCTTTGTCTTTCTTACAGCTTGGCGAGGGTATTTCGAGATTTTCAAGAACTCCTCATGAAGGCACCAGAGATGCAGCATCTTGGCCATGTTTGGAAGGAACTTCAGACCTTGTCTCAACTCATGGACACCCTCCGGACTCACCCTGAGAGAGTCGCGGGTACGCTGGGCTCGCACATTCTCACCCATCACTCACCTCTCCCTTGCCTCCCCCGTCAGAGGGACCAAAAGCACAGGAAAGAGCAGAAGATTTGGTGGGGAAAGATACTAGAGGTGGCAAGAAGGAATGGCTCTAGAGGTGGCATGAGGCTCACCTTGGTGAGGACTCCTCTTTCCTTCAGCTTAAAAGTTAGGGAGTTGAGGAGGGCAGGAAAGTTCTCGTTCCAGGCAAGTCTAGACGCAGAAAGGAGAATGCCAAGAGAGGTTGCACTCTGGGAAGGATGAAGCTAGGTTAATTCTGTAAGCAGGAGGAAAAGGGTAAAGGGAAAGGTGTGGGAGCATTTTCATGGAGCACTAGAGAGCGAGCTAACCAGGACCACTTGGAAGCAATGCCAAGTAAGGGGCCAGAGAGGTCAGAGTGCATATGTTTATCATGGTGTAAATATGTACAATCTTTCCATTTCTTCCAGGGATATTCAGCATCCCGGGCCTGCGGGTTTTAGGGAGGTACTGCAGAAGGTCCAGGAGGCAAGGGCTTGTGGGTGTTGACTGGAAAACCAGTCACCAGTTCAGCATCAGGTCCAGGCTGTGGAAGGATGGATGGGAAGCTGGAAGTACTGAAATGGCCCAGGGAAGATGCGGGGGACGAGGGAACAGAGGCCCCTGGGAGTTCCACAGTCCTGTTGAAGGACTAGGGAGCTGAGTGGGTTGGAGGGCTTGACAACTGTGTCAGAGAGTGAGCTCTGCAGATTCAGGATTTCGAAGGCAGGCAGGAGCAGTGTGGCCACAGTGGCTGAAGGGGGGCCGAGGCGAAGATGGAGCCAATGAGGAGACCGAGGGGACAAGAAGCCAGGCTGTTGGGTCACCGTTTGTGCAGGCATGTAGAAGAGATGGGCACCAGGGTAGGATTGCTACTTGGGCTCAGGATCAGTGAGGGCTGGATGTGGCAGAGGCCTGGGCACCAGCTGGAAGCCTCCCCCACCACCCCCCACCATCCCCAGGTGGGCAGATGCGCAGCCGGGAGGGAGAAAGCCCTGCCGGAAATCTAGGGGTCTCTGCAGTCCTGCAGGGGGAGACAAGACTGCCAGTGGGGGAAGATTGCGAAGGCTCAAGGCTCTGTGAAGGAAGAGGTTCGAAGACCCTACATGCACCCTATATTCCTAGGAGAGGGATGGGTGGCGGTGACTCTCGGCATGGCCTCAGAGGATGATAGGGATGAGCAAGGGGTCTACCAAGGGGACGGGAGGGGAGGGATAGAACGGCTCCTGTTCAGGGTTTCAGACAAGAGAAGTGAGGGAATGGTAGGAACCAGGCCTCCGGGGGTCCTCACCCATGCAGCTGGAGAGGTGGGTCAGAGCAGGTGCCCACGCCAAGGGCTCCCTGAGCAGAAACAGAAGGATCAAAAGAACAGTGACCACACCTTGGAGAGGGCGGTGAAGGGAAGTGGGGCGGGGGGGGGGGCTTCAAGAGCACAGAACAGTCCAGAGGGGAAATTATCCTTAGGAGAATATTATCCTCTTCCCACTTGGCCTTCTCTGCCTATGGGAGCAATGAAGGACGGGAGTATGTTCAGAGAGCACACTGCGATGACTTCATTACATTTTAATTCTCTCCAAAATAGTAACACATGGACTTTAAGTAGTAACATAATACTTATAATATAATAATATTAATAATATTATATATATAATATAATATTATAGTATAATAAAATCTGGTTCTACAAACCAGATTATAAACATGACCTTTTTTGCTGCCCTGGGTTTACTCAGCTCAAGCTTGGAGGACTTTCTAAGGTGTGAGCACAAATAGCATTTTCGTACTAAGAGAAACAGGGGAGAGGCAGCAACCAGAAGTTTTCCAGGATTAAAGAAGCAGATGAGAACACGGGCTGTCTAAGCCCTGGAGTGATTGCCTACCCCATTCATCCCATTCATCCAGTGGGATCTGGAATGAGGCAGGCATTTCGTTTTGTTGTCTCATTGTCAGATGGAGTCCAGCTGGGAGGACATGTAAAGGAAGTCATTTCAAACCACAATTTCCCTGCGGTCTTTACAGTGTGTGTGTGAGAACCGATGTCACTGCTCCCCAGCCCCAACACAGGACTCGTTTTGAATTGGCATACAGGTGGTTCCTTCTGCTGGCCTTCAAGCCGTGGGGGGGAAATTCTCCAAAAGAGAGCAACTTCAGAGGTTAGGGAGACAGGGTGGAAAAGGTCAGCCAAGGCTCCCCAGAGGAATCCGGGGGCTGGGAATAAAGATTCTGCAGCACCCCTGACCCTGGTGGCCATAAAAGGGAACAGGGGACCATCTCCAAAGTCTCTGAAGGAATTCCAGGCCAGGCACTGAGGTCTCTCATCAGCGTGACAGACTATTTGAGGGTCCATCCCAGGGTCACTTGGAGACCTTGCTCACTGTGAACGTTGACTCCTCGGCCCAAAGCCCCAGTGGAGGGTAAAGCCTTCGAGAGCGAGGTGGGCGGATGTCATCGGTATGTGCTTTTGCCTGTCAGTTTCCAGTCACCTGGGAAAGTATGCCGATGGCTGACCCAGGTGGCCTTTGCTTTTCCTAGCAAACCTGTTGTTCCGCATTCTCCCCAGGGGAGGATTAATGGTAAAACACCAGACATGAAGCCCCCTCCCCTCTCACCCCCAAGCAAGCACTGTGGTCTCTCAATCATCTTCAAACACCTTCTTCCCACAAGCCCCACACGTTCTCCTGGCTTCTCTCCCACCCCAACCCTCAGCTCCCCTCTGCTCCTCGGGCCTCAGCAGCCCCCTCCCCCAACCTCCTCCCAGGGAAGCGAACAAGAAGAACCACATTTTAAACAAAATTTATTTTTCTTTCCTCAGGCCCCCAGTTCACATTTCTCCCTCGGGAGTCTAGTGGAGCTTCTGTCTGGTATCAGCCACGTCTTACATCTTGGGCCCCACACTCTCGCTACAGGGCGGCCCCCCACCGCTCTGCAGGTGTGCGGAACCAGCACGTTCCTGCCCCTTCCCCCTAGGGCCATGGCAGCCCAGTCACCTGGGCAAAAGGTTGGGGGGGATGGCTCCCCCCCAGCCAGATATTTGTAGGTAAGGTCAGGCGAGCGAGTTAAAGAATAACGAATTGATAAACAGTCAAATGGGTTGCTGACTCTCGGGTCACAACAGCAAGTATTTATTGGGTGCCTCCTGTCATTGCACAGGCATTTGTCGGGGCCCGGATTCCATGTCAGGCTCTCGTGCTGGGTGTCAGAGAGGGGTGTCCTCGAGGGCTCACCTCTGTGCACCCAGCATTGCTAGGTATGATGAGGGGTATAATGAAGGCAGGGTCCTGAGCCCTCCTCTCCAGAGACTCTGTGTGTGTGTCCAGGGTGCCACTGAGGCCAGTGTATGACATAATGCTGACTATGAAGAAGTGATTGGGAGAAAGAAGAACAACCGAGCTGGGGGCCAGGGGAGGGAAGAAAGGAAGCTGGGTTTGGAGGATGACATGACTTACGTCATCAGGAAAAGGGGAAGGCAAGAATAAAATAGAGCAGCTCCTTTCACACCCCCTCCTGCTCCTGGGCTCCCTCCTATATTCTGGTTTCCCAGAAGCCTTTGGGCTTTTCCTGTGGGAAAGGTGGTGACACTGGTGGCCCAGCTCCCGAGAGTCTGTCATGGAACCGAGTCTCAGGACTGGTTGTCCCTGCCCTAGCTAAGTGTGCAGGCCTGTGGGCTTGACCCATCCTCTTTGAGGAGAAAATTAGTAGCAACCTCCATCTGGATCAGGCCCTTCAGGGAAACGCACAACCTGAAAACAGAAGGGAAGGCTGTCAAGCACTCAGGGGAGCAGGTAGGCCTCTTGGTCACCTGGTGAAGGGAGAATTTGGGGGAGAGAAGATGGGGTGCTGGGGTGTTAGGACCAGGAAGGAGCAGGGTCATTGGATAGTTAGAGTTAATTAAAGAAAAACTAAGAGATAAGTAGTCAGCCAGGCTCCCAGGGGAGTTGGGATGTGGACATGGGCACTTTCATGAGACCCAGAAGTTTTCCCTTAACGTTGAAATAATTTCTGAAGTATCTGGGCCCGTAACCTTCTTTGCTGGCCAGCGCCCTGTGACCTGTGGCCATGGCCCACTTGAGGCTGAGTATTGGCCCTGGAAGCAGGCGGCAGAGGTGGGTACCCTGGGGGCGAAGCCCCAGGAGGTGTCAAAATAGTAATACAATCAGAACAAGCATCTCTCAAGGGGGCTTACTGTTTTCAGGCCTGGGAGTTAGCCACTTCCCAGTCCTTAGTCTGCAAAGTACAGACACAAAGCATTTGATCACTTGCCACGGGGTCACCTTAACGGTTAGGAGTCCTTTACGCCTCCTAATAAAAACTTTCTGCTTTTAGTAGATCCTGAGGGAAGCCAGAGAGACTGTGACTGGGGCTGATCAGGGCACGAAATTCTGAGTCCAGGCAATAGGCCATCCCCTCTTTCCCTCCTAAAGCTCTTCTTGCCTCAAACGGGTCCCTCTCCCCTAGTCCATGTCAGCACCCCGAGTTTAGAGTCTTAGCTGAGATGATAGAAATGCCAGGAAGAGCCCTCTACCCATTGACAACACAGTGTGGACTCAGCATGTATGTCTTCTCATTCTAGACTAGGCTTTTTCAGTCTTAACACTAATGATATTTTGGACCAGATGGTTCTTTGTTTTGTAGTGGGGAGGGAGGTTATCCTGTCCATTGTGGATGTGTTACCAGCATCCCCGGCCTCTACCCAGGAGCACCTCCTCTGCAGCACCCAAAATTGTCTCCAGACATTGTCAGATATTCCCAGGGGAGACAAAATTGCCCCACTCTAGCTCCTCACCCCTAACTGGTTGAGAGTCACTGCTCTAGACCAGCTCCACAACGTGGCTGATGACCCCTCCCCTGTCCTGAGCTAACTTCTTCCACCTTCTGTGCCTCCTCACTAAGTTTCGCCTGGCTGCGTCATCAGTAAACGCTGTGACTGTGTTGGCGACAGCCTACAGGCAGGAGCCCTGACCTCCAAGCCCCCAGGGAACCCAAGAACAGATCCTTCTGCTGAGAGTCGATTAGAAATGTTTCCAATCAGTTCTACATGTCCTCCCTTTTCTGACTTATTCCCCGTTCGCCACTGTGTTCTTTCATTCATATACAGGAAGAGGGATACGAATTCGGGATGTCCTAAAAGATGAAGAAACACTGACACTATTTCTCATGAAAAACATTGGCCTGTCTGACTCAGTTGTCTACCTTCTGGTCAATTCCCAAGTTCGTCCAGAACAGGTAGGTGGATATCACTGGTCCCTGGAGGGAAGGGGTGAGCCCTGAGTCTGAGAAAAAACAAGGGAGACTTGGCATTATTTTTCCTTCTTGCTTTCACGTTCAGAATCCAGGATTTGTTCCAAATATTCAGAAAAATACCGGGGGGAGGGGAGTGTCACTGAAATAATGAGCCTTCCTGGCATTGGATTCTGAAGCAACCCCCAAACGTGTCAGTGCTGCAAACAGCTCAGATTTGTACAACTGGAAAGAACCTTGGAGAAGACGTGGCTCAGAATCTTCTCAGAGTTGAGGAAACTGAGGTTTACTCATGTATTCATCAAATATTTAGGGACATCCTAGTTACCAGAATACAGTGCGAACGATATAGACAAACCCCTGACTCTGGGAGCTTACAGTCGTGAGGGGACAAAAGGTGATCATCAAATAAGCAAAGATAGGGAACGTTTCCCAGTCAAGATAGGTGCTGGGAGGGAAATCTGGCAGGGCTGGGTGTTAGGGAGGGGCTAGGAGGCATGCGATGGGGGCAGACTGAAATGAGACGGTCAGGGAAGACCTTCCTGCTGAAATGGTATCTGAGGCGAACTGCCCAAGCAGAAGGCAGCGGTGGGAAGCGCTGGGAGGGGAGAGTTCCAGGGTGAGAAAGGACTGGGCCGCGCATGCGCAGTGTCTGCACGCACGGAGCTAACCTTCCCCGGGCTACAGACTTCTGATTGCCTGCACGTTTTCTTCTCGGTGCCAGGCAAGCTCATTCGTCTGTCCCCACTGCACACTCTGATCCATGCCCCCCAAAATCTGTCTCATGCATTTCATAATCTCCTATATGTATCCAGAGCGTTTTTACTGCTGACACATGACTTTCCCTTCTGTGGAAGTTCTGGGCCTCACGGGTTTCTGCCCAGCCTCCTCCTGGGCGTGCGGGCTCCTGGCGTGATGAACACGGTGAGAATGCAAGATAAGCAGGAGCCCAATTGTGCAGACACCCCCCTCGCCTCTCCTGGCCAGGTCTGCACCTCCTCCAGACTCCAGGGGAGACTGAGATATAAACAGAGAATTTCAGGGCCTGTGTCAGTAGTGAGATAAAAGTCTGTGCCCAGAGGAGGGAGGGGGACCCCAGACGCCTGGGCAGGGCGGGCTCTGTCTAAAGGGGTTTTTGGGCTGGTTCCCTGCACCGCAGTGAAGAAGCCCATACCTGCTTTTCTGGCTTCTCAGGCCCTGAGGTTTTCCCTGAAACTGAGGGGAACTGAGGTCAGTCCAGAGACAGTGTGTCAGGGCCCTTGGTGCGCACCGCCTGCACTGCCTGGACCCTTGAACTCAGACCTACCTCCCCTGCTCCACTCTCCCTCCCACCCCCACCTGAGTGGGGGCGGCAGCATCCATGGCTCATTCTCCCCTTTGCTTTCTCTTAGCTCATAAAACTCAAATCCTGGAAATGCCTGTGATGACTTCCAGTTGGTAATAAAAGGGAGATGGAGATAAGGGCAGGAATTTAGGGGAAATTTCTTTCCAGCTCCTCACTGACGTGACATTTAGGTCTCTAGTTGCTGTGCTGCTGGCATCAGAGCTGAGCCTTTCATGTGGGGGGAAGGGGCCAGTGTCACTGGGTTGTGCTTTCGTGTAATGTTGCTTGCTCTGATTAGCTGGTGCTTCCCTGAATAGCAAACATCAGAGCTTATGAGGAAGCACAGAGCTCCTGCTGCTGGAAGAGGCTGGTCCTGTTGTCCTAGCTCCCTCCGGGCCCTGGTCCCTCCCTGCTTCTCAGCATGGTCGCCAGCGGCACCTGCCTCCCCATCTCTGTCTCGGGCCTCCATCCCGCTGTGCCACTCCTTACCAGCACCACCCACCACTGCTTTTCTTCCACGATGCCAGTGTTCTCTCTCTGTGCCATCCAAGAGGGTAGCCACCAGCCACAAGTGGCTGGTAGACACTTGAGATGGGGCTAGTGCTGCTAAGAAACTGAATTTTAAATATTATTTAATGTTGATTATTTTAAACTTAAATAGTCACATGGGGCTTACAGCTCTCTGATTGGTCAATCTCAGCAAACATGGGGTTTTGTTCTTCATCAGGACTGCGTGCCCCTCCGGGGTCCTCTCTGCCTGGTATCTGAGTAACTCTCTCTCCATCTAGGAAATTGTTAGACGATGAGAGTAGAATAGTTGTTCGGCTCATCACTCACTCCACCCCCCAACCCCAGCCTTGTAAACTCCTGGACTTGTTTCAAAGCCCAGCTCAAGTGTTGCCTCCCCAGTGAAATCATTCATAAACCCTCCCTTCTTTGTTTTTGCCCCCTCCCACTTCCCTACTCAGCAAAGAATCAACGGGTAGTGATGAAGCACAGACTCTGGGTTCAAATCTCAGTAAGGCCACACGGTTAACCGGCTTCTGTGTCCTCATTTATAAAATGGAAACAGTAAAAGTGCCTATGATTGCTATGGAGGTCAAAAAAATTAATATATGTAAAGCATTAAGAACAGTGCCTGGCACATGGTAAACACTCAAAAAACACTGGCTGTTCCTAACACTCCTTCTTCTGTGCTCTGGTTTCACTATGTTCAGTTTAGCACTTACTGCTCTTTAAATGCCTGCATGTCCAGCCAGCCGGTAAGCTCCTTGGAGAACAGAAAACTCACCTTATTCTCTGTATCCCCAGTAACTGTTCTAGTCCCTGCAGAATGGGACTCTATGAATGGGTATTGAATGAATGAGTCACTGTGTGAAAGAAGGAGCTGGGACCTTCATGGTGTTCCAGCTTTCCCACTAGCCTGCTCTGTAATTTCTCCTCCATCACTTTTCTCCCCTAGAATATTCGAGGTTTGGACAAAGTAAGCTCATTGATTCCCTCTACCTCAGAATGTTTTAGACGCCAGGATTAGGGTTGGGGCTGTGAAGCAATATGTGGGCAAAACAGGAAGGCTCTTTTGGAATGTGCACCCGGTTACAGTCCCCTGAGATTGATGGAGTCCACACCAACCCATTGTCAGCTGTGACCTCATTTAGTGGGAAGTGGGGGTGGGGTGGGATGTAAGTAGAACCTGAGCCTGCTCTGCTCTCCTAGCCTGAGAACTGTGTCATCAGAAGCCCTGGGGAGACTACAGAGGCCAGGGAAGCCCATGAACCTGCTCATGGTACTTGGGGGTCCAAGACTCTAGGAGGCCAGTTACTCTACCAGGTGGCCAAGAGTTTCTGGCTAGGGTTATGGCCTTCTTGGTCTCTGAGGCCATCATGGGGATTGTGATTCACTGTCCAAGAGTCATCATCCATGAGCTCCATAGGAGCTAGAGGTTGTGGGCTATCCAGCAGTTGGGGGTCACCAGATAAAATACAGGATACCCACTTTAGTTTGCATTTCAGATAAATGAATAATTTTTTAGCATAAGTATGTCTAATATGGACCCTATTTGGGACATATCTGTACTAAAAACTCTTCATTGTTTATCTGAAATTTAAATTTAACTGAGTGTCCAGGATTTTTATTGGCTATATCTGTTGAGAAAGGAGAACAGGGGCTGGTCATTTGCTATCACTCCAAATACATTCTAGCCACATCCTGAAGGAGAAGGTCCTGATGGTACCTTGGCATCATGCTGAGAACAGCAGGCTCACATTTCAAGTGGCTCTCTGATAAAATGAGGCTTGGGAGTATGTTAGTTTCCTGTGACTGCTGCAACAAACCACCACAAACTTAGTGGCTTAAAACAACACAAACGTATTATCTATGGTTCTGGAGATCGGAAGCCTGACAGTCCAGGTGTTGGCAGAGCTTCATTTCTTACTGGGGGATGGAGAGGGAAATCCGTTTCCAGTTTCCAGAGTCTCTCCACTCTTTTTGGCTGGTGGCTTCCTTTCATCTTCAAGGCCCACAGTAACCAATCAAGTCTTCCTTGTGTCATATTACTTTGACATTTTTTCTTCTAAATCCCTCTTCCACCAGGCTTTTAAAAAAAACCCTTGTGATCACATTGGGCCCACCTAGATAATCCAAAATAACCTCTTTATCTTCAAGTCGCCTGATTCGGACCCTCAATTTCATCTGCAATCCGAACTTCCCCTTGCCGGCCAACACAATGCATTCGCAGGGTCCGTGGGTTAGGATGTGGCTGTCTTTGGGATGGCTGGGGTTCTCCCACCACAGGGAGGTTTCCAGTGTTGCTTCTCCTTGCAGTTTGCTCACGGAGTTCCAGACCTGATGTTGAAGGACATTGCCTGCAGCGAGACTCTCCTGAGACGTTTCATAATCTTCAGCCAGCGCCACGGGGCGCAGACAGTGCGTGACGCCATGTGCTCCCTCTCCCAGGGCACCCTGCAGTGGGTGGAAGACACTCTGTATGCCAACGTGGACTTCTTCAAGCTCTTCCGTGTGGTAAGGGAGCTATTTAGCTGCTGACCCCTTGGAAGGTAATTCTTGGGTGCGGTAGGGCCTGGTGGCAGGTCACTGGGGACTCGTGAATTGACGGTCAGAAGGACATGAGCCTAGTTTTCAACACAGTCCTCTAGGAAGCTCCAGGCTCCAAAGACCCAAGGAATCTTAACCGATAATATTTTTAGAGCAGTGGCCCAGGCACCCAGGAGTCACTGTTTGGTTCACCATTAGTTGTAGCAGGTCTGAGTCCTTCCCAGTCTGGGATAAATCCTCTCTACCACCTCTAGCAGTGTGGAAAGGAGGAGACCTGATTTGACTGCCTGCCCTACTATTTCCTAAGATAGTTGATCTTTGCTGACCCCATCGCTCTTCTATATAACAAATAAAACACTTTATAGAATGGCAGGAAAAGATACATGAAAAAAATAGCTGCAAAGCATTAAATAAATTTTGATAAGTCAGAGCTTCACACTGGATCTATTCTTGACCACAAAGGTTGCTGTTTCTGGGTAGAAAAGAAAAACAAAAAATTTCATAGTTTCAAAAATTGGGAAAGCCCTCATCTAGCTCAACCCTGTGTTCTAGAACTGCATCTCAGACACACTTCTTGGGACCTGATAATATTTCTTCTTTTGCTAGAAGGATGAGAGAGAATTATAAAAAGGAGGTGAACAACAGCAGTTCTTACACTTCAGAGTGTATGAACATCACGAGGGAAGCTAGTAAAAGACATAAATTCCAAATGGCCCTCTCCAGAGACTGATTCAGAAGGTCTGGGCTGGGCCCAGCCTCGGCCCTGTTAACCTTAGGTGGTTCCAATGGAGATCGTTGTAGGCCATGTTTTAAGAAACACTCAAAATTAGAATTCTTCAGAGAAGATGACATATATAAAAATATACATATTGTTTCTGTAATTACAAAATGTTTCTAGGACCCAATTGTGTTTTTTCTTGTGCCTGCATTTTAATTTCTGAAACCGTCGTAGGGTATGTCAATCATGAGAACTTGGTTCAGGAATTTGTGTTTTGCCTTTTTATGGTTGCTCTCTCAAGTCCCAGAAAACCCACTCTCAGCTCGTCTTAAAAAGCAAGTTAAAAGACTTTTAAAAACAACAACAAAAATAAAACAAGAACCCTCAGTTTCTGGCAGAGTCCACATCTGATTCCTTTCCAAACGTGACTTTCCCTCCGAACACTATTCTACAACATTCCCAGCTCATCAGGGTGGGTCTCCAGAATGGGTAAGAGGGGTTAGTACTTACTTAAGCCATCACCACTGAGAATCCAGGACCCCAGAAAAGCCCCCTTGGCTCCCCATGCTGTAGGGACACTAAAAAGGCATGTGGTTCAGACTTCTCTGTCCAAAATTCCAAAAGTAAGTCAATTTTAGACACACTCCTTGGTTTGTTTTCAGAATCATAAGAGTGAGTAAGGTAATAAATTTCCCTTGTGTTGGGCTGCTAAACACCAGCAAAGCTATGGGACTAGAACCTGTGTTTGCAGAGGTGTTAATGTCCCTGGGCACCCAGGATCGTGTAATCCTCTGGACAATAGAAAAAAGGCAGAGTTATGCATCTCTTTGAAGTATCTCAGCTGCTGGCAGAGGAAAATGTGCCCTTGGAGCATGACCGGCAATACTGGGAAGACAGTTCTGGCTGTAGCAGGATCAAGGGAGACCTGGGCAAAACTTTCCATTAGGGGCTGGAACCAAGCTCAGATCACTAGCTTCAGAATGTTTTATCATAGAAGAAAGACCAGAAAATCTTTCCTCCTACAAGTGCTAGAGTTCAGGAACCAGAGGAGAACTTCGGCTGATGGCCCTTACTGACCTGAGACATATCCTGTGTGCTTGCTCACCACCTCTATTCATGAGTTCAAGCCCTCAGACCTGACCCAGGTGCCTTCAAGGGGCCAGGCCCTGTGCTGAGGCCAAGGCTCCAACCATGACCCTACCACTGTCACTGAACTCTTAGCCTGAGAAAAGCGAAAAGGCCATGTCACAGCTGTTGGTGTTAGAAACACCCAACACCAACAACATCTGGCTGCTGGAGCAGAGGTCCCCAGCCTGGCTGCACACTGAACCACCTAGAGAGCTTTTAACAACTACCGATGCCTGGCTCCCATCCCCAGAGATTTTTGATTCCGTGGGTCTTAAGAGTTTTTAAAAGGCTTCCCAGATCATTCCAATGTCCAGCTGGGTTGGATTCACTGACCTAGAACATAGGAGTTTGATTTACAGTCTCAGTTTCCATAGACCAAGCATAATAACAACAGCACAAATGCCACTAAGGCTTCAAAGCACTTTCATTTGATCACCCATGAGAACCAAGGTGCTGTGGACCCATCCTCCTTGCCATTCTCTTAACAAAGACAGTGTATAGCCCCAGAGATAGCCTGGAGGGGAGAACCCAGCAGGAGGTGGGTCCCCAGGACTACCCCTACCTGCCCTCTTCTTGCTTCTGCTCATCTCTGTTGGGCAAGACCAGACCAAGACAGGGTACATGGAGCCCAAGCAAGGAAGACAGACACCCTGTCTGGTGCCCTTGAAATGTGCTTCTTCATTTGACAATTGGACAAGGTGGCTAAACCATTTTTTAAAAAATTACTAATAAGGAAACCCAAAAGGAACTGCAGGCATGAAGACAGGATTTTTGCTTTTATTTACTCCTGTACCCATCTTATCCGCATTTTCAGAACTACCCTGAGGCAGCACAGAAAGGCTCAGGGAAGACCCTCAGACCCTCGGAAAGAGACATCAAGAGGGACATCGGGGAAGCAGCCACTGCTCTGAGGCCAGGGGTGGGGGTCTCTCTGGGACTAGGCTGTTATTGCAGCTGGTTGGCGGGCAGCCCCGCTTAGCTCCTGCACCGTGGAATGCTGTGCCTTCTGTTCTCCTGGGCTGTTTCTCATACGCATGTACACCAGTGTGCAAATAAGTTTTTATTAAATGCCAAGGCAGTGTTCATTGACAAAGAAAGAGGGGCAATGTCAATAAGCCGGTGTGATGGCCCCTGCTGCGGAAGGAGCTGGGTCCCGGGTGGGTGGAAGTGCAACCTCCAGACTCGGCCCCCAGAGCTGAGGGGATCTGAGAGGAGGGTTTGGCTGTTAGCACCAACTGGGACCAGCTGTGTTTTCCCTCGGCCCCATGGAGATCAGAAGCCAGTGTTCTCATCCTCAAATAATCCCAGCGCAGTCACCGTGGCCTCACTCCACCCCACCCGTCCCGGACGTACACTCACGCACACCCAGCGCACGTGCCTGCGGGAGCGTGTGCACAGGCACGCAGGTGCGCATGCGCACGCGCACTGGATGCCGGGAATCTAGGTGGGCTGTCAGGTGGCTGGCCTTTTCTCAGAGGAGCTTTAGGCACTCCTAGTTTCGGCGCTGCTGAGCCTACCTTCACCTGTGGTCCTTTCGGACTTGACGCCCCCAGCTGGAAAACCAGCAGCGCAGCCTGGGGACCACGGTATCATGTATCATGCGGGCCAACACTACCTGAAACATTTCACACCTTGTAAAAACGGTATGTCAGTTTCGGGTGAGGGGTTGGGACGTTTCTCATCTGATTTGGCCCAAGGCATGAATGCCCCTCCCCCTCCTCCCTCTTCGGTCCTTCCTGTTTTCTCTCTGACTCCGGAGCACAGCTTTGAAATCTTGCTGAGAAGCAAATCTGTCCCTTCTGCTCTGAATGTTTATTTGTGGAAGTTCGGCAGGGGAACAGAGGCTGTGCCAAGACCTGCCACACTGCTGGGAAATCTGAATTTCCCTCCCTTCCCCCCCCTCAATGGATGTTGATAGAGGAAATTTGGCCTCCCCGGCATTTTGGCCCCCGGTTTTCCCCTTTACAGTCGCTTCCAGTGTGGCATGATTCAGTTTTCTTTACTTGCTCTCAACCACTGTTCTGTCGCAGTTTTTACTTTTCAGACTTCATTTCACCCGTGTGTCTTTGACTGCGGGGTGGGTGAACATTGATTTGGAAGGGGCCAAAGGACCCAGTCTTGGGGACCCTGACTACATGTGCCTTTCAGTGTCCTGCTTTATTCTTGGCTCTGCTCCCTAAATTGCTGAATCGTTGGGAATAAATGTGGGTGGGGGCTTGCTGCCCAGGGTTAGCTGGCCATGGTTTCTCTTCTCCCGGATCTTTCATTGCAGTTTGTTATATTCAACTTACACATTTCAATTTTCGGATAATATTGCTAGTGTCATAATTCTCTGGAAAAGCCCCACATCTCCAGGAATTTATAATGAGGTCCCATTAATGACTTAACCTCATGATCTCCTCTCCCTTCTGATTCTTAATCTTTCGACTGTCAACTTTCTCCCACTTCTGTGTGAGGGTTTTGAGAGGGAAGGAGGAGGGAAAGGGGTGATACCCAGTGGCAACAGTCAGTCTAAAGTCTGAAACTACTGGGTCTAAAATGCCAACAGTATGAGGCGAGGGGTGGGGGTGGGGGCAGTGGGGCTGTTGGGTGAAAATAAAATTAAGTCAGAAGATAGGTTTTTTGTTTTTTTGAAAATTATGAAGCCCACAGCAAGTATATTTTATTTACAGCATTAGTATTTATTCTGCTTATATCTATAAAACTGTGTGTCTGTTACAATCAAAATCTCCCCTGGGTGAATGAATTTCAGTAAGAAGAAATAAAAAGGAAATAGGAAAGAGAAACATTAATGTGCATTAAATGTGCCTTAGGCCTGTGAGCATGATTGTCATTGGCCTGCTTTGATTTCTTGTGGGCTCCAGACACACAGGAGGCCACAGTTTATTTCATGATATATTAGGTGTTGTTTTTATGAATTTAAAAGAAAAAATATGGAGAAGTCAAAATTAAAATCACATCAGACACAAGAAGAGCCCCGTGAAGCCTGCTGTTTCGATAATGGGTCCTGGGTCCTGGCCTTTATTTAGCTGATACAGATTGAGAACCAGTGTTTTGGGGATCGGTTTCTCTCCAGGGTAAACTGGTTTTGAGAGGGATTTTGGCCTCTGATAGTTTGTCAGAACAGTACTTCTTAACCTTTTTATGAACTAGGACTGCCTTTGAGAATCTGATAACAGCTCTAAACCTTTTCTCTAAAGAAACATAAGTTCACACAAACACATAAAAGGTAGGGGGGCTCATGGAGCCTCTGAAGCCAGGCCCCAGTTAAGAACTTTTGTGTTAAAATATCATCCCTGCCTACCATTAATATATGCTCTTTCCTAAAGTGTCTCACTCAGTATAGCCACAGATTCTTCCTTAACTCTACTTATGAAGTAATCAGCTTCTCCCCATGAGCATGGGACCAAATGGTGGGAGGACCAGAGGCTGTGCAGCCCACTGGAGCACACAGAGATCTGGTGGTCAGGACACTGGGTTCTGGCACTGGGTTGGCCCCTAACTTGCTGTCATTTAAGTGACCCTTGCTTACTCGCTACGCTTGCTATACTCCCCATCTGTAAAATCAAGTTAGCAAGATCTATACTACCTGTCTCAGAAGATGATAGCAGAAATTCACATTAGAGAAGAGATGAAAAAGTACTTGGAAACAAAAAGCATTTTTGCTCTTACCAAAGCAAGAATGCAGCCGCTTTGCAGAGGCCCCCATTGTTCCCTTGTCATTGCTACACTCCCGGAAATGTTCTTCTCAAACACTTAGGTGGGACGTTCTTCTTTCTCAGACACTTCAGACTAGCATAAGGTCTGTCGCATGCATTGACCTTTTGGCTGCCCCTAGATTCCAAACTCTGTTCTGCTTTCATCAACCACAAATATCAGGGCTGAAGTCACAGCAGAGAAAAAAAAAGGCCTAGTTTCTTTTGAGCCAAAGAAAGTCCCATCACTTGTCTGTTCACATACTCCAGAGCCCACCCTCTCATCCAGACGCTCTATACCCTTCAGTCCTGGGAGACAGCACGTCTCTGTGACCTCTCCTGGTAGAGACAGTTGGGCATTTTCCCCAGCCTGAGTGATTTAGTCTGAATTCTCCAATCATGACGCATTTCCTGGTACTCAGGGTGTCCCCTCCTGGTTGCCCCCTCACCACTGAAGCCGGCTTCCTCTCTTTTCATCTGATGCTTAACAACTGTCAGGCTGCAACAAACATACTTCAAATCCATGTTCTCCCAGTTGCCTAGCAACAACTTCCCTCCTGGATAAATCTGGATTTCCTGTAGCAGCGGCCCAGGATTGAACACAGCAAGCCTGTGCTGTCTGTCCACTGCTTCGTCTAATTTTCAACTTGGTTTGGGTGGTTTTAAGATAGCAATTCATCCTTCCACCAGCTTCCAATGGCCATGTCATCCATGTAAACACACTTTTAACCAAAGGCTACCCATTTACCCTTGTGTTAGGTACATCCTCAGCTTAGAAATGATACTATTTTCTAGATGGTCTTCTTGAATCAGAGAAAATAAAACAAAAATTTCAACTCACAAAATATTCTTTTGTGTGCTGGCAGAGTGGCATATGTTTGATTAATCTACTGGGTCTAAAATATCATCAAATATTAATCAAACAGGGTTTTTGGTTTTTGGGGTTTTTTTGGTAGCTAATATGCTTTATTCTGCCGTAAGAAAAAACCATTACATAGTCCCATAGGACAGACATATTTCTTGTCCCTTGAGAACCCCAGCTGATATCTAGTATAGTCAGAATCTTCTTGATTGCCAGCTATGGCCTTCTATCAATTTCTTTGAGTATAGATCAAAGCCCAGGGATTCCCCTGCCCCTAAAGACCAGCCATAGCTGATGGGAAATGATAGAGACATATCTTTCCATAGCCCTATTTATATATCCAGTCTTTCTTCAGAGGCCTAATCAGGCCTTGAAATTAGGTTGACAAGGCTCAGTCCAGTTGTGACATGGAAGGGTTACTTGTTATTTCGGAAATCAAGAGAATTTGTTGACATAGGAAGCACTGGTGTGTGTGTGTGTGTGTGTGTGTGTGTGTGTGTGTGTGTGTGAGAGAGAGAGAGAGAGAGAGAGAGAGATGATACTTGCCATTTTTGTCTATGACCTTTTATCCAGAAATGTTTTTACATTTTCATTCAAATAAACTTACAGTTTCTTCCCATTCTTTTGGCAGGAACAATCCATGTGAATTTGAATAGATAATGGGGGAGGGAACTAAAGGAAGAGGAGAGCCCTGGGAAAGTTATTTTATAATTTATGGCAACATCAGTCAGATGGTTGGTAGCCAGATGTATGTGGAGATTTCCCTAGGGGGGCCAGGCACTGTTCTGAGATGTAAGTGGTAACAGAGATATGAATCCAAGACCCTCATCATTTACTGTCTCCACCAGAAAGAGCCAGAAAAAGAATTGCAACTGTGGTACCAAGCACATAGCGAAAGCTTAGTAAATATTTGAATAACAAATATCACTAAGTTATTAATAAGATCAAAAAAGAAAGTGTTAACTAGACCCAAAAATGCATCTCAAGCTGTTGTTTCTCCTGTTCCCTCTCCCTCAAATTCCTGGTCTTGTTCTTATCTGGCTCTCTCTGGTAACTCTCTCTTCACATTCCTCCTCCACCTGGAATTCCTGGCCCTCCCCTTCCATCCACAAACACTGCACTCATCCTCAGGATCATTGCCTTTTCTTCTTTCAAACATCAGCTCAAGGATTACCTTCCCCATCCCAAGGTGGAACTGACCACTCCCTTTCTATAAGTCACCATCATATCTGTAGAGACAAACCTCATGGAACCTGAAACCTGAATAGGCTCTGTGTTTTTCTTACTAGATTTTAATTTACTCATTAATTAATATAAAATACTTGTTGAGCATTTACTGTGTACCATGCCCTGAAGATATAAAACAAAATAAAGCCTATCGATATGCTTACTGAGTTTACAGTAGAGTGGAAAGACAGAAAATCATAGCAAACCAAAACAAAAGTGATAAATGGGTGCACTGAGAATTCTAGTAGGGGCTAGGAGGAGCACCTAACTCATGGGGAAGGAAGGCTTTCTGGAGAAATTGAGGTGGTTTCAGATGAGTTGACCTTGGCTACTAGGGGTGGTGATGAGGATGAAGTGGAATGGGGTGAGTTGGCCATTTTATTTACTTGGCTCTAAAGTAATGGGTGTAGTAGCTTTGCAGAGGACTGTAAGAATGTTTGAGACCTGAAAATAAAAAAATTATGGCTCTGAAATAGAAAGAAAATATTTAAAACTGAAATTAATAAGCATTACATGGAATGTTTTAGGAAGGTAATGTTCAACTTTATTGTTAAATTTAGTGTCCATAAAATTTGAAATTCAAAAAACTAGTTTATAGTTCAGGTTTTCCCACTTTACAAACATTCCCAAGTATTTACAGTGATTGCTGAGAAATCAGATCATTCATTAAATGAGTTACTCAAAGCCAGATAATTTCAAAAGCAAAAGTAGAAGCCCTTAAAAATACATAGAAATCTATCTATATTGATATGTGGGTATAAGTACATATAGATATGACAGAGACACAGGTGCTTTTCAATGTGTTGAATTTGTTGCAGGGCAGAGTTTTAAGACCAGAATGTGCCTAGAACCTGTGGAGGTAAAGGAAAGGGAGGAAAGAGGATGGAGAGAAGATGCTCACTTAGGCAGAGCACAGCCACAGATCATCTCCAGTTCAAACCCATGTGAGGAAAACAGACAAGAAACTCACAAAGAAGGGGAAGTAATTAAAAGCATTTGGAGCTGGTGACTAACTGATCTCCAATCTCTTTGGGCACATGAATGTGACATTTCTTTATTTTCCATGCTCTGAGTTTCTAGCTCCTCTTAGGTCCCTTCCCATTGTGTAGGACCTGGTGATTTTTTTCTCTGCAAAGCTCTTAGGACTCCAGTCCCAATTCCAGCTTCCTCTAGTTTTTCAGATACCCCTTGGCTACCCTCTTTGCAGAAAGGGGGCTCATCCTGCCCCACACTCAGATCCAGTACCAGTTCCTAGGTCTCCAGGCTGGGGATTTTGACAAGGGGATGGGGATGGGGAAGAATCAGTGATGGCTTTCAGACTTTTAGTTTTGGTGACAGGGGAGAAGGTGATGCCACCAGCTAAAGAAGTGTGCACAGGACAGAAACCAGTTTGGGAAAGGTGACATGATCAGTTTAGGATGAGTTGGATCTGGGCAAAGGTCCAGCAGACGGCTAAGGGTTAGAGGTACAGATTTAGAAGTCACCAACAAGAAGGTAGCAGATTAAATGATAAAGGGATTGAGACTATCCAGGAAGAGTATGCAGAGTGAGAGGAGCAAGGCCACGGAGTGAACCTCCGCACTGAAGGAGAAGGTGGAGGCAGAGGAGCTCATGGGAAAAGCCGAGAAGGATCAGAGCAAACCAGACAAGAGCAGTGTCACAGACATCAAAGGGTGGAAAGAACATAATCAAAAGTGTTGAGAGAAGCAGAGAGGTCTAAAAAGCACTAAAAGTATCCATTAGGCTTAAAAACTAGGAGGAAACTGAAGATTTCACTAGAATGTTAAAGTGTCTTCATTGGGCTGTGAGAGTGGAAGACAGGAGTATTGGTGAGAAATTGAAGTCACTGCACATGGACTGCTCATCCAAGAATTGAGGGAATAAAGGGTGGAGGAAGGCAGTTAGACT
Organism: Procyon lotor; assembly: GCA_028646535.1. Taxonomy (NCBI): domain Eukaryota; kingdom Metazoa; phylum Chordata; class Mammalia; order Carnivora; family Procyonidae; genus Procyon; species Procyon lotor. Next base: position 68,747,243 of record CM053606.1, on the reverse strand, counting down.
GCAGCTACAGGGGAATAAAGCACCAAAAGTAATTCCTTCTTTCACATGGGAGGATCTTGAGCACATATATGTGATAATGGTGAAGGGAAAGCTGAAGATACATCGGTGAGATTCTTGAAGGTAAACTTCATAAAGGGAGGACTTTATTTTCATCATTGCTATACCCTCTAGCCACTGGCACACGGGGGACAGTCTATACATATTTGTCAAACGTGTAATTAATGTCATTTAGAAACTGCAATTGGCTGCAACAGAATGCTGAAAAAGAGTGGCTTTCATATTCCTCCCAAAGCAGAGTCCTGTGGTGGGTCATTCAGGAGTGGTGTGGGGGATCCACACATTTTCTCAAGAACCCAGGTTCCTCTTCTTTTCCATCACTTATCCCTAGCATGTGCTTGTCATCTGGTGATCCTGAGATGTCTGCTCTACCTCCCCCAGTACATCGATGTTCCAGGCAGGCAGAACATTAATAGGCCTTTTGCCAAATCCCCACTGTGTGACTTCTCCTGATATCTTATTGGTCAGGATTTTGTTGTATGACCATCCCATATACAGTGGAGGCAGAAAAATGTAGTTTTTTAGCCAGGCATTATCACCATTAGCAAAATTAGATAGACATACATATTAGGAAATGTAGAGAGAAGTCCAGCCTGATGGAAGAGAAGCAAGAGAGAATGTTAGAGGGGGAGCCATGTGAGTCCAGTGCTGGTAAGGACCTTCTCTTCTGGGGTCAGTAGGGAGCCATGTAAGATCTTTGAGCAGGAGAGGTGACATGGTAGGATTGGTCTGTTAGGTAACTCAGGCTACAGTGTAGGGAGTCCATTGGAATGGAGGAATCTAGAGATAAGGGGACAGCAAGAATGTTATTCTGATGAAAATGTTCTGGGAGAGAGGCAAGAAGAGCATGAGCAAAGGCAGTCCTAGTGAAGAAGAGAAAAAAGAGTATTTAGTATTCATTCATTCAGCTATTTATTTATTCTTGCATGCAAAAAGCCTCTTTTTTTATTTTTAAATTTTTCTATTATAGACATAAGTATAAAAGAGAGAATAATGTAATGAACTCCCATGGAACCATCACAGTCAGCTGTTTTCAACATTTGGCCATTATTGCTTAATATGCCCTTCATTTTTTTCCCCTAAAATCTTTCAAAGCAAATCACAGGCAACATATTCTTTCACCCTTACATACTTCCTTATGTATGTAACACCTGGAAACGTACTTGTTTTAACAAAACCACAATTCTACCATCACACCCAACAAAATTAATAATAATTCCTTAATATTATCTAATACCCAGTCATGTTCACTTTCCTCTGATTGCTACAGCTGATGTGTTCAGATCAAAATAAAGTCCACACATGGCATTTTGTTGCTGTATCTCTTAGATCTCCTTTCATCTCTACTAGATCTTATTGGAGTAGTCAGGAGGTGAATCACAGGAGTTGGTGCTAACTTGCCACTGGCGCACATTTTTACCTGCTGGCTTCCTCCCTGCCTACAGTTCTCAGCCCCACCCTCTCATGGAATTAAAGCAGGAATTAAAGTGCTTTGCCCAGCGTTCCCTGAAACTATTTTCAAGGAGTTTGAAAAGAAGGCCTGGCAAGACCAATGTCCAGGACCAGTGTGAAGGTTAAGGAGAGAAGATGCTTCTCAATGGTGTAGTTGCAAGGGTGGTTTTGCTGCTACTTCCTCCTGTCTGCTTTGTGGCCCTCATAACAAAGCCTTTCATTCTACAGTTAGGAAATGAACGAGAAATGCTGATGTTCCATGAAGTGTTTCTGTATTAATTCTTCAGTATCAGGGCCAGAGAGACTGCAAGGGCCCCTACCCCTACAGCAGGGAGAAGGGAGGGCAGGACCACTGCTAGAAATGGGAGGCTGGGCTGCTCAAAACCTAACTCCACCTGCTTCTCAGCTGGTCTGCAGCCTGGTCAGCCCACCCATCATTTAGGAGAACTACCCTGGCAAAAAGAAAGCTGAGGCTTGTGGATTGTGCTCCGCAATCCTTGAGTCAGAATTACACATCGATCTTGTGAAAAATGCAGAGCCCTTGCAGACATAGTGAAGATGCACACTTGAGTTTGAAAACCACCATCTTGGGGCACCTGGGTGGCTCAGTGGGTTAGAGCCTCTGCCTTTGGCTCAGGTCATGATAGGGTCCTGGGATCAAGCCCCGCATGGGGTTCTCCGCTTAGTAGGGAGCCTGCTTCCCCCTCTCTCTCTGCCTGCTTCTCTGCCTACTTGTGATCTCTCTCTCTCAGTCAAATAAATAAATAAAATCTAAAAAAAAGAAAAGAAAACCAACATCTTAAAACTTAGAATTCAATCCTAAAAGACATAGGATCAGTGAGTCAATCAGTTTGGAAACTCTGAGGAATGAATTCATTCATTTAGGACTTGAACTTGGTTTCCAGAAAACAAGTTGTTCACATTGGGCTCAGGTTTGCAGCTAGTGGGCTTCCATGTTCCCTGCGTAGGTGGAAAGTACATGGATAGTTCTGTGTTGTCTCATGGGCCTGGGGTCACCAGAACACTGCTGTTAACTGTATAATCTACAAGGAAATTTCTCTTCAAAGTGGCCAGCAGCAGCTTTAAGAGAAAGATGACATAACTAGCCAAATCTTCCATATAAGAAAGTAGTGTTGAACAGAGGAAAACCACAACCTACCTGAAAAAGGCTCAAAGGGAGCCAAGATGTGAACAGTGAGGAAGCCTAAAAGTGTCTGCAGAGCCCGAGGTGCTTAGATGGGCACCTCAGCACACAGCCTTCCTTTACAGTCCAGCAACTGCATTGGTTTTCTTCCTCTGGGAAGCTTGTTTGGTGTTGCTAAAGCAGCAATCAGAATCACTTTGGCATATTTAATATCACTGTGAAATTATTTGTGATTGCCTAGCTCAGCAGGGAGCTGAGCCTAGAATCAGACTTGGAATAAGAGCCTTTGATTTTCTCAATTAGATAAAACAAGTCTGTTTTTGAAAGTAATCTAGCAGAAGAGGTCCTGTTATCAGAAAAAAAGGGAGGAAATGTTTTTTCAAGCATACAGGAGAGAGGATAGCATAGCACCCATGTGTATATGTATAACTTAATACATGTATGTGTATATACACATATACATTTTATATTTTTGTCCTATCAATTACAGCTTCCTACACTCTTAGACAGCAGTTCTCAAGGTATCAATCTGAGATCCTGGGGAAGAATATTATCTGATATGTCACCAAGAATTCAAGAGGTAAGTGGCCAAATGATACTAATGATAATGTTATTATATCTTTCCACCATTTTACCACACTTACTATGTCAAACAATTTAATTGTATCTCAGACCTGTTCAAGGAGAAATACATTTGAACTTTCTATCTAGCAGTTTCAAAGCACCTGTTCATATCCTAAATTATCTGTGCTCCTGGGTTGGAAGCAAAAAGAAGGGAACCATCCTTCTGATTTCATGCCTAGGAAGAAATGCGACCATGTCTTGTGTGGCAGAGTATCAGTGGACTTATTCTGAATCCAAGTCCTTCCAGCATTGATGTGGCCCATCCTATTATGCTCTTACAATCCACCTAAATCTATACTGCTAAGAGCAATACCATACACTTATAAAGTGCTTTCCTCTTAATCACTTTAAAGTGTCTTGAATATATTGACTCATTCTATCACACACACACAAAACAAATCCTGACATTTTTGTGTTGTTTTGTGAAGGGTATGCATGTTCAATTAACATCTCGTTGCACAAGCCTTTACCTGTATAGAAATTGATTCTCCAGTCAGTAGATGAGAGGTGCTGGGGGCGTAATGATGAAGAGGCCGGTATGGTCACTTCCCTAGTAAAACGTACAATCTAATGGGGAAGAGTAATGTGAAAGAAACAATTATCTCCAAGTGCGATGTGTATTATGAAAGGGAGCCAAGAGGTGAAGTGCAATTTTCCCCAAACATTTTCCCTCCAATATCCTCAGCTGACTTGGGCTTAGCCAACCTAGAAAATTGCATTGTGGAATCTGTGTTCATAAAACTAAGTTCAGCCTGGGCAGAGTGTGAGTGCTGCTGTGCAGGGAAGTTAGAGAAGGGCCCATTGTACTGATGGCCACCTGCTCTAGTGGGAGTCTCTGTTTAACATTCTTTTCTTCATTAGCATTTAAGAAATTCTTATCAGTATAATAGGGTTTAAAATGATAGAGAATGTGAAAAAAGTCCCCAAAGCATATCAACACTCCTCAGTCTGTGTGGGAGTTCAAGAAGGTTTCTTGCCTGTCTAGATAGCAACTGTAAGTGTTCGTGAACTAGGTTGTAGGAGATGGCTCCGTTTATGTTAACTGATACTAGACCATTTGACCCCAGAACAGCCCCTTCATCTCCAAGTGCTTTGCTTAAATGAGCAACATAATAATGATAATAACCCCTTACAAGACTGTCATAAGACCTACTGTTGTCGAAGCAATTTGAGATTCCAAGTTTATTATTGAAGCCTAGACTGTGATTATAGGCATGACTCACAGTGTAGATCCTACACAGCACTCAAGAGTTTCAGAGGGCAAGTGTTGGCATGTGGACAAAGACAGGGATGACAGGTAAACATCACTTATTGAAGTAGGGGAACTATTTTCAGTCTCACCTGACTGAATCCTAATGCTTTTTTAGATTCCCGAGTGCTTTTGAAAATTACTAATAAGTGTGTTTGAGGAATAAAAGCAGCACTGTTTTTATTTTGCATATTCCTCTAAAGGAAAGCCAGTTGACATGTGGGTGCTGAGACCCTGGTGACTCTGGCAGCCCTCAACTTACTTCTCAGCATTACAAATCTGCCTTCAAAGGATGAGTCCAGCAAGGGCCTCATATGGAGAGGAGAAGACCACCAGCCTCTTCTTAGTTTGGTGCAGAATTTAAAGAGTTCTTCCAGGGGTGCCTGGATGGCTGAGTCAGTTAAGCACCTGATTTTGGCTCAGGTCAAGATCCCAGGGTCCTGGGATCGAACCCTACCTTGGGGAGCCTGCTTTTCCCTCTCCTCCCTGCTGCTGCTCTCTCTGGCTATCTCTGTCTTTCTCTCCAATATATAAATAAAATAAGTCTAAAAAAAAAAAAAAATTAAAAAATAAAGTGTTCTTCCAAGAATGGAGACTTCATCTGTCCTGGATTTGCTTGGATCTTAACACACAAACACCCCCCCACACAGAAAGGAACAATAAACCTCACATTCCAAGGAAATGGAAGAACTCACATTTAGTACAAGTAAGCTAATAAGAAGATAATTCTCTAAATATAAGAACTAAATTCTAAACAACTTGGCCAAAGAAATTTGCTGTGATCTTGCTTTTCTAGGGCAGAGCCATTCCTCCATCATTTTATTTCCCAATTTTTTCCCCAGTATTCCTGTCTTGATGAGATAACAGAACCCAAGAACTGGCTTATAAAGAAATACTCCCTACATTTGTCCAAGGACACATTCCTGAGAAATTCAGATAAAGGGACTAGAAGGAAGAAGTGATATTAAAATACGTTGGGATCCACTCTTTGATTTTATTTAAGGCTCAGTCTAGTCTTGTTTTAGGCCTTGACTAGATGGCAATAGGTTTTCACAGCTGGATTAAGAACTGCTGAGAATATGCGTGTTTTCTTTTAAATGTGGAAGTCAAATGTATATCTGGAGGTCTCCCCATACCTTGGAGCTCTGGCATCACAGTGATAATAATTCTAACTGCCTTAAAGTAACCTGAAGCCTTTGCCTTGCCCTACCTAGTTCATCCATCGACCAAGTGTTCAAGATTTGCTATGGGTGGCCAGGCCTCTCATGCAGACTGGTGGTCCAGAGACCTTCACACAGCTGACGAGCATCCTGTCTGATCTCTTATGTGGCTACCCAGAGGGAGGAGGCTCTCGAGTGTTCTCCTTCAACTGGTATGAAGACAATAACTATAAGGCCTTCCTAGGAATTAACTCCGCAAGGAAGGATCCTATCTATTCTTATGACAAAAGAACAAGTAAGTTTTCTGAGTCATATGTATAAAATGGCATCTAATGTTAGTGAAGCTGATGGTTTAACATTTCCAGGGAAACCCAGTCCTGGGGTTAAATTGGCCTTGTTGAGGGGCCTTGAGCAGAGAGACTTCTGCTCCCAGAAAGTCCATTTCCCCTTGTAGGAAAGGGGCAGTGCTCATAAAGAATTCTGGATATGAGCCATGGAAAGAACTGAGACCCACTTGGAAAGGGAACAGAGGGGACATTTCCCACTGATCTGATTGAACTAGGGTTAAGTTCTAGAGGAAGGGAAGAAAGATAAATGAGGAGACAACCCAGAGTTGCAAGCAAAGCTCAGGTCAGAAGGGCCCTGGCAAGTAAACATGGCTATGGGATGTTTTTACAAACACAGTGGAGTGAAAATTTTTGTGTGCTGTACTGAGTTACGTTCCAAATGGCAAGTCCCTGGCAAGCCATCTTTCCTACCTTTTATTATTTGGGGAGGGGAGGCTTCTGTAGGGTAAAGGAAGGTGGGGTGGGGAAGAAATACAACTGGGTGAACTTTGAGTTAAAAATTAAAAAGAGGCAGCAAGGCACGCACCAAAAGTAGTTGGGCCCTAAGATAGCCCACATGACAAAGAAATTAAGGAGCTATATGAAGGGAAATTATCGAGGCTAAAGCTGAGATTCCAAGGGAAGGCCTTATTTGGCCCGTCGTCCTTTTCATGTGAGAGTGGCATCTGTTCCTTGCAGTAATCTCAGGCAGGCTTCTGAGCCTCCTTCTAAAGCAGAATAAACCACAGGGCAAGCCCTGTTCTTTGTTTCTCTGATGAGGCCGTTATTGAGATGCACTGTGGCATTTTGTTACTTACTAATGATGAGCTTGTTATTGGTGGGGTACAGCCTATTAATTCAGGTTATTTGTCAAATCCTCCAGCATAGAGTTGAATGAGACATGTGATTTGAACACACTAATGACTATGTTTAGCTCTGAGCCACGGGGGAGTTTCTATAAAATCTGTCCCTTCTCTCCTGGCAGCGACCTTTTGTAATGCATTGATCCAGAGCCTGGAGTCAAACCCTCTCACCAAAATAGCCTGGAGGGCAGCAAAGCCTTTGTTGATGGGAAAAATCCTCTTTACTCCAGATTCTCCGGCAGCACGCAGAATACTGCAGAATGTAAGGTCCCAGCTGGTCTTGTCCTTTTTACCTTGGACCTCCCAGAAGAATGAGAGAGAGAGAGAGGAGAGAGAGCGCGAGAGAGCTAGAGCGAGGGCTAGCACATGCGCACGTGCCTGCTCAAGGGCTCATAGTCTCCTGGTAGCAAGCCTTATGTTTGTTTTGTGCTTAGTGGAGTCCTGGGTTCCTCCCCCATCCACAGTCATCATTGGAATGCTTTGTGCCTGTGTCCTGCCTGGGCCCTCCCTTCTCTGCAAAACCCTCTATGAGGTTTTCTTCCCCAATGCCTGAATTTTATCCCTAATGGAAGGGCTCACAGTTCTCTGAACACTGGCTACCCGGAAGAGACAAAGGCAGCAAGGGAGGAAGAGCACTTCCTTACAAGGAGTCCAAATCTAGTTTAAATGAGGCTCTGGGACACTGACATCGTCAGTGTTACCTGTGTCTCTGAGATATTAAGAAACTAGATTCTGGCAGTGTGGAGGATAGGAAATAGCAGATTGTTCTGGGAAATATCAGTAGACTAGAAAGTAAAGACATTTCCTTGAAAAGACTTTCTGAAACACTGAGGGTTTGTGACAGGAGCAGGGAAGGTATAATCAAAACTGCTCTCTCACATTTTTCCTCCCTGTTCTTGTCTCTGTCTGTCTCTGTCTGGTTTTAGGCCAACTCAACTTTTGAAGAGCTGGAGCGCTTTAGGAAGTTGGTCAAAGCCTGGGAAGAAGTAGGCCCCCAGATCTGGTACTTCTTTGACAAGAGCACACAGATGACCACGATCAGAGTACGGAGGGCAAGGGGAGGGGAGAAGGGCCAAGAAAGTTTTCATAAACTTCCTTTTCTCAGTAAGGGGCTGATCTGCTGGAGTTGGATCAAAATTTAATAAGTGGAGGCCTAAGGCACAGTTCTGGAGGCACTAAGTGGAGTCACTGACTTAGGGTGGGAAATGTTCCTTGAATTCTGGGGGAAATGTAAAAACTGATCAATGGCTTCCTGCAGTTTCTTGCTTTTTTCCATTCACTTGAGGGTCTCATATTCAAAGGGACATGTCCCCAGGCAGCCAGCTCTGTAACTGCAAAAGTGGTTGAGTATGTTTGCTGTCATTTTCAGCTTTGCAAAGCCAGGAGATTAGAGTTTTATATAACAGAGATAATTAAAAGAGAACAACAAAAAACCATTTAAAAAAAGAAAGCTTCCTATATTACCATTTTCCCTGTCCTTCTTCCCCAGGCCCCAACATTCACATTTTCCTTCTAGAGAGAACTGTGTGTTCAGGGGAAATGGGATATAGACAGGCATGCCTTATCATGGAATAAAACCCACTCACTTTTTAGGGAGGCTTAACGTCTACCCCTTTTCATTAAAAATTAGAAATGGCCTGGAAATGAGACCAGAGATCCTGTGGAATTTCTAAATACTACACCTGTCTTGCTTCCTCCCAAGGATACCCTGGAGAATCCAACAGTGAAAGTCTTTTTGAATAGTCAGCTTGGTGAAGAAGGTATCACTGCGGAAGCTGTGCTGAACTTCCTGGATGGGGGTCCTCGAGAGAGCCAGGCCGACGACACGGCCAACTTCAACTGGAGGGATGTCTTTAACATCACGGATCGCACCCTGCGCCTGGCCAGCAGATACCTGGAGGTGAGGCATCTCCTTTCCCCTGCTGATGAACCAGGAATTCTCACAACTCCCAAACAGAGGTGGATGCTGTTCCCCAATAGCTTGTCCACATGTAAAACAGTTCCCTTCCCACGTCTCCCCCCCATCGTGGCTCCCTGACTCCTCCTGGGCTGGTCCTTCTCCCTTGTAGCCTCTGAAGTAGTTGTGTCTGTCCTCCACCCTCTCTTGTCTGCCATAGATTCCGTCATCATTGGCCAGAAATCGCAAGTTCTCAGGTCCCACTGCTTGCTGGAAACTCTCACCCCCAGCTTTTAGAGGCATATCACGCTCAGTATAGCTCAAAATAGATTTGTGTTCTCCTCCCCATAGAACTTGTCTTCCTGTGGCATTTCCTACCCTGATCCCTGTCCTCAGCATTATTCCAAATGATCAAGCCAGAGATTTTGGGGTCATCCTTAGTTACCTTTCTTCCTCGCCTTCCACACAACAGCTATTACTTATTGAGGGTTTCTTTATGCCAAGCACTGGGCTCTGCTTTCATACACAGTAGCTCATTTCGTCCTTGCCAGAGCTCCATGAAGTGTGTGCTGTTATCATTCTTATTTTAACAGATGCAGAAGTTGAGGCTTAAAGAGGTTAAATAAGATCTCATTCCATAGCTGTTATGTGTAGCAGATTACATCCAGATCTGGGTGTGCCTGAATTCAGAGCCTGCCCTTCTGACCCCCCTACTGCCTCTTTCGTGTCTGGTCACTGAGGACAGTTATGCACCAGTTCCAACACATGACGGTTTTCCCATGCCACCAAGAGATTCTTCAACACTAGCTGGGTGTCCTGCAGTTTGACTCAATGCTGACGCCACCTGGAGGTTGCGTCAGATCCCCTAGGTTAAGGGCTCAGTCCCATAACACTGGGACCCACCCCCTACTTCTGCCCACAGATTTAGCTGGCAGGTTCCCATGACCCCTTATTGGATTCAGTTAATTTGCTAGAGTGGCTCACAGGACTCAGAAACATTTTACTTATTAGATCACTGGTTTATTATAAAAGGATGTAACTTAGGAGCAGCCAAATGGAAGAGATACATAGGGCAAGGGATGAGAAAAGGGTGTGGAGCTTCTGTGTCCTCTCTGGGCACACCACTCTTCCCAGATCTCCACATGTTGACAAGCCAGAAGCTCTCCAAACCCCATCCTTGTGAGTTTTCATGAAGGCTTCATTACTTAGGCATGGTTGAGTAAATCATGGCCGTTAGTGACTGAACTTGGCTTCCAGGCCACCCCCTATAATCACACAGGGGGCTTCTCTAGCAACCAGTCCTCATCCTTAGGTGAGGTCCAAAGTCACCTCATGAACATAACAAAACACATCTTAAGGCGATTCATCACTTAGGAAAGTTTAAGTGTTTTAGGAGCACTGCAGAAACAGACAAAGATAAAATACATATATCTTATTATAAATCATGTATCACACTGAGGTTTGTCTACCTCCTAAATAGGTCTCATCTCCACCTCTTGCTTTTAAGGCTCTCTGAGTTCTGGAAGCATTGTCATCTCTCTGTCAGCCTGTTCCAGAGGCTTCCTGCCTGGGTTCCAGGGTCCAGTATCTGCTCAGGCATTTCTCCATACCGACACCAGAACTACATTTCAAACACGGCAGAGTATCTACCATCATCACACTCAGGCTTAACATCTCACTGAGTCCATCCCCAGGGAACACAAGTGCCTTTCACACCTGCTGCAGCCCACCTGCCCAGCCAGCGCTCACTCACACATCTGCCATTCTGCTCCACTGGCGCTTTTGCCACCCCCATGCATCCCCCAACTGCTCATGATTTTGCCCTTTGCAAATGCTGCCACTGGTTAGAGCTTTTTTGTTTAAACAAAAAAGATAATTTATTGGTTGACCTAACCTGGAAATTCAGGAGATCTAAGGACTGAATGCCTCCCTGAGACCCTTGTGCCCTTCTGTCACATGGTTGCGCTTGCTTCTGCCTGGCTTTGATTTCAGCCAGGTGATCCATTTGGTGGTGTATCAGCTTTTTACAGCCCTCGGTGGTCAGCTTTACCCCAGAAAGTCTGCAGAAAGAGGGAGTGGCTTTCCCATAGCATAAGCTATACTCCTGGACAGTTTTCTGATCGGCCTGGCTCTACCTATCTCTGAGTCTCTAGGGGAAGACTATGATAGGGAGATATGGGTCATACGCCCACCATGAAGTAAGGAAAGCCAAGTTAGCTTAATCTGAATCTCTGGGACTGAGCAAGATTACTGTGAAGTGGGGGAGGCTGTTTCCCCCAAGAGAAGAAACATAAGGCAGAAAGTCCTGAAATGACTTTTCCTTCCCCATCTGTTGAGTTTCCATTCATTCATTCTTTAAGACTCAGCTCTCAGATGTCACTTCTGCTTCAACATAAGTTTAGCTATTCACTCTTCTGAGCATTCTTTACCACATGTGTCCCCATCCCTGGCCATGTTACCACGATCCACCTGCTATGGTTATAACACAGGCAGACCTCTGGGAGAGGGTGTGGATGGGAGAGAAGAGCTCTATTCCTTTACTCTTGCAGAATGGAGTTCAGTGGTTTTCTTTTCTTTTTTTTTTTTTTAAAGATTTTATTTATTTGACAGAGAGAAACACAGCGAGAGAGGGAGCGCAAACAGAGGGAATGGTAGCGGGAGAAGCAGGCTTCTTGCCGAGCAAGGAGCCCGATGCGGGGCTCGATCCCAGGACCCTGGGATCATGACCTGAGCCGAAGGCAGACGCTCAACGACTGAGCCACCCAGGTGCCCCGAGTTCGGTGGTTTTCACAGTGTTTTTGCTGGGTACATTCAGTAGTAAAGAATACCTCTTGTCTTTGGTTAGACTTGACATTTGCTTGGTGACGTAAAGGTCTCATTTCTTGTAGGATGACTTTTTCCATGTAGCTTGTGTTTCATGTAGTGCCAGGCACCCAACAGATACTTAATATATACCAACTGCTTCGATGGATAAGAATTCAGTTTCTAGAACCAAACTGCCTGGGTTCAAATCTCTCCTACTTGTGCCTCAGTTTCTGAATCTGTAAAATGGAGATATTAATAGTACTTAGCTAATAGATTTGATAAGAGAATTAACTGAGTTAACTTATGCAAAGGACTTGGAACAATGCCTGGAATATAGTAAGTACTTTAATACTAACTTTTAACAAAATACAAACCAACCAAAAATACTGCTTAAGAGGAGGACGGTGCATTAGTGAAAACAGACCCAGCCTCTAAGCTGTTCCTGGTGCCCTTCTAGGGATTATGAGCAGCTAATTACATCCTGCCTCAGCCACCAAGGCTTCCAAGGGTCTTGCAATCCCATTAACCGAGCTAAGTACTCCTAAGCAAAGGCCATGGTGGCCACAGGTCAGTGGCCTCCCGCAGGCATTCCTAAGAGGGGTTTTGATGGAGGCAGAAGCCCAGCAGGTGATTATGATGAGGTTTCTGGTCTTCCTGCTCTTGCAGGGGTCAGAGGGAGGAGGAAAGCAAGAGGGTACTAAACTGAAAGGAAAATGTAGGAGGGGGAAATGTGCAGTGAGGAAGAAACCAATCATTATTCATTTGGTCCTGGAATGTTCTGCTTTTATTTTTGTGCTTCGGGAAGTCTGGAAGAGCCTTGGAGACCCTCCAGCTCCCATCCTGAGGACTGCTCAATAGCAGACCAGGAGGAAAACTCTTCCCAAATGGCTCTAAGGGTCTCTCCAAGACAGGGCAGCAAGTATATTCCTTCACAGGCTTTTTTAAGACCTGACTGAAGCTCTCCTTTTCAGGAATGTGCCTTGGACTAAAGAGGATTGAGAGCTTCTTCCTGGGCCAGTCTTGTTGCTTACTTCCCTCCATATTCCAGGGGAAAAAAAATCATTTCAGGACAATTAAAGCAAAAACAGTCATTTAAATGAAGATTATGTTGATCTTGGTCAGTGTGGCACTCAGATGTGATATTGAACAGTAACAGAAGCTCTGAGAACTTAGAGCAAAGAACTTTAAGCCTGTGTTTTTATAGGAAAAGGGAATGATTCAGTAGGTTTCCTCTTTAGCTAATAGAAGAGCTAAATCCCTTGTCTTTCTACTTGAATGAGGCCTTAGTTACTGGACATTCCATTTAGTAGCCTGGAGAGTTCCCATTCCCCTGGAGCCGCTGCTTCTATGCTATGTTAGGCCACTGAGTGTAGAATCTTCTCACCTGTCCAGTGAGGACAAATGGACCTGAATCTCAGCTTCTTAGGAGCTATGTCACTCTAAGAGATTCACTTGACCTGCTAAGGCTCGATTTTCTCATGTGTAAAATCCAGATAACACAACATACCTCACAGAGTTGTTATCAGGACAAAATGAGAAAAGTGTGCAGAGCACACACTTCATGCATGCCATTGATAGGCATGTGTGTAAATTTTCAACCTTGGGTTCCTTGGCTGTTAAGTGGGGGTGGTAATGACCTCCTTTCCAGGTGGCTGTGAAGGTGAAATGGTAGAATGGCCAGATGCATAGTAGAGATGTTCCATACATGACAGCTCTTGCCCTAAACCACATGAGTGTCTTCCCCTGAACCATAGACTAAGTAAGGTCTTTCTCAGATTGAAAAACTTTATGTAAACATTAACCAGACACTATGAAACTACTCTCTCTATCAACCTTAGTGAATTGGCTTAGAATCAAGACTGCCAGACCATTCCTAAAGGCCCAATAGGATAGCCCTGCCCTGAGTGCCATTTTGTAACTTCTGTGGACAGGGGTCTAGTGGCTCTAGAACTTTTGCTGTCCTCAGAGAACCAACTCAATAAGGGGTGTCTGTAATTTCATTCATTCCATTATCACATTCTGTCTTTACCTTGATCTCCCTTGCCCTTAGCAGGGAAAAATAAAGAAATGGACACAAGGCAACCCTCTTGCTGAGAAGGTGGGCAGTGGGGGAGGGAAAGGGGTGATGGTGATATTTGGGGAGCCCCACATCTCCAACATGTGGAGAGATTAATTTCTGCGGGCATTCAGATCATCCTCTTCCCCAAATTTAAGGAGACTGATGGCAATTGAGTCTTCATGTAGGTTGATCTTTAAACTGGTATATGTAAACTTTTATAGTCATAATTTATATGTTTCTTATTCACATATATTCACATATATGTTTCCTTTTTTTTAAAAGATTTTATTTATTTATTTGACACAGAGAGAGATCACAAGTAGGCAGAGAGGCAGGCAGAGAGAGAGGAGGGAAGCAGGCTCTCTGCTGAGCAGAGAGCCCAATGCAGGGCTCAATCCCAGGACCCTGAGATCATGACCTGAGCTGAAGGCAGCGGCTTTAACCCATTGAGCCACCCAGGTGCCCCCACATATATGTTTCTTATTCACATTTTTTTCTTAAAAAAAATAGAAAAATTAACAAATTAGGCTTCTGATTACCCTTTAATTAAAACAAACATACACACCCCTCCCCTTTGATTTCTTCAGTGAAAGGTTAGGCCTGGAACAAATGGAATACTATATAGAGTTCACAATGTATTTAAATTACATAGTTTATTTGAATTTCAGGTCTTAAATTTCACATCAGGAAGCAGAATTCAGCCAAATTTCAATATGAGAATACCTCTGATCAAGACATAAAATTGTACTTTAACCTGTCACAACTACCTTTCCCTAAGGTTTGAAAAAACATGTTTTCATTAACTGCTTTAGCCTCTGCTGTCCTCATAGTCAATGTATGTGCACAGTTAATATTTATTATCTTCATCGTGATTATCTTGTTGACGAATTAGCAATAGTGGGATTTTTTGGATTCGTTTTCCTCTGTAACTTGCATGCTGCTGGTGAATGCCATGACCACCTAACCAGAGTGTGCTCATGGAGTATTGTTTTCAGGGTAGCCAAAGAAAAAGCGGAATTGGGAAGACAAAGCCACTGATCACGTAATATCTTTAGAGTCAGATAAATAGATATTTGCGTACTGTCTACTGCTTTCTTCTGTTGATTCATTGGCTCCAGATAGGCATTGGGAAGTTAGAGAGAAATCAGGGGAGAGGCAGAAAGAGTGCAGAAGTCTACACCACAAGAGCAGTGTAATTTCAAGGGCCATGAACTGGATCATATGCAGTGACCTTATTTTATTCCTCTTTAGTTTCTCAGAAGCATAGAATGGGACTGAGGCAGGAGAATGCAGATGAGGGGTGGGCTGGGGTCATGCGTGGCAGGAGGGGACTTGTATCTGAGGCTTACGTGCCCTCTCATGCAACCCTCCTAACTGCCTGCCTACAGGCGTAATTGTTTTCATTTTACAGAATTAAAAATGGAGCTTCAAAGAAGTTGACTAACTTGCCCAACAGCACAGCAGTTAAGTAGGGGATCCAGAATTAGAATCCAGACCTGTCTGGCTCTAATGAGGAAGTTCTTTCTCCTGTAATATGAGGGACACATTAGTGGAGGCTCAGTATGTATTGTTTGGATAAATTATATAATGAGTTGGATGAAGACAGCAGTTATTTTGTAATACTCTGAATAACAGACACTACTCTGATTGGGTCTTTTCTTCATGAAAATAACTAGATTTAGAGTAGGAAACCAAAAGTATTTTGTCTGATTTGGTCATGCATATATTTGTAAGCATTGAACTATCTACATCTGAATAAATACCAGTGATCCCTGACCCCTAGAAGCTCACATTTTATTGGGAGAATTAAGCATGTTATTAAATAATGCCATATTAATGGTCTCTCAAAGGACTACTAGAACAATAATTTAATCTGATGGAGTAGAAACAAATTACACAAATCCAAATTCAAGTGTCACACATTGTCTAAAAACTGTCAATTCTTCCTCCAAATTATCTCTGAAATCCCTGTTTCCTCTTCCCCTCCCCATGTATGGCTTCTTTACAAACTATGTACCATCTCTCCTAGCTGGTCGTTGGACCTCCATTCTCTGCTGCTTCTGCTCAGCTCCCACATTGCCTCCAGTGAGATCTTTCTAAAACCCATCTTGCCGTGACATTCCTGCTTAAAGCTCCTTAGTGACGCCTGGTTGCTGTAAAGGTGAAGTCACTCCCAGTCTAGCCCCTTCACGGGTCTTCCCTATTGTGTGGGCTGGCATGCTGCAGACCTCCAACCTGTGCAGGCAGACTCCTTGCCTCCTGCACCCCCTGGCTTCCCTTCAGAGCTCAGCTCCTGTGTTTCAGGCCTTCCTCTACACACCATACTCCTCCATTGTAGCCCTTGATAATTATTTGTTCATACACCTGCCCATTCCTATAGACCTGAGCCACTTAAGGGCTAAAGTTCTGTCTTATTTATCTTTTGATTTACCATGTTAGGTTAATGGAACTGCAGTGACATAAAGTAGACACTTATGCATGCCAAATTAAAACTGAAAATACACTTATGCTGGGTCTTAAGGACTGAACTGGCTGGCTAAGCAAGGCAGAAAGACAATTTCAGACAGAAGGAAGAGTATAAGACCAGTGCAGAGGTGTGGCTCTAACATCAGGGGAGTAGGTGGTAGGTGGGGGTGGGGAGGAGCAGTAGGGTCTGGAGAAGGGACTAGAAAAGTTAGCTTTACCCTGCAGGCTGTGGGATGCCATCTCCAGCACTTAGGGGTTCTGTGCTTTGGGGCTACAGTGCTGTTCCACTGCCTGAAAAGTGAGGACAACATCTTGTGCTGCAGTTTGGGGAGTGTTCACCACTATGGCAGAACTGGCTATTTGCAACCAGAATGTGTTCTCATTGGTCAGTGCCTGACTCTGTTGATTATGAAATATCTTTAATACAGTAACACTGACCTCCCAGAGCTGGAGGAATGATTAAACCAGAAAGCTTTGGGAGCTAGCGTCTTCTTCAATTACCAGTGAGGTTATTGCATCCTCCCTAGGACTGAATTAGATAAGAAGCATCACCTGGAGGCTTTGCCCAGTGTACATCTTGGCGATCCAAGTTGACTTTTTGTTTCATTATTTATTTATTTTAGAAACAGACATATTTTAACAGCTGTGCATTTCCTGTCCCTTTGTTTTCCAGTCGTGGTGCATTTCCTCACTCTTTGTGGTAGAAGGTTTCAGATGTCTGTTTCACAGTGCCCAGTGTGTTAGATAAAATTTATGGTAGTGTCTTTGGCCTCTGTCTCACCATCCCAACCAACTCAAACAACCCAAAGCTATTTTAGTTAGTGGCTTTTTCCATGTGGTTGGAAATGAATCTTGAGTGTTAGAGCCTAGATCTGCCAGGAAATTCATTCTGGGATGTTTGCCCACATCCACTGGCATTTTTCAAAAGGAACCCCAGGTGTCTACATTAACACCAGCAGGACCACTTCAGGGCTCCATGGGCATTCGTCAGCTGCTTTGTTCTCAGCCTAAGTATGGAAATTAAAGATTTAAGAGGCATGATTGTAGAGCCAACATCTCTAAGGGTGCAGCCCCTCCCTTATCCCTGGACTCACCCCTGACATGTCCTGGGTGTATTAGAAAATGTCAGCACAGGGTGCCATTCCCCTTTGATTATCAAGTTCAAACAAAAAGGGAGATTCTTTCTTTCTTCCCTCCACTGGGCAATGTTTCCCACTTAATATATAATTTAATTCATCTATTACTTAATGTGTTTGAATTTAGAGTCTGGCAGGTCATAGTTGAAAAAGGAAGCCTGCTGCTACTGCAGCTTCTCCTCCCGAGGTGGTGGTTGGTTCAGCGGTGTAAACAAATGACTGCATTCTCAAGAGGTCTTGAGCACAGCTGCCTGCCCTGGAGAGAGCGTGAACCTCTTCTACTAGGGTGAACTCTGCTTCCTGGGGAGTACCGGCAAAACAACCAACAAGGAAATGTAGGACTTGTGTGGACTTCACATAGTAGGCCCTGCCACCAGTGTTTGGCTACAGCAGTTTCTGCCCTTTGCTAGCAGAGGGCATTGTGGTTCTCTTTCAGATTCTGAACTCTACCTGGAAAATTTGCCCAGAATAAAAAGACACCGTCTTTTTTATTCACTGAAGATGCTCTTTGAATTTTTTTCCCATTAGCGTGCTATCTTTATGTTGAGCCCCTTAAACTAGCCTTCTTATCTATCTACATTATTCTTCCCTAACATCCATGACTATACAGTTTCTCTCTGAATAGAACCAAACAGCTTTTATAGATAGACTCCATGGCATCAGCCTTGTTAGAACCTACTGTGTTTTCATTTGTAAGTTACTAAGACCAGACCAAATACAAAATCTGTGACCCTGGCTGTGGGTTTAGTCATTCATCTTTGCCTCCCAAACACACTCATGCACATACTTATATAAATATACATGCCCATCAACCAAGATTTTAACTTCAGGGACCAGAGCATACACCAATAGAGAATGAGGCCACATTCCCTGAGACAGGTGACCTCCCCATGAGAATGCAAGGATAGATTATGAGTCATACCTCAGAGGATGACCCAGGAATTTCTAAGTCACGTCCAAAACAGCTTCCATAATTGCTGTGCCTTTACTTCAGGGAGATTTGTTGAGAATGGCATTCTCGGTGATCTTCATAAGCCTTCCTCTGGATAGAGTTGTCTGACTTTCACTTAATGGCCAGTCACTAGCTAGTGAACACCAGTGGTTTAGGGCTCACCCCCATCCCTATCCCTATTGTCCAGGTGGGACATGGGGCTTTGACTTCAGTCTATAGCATTGTTCTAACCAGATGAGATGCTGGAGATCAGCTTGGGATAGGTTGTGTTCCCAGCCATATTATTTAAAGAAAATAACTGCCTTCCTCCCAAACAGCTGTCACAAATGAAAGGTAACCTGGCAAGGGCGTGAAAGCCATTAGACTCTGTTGACTTTTAAGACATTTTGCAAAAACAGTAATAAAAAAGGTATTTATCAAGTTCTCATTATTTGTAAGACAGAGGAAGATTGCCCTGTTTTGCCTCCTCAGCGAGAGCTTGGAGTAATCACTGTAACTGGCCTCATAAAGTGGTGGTGAGGGCTCAAGGGTTTATGTGAGCATAGCCTTTGGGCCAGTTTGGGTGCATAGTGAGCCTCCAGTAAACCCCAGCTTTTATTCTTACTGGGAGGCACTGGCTGGCCCTTCCCAAACACCATCATATGATTCTTAGAACACACCTATAAGGTAGAGTATATATCAGTTCTGCAGGTAGGGAAACAGATTGTACAGTTAGAAAACAACAGAGTGGGGATGGCATTCAGGGCTGTCTGTCTCTTCAACTCTACACCGTACCACTTTCCAAGATGGGGAAAATAACCCAACTTTGAAAATGGGCCAGATGTTTCAGAATAGAAATGAGTGTTTGAGAACCTTTTTAAGTTTTGTTTTTTCACAGCGTATCAGGGTACCAATCTAGGGGGATGCAGCAGGAAATATGACTGTGAATCAGCTGCCTGATAAAACAGCCAGGATAAAACAGCCACGTCATTGTGGGGCTCAACAATGTCATTGAAAACATCAGCTACTTATTCCAGTATGGATTTCCCTTTAAGACATGAAAGGAGAGTTCAAAGAGAATAAGCTCAATGGCTCAGAAAGCCACATTATTAAAATATATTTGTTTTTATTAGCCTTTTTGTTTCAGTGAGAATTATACTCTCATTAACATTATACTAAAAACTCACTTTTCACTATTCATTCCAAGTTAATCCTCTGAATCCAGGGTGCACAGGATTATGTTAAAAATATAGTAGTAAAGCTGTATTTCTTACAGTGATCAAGACTTCTAAATTAAAATCAATTCAATTCAGTAAACACTCATTAGGTCCTTTTCATGAGAGAATACTCTTCCAGAGACCACAATGAACAAGAATGGCTCCTGACTTCCAGGAACTTACTGTCTCTAGAGCTGTGATGACCTGCATAGTAACCAGTGGCCATGTGTGACCATTTAAATTTTCATTAGAAAAATTCAGTACCTCAGATACACTAGACACATTTCAAGTGCTCAACAGCTTTTTTGGGTCCCTGGCTACCATATTGGATAACGCAGATACAGAACATTTCCACCGTGCAGCAGGTTCTGCTGGACAGTGCTGCCCTATTGGACAGGGGCAAGAGATCTTCCTATTCAGGAATTCGGTTGCTCTGACTTTGTGGTTGGACTGTGGCTTATTTTTAGAGTAACATGTGGAAACAGCACCACCCTTCGGACTTGACATTTGAGGACATGGATTCAGATTCTGTTCCTGACCTATACTGACCTTGGGCAAGGCCATTTCTCCATCTGAAGCAAGGACAACAGATCACAAAACCTCTCTGACTCCTGTCTAAATGCTCTGTGATGTTGAGTGAATTGGTAGAATCTCCTTGTGTATGTCATAACTTAGCACAACTGAAAGAAACCACAAAGAATTTCCATCTCCAAAATAATTTTTTCATTTTAGAAATTTAATTTCAAATTTACTTTGATTTAAATTCAAATTAAATACTAAAATTCTATATATGGAGACCTAAACTTACTCAACTGATTTATTTATTTGTTTTAAGATTTTATTTTTGAGTAATCTCTACACCCAACATGGGGCTTGAGCTTACAATCCCAAATTTAGGAGTCCCATACTCTCTATCAACTGAGCAGGCCAGGTGTTCCCAAACTGATTCTTTTTTAATTTTTTATTTATTTTATTTATTTTTTTATTCTTTTTTTAAAAATGAGATTCTTCTATTACTAATTTGTGTAGAATAAGGTCTCCCCAGAGGAAACTTAAACATGTTTCTTTTTCTTTCTTTCTTTTTTTAATGTACTCTAGCAGTTTAGTTTTGATGCATCCTTGCCCAAACAGGTTGCTAATTCTCTGTTCTCCTAGTGTGCTATGAAGTACTGACAAATGCTAGGAGCTGGGCCCTTGGTCTTCAACTGTGGTGAAAGTCTACATTCTTCACCAAAAAAACCCCCCAAAAAAACCAACCAAAAAAACACCCAAAACCCATGAAATAGCAAACCCTCTGTTATTCTGAGGAAGAAAAACCAAAGGACTTTTGGTGTCATGAGATACTTAAGTCCTTTATCTCATTAAAGGACAAACTAGTGTTAGGCTGGGTGATGTCTGTTTGCAAAAGAAGAGCTGGGTAAAGAGAATTTTCTATTTTTCTTAGTTCTTTGATATGTGACTACACTTACTGGTATTTTTTTTTTAACTTTTATTTTTTCAGTGTTCCAGGACTCATTGTTCATGCACCACACCCAGTGCTCCATGCAATACGTGCCCTCCTCAATACCCACCACCAGGCTCACCCAACCCCCCAACCTCCTCCCCTTCAAAACCCTCAGTTTGTTTATCAGAGTCCCCATTCTCTCATGTTTTGTCTCCGCCTCTGATTTCTCCCAATTCACCCTTCCTTTCCTTCTCCCAATGTCCTCCCATCTTTTTCCTTATGCTCCACACGTAAGTGAAACCATATGATAATTGACTCTCTCTGCTTGACTTATTTCACTCAACATAATCTCTTCCAGTCCTGTCCATGCTGATATAAAAGTTGGGTGTTCATCCTTTCTGATGGAGGCATAATATTCCATTGTATATATAAACCATATCTTCTTTATCTATTCGTCTGTTGAAGGACATCTTGGCTCTTTCCACAGTTTGGCTATTGTGGACATTGCTGCTATGAACATTGGGGTACATGTGGCCCTTTTTTGCACTACATCAGTATCTTTGGTATTTTTTAAAGAAATTCCACTTCCATTTAGAATATCTATCTTCTTAGTATGGTGTCTCTTAAGCCTTGGCCCTGTTATTTCTCATTACCTGTGTTCCTCTTTCCCATATTAGCTGGAACATTAACAGTTTCTTTTGTTTTCTTTCTTTTTATCTAGAAAACTGAGAACATTACATGGGATCTTCTCTCAGGATACGGAGCCTGAGGTGGGACAGTTTAGTTCGGGAGGCCCAAAGAGGGTAGGATTTGCAATCCTTTGTTTTTCAGATTCAGCTTCTCTGCTTAGTGAGGCTTCTGGCTCATCCTCTGAGGTTGCCTGAGGGGGACCTAGCAGGGAGGGGATGCGTGAAGGAATTGGGCTTGCTTGCTTCTTACCAGGTGGGGGTAGGTGGTGGAACTCGGCCCTCTAATCAGCTCCTTATGACCTGTCCATCTTCCTCACTTCTCTGCTTCTCCTGGTATGAGTTATGGGATCAAATGAACTAGGCTTTGACCCCTAATCCACCACTTTCGGGAAGTGACTCAGCCTCTTGGAGCCTAAGTTCCCTGGGCTGCAAGGGGAGGAGAAATAATAATTGTGCTCTACCACTCTTTGGGACAGTTAGGAGCACGTGGAGGGCACTGGAGCAGGCCATACCCATGCTCCTGATAGAGAAAAGGAGAGGGGGAGAAGTCTGGGCCTCTGGCACCTGGGGAGGCAATCCAGGGCCAGCCACTTGCTAGCTGTATGATCTCTGGCAGGTATCCTAGAGTTCAGTTTCCTCTTGAGTAAACTGAGGGTTCCAGGTAACTCACAGGCTCTGTGTGAGATAACGTGTTCTTTAAGCCTGTGTTAAAACAATCTTCTAGCCAAGCTTCCTGCTTCCCCTCTTGCCCCAACCAGTGATTGTTTGGAAACACAGTTGGATCTCACATGTCCTACCCTTGCTTAAAACCCTCCACTGATTTCTTAGGGCCTTTTAGGATTTTCCTGGAAGGCTCCTGGTTTTAGCATGGAAAGCCTCATGTCCTAGAAAGCCCCTTGTCGATTAGTCACTCTGCAAGTCCAGCAGGGCAACTGATGTGGTCCCCACCCACCTTCCTAGTGCTCATCTCTCACCACTCATCTCTGGTTACTTCTACTTCTCTGCACAGTACAAAGACCTAAGGAGCATTCAACACAGTGCTGATGCCCTGGCCCTGCCTTCTGAGAGTCTGATTTCATTGTTTGGAGTGGGCTCTGAGAGTAGGTATCTTAAGGCTCCAGTGGTTCTAAGCACAGCCAAGGATGGGAACCACTGCTCTCTTCGTACAGGTCCCCAGAAAACCCATGTGTTGTTCTCTGTGCTGGAGCTGACCTTCCCCCTGCTCTCTTCCCTTGACTAATTCCTTCTCATCCTTGTCCTACTCATGAGTCCCTTCCTTCAGGCAGCCTTCCAGCTCCCCTTCAGGTAGACTTAGCTATTAATGGGCTCCCAGAATACTCTGGGCTTGCTTTCATCAGAGCCCTGTCATTTTGCATTATGATTGTCTGTTCCTCCACACCTTTCCCTCATTAGGTCTAGAATTTCTTTCAGGAAGAGATTTTATCTTTCCTCCTTGTATCCCTGGAGCCAAGTAGGCTCTGGCACATTACAGGCCTTCAGTAAGTATTGGGTGAACAAATTAATCAAGACAAGGCCATCTGACCTCTTGTGAGTTACATTCTAAGAAAGAAACATTGACACAATAACCCTAGTGTATTATAGGATCAAGAGGTTAAGGAAAAACCAGATCCCAGATAGTCTAATTCTTCAACAAATGTATAGATTTATTGGGCAAACTCCCCGATATTCAAATTAAAAGAAAATCTTAGTTTTGCTTTTCTGTTGGTAATCATTTTTTTCTCTTCCAGTGGGGAGAAAAAAGACCTATTAGGAAATTCCTCACCCACCCACATTACCTGTCAGAACTGTAACTGGAAATGATTTCTCTGACTAAATCACTTTGGCTCTCTGTTATTTTCTTTCTTCCTCTTTGTCCTTCCCTCAGCTGGCCATCATTGTGTGTTTGCAGAGAGGCAGGAAGGTTCACTGCTATGACTGCTTCTCCCTCTCTCTTTAAAACTCTATCAGCTTGCTTTCTGATCTTCAAAGCAGCCTGTATCCAGTGTGACCCCACTCCTTTGCCTCCCCATGCTAGGGAGTGAGAGCTGGGAGTCTTTTTGTCATTTTGAAGACTTGCATATTTGGACAGCCTCCGGCGGCCCTCACTAAATCTGCAGGGATGAGAGCAAGTCAGCGTTTGTAAGCCCTCTTTACCTCCAAATCTAGACATAGGGACAGATTGTCAGCGGACCCCACAGTTGAGCAAACAGTAAGTTTCTACATTTCCTTGCATTTGACCCATCCCCCCAGGGCAGCAGCCCTTATCCCCTGCCCTTTTTCTGCAGTTGCATCTTTACTCTTGATGTTCTTCACATGCTCTCAACCTTTGTGATTATCCGTAGTGCTTGATCCTGGATAAGTTTGAAAGCTATGATGATGAAATTCAGCTCACTCACCGAGCCCTGTCTCTGCTGGAGGAAAACAGGTTCTGGGCTGGTGTCGTCTTCCCTGACATGTATCCCTGGACCAGTGTCCTACCGCCCCATGTGAAGTACAAGATCCGGATGGACATCGATGTGGTGGAGAAAACTAATAAGATCAAAGACAGGTGAGGTTTCAGGCAATCCCAAAGGCCCTGCGCCTCCCCAGGAATGTATGTGGCAAGGAGCAGGGGCTCCTCTGGGCTCAGGTCTCCATCTCCTCGTAGGGAGAGGAGGGTTACTTGGAAAAGCACAGAAACGCTTGGGTATCAGAGAACTAAGCTCACTAACCAGTTGGCCCTGTCAGTTGGTGGAACCAGGAGAGCTTGGTCATCTCGTTGTCACATTCTCAATTTAGCACTTGTCCCCTGGCTGGCCTTTGGGCAATTTGGAGATGGAAACCTCTAGGTATTTGAATTATCTTCACATAGATGTTCTGCAAATGAGGTTTCTCCAAAGTCACTGGGAAATTACATTTGGTACAGAGTGAGGGACTGAGACAGGACTCAGCCTAAAAATCAGTAAGATTAAGTTAAGAAGAGAGAAGATATTTTATAAAGCTCATTGTAGAGTCCTTGAATTAAAGCCATTACAAGTGACAGTGACTATTATTCATAATTGAGATTTAAACTGTGACTAGAAAATAGAATTGGTTGGGAACATTTTAGGGGAGAGATTTCAAGAGAGTGAGTTTCCAGTCCCCATGTGCTTGTGAAGTGTCAGTAAGCTGCCCATTCTCATTCACAACCATTGTCCCACCCTCTGGTTTCTTTTAGGTACTGGGATTCTGGTCCCAGAGCTGATCCGGTGGAAGATTTCCGATACATCTGGGGAGGGTTTGCCTATCTGCAGGACATGATTGAACGGGGAATCGCAAGGAGTCAGGCCCAGGTTGAGGTTCCAGTTGGAATCTATCTCCAGCAGATGCCTTACCCCTGCTTCGTGGATGACTCGTGAGTCAGAGGCTTCCAATCTCCCTCCCAGACACACTAATCAGGTTGCTGGGTGGGGTGGGAGTACTCCCCAGGCTTCAGTCTCTTTGGAGAGAAACCAGGGAGTGGGGCCTGCTTGAAGAGAATGGAGCTCTGAATGACAAGCTGGCCCAGACCACAGGCAGGGCCAGATGGGCAAGGGAAGTGGAGGGAGAAAGGAGTTGGTGTTGTGGGTGGGAAAGGGAAGGTGAAAATAAAAGCAAGGGAAGTGAGGTTGGGAAAGGGGACAAAGGCCTTTTAAGTTTCCACTACGTAGTATGTTTGGTATGTGGAAGAGTTCTGGTCAGAGTGTTTGCCCAATGATTGCCAAATCAGCAAATTAGGACTCTGCATTGCAAGTAGGTCTGGTTCCTAGGAGCCTCAGAATAATGCAGCTCCTTCCCTAATTAACATTCCCATGGTGCATGCTTAATGAGAAGGTAGAGGAATGTGTTGGATGAGCTGGAACCCTCCCTTCCTGCCCACCCCCACCCCCGGCCTGTACATCTGTTGGCCAATAGCAAGCTAAGCAAGTAACCTACTATTTTCTGAACATGTATTTCGGGGATGATAGAGAGAGGGACAGAGAAGAAGAGAGGATTAGGTGGGCTCATATACCATGGTGGATGGGGGCAAGAATACCCCCAGGGCAGGAGCAGAGACCTACAACTGGCTTAGGTTCAACTTCTAGAAAAAAACTGGGAAGTTCACCATAGTGCACATTGTGTCAGTAGGGTTCAGGGAGGAGAGAAACACTCACAGCCTGAAGAAAGGAAAAGTCAAATTGCCCCCTGACAAAGTTAAGATAAAGCCCAGTATGGGCACAGGAAACCCTCCCTCCACACCTAGTCTAATTGGTTCCCTTCTTCAAGTCTCCCAAAGACTAAAGAGATAACAGCAGCTGTTCTTGAGTCAGTTTGGGTTTGGATGGTAGATATGGGATGTGAAGCCCAGGGCAAAAGCCCAGTTCCACATTTAGGATCAGAATGGGAGTGTCTGGCAGGGTAGTGGGGTACACAGTAAGGAGGCAGTGGGGAGTCTAGGCGGTTAGACTGGGAGAGCCCTCTGGTGGCAGGTCCCAGAAGTGCAGGCCTTATGAATTTCTGGTTCTCTCCTTAAGGCCATCTTGAGAACCCTTCCACACTGGAATCAGCCCTTCCTGTGACAACCAACAATTTTCACTACATAATAATCCCAAGGGCTTTACTAGCACATCAAGCTAGTAAATATGTGTAAAGGGGAAATATGTGTAAAGTTCACAATAAAGTAATTCCAGAATATGAAATCTATTCTGCTTGCTAGAATGAATATCCGTGGAATTACTCTACTGGTACATGGCTGCTGGAGTTAGTCGCTATTGGATCACTGATTGATTTATTGATGGGTCAGTTGTCTTCTGAAAGTGCCACACTGAATAGTTATTTTGTGCCTCTTCCTGCATAATTACAGTTTGATCTTCTGGGATAGATAGTGCTAAGATGGCTGACGCCCCTGAGGAGCCCAGTTGTTGCTCTTACCACCAACATTAGTTCCTTTGTTTGTGGTTTGCCTTTTTGGACTTCAGTGTCAGTTAACGTGTGTCTGTTCTAGTCACAACCATATCATCAAGTTTGCAGTTCTTTCCGGAGAGGTCTTGCAAGAAGGTCTATATTGTGTAAAATACAGAGTATAATTTTATTTTGCACATATAACTTGTAGAGCATTCATCTGGACTAACCAAAAAACTACCATCTTGCTTTAAGGAAAAAGTTATCCTTCAGGGCAAAGTGCAGTGTATTAAAAGAGTCAAGCCCATTGAATGCCCCTTGGGGATTTTCTGCCTTGCCTTCCATATGGGCTTTCTTCTCAACACATTCAATCAACCAACATTTACTCCACCTCTACCAGGTACAGGGCATTCTACGATTCTGCTTCTCTTCTCTTGCTTCAGTTTTATGATCATCCTGAACCGCTGTTTCCCTATCTTCATGGTGCTGGCCTGGATCTACTCTGTCTCCATGACTGTAAAGAGCATCGTCTTGGAGAAGGAGTTGAGACTGAAGGAGACCTTGAAACATCAGGGTGTCTCCAATGCAGTGATTTGGTGTACCTGGTTCCTGGACAGCTTCTGTATCATGTCAATGAGCATCTTCCTTCTGACCATATTCATCATGGTAAGCCAGATGGAGAAGGCCCAGAAAATCTTGAATAATGTTGTACCTCCCACCTTTCCTCCTGTTGATGAACTCATGCCTGCATTAGTCATCTGGCCACCAAAGATAGCCTGACATGTAGCTAGCCCAGCCATTTCAGCCAGTGTGGCCACATGCAGCTGCCCAGTCATTTCAGCCAAGGTGGAAAATACTCAGAGTGTTCCCCTGCCCCTGCCAGGAACCCCGGTATCATGGCGTGATCCCCACTCCCACTTCCTGCCCAGAGAGCCGCAGTCCACATAGATTATCTAGCCCTATTCTGTGGACTATGTGGAGAAGCTGCTGTTAGGAGAGCCCGATGCAGCATGACTGTATGTGCAAAGGGTTTTCTCTTTCCAGACATAAAAGAAATGAGTACAAACAGTGTTTTCCTGGGATTACTGTCTCAACCAACAGCTGAGGTTGGAATGTGAAGAGCCTTTTCATTGTATTAGGAGAGCAGAACTAGACCGTTTATTCATTACCATCATGGTCACACCATTCATGGCTTGACCAAAGGACGTTCTGCTACCTGAAAAGTGTCCAAAGCATTTTAAAGAATAGAACTTAGAGTCTGTCTTTTCTCAGTGGTAGGAATTTTTATAGCTAAAGGCAGCACGCATGGGTTCATCATCTGCAAACCTGCGGCTCCCTCACAAGCTAGACTTGGAAATAAAAAACATTATTTCATAATATGTTCTTTCTCTCCATTTTTAGTTCCTCCACAGTAGATGATCTTTTGTACTTGTTGATGATAAGTTCATAAATTTGGGTATTTATTTTTTGTATTTATTTGATGGGATTTGGTATACACTTCAGACTTTAGGCTTTAAGCTCCTGTTATCAAGCTTGTTTTGCTCTTCTACCATAATCATATTAAGTGCCCCTCTACACTAAGCAATACGTGTGCTGAACCATAGACTCTCGATAAGGGTGTGTCCCATCCCATGCTGGACCGTACTAGTGCCAGGAATGTTCCATCACATGTCCTGTCCATTCAGCAGATATTCAGTTAAACCAGATCCTACACCCCATCTCTTTGCAATGAAATGTACTAATTCTGAAAGGTTTTGTTTTCAGCCTTAGTCAAACCCTGTGCTAGAGCCCTATCAAAACCAATGCTGATATAGAGATCATTCTGCTCAAGCAACCTAGCTTTAAATTTATGGCTTTAAATTTGCAGGGTCCTTGAGATCTACAAAGATGTGGGGAGAAGCTGTGTTCCTTGTCTTCTTCTAGTGGTCCCTTATTCCTTCCCATCCTTCAATCTGCCCCCTTTCCCGTTTCCAAGATGTTTTGTATCCTCCGAATTAAAGGAGTCAAAATGCTATGTGTCTGACTTATGCAAAGTGCATAAACATGTATGATATCCTGCAATGTGTATTAAGTGACATTGAGATCTGCCTTCCTAAGAATGGGCTCTTATTAAGACTTCAAAGCTTTTAGGACGTGAGGTAAAGAATGTTCACCAAGAGTTTCTTGCACAAAGGGGTTTCTCCTTGTGGGAACCAGAATATTGTTCCAGGGATGACGGAAACAGAGCTTTGCACAGAAAAAAGGATTCATTAGAATGACGCTCCCATCTTTGCCTTGTCCTTCCTTCCCACCTCAACTATGCAGGAAAGAAGCTGGAAACTAGGACAATGGGAAGGTTCCAGTTATTCAAGCTATTAGGAACAGAAAAGAAAAGTAGTCATTAGAGGAAGCCAAGACCTGTGAGTCTATTGGGTCAGCACAGTGACTTTCTTTCATCTCTGCCTGAAGTCACTGAGAGACTGTCTGAGCCTAGAAGTTTGTGGGACTTTGTTTTGAGCTAGGATAAGAAACTGATTTTATTCTTCCGAGAATATCAACAACCATCTTAAAGTTCTTCCAGCCATAGTCACATGTTCAGCTGTGGGCTCACTTTTACTGGGCTGTGTGATTAAGGAAAAGGAGTGAGCTTTCCAGGGTGATGTGGAGAGCTCTTTGACACACAAAGTCAGGAGCTCTGAGTCCTAATTTTGATTTTCATTTAGAGTTCCTCAGAGTTTGGTTCTAGTTAAGCATAGCCCTCTTCCACCCTCTTTTGTCATTTGTTTTATTCTATTTTTCAATCTGTTCCGTCAGTGCCTGACAGGCACAAGAGTGTGAATGAGGGAGAAATAGTAGCAGTGGCAGACAGGTGACACATTTGTTCCTCTCAGCTCTTGCACACCCGTGACAGATACTGCTCATTGTCTCACTTTTCTATTAAGAATCCAGTGCTTTAGGGCATTACTAACAATTGATTAGAACCCATTGAAGAGATGAATCTTTGGGTACCTTTATGTTCTCAGGAAAAGAACAAGATGTATAGGTATTTGGAGTTCTGTGCAAAGTGTAAAATACCTCATAGGAAGTAAAGGAGGACCAAGAAGGCCTAATAAATTTGAACATTTTAATGTATCCTATAATGGAAGTGGGCAGAAGCTCACTTAGTGAAAATTGCTAATTTGGTCGTATTTTCTACATAGCCAAAGTGACTGACTGATGAGTTACTGTCAAAGGTACTGAGTATTGCCCCAGGTTCAATGTATTTGTGTGACAGTGATAAAGAAGATTAATCTACTTCCAAGTGATATGGATCAACTGATGATATTTTCACCAGTGTGAGTGGTAAATCTCAGAATACAACTTCACATGATTGAGTTAGCAGGCCAGGGCCCTAAGCAAAGTATTACAGATTGTTAGGGAGTCTCCTACCTCCCTTTTTGTCCCTCATCTACTCAGTATACCGTGGAGCTGTTCATGCTCTGAGATCTTCCCCATCCCCTAGGCCTAGCCCTCTAGGCTTATTTCTCCCTTCCCACTAAAGATTTGCCTACTTAATACATACTTAATACATAAGTATGTATTACTCATATTGCCCATTACTCATACTGATGGGCAGCCTAATGTGTTGCCCTCCCAGGGAGAACAGCATTCAGAGGATTAATCCAACAGCATTGAGTCCCAGCTGTGGAAATTTGGCACCCATGAGAGATGGTGGGAGACATCACTCCGGAGTAGAGGGCTTCTGAAGGCCCAGAATCGAGGCATAGAGGTTGCCCCCTGGGAGGGATGGTGCCCTGGACATGGGTGGAAGGTACTGACTCAAATGGCCTCTTTGGTTTCAGCATGGAAGGATCCTGCATTACAGCAATCCATTCATCCTCTTCTTGTTCCTGTTGGCTTTCTCCACGGCCACCATCATGCAGTGCTTCCTGCTCAGCACCCTCTTCTCCAGGGCCAGCCTGGCGGCAGCTTGCAGTGGCGTCATCTACTTCACCCTCTACCTGCCCCACATTCTCTGCTTTGCCTGGCAGGACCGGATGACGGCTGACCTCAAGATGGCTGTGGTAAGAGACCTCGGGCTTACCCCTAATACGTGAAACATTTTCACAAAGGCGTCTGTAGTCATTCTGGAAAACTGGTCTGCCCTTTGCGGGGATCCACTTTGCCTTTTGGGCCCAAGGGTCATAAGGTGTAAAGGCACAGGGGCAAAAGTTGGGACAGTCTTCATCTTGAGCTACCCAGCAGTTCCTCCTTACCAAACCTGCCTGAGATTCTGCCCTGGGAAGCAGTCAAAAACCAGTTTAACTCATGGATCCTTTGTGTGTCCACAAGAGGGGAACAGCCTGGACCATTTCACTCACTTTTCTTTCTGCAGCATGTGAGAAGATGCAGAAGGAAGGCAGTCTGCCTCCTAACTGTCCTGTGCAGAGAGAGGTTTCCATTCATTAAAAGCATTTGTTTCTCTCTATAAAAACTTGAATCCGGTAGTTTACAAGGGGTCTTTGTCATGCTCTACCATTGCATGCAGAAAGGAGTGCAGAAATGAGCCAGTTAAGAGCCAAGCCCTCTTGCAGGAGAGGCCTCTAGAAATTGACTTGATTGCTTGAGAGACAGGCATCTTGGTTCACAATTCCCAAACTAACAGCACTGTCTTTTTCTCTAATCAGTTTCAAATGGGCCATTTCCACCCTCTCATTAACCAGGCTTAACTGGCTTCTGGGTTCTCTAGGGTGCAGCTTTCTTTGTCCTCCAGAGTTTCCTTTCACAGTTCTCTATGCAGTGGAGTCAAGGAAAGACTACCACCTGCTTCTTACTGAGGAAGATCTAAGTTGCTCTAATAACCCAAACTGATTTGGCTACAGAGCTGCCAGGGCATCTGCCTTTTATTTCTCATGTTAAACAAGAAATTAATTGCTGCTATTTATAGCACCAATTTTCTAAAATGATCACAATGAGCTGGTAGCAAAAATTCCATATGACTCAGCCTATGGGCAGAGTTGGGCTATCTTAATATCCTGGGTAGACATCAGTACTTTGAGGCCACAGCTAGCTTTGTAGGTGTGTGGATCCACCAAGAAACTATAGTTCTGGCAGTGTGTGGACCCGGGCTGAGCTGAGATTTTTTTAATGGCTTTTGTGAACATGTAGCTGGGGAATCTCTTCATTCTATAGAGAGACAGTTTCAACCCCACCCTGGGTCCTACAAAGTGCAGAGAGACCTCTGAGCAGAGGAAATGAGAATAGCCCGTCGCTCTTTCTGCCATGCCCACAACTACCTGTGGGGACTTGGCTGGGGACCCTGCTCTTCAACCTCGTTTTGCATACCACCTGTTTAGTTGACTTGTTCTCTCTGCAGAGAACCTAAAGAAATGATTGTCCTCAGTACGGAGAGGAGAAAGATGACATCAGTGGAATCTGAGGTTCTTCTGGCCTCACTGAGAGACCTTAGGGGAGGTCATGGGACCATTTCTTGCCTAGCGCCCTAGACTGTCCTTCTAATGGGACTCACACAAAACAGCTAAAGTTATCTTCTTTGTTCTATCAAGAACTGTGCGATCTCAAGAAAGAGGTGGGAAGAAGGGTGAAAAGGTAGGAAGGTAAACCTGAGCACCTTTGGTCCTTTGGTTTGTTGTGCTTTGTGGTGTTTGTCTTTCCCATTACACGACTATACTCCATTGAACAGATGAGAGGCGGCTCAGTGAGTATTGTATGAGGTCCCCGAGGCATTTCCAGAATTCCCTTTCTTGTGGGAAGACTGCCTTATGCCTTCCCTAGGTTGACCTTATACCTGGACACAAACTGGACCACTCTTTTGGCCCTCGTCCCTACCTTGTGGGCAGCTGGGTGCTGTTGGGTGAAGTGAAAGACCACCGCTCGTCTAGTGTGCCCTCTTTGCCTCACTGCAGAGCCTGCTGTCTCCTGTGGCATTTGGGTTTGGCACTGAGTACCTGGCTCGCTTTGAGGAGCAAGGCCTGGGCCTGCAGTGGAGCAATATCGGGAATAGTCCCATGGAAGGGGATGAATTCAGTTTCCTGATGTCCATGAAGATGATGCTCCTCGATGCTGCTCTGTATGGCCTGCTTGCCTGGTACCTTGACCAGGTGTTTCCAGGTAGGGGTCAACTCCCATAGGGTAAAGGTACTGGCACCTTTACCAAGTACTGGTACTGGGTTCTTCAGATCCCCAGCCTTCCCCCACCTTTCATCTAGTTTAAATCTTATCCTTCCTAAGCTCTTTCAATTTGGCCCTTCAGAACCAGCGTTTGAAACTTAAACTTAAGTAAAAAATTCATCAGTGAGTGCTGGTGGCTCTAGTTTAGAAATAGGTCCAGAATCAGAGCCCTTGTTACCACCTCCACCAGTACCACCCCAGTCCAAGCCTCCTTCCATAATCATGGCCTGCCAGTCTGTTCTCCACACTGTGTTCAGCGATCCTTTCAGAACCTGGGTCAGATGGTATCTGTCTTCTGTTCACATCCCTCCAGTGGCTTTCCTCTTGTTCAGAGTAAAAACCAGTGTCGCAGTCCTGGCCTATAAGGTGCTTCGTTATCAGCAGCCAACTAACTCTTCCTCATTTCATGTCTTTCCCTTCTCCCTCATGTTCTCTGCCCCAGCCACATCCACCTTCTTACTATTCTTCAATACACTCAGTACATTTCCTCTTCAGGACATTTGTACCTGTTCTCACTGCCCGCAGCATGTTTCTGCAGCCCCCTATATGAACAGCACCTATATGTTAGGCTCAGCATTAGTTTTGGGGGAAAAAGAGATGGAAAAGACAAACCCACACCTGCCCTTGAAGGTCTGACGGTCTAGTGGCCATGGAACATGTGATAATATTAAATAAGCAAAGATAGTGTGTTCTCACAAAATTAACATTTTATAGGGAGCAAAGTCTACTAAGAGAACTAGAAAAGAAATTTGGGAGTCTTTTCCTTGGAATCCAGTAGAATGGGATGATTGAGATCAGGGATACTAGAATGAGATTACCCATATTAAAAATTCCCACATCTCTGTTTAATTAGCTGTGACCTTGGGCAGATGATTCAAAGTCAATGTGCCTCTGTTTCCTTATCCACAAGAATACCACTGCCTATCTCTTAGGGTTGTTTTGAAGATTAAATTTTTAACTCATGAGAAGTGCTTACAATACAATGCCTCCCATGGAAAGAGCATCCCACAAATGTTAGTGACGATCATCATCATTATTATTATCTGGTAATTGTTGAGAAAGGGCATGATTAAATTCTTTAATAAAATGGTTTTTTGGAAAGCTATTATCAAACTTTCAAGGTCATCAGTCTTAGCGTCGCTGGTTGCACCCCAAAAAAGTGACTTTTTAAATTAAAACATGTTGGAAGGAGTAGTCTTTGTGTTGTAGCACATGGATAGCTGTGTAATGCTTATGAGCTATGGATATCTATAGCTATACTCTGAAGTTCAGGTAGATAAATTCTTGATTTTGTAGAGCTGTGGTAGGACTGTCAAAACTTTTCCCTTATTTCTCTGTCATTTCTAGGGGACTATGGAACCCCACTTCCTTGGTACTTCCTTCTACAAGAGTCCTATTGGCTTGGTGGTGAAGGTGAGTTATTTAAAATTTTTCAATTAAAAACAATGCTCCCCCCCACCCAAAAAAACCCTTAGGGTTTGAAACTAGCTCCTTTGGCTATGTCCTGGATATATGTGGGCTGTAGAGGAGGCTCCTGATGTCAACTGAGTGATTCCTGCCACTGTGGTACAGCATCATAGCTTCTGGGAACCCATCTTCTGTGAGTCACTGGGCCAGGGTGAATGACTGAGCACTGATAAACCCTTGTTTCCCATACAACTTGTGCCCAGTGGATGAAATTGCCCTTGTGAAAGAAGGTGAAAGCACTTTAGGGTGTAAATGACTTTTGCAACTCCTCAATTTAAAACAAAAGAGATACACAGAATCATGAAGAAACCTTTGCACTGATCTTCTTCTACCTCCTTTCCTGCTTTTTTATTCCTTTCCAAAATATAAATTAATTCGTTCTCCTAAGGTGAAGGCCCATCGAGAGGCTGGGGCAGAGCTATTACCTTCATGGCAAACACTCCTAGACTCTCCTAAAATTCACCTTACTTTGTGATTGGGAAAGAGGGCCAAGGGCCATATGCCCAGAATGCTTCTTAGATAAAATTTACCTTTCCTATTGAACAGGACAGGAGGCCCAGGGAGAACTCTAGAAGTTCCATAGACTCTATTGGTGAGGTATGAGAAGGCAAGAAATTCCTGACCTGAGTTCTGGGGACTTCCTTGGACCTGGGAGTTTCTGGAAGCAAAGGAAATACTTTCCAATCTGTTTTTTCCTCACCTACCTGCCCTTTACTTTGTATTTTTGGATCTGGGCCAGGATTTATCCTTTAAGTACTAAGACAGAGGTTTGTTTTCTCTAGGGGGTTAGCCTAGGGCCTTTAAAAGGCTTGGGAAGTTTGTTCTGTTTTGTATTTATGGTTCAAACAAATAGCACTTCGGCAGCTCGGTATTTTTCCATTTTGTTGGTTTATCCGTCTTGTCTATGAACTTTTACATTTCAACTAGAGTAAGGTTATAATCCAATGGGGATTTTCAACACAGGAATATGTTTTTGGAGTATTTCTCATTTCAGTGACTATCAGGACCCGTGGACCTTTTCCCCTCTATAATCTCAGCAGATAATCTCTCTCTCAAAAAAGAAATTCTTAAGACAAATGTGCTCTTTCAAAAATGAATCACATATCTTTTTGCTAAAAGAAGCCAAAAATTTTCACCTGCCTCACAGGCTAGACTGAAATAGATTCCTAAACTCTCTAAAAGCAGAAAAGAGGGCCACCTGGGTGGCTCAGTGTGTTAGGTGTCTGACTCTTGGTTTCAGCTCAGGGTCTGATCTCCAGAGTCCTGAGATGGAACACTGTGTCGGGCTCCATGCTGAGAATGGAGCCTTCTTAAGATCCTCTCGCTCCCTCTCCCTCCACCCCTCCTCGCCCCCTCCCTGACACTTGCATGCACATGCACTCTCTCTCTAAAAAAATAAATAAAATCAGAAAACAGCTGAGTTTCCTCACCTAACCCCCTCCTCTCACAGATGAAGAAATGGAGCCCAAGAGGACTAAGACACTGGTCTTTATCCCATGTTCCTGCTGATCACCTGGGGCAAAAACCTGGAACTAGGAAACACATTTCCTGGCAAGGAGCTCATCCCATGACTAAACTATGTAGAAGTTTATATTTTCCTCTGCTATTTTGTTGAATATTCATGCAGTAGGAGAGCTAGTAAAGTGATCAAAGGCATTGTGGGCAGTAGAGTTGAAAATCCTTCAGGCTGCAGAAATAGAAGTGCTGGAGGTGGCAGGTACCTGACCACGAGGCCTATTCCTTGCTGCTCCACCTTCAGCCTGCAGATCTACAGAGGGCATCCGGGATGAGGGAGGCCCTGGTGGGCTGCCGCATTAAAAAAACTCCCCCGCCCACATCTGTGTTCTGGAGGCCAGGGCCTTTAGATGTGTGGCCATAGTGGTTTCCTCCTGCCCCTGCTTTCCTCTCTTGCTGGCTCACTCCTCTGCTTCTCTTCCCCTTCCAGGATGTCCTGATGTCCTTTTAAACCAAATGCCAAGTTTACAAAGAAAAAAATTTGCCTCTGTGTGTGTGTGTGTGTGTGTGTGTATGTGTATGTGTGCACACACTCACATGTATGATGTGTGTGAGAGAGTATGTGTGTATGCGTCAGTATGAGAATGTGTGTGTGTTTGCACCACACCTCACAATTTATATAAGGCTATACCTCAGCCAGGCTCAATTTTGATGTTAGTCGCAGAAGACTTGAAAGCCCATAAAAATGCTCGGGTAAATTTTGTCTCCATCGGTGATTTAAGCTGGCCATCCATCATATCACCTTAAATGAGCTTTTCTCAAGGTTCACCATGACTTTGAGATGTTTTTGATTGGAGTGAGAAGTACTGTTGGTGAGGTAAAGAAAATTAACCCATTGCAAACTCAGTCCTGGTTTCGTGAATATTTTCTTTAAATTATAATTTCTGACATTGTGTGCCTTTTGCTGGCATGTTAAGAGGATGAAGTGAGACACCTGTTATAAAACTCCATCTGGGCCCCGCAAAGGTTGACACGCCAGCTAGCCAGGAGGCGCTGATGGCCATTTTCGGGACTTTACAGGCCCCCAGGTCAGTGGTCGGCAGGACCATTCTCAGGGCTGGTCCCCTGGAATGCTGACTTGGCCTTTTGCGAGAACTGTGCTTTCCAACTGTGGTAGGAAACTCTGTCACCCCTTCCTTCTCCCCTCCTTTTCCTGCCTTTACTGATTGTTAGCTCTCACCAAGAGTAACAGTGGCTTCTGGTTGGTGCAGGGTGTTCCACCAGAGAAGAAAGGGCCCTGGAAAAGACGGAACCCGTAACAGAGGAAATGGAGGATCCGGAACACCCAGAAGGAATAAATGGTAAAAACCAACAAACAAACAAACAAAAAAACCAACCTCAATAAAGAATGCAGAGCAGAGGCAAGGAGAAGGTAGAGAGTATTGTAAAGGATGGAGCAATACACTTCATGACTAGAGTGCAGTGGACCCCAGGAAACTAACTCTGTTCATAGGGGTTAAACCTGATAGCTTCTCAAGGGCCGAGCCGCACGTGTGAGGAATGAATGGTCCAGCCAGACATTAACACATATTTCCTGGAGAAAGCAAATCCCAAGTATGTGGTGTGTTTGTGCCCTTGTTAGGCAAGTCCCAAGTGAGTTGCACAAATGTGCTGACTTCCGAGGATTTAGCAAGAACAATAACTTGGGTCACTGGGACTTAAAGCGGATATGAGCTATAAGGAAAGACAAAAATAAATGCTTCTGTGCACAGGAGGAAGGAGTCTAGGGGAGCTGACTACACTTCATTCGTGGTTTACAAATCTACAAGCCCATTCATTCAAACCATCAAAAGCTTTTCCTGATTGTGGAAGTTACCTAATAATTCCTGAAGTAATGAATTTGGTTTACAAGTGTTCCCTGGCTTTGCCTTCCTTACCTTCTCTCCTAGGCCAGTTCTGTACTTCTCCCCATGTTCTTCCTTCCCTAAGCATTCCCTTCTCTGTAGATGCTAAAATGCTCTTGCTAGCCTCATGTCTGAACTTAGCCTACCAGTGTTAGAGGGCCCAGTCTCCAGGCCTCTGGCCCAACCCGGTGCCATTTCACAAAGCTGAGATCAGTGACCTCTGGCTCCTCAGAGAGCTGGTCTGCAGTCAACAGTGCCTCGGGGATGGCCCTCCTCCCAGAGTGGAATTCCAAGGCCAAGAGACCTTGCACAGAGGGCTGGTCCCATCTTAGTTACAGGAAAGACCGGAAGGCACACATAGGAGAAGGATATTGTTTTGCAAGGGAGTCAATGTTCAGAGCTACAATGTTAACTAAGTGGTACTGTACAGGGTGAACTCAAGCAGAGGGGCACTGGAGGTTGGGAGAAGTGGACAGCACGGTCATGAGGGTCTACACTAGAAAGGCGTGGATGAGTGGAGGTTTGGAGTTTGAGGGGCAGTGATGAGAAAGAGTGGGCCACCCTACTCAGTAACTGAGAAACTCTCAAGTTCTAAGGAGCAAGAAGTCCACTTTAGAGGAAATTAACATAAAAGCTTGAGCCAAGGTGACCAGGAGAAGGGCAGTTACAGGAATAGACATGGGAGAGTCTGAGGGAAAGTTATTTTGGGAGGAAGATAAGGAGCCTGAACTGCTACCATGCTACCCATGAGGAAATGCCCCACAGACTGTTGGAAATGACAGCCTGGGCTGAAGATTGAGCTTCGGGCTAACTCTCCATATATATGGTGAGTGCACTCTGGGTTCGAATTCCAGCTCAGCAATTCATGAGCTGTATGACCGTGATTGGATATTTGATGTTTTTGTGCCTTGTGCCCTCTATAAAGGTGGGCATAATAACATCTATCCCCATAGAGCTGTTATAAGGGTAAAATGAGGTAATCCATATAAAGTACTTAAGCAATGCCTTGGCACATAGTAACTGCTCAATAAATGTTAGATACATTTTAGTAATTATTTAGTAATGTTAGTAATTATTACCATGATTACTTTGTAGTCATCCTTACAGAGGTCACAGCTAAATAATGATACTATATTAATATAGTATACTATAATAATAATACTAAATTATTATTTAGTAATGTTAGTAATTATTACCATGATTACTTTGTAGTCATCCTTACAGAGGTCACAGCTAAGGTCCTGGGGCAAAAGACAGTGGTCTGAAGATCGAGCCTTAGGGGATGTGTACATTAAAGCATTATACTTACATCACATTCATTTTTTTCCTCCAAGACTCCTTCTTTGAACGTGAACTTCCAGGCTTGGTTCCTGGGGTATGTGTGAAAAATCTGGTGAAGATTTTTGAGCCCTACAGCAGACCGGCCGTGGACCGTCTTAACATTACCTTCTACGAGAACCAGATCACAGCGTTCTTAGGTCACAATGGGGCAGGGAAAACCACCACCTTGTGAGTTTTCAGGCAAAGAGCCTGGATTGCTCTTCTCTCCTGTCATTTTCTGGCTCTATTCTGCCCCATTAGCTGCAGGCTACTCTTTCCCATTGAGTATTAGTGACAAAAATGTACTGTGTATTTGTGTCCCAAGAATGTGCAAAGCACACTGCAGTATTCAAAGCTCATTCATGTACGTTGTTTTATTTGCCCCTCACAGGAAGTGGGAGAGGGAGTTGAAGTAAGTTTACTGACCCCTTTGAATGCTGGGAAAGTGGACATCTAGAGAGTTGAACTGACTTTCTCAGGTCCTTGACCTGAGGGCAAGAGCCAGGTTTTTTCAGTTGTCTGGTCTTTCACAATGTAAGCCTGTCCGGCCATCCCCACCCTCTTCAGAGCTACCACCATCAGTGATGGTGCTGAAGTCATGGCCATCACCATCACATGCCCTTGGTCCATAGAGTACTACTTATTTTCAAAGAGGATTCCTTTACCTATCTGTTTTGGAGAAAGTACAAAGGGTGTGCTCACTAGAGGGGCCTGTGAGGGCCTGCCACCTGGCAACTGAAGATAAAGTTCAGGGAAGATGCAAGCTCTGCACAGGTCAGGAAGCTCCCCTCGCTTTCTAAGGAACCAGAGCGCCATCTGCTGAGAAGGAGAATGTGGCTAGGTAAGGTTTCCTAAGGAGCGTCAGAGGCAGCCCTCTCAAAGCGCAAGGAAGTCCTGTGATACATGGGTCTTCAAGTCCTTTGACCTCCCACAGAGCGCCAGGAAGGAACAGCAGTATACACCCTACGTTGGAATGTTCTCTGAGGGAGGTTCAGTGTGAATGGAATGTGGGGCTGGTGCCATTATATTTGGTTCTGTTTCCCTCTAGCGGTTGATCAACAGAGATTTCAGCTTCTAAGTACAAGTTCAGATAACCCATGAGATTGTATCTGAACTCAGGGATTGAGCTGGCAGGGCCAGGCAGCACTATATCCAACTGATTGCTCACCTTGTTAGCTAATATGGTCAGAAGGCCTGGAGCACCACCCAAGACCTTGGGGCTTCTCAAGGCAAACACATGACTTCATCCACTGCTGAGATGTAACTTCCCCTGGGGCTTGAAACACACTGTTCAGTAAGAATAGTCATAATACTTTTGAGTTTTACTTTATGCTGACACGGTTCTAAGTGCTTTACAAGTATAAACCCATTTAATCTTCACAACAAACCCATGAGGTGGGCATCATTATTTCTCACTTTACCAAAAAAAGGCCAACGTGGATATCGAGCTTTTTGTTTTGAATCCAGAAATGATATTGTTGGTGCTAATTCCTCTGCCTGCCTTTAGTCACTTTATCAACAAATACGTATTGAATGCCTGAGCCCTCATTAAGATCCTCCCCTGTGCTTCATAATAATGATATCAGGCACTGTAGTGACCTGTGCACTGCACACCTTCCATTGAGCCCTATAGCACCAGGAGCCGTGATGACTGAGCCGCAGAAGGTAGTTGGGTAGTGAATGTTCGGCAGCTGGGAACTCTGAAGACCTGTCAGTGCCTGCCTGGGGCCCTAGGAACTAAACAGAAGCAGAGAGGATAGATGTGGACGTCTGTGGTAGGGGCTGGATGTACACACTGCTTCTAAGGCCCGTCTGGGAAACTTGGTCCCCATAGCTCATCATGGTTTGGGTTCAGTTGAGAGCCAAGGCAGGAGTCACTGTGAGAGTCCTCAGCAGCCCTGGAGTGGGGGGCTGCTAAAGTTCATCTTTTCTGCCACTGACTCCTGCATTTGGCAGGTCCATCCTGACAGGTCTATTGCCACCAACATCAGGGACGGTGCTCATTGGGGGAAAGGACATTGAAACCAACCTGGATGCAGTCCGGCAGAGTATTGGCATGTGTCCACAGCACAACATCCTGTTCCACCAGTAAGTAGAACAGGAACTGAGACCCTCTCCATACCTTATTCCCACCCTGTCCCTTGCCCCTCAACACACATGTTCTCTAGGGCTGAACTCAAGAACGCCAGTACTGAGGGCATGAGGCAGTATTCTTGTTTGGTTTCTCCCTGTTCAAGGTCCTTGGTCCTGCTTGCTATGGGAGGTGTCTTTTAGAAAGTCAGACTATGCCTCTGGCACTGAGAACGGAGGTCTGCCCCCTCAGAAGAGTAATTCCCCCTGCTTTCTGACAGGGTGGCCCATCCTAGGGCCCCTCGCTTGGCCCTGAAATACTCCCTCTTAGGGACCAAGAGAGGAGACCATTGTTCCTTTTTCTCTCTTAAGCCAAGCACAAAAACTGACTTCTCAGGAGGCTTTTCAGTTGCTTTTTCCCCAAACTTTTATTTATTATTTAAAAAGTGATATATGGGACACCTGGGTGGCTGTGTCAGTTAAGCATCTGCCTTCCGCTCAGGTCATGATCCTGGAGTCCTAGAATCAAGCCCCATATTGGGCTCCCTGCTCAGCGGAAGGCCTCTTCTCCCTCACACTTCCCCTGTTTGTGTTCCGTCTCTTGCTGTCTCTATCTCTGTCAAATAAATGGATAGAAATCTTTAAAAAAAAAAAAAAAAGGAAGGAAGGAAAGAAAGAGGGATGCTTGGGTGGCTCAGTGGGTTAAACCTCTGCCTTTGGCTCAAGTCATGATCTCAGGGTCCTGGGATAGAGCCCCACGTTGGGCTCTCTGCTCAGTGGGGAGCCTGCTTCCGCCCCCCCCTCCCCCTGCCTACTTGTGATCTCTCCTTCTCTGTCAAATAAATAAATAAAATCTTAAAAAAAAAAAAAAAGGAAAGAAAGAAAAGAAAGGAAGGGAGGAAATACAGATTAAAAGAAGAAAATAGAAGTCACCTATAATTTCACCATCTAGAAATAACCATGGTTCATACCTTGGTATATGATTTTTCAGAACTTTCTCCTATGCATGTATAGATATATTATTTAACATTACAGAGGAGAGTAAAACTTTGTGTATAATTTTGTAATCAGCCACTTTTAATGCAATTGTGTTTTTTTCACTCAAGATATCATGAACATCTTTTCATGTCATATATTCAATAAAATAATTTTTATATACTAGGCAATTATAAAAATGTACTGTCCCCTCTTATTAGATATTTAACAGGATGTGGGTTTTGTTTTGTATTATAAACAACACCACAATGAACATGTTCATTGCTAAAACTTTATGCTTGTCCTTAATTATTCCTGTAAGGTGAATCATTAGGGGTGGAACTGCTGAACCCATTGCCTCTCTCATTGCCCTGTCCCCTAGCCTCACAGTGGCTGAACACATCCTGTTCTATGCTCAGCTGAAAGGAAAATCTTGGGAGGAGGCCCAGATGGAGATGCAAGCCATGTTGGAGGACACAGGCCTCCACCACAAGAGGAACGAAGAAGCTCAGGATCTCTCAGGTGCTTGGAATTGGAAAAAGACAGGGCTACAGATGGCAAATCCATTGTCTTCCAGGACACTGGCAGAAGGGGAGCCTTCTGAGAAACCTCCTAAGAGGTGGAGCACATCTATAAAGTTACTCTGTGCACCTAAGAGCAACCCAGCTCTGGATCATTTTCCCCATGATCCCCAAGAACCCTATCTTGTAGCAGCCTAGGCTGTATTTGTTCTCATGTTCGTGTGTTTGAACTAAAATATGAGAACAGCCTTTAAATGGTCTTATCTGTTCCTGCACTTCTGCATTTCTTGCCTTTTCTGCATTTAAAGAGGCCTGCCCACCACTAGGGTTTGAATACTGTATAAACATCTAAGGAGGCAGCATCAAGCTGCTGCCGGATATAAGGCGCAGTCCCCCTTATGCTACCAGCCCTGGGCCTTTCTCCTCCCGTCCTCCACAGCCCTTGTGACCCTGTTGTCTTGTACCGACCTCTAGGTGGCATGCAGAGGAAGCTGTCTGTTGCCATTGCCTTTGTGGGAGGTGCCAAGGTTGTCATTCTGGATGAGCCCACCTCCGGGGTGGACCCCTACTCGCGAAGATCAATTTGGGACCTGCTCCTAAAGTATCGCTCAGGTAATGGCCACTGCTTGGTGCCCTGTGCTCTCATGATGCCTTTGTCTGTGACCCGGGCTCTCACCGTGGTGCTTTGCCACTGAGCATACTTAACAGCCATGACTACACTCTGACGGGGTTCAAGCAGTGACCTGAGTGAGTCAGAGGCCTAGTGGAAGCCCCCTGAAATGTTAACACCAATAGAG
This sequence comes from Procyon lotor, assembly GCA_028646535.1. Lineage (NCBI taxonomy): Eukaryota > Metazoa > Chordata > Mammalia > Carnivora > Procyonidae > Procyon > Procyon lotor. The sequence goes on along the minus strand of CM053606.1, from coordinate 68,704,187 downwards.
ACAGGAAGTCACTGATGGAGCAGCCTACTTCCCCAAATATTCTAAAAGGTTCTCTCAACCTGCAGCACCTCTGTCTGGAGCAAGGCATGCAGCTCTAGGCGAAACTCTTTTTTGACCAAGAACACTCAGGTCACAGGCAGACATCCCAGGAAACTCCATAGCTGTCAGATGGTCGCTTAGGACCAGGTAAGAGGGTGGCACGCATGTGTCTGGTGCTCCAGAGGACTACTACAGATAGCAGTGCCTCAGAATGGGATGTGCTTCCCTCTCTCCCAGAACCTTCTAACTGGAGGGTGCAGGTCCAGAAAGATGGCAGGCAGAGCTCAGAGGGCCTGTGAATCCGATGGTGTGGCTCACTCCCATGGTCAGTTGGCCATCCTGGAATCCTCATTACTGTTTTCTTTTAAGGACATCTCCCATTGGTTTCAAAGTATGTGTGTGTGCTTTGCAAAAATTATACGTGCAGTGCATAATGATCCAGAGAATATACATATGGCACTCAATAGATGCTGACTAACTGTAATAAATATGTCCCTTGCACAGTGATTTATTGGAAGCAGGTCCAATGGCAGAAGAAGAGGTACTGTATGTGACGGTGCTTGACAGCATGCAGGATGCTAGAAATTGTTAACCGTTGTCTTTATTATTCTACTATTCTGGACTTTGCTGCGGAATACTTTTTTTCGTTGATCCACTTTGAGTTTTCATGCCCATGTCACAGGGAGATTGTTCTACATCCTTTCCCCTCCAGCCCTGCCCGGGTCTGTCTGGTGATCCCCGACCTCTGCCTTTGCAGGCAGAACCATCATCATGTCCACTCATCACATGGACGAGGCCGACCTCCTCGGGGACCGCATTGCCATCATTTCCCAGGGAAGGCTTTACTGCTCGGGCACCCCACTCTTCCTGAAGAACTGTTTCGGCACCGGCTTCTACTTAACCTTGGTGCGCAAGATGAAAAACATCCAGAGCCAAAGAACAGGCTATGAGGTATGTGTGTGCCCGGGGCAAGGGTCCGTGTTGGGCCAGGAGAAACGCACAGTGTGGAGATGCCATGCCAGGCATCTCTACCCCAGTCAGGCTCTAGTGGCCGGAATCAACCTCCTTGTTCCTGAAACTCTTGGCAGATTTTGATAAAGGGTTATTCCCAACCCTCCTACAGGGATGCTTTACCCCAAATGAGACAAGCTGAGATTACAGTCCTCCAGAACCCTGCACACACATATGGTGTGTGGCCACAGAGATGGCTCAGGCTGCAAGGTGGTGCGCTGGGAAGGAGAGTGGCTATTGAAGCTTCCAGGTTTCATTCCCATGCTTATATTCCCAAAGTCCACTGGGAAATGAAAGCCAAGGAAAGGCGTTCTTGGGAACTATAACCTGAGAATGAGGAAGCCGTACAATACTCATTAGCAGAGACTCCTCTCAGCATTGTCAGGAGACCAGGTTCGGGTCTGGGTAGCAGCAAAGTGGAGGACTGTGTCATCCCAAATTCCTTAATTGTTGGTCAGTGTTGGTTTCTTTGCACGCAGAAAACAAAACTGATGAGCTCCACTTCTGCTTGTCAGAGACGTGGAGACGATAAGTGAGAATAAGTATTATGAAGGTCCTCCGGCCTCCTGGAGAATAGGCCTACTGCTGTTGGAGTACTCAGCCTGGTAACTTTGTAGCATGACCAAGGCCGCCAGCTGCCTTAGTGTGAGGGTCGGGCTGCCTCCACGCTCTCGCATCCTGGGTGGACTTCCACAGGCCAGGGTGCATCCACGGGGACAGAGGAGCAGAGCGTCTTGCACAGGCCGACCTACAGCCGTCGTAAGATAATGACAAGCCAAGGGTGCCTTCGAGGTGCTGTGACTCTCTGTGCCTGACTCACACACTCACCATGATAAAATCAAATAGCCACACCCTCAGAGTGCTCACCTGAAGTAATTTGTTAAGATGTGGGTGTGGGGATGCAAAATCTGTTGACCACTTTTGGCAGCAAGAAACAAATGAGGCGCGGTGAGGAAGGCAGTCGGCCTCAGGGAAATGCTGTCATTCAAGTGACTGTCGCCTGTCTGTTGTAGGGGACCTGCAGCTGTGCATCTGAGGGTTTCTCGAGCAGGTGTCCAGCCCACGTAGATGAGATAACTCTGGAACAAGTCTTAGACGGTAGGTACTGGGGCAGGCTGTGTCTTGGTTCCTGTTTGGCGATCATGTCTGGATATGGTTGGGTGTGTCCTGTTGTCAAACATTGTAATGGGAGAAAAGAGAACACTCTGTGTTTCTCAAGCCCATGGTCATGCAGTTGCTCATCTTTCCCTTTGACTTTCTTTCTCCTCTATTCCCAGAGGGACTTTAAAGCCCCGGGCCTAAGGGCCTCCTCCCTTAATTGAGGATTCTAGTCTTTGTTCACTTCTTGTCAGTACCCACGTTAAGCCTCCCTTCCTGGGTCCTTCTGCCCTGGCTCCAGGCAGCATTACTTAAGTATCCGAAGAAGGGCTACTGTAGGTCCCAGATGAGGCCCTCGGGTGAAGCCATGGTGACAGACAGCTCTAAGAGTAAACTTTTCTGGAGAGTCAGACTGCACAGAGTGGATGCCAAGTCACACGTCCTTGTTACACTCCTGACTTTTCCCTCAGTATCCCAACTTCCTAGCAGTTCTCTCTTGAGTTAGGGTGCATTAAACCTCGTCAGGGGCACCCCCACCTCCAGGGAGATGCAGAAGAGGCTCTCACGGTAGGCACTCGTCCCACAGGATCTGACCTCAGGGACCCTGAGTGCTTGCCAACAACTCTTGCTGTCCTCCATGAAGTTCCACTTCCATCCAACCTCTGGGGTGTCTTTGCAAATGGAAGACCACACACTCCAGATTCCTAAAAAGGGAGGAAAATGAAACCTGTGTACTGACCCAGCTTGATGAGGGGGTAGTGGGGGAACTATCTGCTCAGCAAAGAAAAAACAGAGTTCTCTATTTAGCATGATTTTTTTTTTTTTCTAAATCTGGAGAATTTACTGACTAAAGTCTGGTGAAAGAGGAAAACTAGATACTATTTATTTACCATGCTTGAAATTTGAGGGAAAATACCCAGATCTGCATCACGTTCACTCTCTTGCCCACTCTTTGCACGGACAGAACCTGTGGCACCCAGAGACACATCCTTTCAGGGTGACGGCTCTGTGTCTTTTCCCTAGCCCCCCTTGCTGTGGGTCTTTCTCTGCTTGCTGGAGTTCCCTCCCAGGACGAATCTTGGTCAAGACATGGATAGTTTTTAGAATCCAATACAGTAATGCACCAAAATCAAGTTGGAAACAGGGCCTGCTGGCCGGAGTAATTTTTTAAAAATATTCTCTCTCTCTTTTTTTTTTTAAGTTTTATTTATTTATTTATTTATTTATTTATTTGACAGAGAGAGAGAGAGCGATCACAAGTAGGTAGAGAGGCAGGTGGGGGGCGGGGGAAGCAGGCTCCCCACTGAGCAGGGAGCCCAATGTGGGGCTCGATCCCAGGACCCCTAGACCATGACCTGAGCTGAAGGCAGAGGCCCCAACCCACTGGGTTGCTTTCATTTTCCTTGTCTTGCCAACCCAGGCGCCCCTAAAAATTTTTTCAAATACTCCTTTATTTCTAAACAAATGTGTATTTATTTATTTTATTATAAGAGGGATGCTGTGAACCATAGGAAGCACAGTAAGTCATTATGCCCCAAATAAGAGAAAGATCATTCTGCTCCCCAGTTAGTTCCTCACAAGGCTTTCCCCTTTCACACAACTGTGCACCACACACACGCACAGACCTCCCTGCCAGGCACTACAAGCCTGCTGCCCTCCAGGACTCCTCCTGGAAGGCTGACACACATGACTAAGACACAATTCCTGGGAATCCAGCAGCTTCGGCTCTATTTCCTTCCTCGGAGAACAATGCACATGACCCCTGGAGAGCTGTTTAGGGCAAAGCTGCTTCCTCACACGAGGAGCCCTCCAGCCCCTGTGTGAAGTCATCCCAGACAATTGAGTCCTCTTTGTAAATCTGACATAAAACAAGCCTTCCAGTCCAGCTAGACAGAAGGACATGGATTGAAAGCCATGAAATCCCTCCAAAGGGTCATTTTTAAAACAAAGAAAGCAAAGAACCCACCAGGTGGCCCTAACGGAGAGGATTGCTTGGCAGAAATGCACGAGACCTGGGTTCTGAGTCCCTAGAATCCCTCTCCCTTTGACCGGCTTTTCAAGGTAATAGGGAACTGCCTGTTCACATACATGCTTTAAAATTCTTTAATTAGATTTTTCATTTCAAAGTAATACATGCTTGTGCATAAAATTCAATTCCGACTGTATGAGTGTGTCAGGTAAATACCTGTTACCTGTTACTGGACACTTCCTCACGCCCCACATTGTACACCCCACACTCTATCCCCCGCACCCCAGTCTGATGCCACAGCTTCCTGATCCCTTCAGCATTTCCTGGATCAGGGTGTTAAGGTTAGTTAATTTGTTCATTGGAGGAGGCAAGTGCAGTCCCAAGGGAAATGGCACATTCCTTTGAAGAATTAGACCGGGCACTGGTGTGTGATTTAGGAAGGCGAGTTCTTCTCCAGCTTGGGCACCAGTCCCAGGTATACATCTCAGGCAAGTCACCTATAGCTTGGGCCAGACAAGGAAAATGAAAGCAACTTTGACTTAACCTTCAAGCCTGTGTTGAATAAGAATGAGCAACAATAATGATAAGAGCTTTCTTACTAGAGATGATGTTCATGATTAAGGTAGCAGCTAATACTCACCTAGGTACCAGACATGTCATTCTAATTGTTGTGTGGGTATTAACTCATCCAGTCCTCATAAATAATAAATAAGAGTAAAGTAGGTGAGTGCCTTTATTTTCCCCTTTGAACAGATTAAAAAAAAAAACTGCATGATGTTACATAGCTTGCAAGGGACAGGCCATTAGATTGCACAAAGGAGAAAACTGGGAGGGGAGCATTACATGACCTCCCCTCGTTTGCCGGGCTGGTCAGTGGGGAGTGCTGTAGCTGCCCTTTCCCTCCCCCTCTCAGTGCCCTTCATGGGACCAACTAAGCCAAATGGACAGGAGGCAGCATTAGTCCTCCACAGGAGTCACTACTGAGGAATGAAATGCCTCTTCCTCAAGCAGGCAGTGGAAGAAAGTAGGGGATGTGAGCAAGCTCACAGTCTCCCAGGTTCAGTTCTGCAAGACAGAATTGACATCAGTCATTCTCTCTCTCTCTCTCTCTCTCTCTCTCTCTCTCTCTTTTCTTTTTTGTCCTAGGAGATGTGAATGAGCTGATAGATACGGTACAACACCATGTTCCAGAGGCAAAGCTGGTGGAATGCATTGGTCAAGAACTTATCTTCCTTCTTCCAAATAAGAATTTCAAGCAGAGAGCATACGCCAGCCTTTTCAGAGAGCTAGAGGACACGCTAGCCGACCTGGGGCTCAGCAGTTTTGGAATTTCTGACACTCCCCTGGAAGAGGTAAGGCAGAGATTCCAGCTGGTTTCCGTCAGGTAGCAGAAAAGAAGCTTCTTTGCAGAAGTCGAATACCAGGGGACGTTTCATAAAGGCCAAAGCCGTAACTCCCCACCCAGCTATAGCAATTAGCTTCATTTTTGGCTCACTCCCTCATGCCTTTGTCCACACAGAAACAGATTTCACGTGGCTGAGGTCACTGTGTGCATACACTTTTATATTTGCAGAAGACTGTGTTCTTAGATGAATCACAGTGTTTCCTTCCATTATGAAGTAGTACCCAACAAAACTGAGCTTGGGTTAGATATTTTCCTGAGAATGGAATGCCTAAACCAAATGTTCTCTTTTTTCCTTTTTGACAGATTTTTCTGAAGGTCACGGAGGATTCTGATTCAGGACCTCTGTTTGCTGGTATGGTTCCAGAGTGTGTTCCCTCACCACACTCCCCAAGCTCTGTATTTAAAATCTAAGAAAAATTTCATGAAACAACAAAGCAGGAAATTCTCCTCCATTGTATTTACCTGACCCCCCGAGTAACACATATTTTGCATTCTTAGTTCCTTTAAATGACAGCAGAATGACAAATGGCATTAGGTCTGGGTGGAAAGACTCTAGATGAATCAGGATTCTTAAGGAGATCAGGTTGGGAGCTTCACCACCCCCAAGCTTCTCATCCCACTTTTGGGTCTCCTATACCTGCCACATCACCGCCTCATCTGCTCTTCTTATCTCCGCCAAGCCTCTGATCCACTCCTCTCTGCATGAGTGACAGCCCACAGAGTCCCCAGAGATAACTGTGACAGTGAATGCAACCCAGTTGCCAGCTGGGATCTTCTGGCCTCTCTGAGAAAGAGATAAAATTATTCTGAGCCTTCATTTAGTGTCCTGTGGAACTTTGACACTGTGGAGGCCATAATTTCTGTGGATTTGAGGGTCTCTCTTCTACATGTGTGAGCCTGGGCCCCAACTAGCCCCTTCTGTGATTTCTACCAAAACCCCAGAGCCACACAAAACGTTCATGAGTGAGTTTACTGTGAAGGGTAGGGTATAGAGGGAGGGACATGCAGGCAGGATTACCTGCCATGACACAGGCCACTTCTGATAGAATAATAGGCATCCACACTGATAGAATCCTCTCTGGCTCCTCTCTCTCCATTCTGTTTTCCTCCCTCCTGCTCACAGGCAAAGCTGCATGCCATTCTCCTTCAAGGCCTTGGGCTCCCACTACTGGTTACCTCTTTCTACCCAGTATAGTAATATTCCAATATTTTCCTGTGCAAAGACAGTTTATTTGCTGTGAAGTTTCTGATGCCAACTCTTAAGATATATGTTTTTTATCTTGCTTCATAAGTGGTCCCAGAAGTCTGTTTATCAACTATGCCTAGAACTACCAGTGGTCAAATACATTAGCCCAAATGTGCTTCCTGGCCCAGATGAGTCGTGTGGTGGCCAGAAGAGGTGGGCATCCTGGCAGAGTGGGGAGGGAAGGGCAGTCTGCTGGAGAGGGCAGGAGCAGCTCACCACCAGGCCCCTGTGTTCTTTCCAGCTTTAGAGACACAGAAATGGAATTTTCCCAGGTCACCCAAAGACAAAGACTTACATTAACCAAGACCAGGATGACATATACAAACTAATATCAGAAGCTATGATGTTTTCAAGAGTTGGGGCTTTCATCAGCCCAAAATACTCCTTAATAATTAGATCTTCTCATAATTAGATCTCTCAGATCTGCGAATAATTAGATTATTCTCAGGAGAATAAATTGGACAGCAGAGGACTGGTCAGCCTGGGCATAGAATAGCGTGTTCCAAAGAGACGTGTGGGGATTCAAGGTTCAGAGTGGAGCTGCTAGAGTAAGGCAGATCTCCATAATTGGTTCCACAATTTGCTAACTGAGTGGCTTTGGGTAAATACTTGGCCTCTTTGTACCTCAGATTCCTCATCTGCAAAATGGGGCAAATAATAGTACCCAACTCTTAGGATTATTGAATTGAATGTGTTAATATGTGCCAAGTTTTAACACAGTATGTGATTTCTGATTAAGATTTAGCAGCATCCTAATTTACAAATCATCTTTTACCTCAGACTTTTATGTCTTTATACGTCAGAGAGCACGTAATATCCATTGTTTTGATTGTCACTATAATTACATGAGCCTGCTAAGACAGGGATTAGTCCCTCTGGGGGAGACTGAGCTCACACAGATTGGATGACTTGCCTTAAAGTCAAACATGCTTCTCAGTCTTATTCCCTGGTTTTAGATCTCAAAGTAGGACCAAGACCACACTCTTAAACTGCCTCCCATTTTTCAGATGGCTAAATGCATTTTTTAATTGGCTCAGTTTTAGAGGATGACACTTTCTGATCTTATCTCCAAAGTCCGAAGGAACTTGTAGCTATCCTGGGGTACCAAGTTTCAAGGTACAGAAAGGCTCAGTGCAGCCTCTAAAGGTGTGGCTCACAGCCAGTGACCATTAGAGGGCAGCAGAAAGCCAGGAACAAACAGGGTTCTGACCACCCTCCACTGGCGCCCTCAGCTCTTGCCTCCACAGTGGGCTCCAGTCTGGAGGGGCCATCAGCGGGCAAAGTTCATGGGATAGACAAGAGGAAAGGCAGCAGGGATCCTACCAGAGGGAGGGCCAACCACAGCACACAACACATCTGAGCCCACAGGGCACCTTAGTGACTCTGTCAGTTAAGCACCCAACTCTTGGTTTCAGCTGGGGTGATGATCTCACGGTGGTGGGATCTAGAGCCCTGAATTGAGCTGCACACTTGGCAGGGAGTCTGCTTCTTTTCTCCCTTTCCTTCCGCCCTTCCTCCTGCTTGCACTCTCGTTCTCTGTTTAAAATAAATAAATCTTGGGGCGCCTGGGTGGCTTAGTTGGTTAAGCAACTGCCTTCAGCCCAGGTCATGATCCTGGAGTCCCAGGATCGAGTCCCCAGTCAGCCTCCCTGCTCAGCAGGAGTCTGCTTCTCCCTCTGACCCTACCCCCTCTCATGCTCTCTCTCTCTCAAAGAAATAAATAAAATCTTTTTTAAAAAAAATCTGAGCCCAGATCAGGGAAAGGAGGCCAGAGAACTGGGGCTCTGGCACTAGGTCATGAGTGAGCCTACAGAAGCCAGGTCGCTGCACTGCAGGTGCCCATGAGTGTTAGCTGGAAGGATGAGTGGGCTGACCCAACTCCCTCTGCAGCTGCCTTTGTGCTGGGGGACTTGAGGATGGGTTAAGAAAGCAGCTGCGGACCAACCACCAGCTCTCCAAATTTCAGCGGTCCTCTAGGCTCTTCCTTTATTTTCAGCAACACTTTCTATAAAATTAACATTAATCAATGATGATGAACTATAGCTTCAACATTACTAATGACTTGCAGTGAGTAATTCTTAAAGCACATTTACATGTTAGCTCATTTAATCTTCATAACAACCCTGTGAAATGTTTTCGTTCATTTTACAGAGGAGAAATCTCAGATTCAGACAGAGTCCAATTTATGCATCTAGTAAGAGTCAGGATTCAAACCCAGGTCACCTAACTTCTAGCCTTTCCACCACTTCTCAGTGGCCTTTAAGAATTTAGAAAAAACCAAATCAACTCTGACTTTTACTTAAGTCCACAGGTTACACTGATATATACATGAATATATTTTGCTGTTTAAAAATTCAAGTAATACAAAAAAGGCTATAATCACCCTCCCCCTTCCTCCCCACCCCTTATCCAGCTCTCCCCCTGCAGTGGTAACTTCTTTTAATAGTTGGTGGGTGTTCTAGGAGAGCTTTGTTCTTGCATCTGTATGTGTATATGTGTATAACATAGAATTTGTTGTATGTGATATACGTGCTCTCTAACATAAGTATGATCTTATTACACATATTGCTCTGTAATGTCGATTTTTTTTTACTTAGCTGTATGTTTTAGACCTCTCTGTCAATGCATTTACTCTTCTCTTTAGCTCCTATAGAGAATTTTTAAAAGATTTCAGGTGATTGTCCATAGATAATTTACACTAAAAAATGGAATCATCATTTTATTTTTATTTATTTTCTTTTTAGTAGGCTCCACACCCATTTTGGGGCTTAAACTCATGACCCCTGAATTTAAAAGTCATATGCTCTGCTGACTGAGCCAGCTAGGTGCCCCCCAAAATAGAATGTTTAAAAGCACATTAACCTACCAGGCCTGATATTTTGTTGCTAATTTAAATGAAGGGGAAAACTAGTGCAGTAAGAAAAAAAAGGGCACATGAAAGCCATACCCTGCAAGTATTTTTCTAAATTTATTAATTCAATTTTCCAAATCAGGTGGCACTCGACAGAAAAGAGAAAATGTCGGTCTCCGACACCCCTGGCTCGGTCCTCGAGAGAAGGGCAAACAGATTCCCCAGGGCTCCAATGGCTGCTCTGCGGAGCCAGCTCCTCCTTCGGGGGGCCAGGCCTCGTCTGAGCCCAAGCAGTGCAGCCGGCTCAACACAGGGGCGCCGCTGCTCTTCCAACATGTGCAGGCATTGCTGATCAAGCGGTTCCACCACACTGTGCGCAGCCACAAGGACTTCCTGGCCCAGGTATTACTGTCAGTCCTTGCCTGCACTTGGCCCCTGGTGGCCAAGGCCTGCTTGCCCTCTCCTGGCTTTCTCCTGTCCGCACTTCAAACACAGTGATGAGCACCCTCTTTAGGTCCTGTCGGCTTTGCTTGCTCCTTGCCAACCTTGATTTTGATTCTTAGTAACTTAAAGATTCTTTGTTAAGTGTTTGACCTCACTTAGCAGAGAAGAATATAATAGTGAATACGTTAAGATTGTTTTCATTTTTACAGTGAAGGGTAAAGTCATATTTGCATTCATTTTTGCAGTGACCCTACATATCAAGGTTATTGGCCTCTTTTTTGTTTTTACGCTTTTCTTAAATTAATTTTAATTCCAATATTATTAACCCATAATTTTATATTAGTTTCAGATGTACAATATGGTGAGTGATTCAGCAATTCTGTATTACTCAGTGCCTACCATGACCAGCCCACTCTTCAGTCCCCATCAACTATTTCACCCTCCACTTTGGTAACCATCACTTTGTTCCTATAGTTAAGAGTGTGTTTCTTGGTTTGTCTCTCTCTTTCTCTCTCTCTTTATTCCCTTTGCTCATTTGTTTTGTTTCTTAAATTCCACATATGAGTGAAATCATATGGCATTTGTCTTTTACTTATTTCACTTAGCATTACCCTCTTTAGCTCCATCCATGTCATTGCAAATGGCAAGATTTCATTCTTTTTTATGACTGAGTAATATTCTATTATATATACCTCATGTCTTTATCCATTTATCTATCCATGGACACTTGGGCAGCTTCCATAGTTTGGATGTTGTAAATAATACTGCAATAAACACAGGGGGGCATGTGTCCCTTTGAATTAGTGTTTTTGTATTTTGGGGGTAAATATCCAGTACTACAGTTACTGGATTATAGGGTAGTTCTATTTTTAATTTTTTGAGGAACCTCTAGACTATTTTCCACAGAGGCTGCACCAGTTTGCATTTCCACCAAGGGTTGCTTTTTCTCCACGTCCTTGCCAACAGTTGTTTCTTGTGTTTTTGATTATAGCCATCTGACAGGTGTGACATGATAGCTCATTGTGGTTTTGATTTGCATTTCTCTGATGATGAGTGCTGTTGAGCATCTTTTCATGTATCTGTTGGCCATCTGTATGTCTTCTTTGGAGAAATATCTGTCTTCTGCCCATTTTTAAATTGGATTATTTGTTTTTGGGGTGTTGAGTTGTATCAGTTCTTTATATATTTTGGATTCTCACTCTCTATCAGATATGTCACTTGCCAATATCTTCTCCCACTCCATAGGTTGCCTTTTAGTTTTTTTGATTGCTTCCTTTGCTATGCAGAAGCTCTTTATTCTGATGTAGTTTCAGTGGTTTATTTTTGTTTTTATCTCCTTTGCCTCAGGAGACATCTCTAGAAAAATATTGCTGTGGCCAATGTCAAAGAAATTACTTCCTGTGCTTTCTTCTAGGATTTTTATGGTGTCAGGTCCCACATTTAGTTCTCTTATCCACTGAGTTCTTTCTGTGTATCGTGTAAGAAAGTGGCCCAGTTTCATTCTTTTGCATGTAGCTGTATAGTTTTCCCAGCACCATTTTTTGAAGAGACTGTCTTTTCCCCATGGCTTACTCTTTCCTCTTTTGTCAAAGATTAATTGAGGGTTTATTTCTGGGTTCTCTATTGTGGTCTCTTGATCTATTTTTCTGTTTTTGTGAAAGTACCATGCTGTTTTGATTAGTACAGCTTTGTAATTTAACTTAAAGTCTGGGATTGTGATCCCTCCAGTTTTGTTTTTCTTTTTCAAAATTGCTTTGGCTATTCAGGGTCTTTTGTAGTTCCATACAAATTTTAGGATTGTTCTAGTTCTGTGAAAAATGCTGTTGGTATTTTGATAGGGATTGCATTCAATCTATAGATCGCTTTGGGCACTCTTTTTGGGCACTTTTTTTTTAAATTTTTTTATTCAGATACAGAAACTCTGGTTCACTTCTGGCTGAACACTGATTGCCTACCTCAGTGCTCAGTGTTGGCTCAATGTTGAAAACAGAACATTCTGTTTTCTACACATCTTGCCTTTGCACGTCTTTCCTTATAATATTCCCCAGAAAACTGACCTTCTGAAAGATAAATGCTTAGAAGAATGTGTATGTTTGTGTGTGTGTCTTTAGCATACCACAGCTCACGCTGCCATGTTTATTTTCCAATAGATTGTGCTCCCTGCCACTTTTGTGTTTTTGGCTCTGATGCTTTCCATCATCGTCCCTCCATTTGGTGAATATCCGGCTTTGATCCTTCACCCCTGGATATATGGGCAGCAGTACACTTTCTTCAGGTGTGTAGACTCATCCCTAAAGGTTATCATTCATCCCATGGGTTGTGGGGTTTCCAGGTCAGCCTGGTGGGACCTTCCCCTTCTGCAGCAGCAGCGTGGTACGGGGCCTGGACTGCCCTCCAAAAGGAAGTTAATGTACCTGTCACTTGGGAAAGGCGACCCCAAGTGGACAACCAGGACTGCCCGGAGTCAGGAAAGAGAAAGTAGCAGTTGGGGGAGTAAGTTGAACTCCATCTTTTTGAGGCGCAGACATGATACGCCAGCAGACTACCGGGCATGTGGGAGTAGCACACTCCCTTCCCGGCACCCTACAGTCACCCCTAGGCAGCATGCTGTGGCTTATGTACATGCCCAGCAGGGAGCAGCCATTCAGCGCACACCTGTTAAGTTGCGTGTTGGCTGCTTTGTCCCTTTGTCCCAGTCATATAACTGTCAAGTAAGCCCCCCTCACTCTGTCTAGTTTGGACCAGCCGGGCAGTGAACAGCTTTCAGCACTTGCAGATGTCCTTCTGAACAAGCCAGGCTTTGGCAACCGCTGCCTGAAGGAAGAGTGGCTTCCGTGAGTCCCTGCGCACCCTGTCCTCCCAACAGGGGCTGCCCCGGGGGAGCCCTGAGGGTGGGATCCTGGGCAGGCAGGTCAGAAGAGGTCCCCTCTCCATCCCGCTCTCCGTTATACAGGTGCTTCCACATCCCTGACCGCCCCTCCTTAACACCCAGTGCAAGGGTGTCACCACCTCTTACGAAGTGCCACCAGGCAGTTCTGTATTTCTAGAATCCCCGACATAGAAAGTTCTGTACTAAGTTGACATATGCTTCCCACAACATATTTGAAAGGAATCTGAACAGGGAAAAGAGGGAGATGGGGTTGTGCTATTGTTTAATTGGACCTAGAATGGCATCAATTACCTAACTTTCAATTGCTGTAAGTATAGAGAGGGGAGTTATAGAGGGCAATTGAAATTCAAGAATCCTAGAATTTCAGTATAATTTTAATGGCTTCTCTCGTTCAGTAGTTTTCAGTGCTATAGGTAAGAACCCAAATAGACGAAGCTCCAACTCCTCTTTTATTTGTTCTGTTTCTCAACAGCTAGAGGTGCCAGGAGGAAGAAGGGAGATAAAACGGTCCACAAAGTAGATAGTTATTGCCCAGCCCCATGCCTAGTCAATCAACAAAATTCTGGTCTTGATTTTTTTGAGCAGAAACTAACCTCCAAGAATAGAAGAAGAAAATGCGTGGGTCTATGGAGATAGAGGAAAGGCTAAGGAGAAGGTTGGGCACTATTTCTCATTTTTAGGGATTTTTATCAACTGGAGCTACTTGTGAAATATTTTCTTGCCTTCCATGAGGGAGTACCCCTGTGGCAATTCGACCCCCTGGAAGACTCCTTCTGTGTCCCCGAACATCACCCACCTGTTCCAGAAGCAGAAATGGACGCCAGAGGACCCCTCACCCTCCTGCATGTGCAGCACCAGAGAGAGGCTCACCATGCTCCCTGAGTGCCCCGAGGGCGCAGGGGGGCTCCCACCCCCTCAGGTACCACGACCCTCCATGGGAAGCCAGGGGCCCCGAGTCTGCCTGTGACAGCAGGGATTGGGTGAAACACACTGTGCCTCCTGAGTTTCTAGCCAACTAACATTTCAAACTGAGAGCTGAGGGAAGGGCCAGAGGAGTCCTTGAGTTCTCTCAGAGGGGCATGCTAGAGGGCGCTGTCTCAGCTAGTAGCTCCATTTTCCACCAGGTACTCCCTCTTCAGTCTACAAATCAAAATAAAACAAAACTTTAAACATTGAAAAACTATACAAGTCGGGACACCTGGGTGGCTCAGTAGGTTAAGCATCTACCTTTGCCTCAGGGCAAGATCCCAGGGTCCTGGGATCGAGTCCTGCATTGGGCTCCTTTCTTAGCAGGGAACCTGCTTCTCCCTCTGCCTGCTGCTCCCCCTGCTTGTGCTCTCTCTCCCTCTGAAAAAGAAATAAAATCTCTTTTTAAAAAAGCATTAAAAAAAATATATATATATGTATGTATGCTCGTTACAGAAAAATTAGAAAATACAGTTAAGTCAGAAGAAAAGAAATCATCCTATAATTGAAAATAACCAATAACATTTGCTTTTATCCAAACAGGATTATATTGAAAACACTGTCTTGAAACCTGCTACTTTCACTTAGAAACATATCATGAACATACGTTCATCTCAATAAATACATATATCTCGTCACTTTTAATGTCTGCATACTATCCCACTGTTTCATTTAATTTGTTTAACCTCTCATTGAACATGTGAGTTTTCAGTGTTTTCCTTGTAAACAATGTAGTGTCACTTCAAATGCATGTGTATTTGCACACTTGCTAACAACCTAATGAAGACATTTGCCACATGCTATGTAACCAACATGCATATACATGCTTGCATGTATACATGCACACGCACGTGCATGCACACACACACACACGCACACAGAGCCAGTTACCTACATTTTTCTCTGAGCAGCATCCTCTTTTGGGAGTTCTTTTTTTTTTTTTTTTTTTTAAGATTTTATTTCTTTATTTGAAAAAGAGAGGGAGAGAGTGAGAGCGAGAGAGATCATGAGCAGGCAGAGGGAGAGGGAGAAGCAGAGTCCCCACTGAGCAGGGAACCCAATGTGGGGCTCCATTCCAGGCCTCTGGGATCATGACCTGAGCCGAAGGCAGACGCTTACCTGACTGAGCCACCCAGGCACCCTTTTTTGGGAGTTCTGAACTCCTTGATGTATCACCCCAGTGAGCCTCTCCCAGGGGTGTCAAAGACAGTGAAAGGGGCCAGAGAAGTCTTCCTCTGTCTTCAGTTGCTAACAGGCCTCCCAGCTGACTGGCATAGAACTGGGCCTTGTGTGGCCGTCTCTAATGACCTGCCAGTGAATGAACGATTCCCCGACAAGTAGCGTGTCCCAGTGGTATGAGCCCTGGCATTGGCATCAGAGAGCCTCAGACTAGTTACGTGGCCTCTCTGAGCCTTCATTTCCTCATTTGTAAGTTAAAGATAACTACTTATTATGAGAAGTCATAATAAGTGTTATTATGAGAAATCAATGAAGTAATGTGGGTTATTATGAGAAATCAATGAAATAATGAAAATAATGTGGGTAAAGAAACTATATTATTTAGAATTGGATTCAATTCAACTGATGACAACCTCAAACTGACAGTAGATAAAATAAGACACAATTTGTAACCCTCTCAAGTGAAAGTTTATGCACGCAATCCGTGACACTGTGTTTTGTGCTCCTCCCTGGTAAACACACCTTAGCCTCATTGGCCAACGTGGCAGAATCTACTTTGCTGGTAGCAAAATAGAAGACGAAAAGAGGGCAAAGTGTGCACTATCTTATAAGGAAGATTTCCAGAAGGTACCACATTGCACTTTCTCTAATACATGACTAGCCAGAACTGAACATCAAGGAAGACTGGGAACTATATAGTCTTTATTCTGGGAGGCCTTGAGCCCAGTTTAAAAAAAAAAAAAAAAAAAAAAGCGTGTTGCTATGGCATACAGCAGAAGAGCAGAGCACATAATGGGGGATAACTAAATTTTGCCATAGCATCAATCACAACTGCTGGCCTATAAGTGATTCTGTGTTTGTGAGCATCCTCCTATCATTCCTTTTTTTTTTATTTGATAAAAGCATACACATTTATACTTCTCAAGCAATATGTTTTCCCTTTGAATCACAACTCAGCCACTGCAGTGTCACAGAGATCTCAGAAGAAGGAATCAGGGAACTTGTTCCAATTCTCTGTATCCCAAGAGGAAGCTTTGCTTCTGCTGGGATAACTGAGGGAACCTGTGGCTGCTTGTAGTCGAATACATCCAGCAGTGGGACACAGCACAGGAGTCCTTGACTGGGAACACGAGACGAAGGCCAGGCAGAGCTATGTGGAGATTTGTTTCCTCAGTGGATCTGACATTCAAGGCTGCCTGCCTAGCTTAGGAACTTTTTTCAATAATTAGTCCTTGGTCCCTGGTGGGAAAATTTAACAGATCTCCATAGCCAGAGTCCTAGAAAAAGGCAAGCCAGTTCCTGTGATTGTTTTTTTTTTTGTTTTGTTTTGTTTTTTTTATGTCAGTCCTGCATTTCCTTACTATCACTGATGCTTCTCTTGGGAGCAAAGTTGAATCTTAGGCATCAGCCCAGGAGGTGCTACATGTGTGTGTCTTTTACACACACACACACACACACACACACACACACACACACACACACTCATATTTAGGCCTCCTCACCCCACTCACTCAAACACATTCTCCTATTCATCCTGGAATAAAGCCAAAGGGTATGGGCTTCACCCAGAGCTAGTAAATTGTACACATCAGGAAAATGGGGGTGGTGATGCAGTCTTCTTTAGGGTTCCTTCCTGTCCTAACATTCTTTGAATGGTGGTAGGTCCTGATGTGGAAATGCTCCATCCCTGACTTCTAGAATACACAGGGATCAAGTTGTAGGAGTCTTTTATTTGATAGAATTTTTAGAAAATAATTTATCACCAATTACCAGGCACCAGCAGGTCCCCTGGGTGTCATTCTTGGCTTGAGAAGCAGGTGATAGAGTGAAAAGAGCAGGGCTGTGGAGACAGACCAATATAGGTTCAAATCCTAGCTCAACCCCCTATAACTTCTGTGACCTGGTGCAAGTTAGCTGAGCTCTCTGGACCTCAGTTTCTCTGGCTGTAAATTAAAGTAACAATTCTTCTTCCATAAGAGTATAAGGATTAAGGAAGACAATGAATATAGAGCATGTAACACAGTGCCTGACACACAGTAAGCATTCAGTAGATGCTAGTTCTTCCTAGCATTGGAGAAACCAAGTGAAGAAAGTAAATTGAAGGGAAATAAAATGGGAAAGGGGGAGAGGGAGGCAGAAAGTGTATAAGAATGAAAAGAATGGTATGTAATGGTATGTGTGATGTGTGTTTAATTTCACCAGAAATACCCTCCACTACATCTGAGTTGTGCCCCTGACACCCTAGGTTCTTGATTGACCGGAACTGCAACACTACGTAGGCCCAAATTTAAAGTAATATTGCCACCTGGTGGCCAAACTCATGCACTTTTTGAATCTTCCAAAGGCAAAACCAGCTTCTAGTTCTAAATCTGTTTTGAAGGCAATTGGTAAATTGTAAGGGACTGTTTGAATTCTTTCATCCATGTCACAGATTTATTGTTTCACCTAAATTCCAGGTACTATTCTAAGTGCTGGGGACACCACAGAGAAAGTCCCTGCTCTCCCAGAATTGATCTCATACAGGGAAGTAACAGATAAAAACAAGGAAGCAGATGAATTGGAAGGAGAATGTGAAATAGAGATGCAGATGAGAAGATATTGCAGCAATAGCTTATGATAGAAAGTGACTAAAAATAGAAAATACTTCCCTGAGGAGTAAAATGTAGGCTGATAACTTGAATGATAACGAACTAGCCATGCGAGGTTGTCCGGGCAGAGCGATGCAGGCAGAGGGCCAAGTGCAGAGCTCTCTCGGGAATAAGGGGTGTGCAGAGGAGAAGCAGGGAGGACAGGTGGGGCGGGTGAGAAGTAAGAAGAGTGGCGGCCGAAGGGCTCAGAGAGCAGGGCAGGGTCAGACAGTGTGGCTGTGTCAGCCTTGGTGATGATCCTCAGAGGAACCTAAGGTTTATTGGGATGGGGAAGGCAAGGACTGGGGTATTCTGATCTTCATTTTTAAAGCTCAGTCTGGCTGCTGGGTGGAGAATGGATTTTGGAAGGCCAGAGTGGAATAAGGGAGGCCAGTCTGGAAGTTTCTGTCGAGGTCCAGGTGAGGTCTTGAATGGAGGCTTGGACTAAGGTGGTAGTCTGGAACTGGAGCAGTGGGGATGGAGTGGAGATTTATTTTGGAGTTGGACTTATCCTATCTTGTCAGTGGACTGGAGAAAAGAGAGGGATCCAAGATGGCTCCCACATCTTTAATGTGGGAACTAGGGATAGCCAGTGCTTTTATTCAGTATCTTCCCAGCAGCTGAGTCCATAAATAATTTTTAGAGAACAAGCCTCAGATTCCAAGGTAACTAACATAAATGTCTTATTGCCTCAGAGAATACAGCGCAGCACTGAAATTGTACAAGACCTTACAAACAGGAACATCTCCGACTTCTTGGTAAAAACTTACCCTTCTCTTATACGAAGCAGGTAAGAAGAGATTCTTTCATAATTTACAAGCTGACTTCCTGTAGAAAGTACTAACTAGGGACAGAAGATGATTTATTCTCACAACTTATTGACAATCAGGGCAGTGGAAAATTTTCTTTTTCCTGATTTACCTGAAAGAGCAATTGAGACATATAAGTAAGATGCAACTTAGGATTAATTTCATTGTCATTTTTCATTTTTTTAGGCCAAGCAGTTTTAAGTTTAACCCATGCACCATCAAAAATAAAATAAGAAAAAATAAAAATAATATAAGAAAGCCCAAAATGCATCCAGTAATGCAGCCTCATGTTTTAAATGGTTCAGAAAGACATTTGGAGGGGAGAGCAAAAGAGAAAAAGGAGAGAAAAGGAGAGAAACAAGAGGGAAAGTAATGACCAAAAAGGAGAAAGGAACAAATCAGACCAACATAGAAAAAAAGCAGTGGGATGGCAGCGTTTGAGGGAGGTCACGGGTCGGCCAACTTAGCAGCGCCTTGTGGCGTCCCAGCTGTAAACGCTCCTCTGGGTCCCTGCCCTTCAGTGTGCCCGAGAGCTCCTCTGTGAGTGCCCCCTTCTCTCGGCTCTGCAGCCGCTCCTCTCAGGCCCCAGCGGGGTTGGGCGGCTCAGCAGCCCCTGTTGGAGCTGGACAAGAGCATGCTCTAGAAAGGGGGTCATGGGGAACCCTGAGCCAGTGTCCGTGTGCTCTGGGCCTTGAAATAAAAGACATACTGTCTAATTTTCATAGTCCTTTCAGTTGCTTCTCCTGCCAGGCCCTGAACAAAGGATAAATGGACTCGGTTAACTAGAACACGCGGCCAGTGGGGAGAGCCGCTGCGGAGGAGGCAGTGCCAAGCCAGCACTAGCAAAATGAAAAAACGCCATCGAAGCACAAGAAGAAGAGCTGAGAGCATAGTATTTATTCAATAACGCAATAAAACCACAACCATCCTGAATTTGACTCTCAGCAATAAATTTGCAATATGGAATTTGAGATTCTGTGCTTGATGACAATGATCGTTTGGGGGCCTGAACCGCGAGGTCTAGAATTGGCATCTGCTCATTACTTGTCATTTTACCCCTGATTGGCTGGAAGCCAGTCTCTTAGCTTTGGGCTTGGACTAAGTCAGCACGTCTCCCAAGTGTGTAGGTGATTAATATTAGTTTGTGCAGAGTGGAAGATGGGAGGGCTGCAGTCTTCACCCCACACTGGTATAGTGGTTGCCCCATTTTCTGGATCCAGATGGTCTGACAAATGACTTGACCACAGGACCACCCAGAAAGCCCAGAATGCAGGATGTGATTTGGAGCCAGTGGTGGCACACAGTCCTTCCTCCGCCTGTGCACTTGGGCTCTGCCCCTGGGCCTGGAGGCTTCCCCGCTGTTTGGATGGCAAGAAATGCAAAACTGCCCTGCAAGACTGAGCGGCCCCAGTGAGTGTTTGGAAAGAAAGTTAACACTACAGCCTTCCTTCAGGGATTCATTGTATGATTTGTTTTGGCTTTTAGCTTGAAGAGCAAATTCTGGGTCAACGAACAGAGGTAAGAAACTACTTTTGTAAGAAATTAAAATCTCAGATTGATCCATTTGAAATAGCTGCCCATTAAAAAAGCCACACCTGGAGCCACATGGGCTTTTCTATACATACTCAGGAAATCACAGGTCATGTCCTGAAGGCTATGTTTTAAGCAGTAGATCTCCTTGGAGGATATAGAGGGGAGGCGGTGTTCTCTTAAGAGGCGTTCCGGAGCATTGTCACTCAGAGGGGGTTTGTAAAACCTCACAAGGGTAACAGTGGAGAGGTGCAGTGACAGGACATGTAACCTGAGGACTGCCACTCTGTGGCCCATCCCTCTTGAGCCTCAGGGAGTCCAGCCTAGCCCCAGACTCACCCCGTTCCTGGGGCAATCTCGAGGCTCAAGTGGTTTCAGAGGCTTGGAGGATCACCCAGGAATATTCTAAGAGAGAGCTGGCCTCCCATGGACCCTCAGCAATAGGGCCTCTAGAATGAATGCAGAGCTGATATTAACTTGATTTCCTGGGTGGATTTTAAACCAGGAGAGGGAAATCCAGCCTTTAGAATTGCTCCCTAGAGGGAAATGTGGGGCCTCAGTTGAAGCAGAAGTGGGGGGTGGGGCAGTTTGAGTCCCTGGGAAATAAAGTTCTCCTCCTCTGGCTTGCCTAAGCAGCAGATTAATTTTGTTCCACCAAACAGTTTGGCTTTTATCCTGCCACTGAAGGGCTTTATACCCGAGAGTGACAGGCCCAGATTGGTGTTTGAGAATGATCACTTGAGACTGCCAAGCAGTGTGGAAGATGGGTGAGAGCAGGAGAGATCTGACACTTAAGGACCCCAGTTAAGGTACCAAAAGCAGAGTTAGGGCAAGGGATCTGCAAAACACAGGAGTGGCACAAAAAAGGAATCCTTGGTTGGGGTGTAGGGAGAGTCGGGGAAGACCTCAGAAAGATGATGTATGACAGATGAGCCTGAGTTGGCCAGATGCCCAAAAAAGGGAACGGCACTCCTGGGAGGCTGGCAGCCCCACATCGGCAGAGACGCCAAGGTAGCCTGGATCAGTGGGGGCTCTGGAAGTGATCTGACATGGCTGGCATATGCCTCTTGAGGGAAGTCATGAGGAGGGGTGACATTGGACAGGTGGGCAGAGGCCAAACTCAGTAAAGATTGGGACTTACCTGGAGGCAACCAGGAGGCGTGGATAGTTGGTTTGTAAAGTGGAGCCATGTTGCGGACTAGTCCGGACAGCTCCCCCCAAAGTACACACTGCAGAACCCGAGCTGTCGACAGATGTGAAGCACCACAAGCATGGTTCGTGGCCCTGACTTGAGGACTTCTTGTTCCCTTGTCAGGTATGGAGGAATTTCCATTGGAGGAAAGCTCTCGGTGCTTCCCATCACTGGGGAAGCCCTTGTTGAATTTTTAAGCCACCTCGGCCAGATGATGAATGTGAGCGGGGTATGTAAACAGCCTAGAGATTTGGGTAAAACTTCTGACGTGCTGGTTATCATGAAACAGAAGTAATCATGAGTGCTAAATGGGGGGGGGGGGGAAACCCTTGTGCTGTTTCCTAGGGCCCTATCACCAGAGAGGCCTCTAAGGAAATGCCTGCTTTCTTTAAACATCTAGAAACCGAAGACAACATTAAGGTACTGATCCTGCCTGATCTGCCCTAGAGCTAAAAATTCACGTGAGCTAGTTTAGTTTTCTTTCCCCAGCTTAATTACATTCCATCCCTCCTCCTGTTGAAATCTAGCCTGGAATGTCTTCCAGCTGCCAAACCCTTCCTCCTCCTCCCCACCTTCTTTCTCCTGCAGCTCATTTTTTTCTTTAAACCGCTGTGGCACAGCCTGACAAAGCCCATCTCTGCCCTCTAGGTGTGGTTTAACAACAAAGGCTGGCACGCCCTGGTGAGCTTTCTCAACGTGGCCCACAATGCCATCTTACGGACCAGCCTGCCCGGAGACAAGAACCCCGAGGACTATGGCATCACTGTCATCAGCCAGCCCCTGAACCTGACCAAGGAGCAGCTCTCCGAGATCACAGTGTAAGCTGCCGTGGCCCCCGGCCTCCCAGCCCCTCTTGGGACACCCCGAGAGGGTTCTCACTAACATGGGCTGCTGGACTGGATGGCAAGGGTGTTAAATCAGACACATGTGAACATGAGACTGTCAAATGCCTCGTGCATGAAACGGCTCGGCCATTCTTTCTCTTCATATTTATTTGGAAAGTAAGCATAGATTTGGTTCTCTTTCCTTTTGGCTCTTGCTAACAAGTTGCTCCTGGAGCTAACACAAATATTTTCCTTACCAGTTTGCAAAGTGACTGCCGGGAACTGGGAAAGCGGAACCAATATTTCATCTCCTGGGAGTAATCATCTTAGATTCCGGGAATTTCCCTCAGATGGCCAGGCTTTCAAGATGTCAAAAGATCCTTGCCTTCCTCAAGCTAAGGCTCTTACTGCACAGGTTCAGGCAGTAAAAGATGTCAGTCCCAGGCAATCTGTAGTATGTGTGTGCCATTCGAGGCCTATATTCAGTGGGAAGGAGTTTGTGAGCGCCAACTTCTGGGAGACTGTGAGGGTTCTCGTGTTCCTGTCCCAGTGTAGTCAGTGCCCTGAACACTCGCCCCAAATGTGCCAAGTGTCATTGGCTAAAACTTGGGCCCTGGTCCCCTGGAGCCTTCCTTCGGATACCCCCTGAGGCCCTCAGCTGTGAAGGGTAGTCTGTCTTATGCCAGTTCTCACTCAGCCCAGGTCTCGACATCTCCTGCCAAGCCTCTCAAATCTGAAATAAGAAATGAGAGTCTTCTGTGGTTATAAAAGCAGTATATGAAAGACTATACTATATGATCGTTAAATAAAGTCCTAAATATAGGACAGAGTTTTTTCAAACTTATTGTCTACAACCCCACACACATGGTTTAGGGTCTTGCCTCTAAACATTTCTATGTGTTTCCTTCCTATTATTTATTCTTTTCTTCCTGCATGTGTGGATCTTGCTCTTTGTAGTTTCAGCAGGGCTGTGCCTGGGCCACGGGGTGCCTCATGGGAACTAGCAGGAAGTGCTCCGCTTTCTGTGCAGGCACTGTCCCAGGCTAGGGCTGTGCTCCTATGTGAAGCGCAGGTGGGACTCAGCCCACGCCTGCCCCCTTAGCCACACGCTTTCCCAGAGATCCAGGAAAGAGTGAAGAGAGCCAAACTCCTGTATAACCGGCCTGTTCTCTTTTCATTTACTTTTACATTATGAGTATTTCCCCATATTGTGACATGTTTCTTGAAAGAATGATTGAACAGGATTTCGCAGACCATATCACTGTCTAAATAGAAAATCTAAGAGTTATCTGTAGACAAATTATGAGAACTAATAAGAGCATTGTAGTATATGAGATTAACACGAGAATCCATTTCTGTACTCCAACAAATAATTAGAAAAGGTAATAAAATTTGTTTAGATTATTAACATAGAAAATGTTTAATATTAGTATTCAGTAGTAACATGGAACAGGAAACCTACAGATATCCACGTCACCTTGACCCAGTTTGACTAGCAAACTGGGTGAAACAATAAGCTTCCAGGGGATTCTGGAGGCCATTACCTGGAGTTGGGTGAGCCTAACTGAGCCTTGAGGCTCACTTTGTCCTTCTCCAGCTTCTGCTTCTCCTTCTTCACCTCTCTCTCACCGTGTCTTTCATCCTGCTGCAGGCTGACCACTTCGGTGGATGCCGTGGTTGCCATCTGTGTGATTTTTGCCATGTCCTTCGTCCCAGCCAGCTTTGTCCTTTATTTGATCCAGGAGAGGGTAAACAAAGCCAAGCACCTCCAGTTTGTCAGCGGAGTGAGCCCCACCACCTACTGGCTGACCAGTTTCCTCTGGGACATTGTAAGTGTCAGGTCATTGCCTCCATGGGCCCATGGTGGCCATGTGTTGGTCTGGGACATAGTGGGGTGGGCTTTGGGCAGGTGCTGCGCTGAGGGCCTGTGTGTTCCCTGCTTCTTAGAAAGGCACAGAATTAGGATTCTCAAGCCAGGGAAGGATGTGGGGCTCAGCTTAACAGCTGCTGAGTTGGGGCTCTGCATGCCTTGCCCCAAGGGGCCTTCTGACCCACTGAATAATCACTGCACTTCAGGCATGAGGCTGCCTTTCCCAGGAATAATCTAGAGCTGAAGAGGTAATATCAAGAGCTCCTTCATCCTACATTCTCTTCTTACATCCTGATCCACCTCTGAAGGGGGAAGGATGGAACTTCTCTTGGGGTAGAGTCAATGAATAAATATAGGACATCAGTTAAATCTAAATTTCAGAAAAGACAATGATTTTAGTATAAGTACGTCCCATCATCTAAATATTGTATGCATACATACTTATACTAAAAAATGAATTAGTTGCTTATCTGAAATTCAAATTTAAATGAGCAGCCTACATTTTTATTGGCTAAATCTGGCAACCCTACCCAGTGGCCTTACTTTGCTTTCCCAAAGTAACCAGACCTCCACCAAATCAGACTGGCTACCACTTTAGGGAATATAAAGAAAAAATTATTTATCAAGTCAAGAGCAGACTGCCACCTCTGTCACAACCAGGATTGTTGGGGGGCAGGAAGGAGGCTGGATGGGTTATCTAATGACAGACTACAGGGTCAAAATAAATGGGCAGCAAAGCCCTAATTTTAATGCAGCAGGGATCATTATGACACCAACTCCATTGTTTTCTGGGCACTGTGGCTAACAAGATCCTTTGTTTTTTTCCCAATATTCTAAGACTAACATGAGTCTCCATTTCATGTTATGGTAAGAGATATCATGATGGAGACCAAATACTAGGGTTTATAAACACATGGTTTCTTTTATCTTAGCTTCCTAAACACAGTCATCACTGAACAATACAAAACCAACAGAAACCACTAATAGCAACTAAATTCTTTCTTCTCTATCCTACCTACCTGAGGGAACACTTACAAATGCATGGGGAGAAGTCAGAACCTTCACGCCTCACTTTAGACAAGGACATCGCTTGTAGCTCCCCATACTGCCTTGCCTTTAAGCATGAAAGGAGCAAGGCTCACCTGCACTGAAAAACTATTAAAGTGCATTTTCATTCTACTTTTTTTTTTTTAAGACAAGAATTATAGAATTTGCACTTTGGGCTGACCCATGGGTGTGCCTAGCTACAGAGATCTCTGAGCCTAAGGAGAAATGTGTACGTAGAAGTCTAGAGTGGGTGTCTGGATAGGAGGTAGGACTAGCCAAGTAGATACTTGGCAGGCCAATGAAGGGTTGAATAGGACACTATCAGGCTTCTGAGCCTCTAGAATTTAAGGCTAGCCTGGAATCTGAACTCTAGGATCTATAGCATTGGAACTTAGCACCCTCATTAGCCAGCAGCAAAAAGATGACATATATGCATGAGGGTCATGTTGAGTTAATGAACAAACACTTACTATTTATATCATCCACTCAGCACAGATAGGATGTTTTTTAAGTTTTTATTTTTTATATGTCATCTGGTTTTCTTTTAAATTTTGAAGCAATCACAAAATCACAGCACAAGTGTCAACACTGGGACACGAGCACTATGTGTCACCTCCATCTTTTCCTCAGACCCCACTCAAATTTCACCCATTGCCCCAGTAATGTCTTTTATAGAAAAGGATCTAGCTCAGGGTCATTGCATTTAATTGTCCTGTCCAGTCTCCTTCAGCCTGGAATGGTTCCTAGTCTTTTCTTGACGTGCACATCTTGACACTTTTAAAGGACACCACAGGGTATCCTTTAATTTGAGTTTTCCCAGTGTTTTCTCATGATTGGATCTAGCTTACAGAAGTGGTATCATGAAAGCATACTCTGTTCTTCTCACTGCATCTGACCAGGTCACTTGATTTAGGTGGTGTCTACTGAGCTCCTCCACTATTAAGTTACTCTTTTCCCCTTTATAATTTTTTTTAAAGATTTTATTTATTTGACAGAGAGAGAGACCACAAGCAGGCAGAGAGGCAGGCAGAGAGGGAGGGGGAAGCAGGCTCCCCGCTGAGCAGAGAGCCCAATGTGGGGCTCGATCCCAGGACCCTGAGATCATGACCTGAGCCGAAGGCAGAGGCTTCAACCCACTGAGCCACCCAGGCGCCTCTCTTTTCCCCTTTATAATTAATAAGAGTTGAGGGAGAGGTACTTTGAAGCTATGTCAATATCCTATTTGTTATCAAACTTCCAGGCTCTCTATCTTTCTACATTTGTGACTCTTTTCTAAGAATGAGCAACTGGCTTCTATTACCCCTGACTAATGTATCAACTGAGTAGTACTCCTGTGTGTAATATTTTTCCATCTCTGCCACCATACTCTCTCTCATGTGGACACCCTCATCTCCCTACTCCAGCTGCCCCCCATTTGGATGTTCTCCTTCTGCTCTGGCTCTGAGAGCCCCAGATAGATCGACCCCCTGTAAGGACACCCTCCTCCACCCCACGCCAGCCCACCCTCTGTGGGATGTCCTCTTCACCCTTCTTGGGTTCTCATCCTGCTTGGGACCACTGCGATGCCTCTTGTGACCCCACTGTGGCTACCTACCTCTCCCTATCTGTCCTAATGTCTTTAGGACTGAATTGTGTAGGAAGGGAAGAAGAGGGATAAAGCAATAAAGTGTATCAACTCTTTGATCTTCATGAGGCCAAGGACTAAATATTTTGAGTTTTTCTGAATTCAGGAGACATGCTTAGAAAGTAGAATCAGTAGGACTTCGTGACCAATTAGAAAGAGAAAATGAGAGATCAGGTGGATTTTTAGAATTAGTTCTCTCAAAAGATAGAGACTGAAGGTTCACTGCACTGGGAGGTGGGAGTGGAGAGTGCTCGGAGGACCAGGAACAACCTAATGTGTGTTTGCTGACCAAGAACTGTTTAGACAAATAGAATCAGAATCCCAGGCCGTTATAAGTGCTGGAGGAGCCCCCCCCCCCCCATTTAATGGAACAGGAGACAAGGGTCCTGAGAAGCTAAGTGTTTTGCTTCCCTCTTCTCTCTTCGAGATGAATTACGCCGTGAGCGCTGCTCTGGTGGTGGGAATCTTCGTTGGGTTTCAGAAGAAAGCCTACACTTCTCCAGAAAATCTCCCTGCCCTCGTTGCCCTGCTCATGCTGTATGGGTGAGTTGTTTGGGCCGTCAGCTAATGCCACCCAAAGGGAAGCCAGGGGAGGGGCGTGCTCTTCTGACAGGACGCCAGGGTTTCTGGAAGCCAGGTTAGCATCCAGCCCTCTGCAGGCTGTGCAGCTACCAACCAGGAATCTGTGGCAGACTCCACACACGGAGCTGCTCCTGAGGCTCAAATGAATCTTCTTCCACTCCAGCTGGGGCACGACCGGGGTCTGGGAGCCCCTCACTCTTGCATCCCTCCCCCGGCTCTGATTCCGATTCACGCGTAGCCAGCCTGTCCATCTTGGCGTCTCCTGCTGGACTGGCCAAGAGTTATTTGCACACAGAAGACTACAGCTGAAAGGCTGCCCCTGAGCCAGGGCCAGAGGACGACACAGGGATTAAATCCCGTAGAATCATAAAGCAAGGCATGCAGCTTTATACCCTGGCCAACTCCTCACTGTGTATGTACCCATGGACAAATGATTACCTCATCTGGGCCTCAGTTTTACCTCATCTGGGCCTCAGTTTTTCGTCATCTGTAAAATGGAGATAATGAGGCCTGGTCCTTCCTGCGAGGGCCAGTGAAGTCTTGCCGGAGCAGTGGTCTCTGTTCATCTCTTGGAAATAGAAAATTCAGGAGCCAGCATGACTGCCAGCTGTGAAGCTGAGCCTCCTGGGATCTCAGCTCGACTTTGCTGATCCCGACTAGAGTGGGGGAGCATTGCAGGGTAGAGACGGCCCCTCTGCCTTGTAAAAGGCACGTTCACAGACACCATTTCACTTGCTCCTCACAATGGGGCTCAGTGGGTTAAACCCTCTGCATTCAGCTCAGGTCATGATCTCAGGGCCCTGGAATCGAGCCCCAGAGCCCCACATCGGGCTCTCTGCTCAGCGGGAAGCCTGCTCCCCGCCCCCCGCCTGCCTCTCTGCCTAATTGTGGTCTCTCTCTCTTTGTCAAATAAATAAAATCTTAAAAAAAAAAAAAAAAGAAAGAAAGTCCACTTGCTCCTCACAAAACATCTGTGGAGTGGCCAGGGAAGGCATCATTATCTCCCTTCACAGATGAGGAACAAAGACCAAGGGACAGAGCCGCTTTCCGGTAACCAGGGCAGACATGTCCCCTCGTGTGAGGGGAATGCATTATATCTAGTGGGACAGAGGCTGCAACTCTGTCGCACTGCATTGTGTCATTTCCCCACAGATGGGCAGTCATTCCCATGATGTACCCAGCGTCCTTCCTGTTTGATATCCCCAGCACAGCCTACGTGGCCTTGTCTTGTGCTAATCTGTTCATCGGCATCAACAGCAGTGCCATCACCTTCATCTTGGAATTATTTGAGAATAACCAGGTGAGCATGACTTCTGTGGCTTCCTTATTTGATTACTAAAATACTAGGGAGAGTATTTGAAGGTCAAGCAGAGCCAAGGGCAGGTACCGTGCCTGGACAGTCTTAGTGCACACGTGAGTGTGCCTTCCTCCTTTCCTCCCTTTTCCCCTCCTTCCCTGCCTGCCTCCTTCCCTTCACTTGCACTCCTTTTCTTCCCTCCCTCCCCTCCTTTCTTCCTCCCTCCCTGTCCTCCCTTTCTTTCTTCCTTCCTTCCTCCTTCCTTCCTTCTTTTCTTCCTTGTTTTCTCTAAGCTCATTTAATTCTAAGTTTATTTGTGTGCTCTGAGCGTCATGGTTTTCTGAGCTCATTCTGCAAGCTCTAAATGACCTTTTGTGATCCTAAGCTTTTAGATTTTTTTACTCCTTCAGAGTTTCCTTGGTGACTTTGAGTGTTGGGTTTTTCTACACACACACACACATTCACACATACGTGTGTGAGTGCATTGATGTGATATCAAAGGAACAAAAAGGCATTCAAGGAAGTCTCCTTCCTACCTCTGTCTCCCAGTCATCTGCTTTGTTTCTCCAGAAGCAACCTTTCATTTCAGTTTCTTAAGTGTTCTGGCAACAAATAAGCAAATACATAAATTTTCTGTCTCCCACTTTCTTACACAGCAGAGTAACATTTACTATTCTAGATGAAACTTAATTCTGAGGTTAGGGCTGGAAATGTATGGTGCTGAGTGAATCACTTTTCTGAGCTATGAAGTACAGTTGTCCTGTCCACGTTCCCCAGAAGTCTCCTGGCCCAGAGAGAGCTGGCCAGGCTAATCCCTAAAACAATGGCACTGGCTCCAGGGCTGTCTGTGCACCCCACCCCCACAGGCAGCTGTGTGTGTGAGCCTGGCCGTGGCCGGCAGGAGCACTCTCAAGCCCTGGCAGGCTTGCCAGTGGCCTCTCTAGCCTGTTCCTCCCTCACTAGGTCTTCGAGTTCAGAGGATACGCAGCAGCCAGCACTTCAGCATTGCTATCCTGTGACCCTGTCCCCACTCCTGCCTCTGGGCCCTGCTGGGAGGACCTAAGGCACTCTGTACTCGCCCCCTGTCCCATGGCCTCCTGAGTGATGCTTCCCCAGACCTTGTCAGACTTCCTGCAACAAAGCCCCATTTGTCCCGTGACTAGTAAAAAAAATGCACCATGTCACAGTGAGACCTCAGAAGAGAGATGGATGGGAAAGAGCACAGACTCTGCTGATGGCACAGCCTCCTGGCAGACTGGAAACGCTCCTCTTCAGAACTCTTTGTCACGGGCTCACAGCCCACTACGTCTTAAGAGATTATGATACTTGAGAAAAATTAACGAGAAGCTCAAAGCAACTCAAAACACTCTCCCTCCTGAGGGTTGCACTCATCTTGCTGACGTTTACGGAACATACCTCCTTCCCCTGCAGAAAAGCTGCTTGTTTTCATATAAGTCCTCAGAGAGGCAGATGCTACAGAGATTCCCGTATCCCTCAGGAGGCTCCCAGGTCCCGGTAGCTGCTGTCCCTACTGAGTCAAGAGGCATCACCTAGGTAAACACCATGTAATGACTGTGCGGATGTAAACAGGTGTGACCTGCTCGTCCTACCCTGCCGGAACTCCCGTGCCAGTCAAGAAATGACCTGTGTCCCAAGCTAGGAACTGATACAAACCACAGTACCTGACATTCCATAAGACAGCGTGTGATAAAACAGTAAGGGAAGGAGACAGATAAAACACTGCAGATCAGAAGGAGCTGAAGTGCTGGGCTACAGGGCTCAGGAGAATCTGGGTAGAGGACATTCAATTGAGCCTGGCTTGGAATAAGAAGAATTGTATTAGCCCATTTAATAAATAATGAGGTGCCTACTATGAGCTAATCATAGAGTAAGATATTTAGAAAGGACACCAAAATAATTAGGACCCAGTCCCTATCCTCCAGGGACCACTGACTAGTGGGGGCAGCAGGTAAGTAAGAAGTATTTAATCCTGGCTGACAGTGTTGTAAGTACTAGAGGAGAGAAGTGGGTATTTTACATGGAAATCTGAAAAGGCTTTTGAGAGAAGGGATTATTTGAGCTAGCTTTTTTTTAAAAAGATTTTATTTATTTATTTATTTGTTTATTTATTTATTTAGGAGAGGGAGAGAGAATTTTAAGCAGACTCCACACTGAGCATAGATCCTGAAGTGGAGCTTGATCTCACGACCCTGACATCATGACCTAAGCCAAAACCAAGGGTTGGATGTTTAATGGACTATGCTACCCAGGCATCCCTCAAGCTAGCTTTCGGGCTGGTGTGGAATCTGCCAGAAAACAGAAGGGGAGAGAGCATTCTTTCCTAATAGCAATAGTTAATAGAAGCTGGGGGCACAAAGGCCAGGAGTCAAAAGAGCACTGTGCTGGGAGGGGGAGGGCCCCCTGGGGAGGAGGTCGAGAGAAGAGTCACGTGAGCAAAGGTGTGGGGGCCAGGAGGAAGCCAGTTGTGCAGTGGGGGGGAGCAGATTAGTGGGGCACCTCTGCCATCTTGGGGGAGGCTCTGCCCAACACTGCTGGGCTAAAGTACCAAGCACCATCTGACCCCCTGAAAACAAGGCCCCCCAACCCAGCACACACACTAGAGAGTCCCCGGCCCTCTTTTCTACTGGCAACGGCTACAGACACCTAGCTGTCCTGTGGGAGCTGAGAAGCAGAGCTGGAAGACATGCAGGGCCCCTCTCTCCTCTGGCACCAGCTGGGCTGAGAGTGGATGAAAGAGCCTCAGAAGCTTATCACAGCTCACAGCTGCACGAAAGGAGAGAGAGCCTGGGCTGCACTCCCAGCAGCTGCGGCCTCTCCTGGGAACAAATACCTTGGAGGGCTCGCGTGTGATCTCCAAGTGAGTCTGCCATGACAGCTCCCTGGGCAGGCTGCCTGGCTGGTGGTCCCTCCTATGAGCATTCCCAAACCTCCGTGTCTACATGACAGATCCCTCCTGCGGCCAGCCTGGCTGCTAGGCCCCCTCGGTCTGCAAGCCCTCCCCTGGTCCTGTCTGATGAGGGCCTCCAGGCCCCACCCTGCTCAGGAGGGGCCGATGGGCTCGGTCCCCACCACAGACTCTCCTGCTTTTCTGTGTTTCAGACGCTGCTCAGATTCAACACCATGCTGAGGAAGCTGCTCATTATCTTCCCCCACTTCTGCCTGGGCCGGGGCCTCATTGACTTGGCGCTGAGGCAGGCGGTGACGGATGTCTACGCCCGGTTTGGTGGGTGGCCTTCGAGGCCCCAGACCCTCTGCACGGGGTGGGCTGCCGCGGGAGTTCCTATGCCAGGCCTGCAGCCTGGGCTCAAGCGGGGGAACACCTGGTGT
This sequence comes from Procyon lotor, assembly GCA_028646535.1. Taxonomy (NCBI): domain Eukaryota; kingdom Metazoa; phylum Chordata; class Mammalia; order Carnivora; family Procyonidae; genus Procyon; species Procyon lotor. Next base: position 68,672,339 of record CM053606.1, on the reverse strand, counting down.
GTCTGAGAGTCTTCTGCCCATAAGGGATCAGTTGCTGCTGTCTCTGTGGCTGAGGAGCCACAGGAGGGGTCAAGAGCAGGCTCTGACTCTTCCCTGCTCCGACTCAAGCAACCGAGCTGAGGCCTGGGTTCAGCTCTCGGTTACTCCTTTGCATCAGGCCTGCTCCATCTGGGCCAAACGTTGTGACCAGGTCTCAACGTGCCTCAGCTGGGGCAGCTGAGGGGACTTCATTCCTGTCCGCAGGTGAGGAGCACTCTGCAAACCCATTCCAGTGGGACCTGATTGGGAAGAACCTGGTTGCCATGGCCGCAGAAGGGGTGGCATACTTCCTCCTGACTCTCCTCATCCAGCACCACTTCTTCCTCACCCGATGGTATGGTCGGGCTGCTGCCCTAAGGGTGCCGGGGGCAGCACCTTGCATCTATCCGGGGACTTGGCCTCCCATCTGTGCAGTCCTCTTTCCTCACCAGCCCCACTCCACTATGATTCTTTACACCCTTAAAGCCGGGCTTGTTCTGAATAACACAAGGAGAGAGACATTAAAATAGGCACTTTGGAATTTGGAAGAATCTAAACTTTAAAGTATTTAAAATACAGTTTTTAATTTCAGTCACTGATGTTTAAAACCTCTCTCCTCATTAACAGATACCCACTCTAAGATAATAGCCTTATGTGATAACAGTTAAGGGAGATCCAAAGTACTGGGAAATAATTTATGCATTCATAAGAAAATAGACAAGGTGGGCCTCTTTGCTAGTTAAGAGATATGAGAGTAGGGACAGTGAGTAATATTGGGGTGCTAACGAAGTCGACTGAAGCCAGGAGCAGTGTGAAGGGAGAGGGGCAGGGATTGTGCCCCTCTGGGTGAGAGCAGAGGGGGCAGTGACTGCCAACCATGACCCAGCCCAGCTGTGCCATTCTTCCCTGACTTCTTGACCCAGGTCTTGCCTCTTTCTGACATGGGCACTCCAGAAGGCTGTCCCCTCTGCCATTCAGGCTGACCTTCACTAGGGCTTACCCCAGCGCCCTCGACTGCAGATCACCGGGCCCTTGGAATGTGTGCTTTCCTGGACAGTATTTTGCTTCTTATCCTTTCATCCTCTCAGGCTGAGTCTAGCTACATATAAATAAAGATACAGAGGATTTGGTTTAGGTTTTAATCTACAGGGAATCGAGTTACTAAAAACAGATCTAGTTGTGAGGATTGAACGAGATAATGAGTGTCAACACACTTGGAATGAAATGACATGACCGGGAATTGGTGCTATTATGGGGGACAGTGAGGGAGGGTTGATGTCCATGGAACGAACCCTCAGCCCCCACAGGCCCCCTTCTACAGCTTTGGCCACATCTTGAAGAGACCTTGGGGTAGACGGGAGGAGGCAGACTTGTTTACCAAAACAGACTCAGTTGCTTCAAACTGTTGTCAAACAACTGAGCAAGTCTTGCTGCATTAGGCCTGAAATAGCACCAGAGAAGCATCCCATGACCTCTGGCTTCAGGAAGCCCACAGCCATGCTCAAGCTGAGAGGCAACCAGACAAAGAGAAGAAGAGAAGGGCAGAAGAAAGGGTGTTTTTGGTAGAGGACATGCTAACATGTAGGAAGTTCCCAGTAGAGGGAAGGCGAGGGGGTAAGAGAAGAGCCTGGAGAGGTAGCCAGAGCCAAGTCCTGAAATGCCCATCGCCTTGGCGAGGACGTCAAGTTTAAACCTGAAGGCAGCAGGGAGCTGTCGCAGTGTTTTAAACTAGGCAAGTGAGTGATCTGCCTGGTCTAGAAGTGGAGAGACCAGACAGGAGGCCATTTTGGCACCCAAGCAAGAGTCAGTGGTAGCCCGGATAGGAGAGGGGGCGTCAGCAGGGAGAGAAAAATAGGTTGATTGGATAAATGGCGGACAGGACAAGATTTAGAGATGAGTTAGATGTGGCCAGTGAGATTGTAGGCCATATCATCAGGGAGGGTTTCAGAGAAGATGCTTGTCTTTAAGGATGGGTAGGCTTCTATTTGGCAGGGCAGGAGGAAGAGGACACTGAGGCCCTGAAAATGTAGAGGCTGGCAATCAGGGAAGACCAGCTGGGGCTGGGGACCAAAACTTGATCAAATGGTTGGGAAAGGAGTTAGTTCAAGAGATAAGTGGGAGATGGGTGACGTTTACTGAGTGCCTGCCATAGATAGTGTTGTAGTAATGATAACAGCTGCCAGGTTTTGAGTTCTGACTCCGTGCCACATGCTGTGCCAAGTTCATCTCCACAGTCCTGTGAGGTAGACACTCTTTTCCCCTCCCTGCCGTATGGTTGAAGGAGGTGAGGTTTAGAGAGGTTCAGTGACATACCCAGGATCACACTTGAGGAGGCCAGGACTGGAAAGCATGAACACTGCACACCAACCCAATCCTCTCCCCTTCCATCCTCTAGGATTGCCAAGCCTGCTAAGGAGCCCATCATAGATGAAGATGACGATGTGGCTGAAGAAAGACAAAGGATCATTAGTGGGGGAAATAAAACTGATGTCTTAAGGCTAAATGAACTAACCAAGGTAAGGGACTAGGTGTAGACGAGTTAGTCTGGAGGTGACAGTTGGATCCACAGATGGCACAACATTGTAATTTGCCTTTTGTAGAATAAGCAGTATGCCTACGCAAGCAATTCATTTGGCTAATTTTATGTGAGGTTGTCATCACTGTCTTATAACTGGCCTTCCAAGAACACTTAAGTCCAGTGCATTCTCCCCAGTATTCATCTCGGGCACTGGCCCGGGGTCTGAGTGGGAGCCCCCACACCTGAGCCTCACTCACCCTTCTCCCTCTGTCTCTGCAAGGTGGGTCAGCTTCGAGGTTTCCCGGGGCTCACAACACCTCTCTGAACACCTGTGCTAATATGTAACCTCGTGTCAGTAGTTCTCCCCTAAACTTTCCTTTGCTCTTTGGTCTTTCCTCTCTTCCTGCTCTAACCCCCTCTTGGTTCTCAGTCCAGTTTCTCTGTGTCTTGCAGATTTATTCAGGCACCTCCAGCCCAGCAGTGGACAGGCTGTGTGTCGGAGTGCGCCCCGGAGAGGTGGGTACCCTGCGGACTCCTGTGTGTGCTGCTTCTCCCCGCCATTGCAGGGCTATCGCAAAGAAATCAAATGCAGCCACAGAGGTCATAAATCTAGCAGCCACATGAAAAAAGTAAAAACAAAAAAAAGAAAACAGGTGAAATTAATCTTGATGATTTATTTTACCTAATATATCTGAAATCATGTTGCATCAATATGTAATTTATATAAAACATTATTGATGCAATATTTTACATTCTTTTTTTGCTATCGTTTTAAGTTTTCAAAATCCAGGGTGTTTTATATACATAGCACATGTCAGTTCAGACCAGATGCATTTCAAGTGCTCAGTGGTCACTTTAAGAGAAGAAAATCCTCTTTCCTCTACTCTCCTGGGCTCTCTGCATAGAGCTCTATAAATTGGGCTGATGAAAGATAGGTTAAGAAGAGAAAAACAGACATTTATTAGGGAATGATCAGAGATAAATGACAGGAGAGGTGGTTAGAACTTGGGCTTATATAGCATCTTGGCAAAGGACAGACACATTTTTAGAGAAGTGATAAGACACAGGAAAAGGACCTTGAGTCTGGGGGTGGCAAATTATAGAAAAGGCAAATATGGGGGAAACTAATGATAAATAAAGGCTAGTGAGTAGTTTGTTATGGAGATTCCTCTGGTGCCGTCTCCAGGCTAAACCTCTGAAATTGTTTCTGGCAATTAACTTTTATTCTTCCTGGTAGAGAGGGCAAGAGAGGACACCTTGTAAACTTATGTCCTGCTTTTAGGTATAGGGGAGGGCAGAGAGCTTTTATTTCTTTCTTTTTTTTTTTTTTTTAAGATTTTATTTATTTATTTATTAGAAAGAGAGCACAAGCAGGGGGAACAGGAGAGGGAGAAGCAGACTCCCCGCCGAGTAGGGAGCCCGACACGGGGCTCAATCCCAGGAGCCTGAGATCATGACCTGAGCCTCAGACAGATTCTTAACTGGCTGAGCCACCCAGGCACCCCCAGAGAGTTTTTCTTGTACCTGCTGCTTCTTAATTTCCTTCAGCTCAAAATCATCCTTATGCCAAAGTGGCATATCTTGAGGTGGCAAATTCTGCTAGCCCATACCACACATGGCTAGTGGCCTCCGTCATGGCAGCCCAGGTTGAAACTCTGTCCCACCTACCTCGACACTTGTCCTAGGGCCTGACAGTCCCCACTCCCTGAGCAGCTTGGGCTCCAGAATGAGGCCAGTTCTGTGTGTTTTCCCTCAGTGTTTTGGTCTTCTGGGGGTGAATGGAGCTGGCAAAACAACAACATTCAAGATGCTTACTGGGGACACCACAGTGACCTCAGGCGACGCCACTGTAGCAGGCAAGAGGTGAGTGTCCTGCTCCTTCTATCTCAGGGTGTCTTTCACAGGTCCTGGGCCATGTTCTTGTCCCAGCATTAGGAGAGTGAGCATCAGACCCTGTACTGAGGATGATCCTAAGAGTTTGGAAGATCTGTACAGAGGAGTAGGCCTCCCAGAGAGCATGGTCTGAAATGTGCCAGACATAGACTCTTTGGGAAGTTGAATTGGACTGTGATTGTTAAGACAGGCTCCCATAAGCACAGATTCTTGGAAACTTCTGGGAAGCACTCTGTCAGTGGTTCTTGGTCTTTTTGGGGTTATAGACTCCTTTAAATGTCTGGTGAACATTTGTATTTTCTTCATATAAATATAGACCATTACTGGGGCAACTGGCTGCCTCATTTGGTAAAGCATGTGACTCTTGATCTTGGGGTTGTGGGTTCAAGAACAACATTGGGTGTAGAGATTACTTGAAAAAAAAAAAACGTAAACACACGCACACGCGCGCACACACACACACACACACACCATTATCCCTCATTATTTCCCTCCATACATATTCTACATTTTTGCAAAGAGTTTAAAGGAATTTACTGAAGCCTAAAGCACATTTATGATCCTGCAGGATCCCTGGGTCCCAGGTTAAGAACCCCTGTGGGGAAGTACCCTTTCTCTGGATCGAAATCCTAGGTGGGGGCTGGTTTAAGAGCCCAGGGGCTTTAGTCTGATTTGGCTATTCCTGTGCCGATGCTTGGCTTTACCAGGCCAAGGACCCTTTATAAAGGGAAAACTGGCATGTGTCCTGGGATTCTGGGGGTGCCTGCTGCTCTCGGGAACAAGGTGTGAGTAAACAGACTGGTTCTCTGTGGCACAGGCTCAAGAACATATACCTACACTGTTTGCCACTTTCCAGGCTGCTCCCTGAACAGAGCTCACAGGCATCAGATGTGCCTAGAGGAACCCTCTGCCCCAGTTTATAAGTGGAGTTAGGTAGTGCTGACTTCTGCTCAGCATCTGCCTGACGCATGCCTCTTTCCCTCACCTGGGAGCCATGCTCAGCAGCATGGCTGAAGGCCCCCTGGACATGGCTCAGACAGGATGAATTTGGTTTCCCGGCCTTCCCCAGCCATCCCTATTGGGTCTAGAGCAGAGGAACAAGCAGGGGTGAAGCCAGGCCGTGGCCGAGTCTGTCTTATCTGCAGATCCAGCTCAGCCTGCAACCAGCAAGTAACTTGACAGTGGTAACAAAAGGAGTCTTGGGGGACCAGGGGATAGCAGGCAGGAGGATATAATGGGATTTACCATAAGACATCAGTGACAGTCCAGGTAAGACACGGCCTAATGCCTAGAAGATGGAAGCTAGATGAAGTGGAAACTGGAACACAACTGTAGGTTTAAGATGCAAGATTGGGCTCCTCTGGTAGGGCAGTTCCCATGAATTTGGCAAAGTACTCTCCTTGCTTCCCTGGGTGGCTTTTACTGGCCCAGCCATATCTGAGTACTTTTTATTATAGAGGAGGGCCACATGGTGTCTCTCTGTCCCATCTCGTTGCGTCCATCTTTCATTCATAGATCCTAAGCTACAAGGGAAGCAGGGGGAGCAGGGAGAGATTAGACCAGATTTGACAGTTTCTTTTTTCATCAAGGCAATGTATTTTCTAGTGGGGGAGAATATTATCACTCAAGGGAAGCTGATAGAACTCAATTCCCTTCCTCTCTGCTCCCTGACAGTCTCTTGCTCTGATTAGGAATTTGACCGGTTCCTTTTTCATTTACTGTATCTCTGCCAAAAGCCCAGATGGAGACTTTACTTCCTTTAGGGAGTATGTACTTCTCTGGTTATGTCCCAAAAGTCTGAAAGCGATCAGAAATCACTGGTCATTTTCTTTTTTTTTTTTAAGATATATTTATTTTTAGAGAGAGAGTATGTGTGTAGTGAGTGGGGAGAGGGACAGAGGGCAAAGGAGAGAGAGAGACTCTCAAACAGACTCCCCACTGAGCAAGGAGCCCAATGCAGAGCTTGATCCCAAAACCCATGAGGTCAGGACCTGAGCCAAAATCACAAGTCAAATGCTTAAATGGACTGAGCCTCCCAGGCACATCTCACTGGTCACTTTCTAAAGCCTGATCTTCCCTTTGTTTTTAAACCCACATATGAGGTGATCCATTCCAAAGCTAAAGCTGACTTTGGGTAACAGAGATTCGGGTTATCCTAGACAGAGAAACTTGGAAAGATCTATTGGAGTCAATACTCAGAATTCCAGAAGTTCATCAGTTTCTAACCAAAGGGCTCCTGCTTTGAATTATAAATGTTGCGCACATTTCTGAAGCAAAGCAGAAGAGAAGAGAAGCTCTCCAGCCCCAGTTCCGTTGTCACCCCCCGACTCCCGTTTGAAGAAAACCTGCTAATTGCTTTTTCTTCTTGCAGCATTTTAACCGATATATCTGACGTCCATCAAAATATGGGTTACTGTCCTCAGTTTGATGCACTCGATGACCTGCTTACAGGGCGAGAACATCTTTACCTTTATGCTCGGCTTCGAGGTGTACCAGCAGATGAAATTGAGAGGGTAAAAAATGGTTTCTTGTAGCCACTCAGGAGTTTAGTAAACCCTAAGCCTATTTCATGAGAGTGAAGTTATTTAGGGATGGGAAGGTTGGAACGTGCTGTCCATTCAACAAATGCTTCTTGAGTGTCTACTATATGCCAAATACTGTTATATTTGGGTAGATAGCAGTAAACAAACCAAGAAAACCTCTGTCTTCCTATCTAACAAAACAACCTATGCATTTACCCTTGGATTCAGCAATCCCACTCCTGGGAATTTACCCCAAACATACACCCTCCCACAGTGCAAAATACACAAGCACAGGTTCTTCATCGCATTCATAGTCAAAGAACATTGGGAATTACCTAAATATTCAGGCACAGAAGATTGGTTGAATCATTTATGGTACACACACATAAGAAAGTCACGTGCAGCTGTTAAACACACATGCACAGACACAGAAAATCTCTATGAACTGATACGGAGTTATTTCCTAGAGATATTGTTAAGTAAAAAAAGCAAAGGGCAAAAAAACACACACAGAGTTCTACATTTCTCCCCCACTATTTTCTACTGAAGTATAGTTGACATACAATGGTAGATTAGTCTCAGGTGTATAACACTGATTTGACAACTCCATGCCTTATGCTATGCCTGCCAGAAGTGTAGCTCCCATCTGTCACCATACAATGCTATTTTAACACTATTGCGATGACATATTCCAGGGCTGGGACAGTATAGGTATGAAATGAGCCTAAACCATCTTATTATGCCAAAAAGTAAAGTGCTTTAAAAAAAAAAAAAGAGGTATGTCAGAGCTACACAGGAACCATCTGAAGGAGTACAATTTGAACATCAAAATAATAAATACAGTGATAAATTATGAAACATTGGAGGAAACAGAGGAATTCATAATTCCATACTGTTAAATAGATAAATAAGAGAAAAAGAATGGTTCTTGCCTATACTCAGATGCTGATAAGCCAGCTGATTGGCTGGAAGGGTGGAAGAAATTCTAGAGTTGGAAAATCATTTTGTAGTGATCATAGTAAAGATTGGATTGCACAAGAATCCGTGGTTGCTAAATCTAGGGGAAGTTTTTATGAAAAGCAAGATATTTGTAGAGCTTAAAAGTATCTCCCACAGATTGCTTGTTGGTGTGAGGGGGAAGCATCATAATTTCACAATGAAGAAATTAGACAACACCTTAACTGGGTGATCAGAATTAACATCCCCTATGAGGGGCACTTGGACATGTCCTACCCCTAGAGGGGATACCGTGAGGACACAACCACACATAGTATTCTGATTGAGAACATATAACCTGAATCTTATCGTAAGAAAATATCAAACAAACTCCAAAGGAACATTCTATTTAAAAAAATATATCAGGTGCGTCACAGAAGTGTCAAAGTCACAGAAGACAAAGAAAGACTATGGGAATGTTCCTGATCTCAGGAGCTAAGCAGACACGGTAGCTGAGTAATGGACACTAGACCGCATCCTATACTGGATAGAAAATAATGCCACGAAGGGCACCACTGAGCCAGTTGGCAAAACCAGACCATGAAGGGCAGATCAGAGGAAAGTATCAGAGCAATAGTAAACTTACCAACACTTATAACTGTACTGCGGTTATGTAAGAGTATTCCTCATCTTAGGAAGTAGACCCTGAAGTACTTAGGAGTAAAGGGCTGTGATATATAACGTACCTTGAATGGCTCTGAAAAAACCATATGTGTGTGTGTGTATGCACACGTGCACAGATGTATGCATATGAGGGAGAGAGAAAAAATGAAGGTTTATGTTTTTGTATTCTTCTTATTTTTAAACATTTCTGTAAGTTGGAAACTATTCCAAATAAGAAGTTAAAAGTGAAGCTTCCGTTCTAGGGGGAAGGACAGATACTAAATATATAAGTAAAATATACAGTACATTTGCAAATGGAAAGTCAGTAGAGGAAAAATAGGGAAGAATTTTTAGGTAGAGTGACACAAGGCCAGCATCACAAAGGAAGTGACCTCTGAGTGAAGACCTAAAAGAGCCGACAGAGTGAGCCATGGGGACATCTAGGGGAAGAACATTCCAGGCAGTGGTACAATAAGTACAGAAGGCAGAAGTCTGATGGACTTGTCTCCATAGACTTCTCTAGTTTTCTTTCTGTGCACATTCTCTCTCAGAATTCTCCCTCCCCCCCCCTCGTTCCCTGTCTCTCTCTCTCTCTCTCTCTCTCTCTCTCTCTCTCTCTCACACACACACACACACACACACACACACGGTATTCTTTGCCATAATTTCCATTGATTTTCCTCAAAGCACTTTTACAATCTGTCATTATTCTGTTTATTTCGACTGTGTGTCATCCCCCACTCCGTGAGTACGACAGCAAGGGCTATGTTCACCATTATTCCAGTGCCTAGTACAGTGCCTGACTCACAGCAGTGGCTTGAGAAATATATATTAGATGCATGAGACTTCAAGTGGGACCCTGTTGAAGAGTGGAAGCGACCACCATCAGATCCTGGAACTCTTCCACTCTTCCCCATAGTCTGGGACACTGGGTGAGAAGCACTATCTTCCTCTTTGTAAGACTGAAGGTCATTTCTCTGGGGGCTGCACCAAGCCACACTGTGATGTGAGGCACAGTATGGAAAGGAGACTTCTGGCCCCTAAAACCCATGAACCACCCCCTGAGTCAGTAGGTGTCCTTGTGTCAGCCTAGCTACGTGTGTCATTCTAAAGACGTGAGATCTGGAAGCCTAAGACTTCAGATTGGTGGAAGTCTGCTTGTTTGTCTTTTCACAGTGGGGTTTCTTCCTCTTCCCTAGGTGGCAAACTGGAGTATTCAGAGCCTAGGCCTGTCTCTCTATGCAGACCGCCTGGTCGGCACCTACAGTGGAGGCAACAAGCGGAAACTCTCCACAGCCATCGCACTGATGGGCTGCCCGCCTCTGGTGCTGCTGGTGAGGGTCACTGGGACCTGTGGGGACAGATGGGCCCACCGGCTTGAACCAAGAGCTGCATCTCTGTGATTAGGCCATCAGATTTAGAAAATATAGCGATCTGTTTTTGTCTAGACTGTTTCCCGTACTGCTTGTTTTGAGCACATCAAGCCAGTGTTTGGTTCACAACTCTTGGGGGAAACTAGAGTCACAACATATGCTCACTCTGAACCCATGGGAGGTCTCTAATGGACCCACAGGCTCATCACAGGGAAGTTCAGCCCCTCTGGTCAGAAACTACTACTGCCGGAGGACGTCTGTTCAGGATGTAAAGTGGGCAAGAACACCGGCGCGGATCACAGGCTTGTGTGATTCTCACTGGAGCTGCACCAGACCCAAGGCCCTTGTGCCCATGCGGTCGGGGGTTTGGGGGACATGGGCTGCAGGGCTGGGAGGTGACTCATACAAGTCACCTGGGCTCACTCTCTGCCTCCTTGTAAATGTATGTGTAAGGTTGTTGGGGTTTTTTATTTTTAAGATAATTCTGCCATTGTCTTAACCTTAACCCATTCGTGGGCTGAAATGGGTCAGTGGGTATGCATAATGTCTCTTTACTCCCTGGTTGACTCCCTGCTTTCCCTACCTGAGGCCTGGGTTCTCCAAATCTTGCTCACTTGGGGAGGCACTTTGTATATTGTCTGCCAGAGAGCAGAGCTGCTTAGAGGAAGGCAGCCAAAGAGGGTGCAGTAACCAGGAGAGGCTGGCTCCAAGCCCAGCTCCCTGCCCTCTCTGTCTCCCCACAGGATGAGCCCACCACAGGCATGGACCCCCAGGCACGCCGCATGTTGTGGAACACCATTGTGAGCATCATCAGAGAAGGGAGAGCTGTGGTGCTCACATCCCACAGGCAAGAGACTCCCGGGGGCTGGGCTAGAACATGTGGGCAGGCGGGAGCCCTCCCCCCTCCTTACTCCCTCTCTCCTTCCCCACAGCATGGAAGAATGTGAGGCTCTGTGTACCCGACTGGCCATCATGGTAAAGGGCACCTTTCAATGTCTGGGCACCATTCAGCACCTCAAGTACAAGTAAGGATATGCTAGGGGTCATCTTTGTTACCTTCCTTGGTGGTAGAGGGGGTCAACCAGGCCCTGTGCTCTCTACCGACACTTGGGAGGGTCCTGCTGCCCTTATCTTGTGGGCAGAAACATGTGGTCTGGGCCTTGTTCCACAATAGCAGACAGAAAAAGCTGCTGTGCTGAAAGAAACTTCTCTAGGTTGGGCTAATTGCCTGTGGTGGAGGGCTCCCTGAGTCTCCAGATGGGGTTCTGATTGGGGCTTATGCAGAACCTGGCTGGGGTGAGGGAAGGTCACTACCACCGCCTCCTTATCCCACCACTTATCCCAACAGATCCAGCACTGATGACCCATTTAACAAGAATCCATGACCAAAATAGGGATGGTTAGGAGACCAAATAGCCTGAGAATTAGTTTTCCTTCCAGACATGTTTATGCTTTTGAGTTTGAGAAGTGACCATGTAGTATATGACAACCAACAATACCAATAATCTTCAGTGGGATTACCCTATCCCCGTTAATCGTAAACTGCTGTAAACAATGCATTATTTATAATAGTTTATGTGCCAAAGCCAAAATTAATCAGTTAAAATAAGATTTATGATAATGCCATGCTTTCTTGCATTCTGATACGCTTTATAAACTAGGAAGGGTGGATTTGTAGTTATTACTCATTTATTTGACAAATGCTTTTTAAGAGCCCAGAATATAAAATTCACTGTGCTAATTGGTAAAAAGAACAGGACATAACCTACCTTATCCAGGCCGAAATGTTTAGTCTTGTACCCATGGGACTGCTGCACAGGACACATCATCCTTCATATGCATCAGGGCAGATAAGTGATTGAGAGGAAGGTCTAGTAGGTTAGCTGCATTTGGGTATTTGACCTGTGACTTCTTGAGCAAGTACAGCTTGGACGCTGCACAAATATCTAGGGGGATGTCAGCTCAGCATATGAGGTCACCAGAGCTGTGGCATAGGTTCCTGGGTCCAGTGGCAGGAGACATGGATGGATTCCCCACTGCTTTCCCTCTCATCAGTATCCTCATGGTAGAGCAGGTGGGGAATATCTCCCATGTGGAGGGACAGTCAGTTTTCCAGAGCTGAAAGGAAGGATATTTTATGGAAGGAGAACAACTCTTGGTCATAGAGGGAGCACTGAAGTGAATTATAACTGACACAGAAGGGGGAGTTGAGTGTCCTGACCCTAGCAGATCCCACTTGTTCTGGAAATTTCCAGAGGGAAGTGTTGCCTCCCCAACACCAAGTCCCCTCCTGGGGATCTCTTTGAAGGAGGAGGCAGCCTTTCCATTACTGAGTAAACACTAGTTCCAGAGGCCTTCATGGGCAGGTTGTGATCTCCACAAGGGCTAAAACCATCTTGGATTTCAACTGGTAAATGGGAGGGAAAGGAGCAGGAAGCATCCATGTCTCCATGAGTTGGACCCAGGAAGCTGTGACACAGGTCTGGTGACTCACTTCACCACACAGACATCTGGATCTCTACAGACTAATATCAAACTATTTTTTCTGGGAACCATCACAGGTTTTTTTCTCCTACTTTTAAACATGCGCACAGGGTCTATAGTTTGGGCCTTTCATCCCCCATATTCTTGGTGAATCTATTCCTTATTTTGGAACTGGCCCATGCCTGGCCACCCTGTGTGTCACCTAGGTTCGGAGATGGCTACATTGTCACGATGAAGATCAGATCCCCAAAGGGAGACTTGCTTCCCGACCTGAATCCAGTGGAGCAGTTTTTCCAGGGGAACTTCCCGGGCAGCGTGCAGAGGGAGCGCCACTACAACATGCTCCAGTTCCAGGTCTCCTCCTCCTCCCTGGCCCACATCTTCCGGCTGCTCATCTCCAACAAGGACAGCCTGCTCATCGAGGAGTACTCTGTCACGCAGACCACGCTGGACCAGGCAGGTTGCCCGATGGCCCCAAGTGCAGAGGGGGGCTGCGCACGGACTGCACTGGAAGCCACATGAGAGGGGGCGCCGCACACCTTATTTTTCACACTCTGGTGCCTCCGTCCGGTAGGGTACAGCTTGGTAGATCCGAAATTGTTTTCCAACGATATTTTAGTCATCGACAAATTTCATTGACTTTACATCATCCCTCCCCACTACACTATGATCTTATTTCATTCTTCCTGGTCAGCAGTGGTGGCTTTTTTTTTTTTCCCTTTTCCAGTCAATGTTATTGATGCTTAATTTACATACAATCAAATGCACGCATTCAGAGTTTTCGATTTGGGGATTTTTGATAAGCCTGCGTGCCATGAATCAGGGTTTTTAATATGATCACTTTTTTTCTTATTATGGCAAAGTATATATAACATAATTAGCTATTCTTAAGTGTATGATTCACAGGCATTAAGTACAGTCACATTATTGTGAAATGGATCACCACCATCCATCTCCAGAAATTTTTCATCTTTGCAAACTGAAACCGTATATCCATTAGACAAGAATTCCTCATTAACCACCTCCCTCAGGCACTGGAAACTACTATCCTACTTTCTACTGACTACTCCACATACCTTATATAAGTGGAATCATATAGCATTTGTCCTTTTGTGTCTAGCTTATTTCACTTAACATAATGTCCTCCAGTTCATTGACATTGTAGCTTGTATCAGAATATCCTTCTTGTAAAGGCTAATTCATATTCCATTATATGTATATGCCATGTTTATTTACCCATTCATCCATTTGGACATTTGAGTTGTTTCTGGGGGTTATTACTGTTCTTGCCATTTGGTTTGTTTTAAATAAACATCCTTAAGGCAGTTTAATAAAGCAGAGGAAATAGGCAAGTATCCATATACCCTTTGAGGACCTGGCTCACCAGCACCTTCTTGCCAGCAGATGAAGGCTGGAGCAGGAGTCATAGCCACACTGTACATTGAATAAAGAACAGAAGAGAGAGGGGATCAGACTCCTGCTTCTGTTTTTGTTTTTTTGTTTTCAGTTTCTTTAGAGGTTTAGGAGGATACTACTAGCTGAGAATCTACCTGGAGTCCTTTGAATCTTCCCATGGGAATTCCTTTGGCTCAGCTCAGAATTCTAAGAAATGAGCCTGCCCTGGGGCGCCTGGGTGGCTCAGTCGTTGGGCGTCTGCCTTCGGCTCAGGTCATGATCCCAGGGGCCTGGGATCGAGCCCCACATCGGGCTCTCTGCTCAGCAGGGAGCCTGCTTCTCCCACTACCATTCCCTCTCGCTGTGTTTCTCTCTGTCAAATAAATAAAAATCTTTAGAAATGAGCCTGTCCTGGGCACAGGTGGCTAGGCTTTGTGGGTAGGCCACCCTCCCCCGCTGCAGGACACAGCTGCTCTAGTGGGGCTGTACCTTAACTGTGGAAGATAGAAAGTAGGTGGGTGGATGGGTCAAGGATACAATTTTTCTGGAAACATCTACCTACTCTTGCTCTCCTACTCTTGTTTCCAGGTATTTGTGAATTTTGCTAAACAGCAGACTGAAATTCATGACCTCCCTTTGCACCCTCGAGCCGCTGGAGCCAGCCGACAAGCCAAGGTACTCCTGCCCTTCTTTCATAGTCCACTGTTTGTGGCAGATCCTCAGCTCAGGGACTGGTCCATTGAGCCTGAGGGACCCCAAGGCCCAGATATGCCTCCCCAGAGTCGCCCCCATACCACATCCCCGCCACATTCTTGCCACTCCTCACCAGTTCTGTGCTGAGGAACTGTTCAGTCAGTGGCTGTGGAGGTTCCTTTCATAATCAAGAAGCCATCTGAGTGGTGTGGGAGAACATTTTTGAGACGAACTTTCCCACATGCTTTTGCTTATAGTAAAAAGACTTGGGTTTTAGAAATATGAAGCAGAGAAAATAGAAGAGAGTATTACAATGTTTGGGTTGTTGGGATACTTAACATTTATGTTTTTGGTCATATATTTGAGTTTAAAAGGAAGGAAATTTTAATTTTATTTTTTCAGTGTTCCAAGATTCCTTGTTTATGCACCACACCCAGTGCTCCAAACAATGTACGCCCTCCTAAATACCCACCACCAGGCTCACCCATCCCCCCAGCCCCCTCCCTTCCAAAACCCTCAGTTTTTTTCTCAGAGTGCACAGTCTCTCATGGTTCATCTCCCCTTCCAATTTCCCCCAATTCACTTTTCCTTTCCTTCTCCTAATGTCTTCCGTGTTATTTCTTATGCTCCACAAGTAAGTGAAACCATATGATAATTGACTTTCTCTGTTTGACTTATTTTACTCAGCATAATATCTTCCAGTCTTGTCCATGTTGATACAAAAGTTGGGTATTCATCCTTTCTGATGGAGGCATAATATTCCATTGTGCATATGGACTGTATCTTCTTTATCCATTCGTCTGTTGAAGGGCATCTTGGCTCTTTCCACAGTTCGGTGATTATGGCCATTGCTGCTATGAACATTGGGGTACCTATGGCCAAAAGGAAGGAAATTAACTGGCACTCCATTTCAATGGTGGACGTATTTGGTTAGAGAAAAGATTATTGTCTGTTTTAGGAAGAGGTCTTGTCTGTATAAAAATATCAAGGGATGCCTGGCTGGCTCAGTTGGTGGAGCATGCTATTCTTGATCATGGGTTTGTGAATTCAAGCCCCACATTGGGTATAGATACTACTTTAAAAATTAATTAATTAAAAAATATCTCAAGATGGTGGAGGAAGAAGCAATAGGAAGTGTGTATCCTGACCTGTGATAACTCTTGGGAGAGGTGCTTCCAGGATCCATCCCTGGCATTGTGCTCCATGTAAGGAGCATGTCTACCTCAGCCCAGTTCCACAGATAGAGAGAGAGCATTAGAGAAAGTACTGGAGGAGGCACTAGTATCTAAGTGCCTTGGCTTACACCAGGGAATTAAAAAAAAAAATTTTTTTAAATAGGCTCCATACCCAATGTGAGCTTGAATTCATTACCCTGAGATTGAGAGATTGAGTCACTCTACTGACTGAACCAACCAGGTGCCCCAAGTCTGAGATTTTAAAGGGACAAATTAATTCAGCCATTCTGTCCAAAATTACCTAGAGAATAAAATCAATGCATTTCTCCAATAAGCAAAGATGTACAAAATCTTATTTGCTATCAAATTCTCATTCCTCCCACTGGTTTCTTTTTTTTTTTCTCTCAGTTTCAATGTTTTACCTCATTTTACTTTTTAAATAAGTTTGAGAGCTATTAAATATTTGACTTATATTTTTTATCCAATCAAAGAACCAAACACTTATGGGCTTGTTTACACTCTTCTTAAAATTATATAACCTTACTTCTGAACTTACTCCCTAAGAAGTTTTAAGTGATCTCTTATCTACACTTGATATTATTAAATCACCCAATTTCACATTTAGAAATTTCTTTTTTTTTTTTTTTTTAGTTATTTTTTTTTAATTAATTTTTATTAACATATAATGTATTATTTGCCCCAGGGTACATGTCTGTGAATCTTCGGGCTTACACATTTCACAGCACTTAATAGCACATACCCTCCCCATTGTCCACAACCCAGCCACCCTATCCCTACCCCACCACCCCCCCGGCCACCCTTAGTTCATTTATTGAGTCTAGGAGTCTCTTATGGTTTGTCTCCCTCCCCATCCCTTCGTGTTTCATTTCTCTCCCCCACCCCCCCAAACTCCTGCCTTGCCTATCAAGTTCTTCATATCAGAGAGATCATGTGATACTTGTCTTTCTCTGACTGACTTATTTCGCTTAGCATAATACCCTCCAGTTCCTTACCCAAAGAATTCATAGGACAAGTTTTCAATTTCAACACATATAGCTATACATGCCTTACGGTGATTTGTTCCAGGATAGAGTTAT
Organism: Procyon lotor; assembly: GCA_028646535.1. Classification (NCBI taxonomy): domain Eukaryota; kingdom Metazoa; phylum Chordata; class Mammalia; order Carnivora; family Procyonidae; genus Procyon; species Procyon lotor. Next base: position 68,655,572 of record CM053606.1, on the reverse strand, counting down.
AATAACAGACTCTACTCCTAGATTCTAGATTACATCAGTTACATATAATAATATATGCTTTATTTATACTCAGGGTGGATACTTATGTTCTTCTAGTAAGTGTGGAAAAGGTTAAAATACTCTATTTGGAATAATAGAATTCAAATTCTATTTTTGAAGCTTAAAGACAACATTGGAACTTTGGCCAAAAGTGGTAGATGATATGATTTTGAATAGAATTTATGAAATGTAGATACAGTAAGCATCCTGAAGCTATCTACCTCTGAAAAACACAATGGGCAGACTTTTGGCCAATGCTAGTTTGTCTTACTATATCAATTCAGGTTTTATTGAAATTCTGTTGTCTCTTCAAGGGTTAGTGTAAGTGGTGTATAGAATAGTGAAGCCTTATTCAGGATATTGTTTACTCATGAATCACACCACATACTAGCTACACTGCTTCAACAAGGCAGAACCTAAAGCATCTTTTCCAAATATCTTAGCAAAAGCTACCTTTATATATAGCAGTTGAAACTTGTTTTGTATAATTGCTCCTTAGTATAATCACCTTTGAAAACGTTTAAATGTACTCTACTATTTTAAATATGTTCCTTTATAGCTGAACCTCCCACTAGTTTCTTAATTGCAAAAAACCCACAAATCTTACCACTGGTTGAAACACTCCTTTTCAAGGCCATGCTTGCAATGAGTTTTTCTCCTTCCTCTTGACTAGTAGAGACTTAACAGCTACTTAGCAAGATTAACCTTGCCCCCCCCATTTCCCTAGAGGACCCAGAAATGGCTACGTAAAGGCACCTGTCCAGAGAATGATAGTTCTGCTAAGATTTCCTAGGCATTCTTCCTCATTTATAAATCTGAAACTTGGTGTTTACACCTCTAGAAAATTATTCTTGGAAAGCCATTTGCAGTTATGAGCCCCTTTTATAACTCATTGGGTAGCAAAAGTGTTTCCTAGAACCAGCAATGGTCTCCCCATCTCAACATTGTATATTCTCTCTCAAAGCGCTAAAACCAGGTCATCTCTGTTCCAGGTCAGGGGCACTGGTGGTCTGTGATCTGCAGCATTTAATCCCAGATTTTTCCCCCTTATTGAATATGACCATTTTTCTATTTTGTTTGTCACATTTTAGTATAAAAATATTACAATAGAAAACCTCCTGCAACACTTTTATCAAATTGGTATATTTTTATAATAAATTTGTGATTCAAACCCTAACTCTGACTTAATGACATACTACCTTTACAAAGGTTAGCAAAAATTCTCTTGTACAACGTTGTATGTAAATAAATGTCATGAAACAAATAGTAATTACATTCTTGTTTACATTATACCACTTTAAAATAATTACCCCTAATGTCTCTTACAAACAAGAAAAAGGTTGTTTCTCTCAATAAGTTGTAGAAAACATTCACAGCTTGCCTGCAAACACACGTGACAGTGCGGCTACAGGAAGTTCAGCCTTTGGGGGCTTCCCAGCCCCCCTTGTGAGTGAGGACCACCACCAGCGTTTCATTATCTAGAGAGCAGTGTGTCTGGTTAGCAAGAATGCTTTGAATTCTTAAAGGATGCAGTACTGGAAAATATCCTTTGGGATGAGGTTTGTGGAATGTCACAACCCTTTTTATAGAAACAAGTGAGGGTCAAGGTTTCAATAGATAACTAGCTGATAGATGATCAGTCAACTAAGAAACATCCTAAAGGATGTTATAAATTAGTGACCATCACATGTGTTTTCCAGAAGCAGGAACAATTCAGATCAGTTTCTGGCCTTTATTTTTTTTTTTGACTGCGATTTTATTTTATTTTTTATTGAAGTGTAGTTGACATACTATATTAGTTTCAAGTGTACACCATAAATTTTTGTGAAAATGTAGTGATTTGGCAATTATATACATTACCAAATGCTCACCATAGTCACCATACAACATTGTTACAGTATTACTGATTACATTCCCTATGCTATACTTTTTGTCCCTGTGACTTATTTATTTTACTACTGGAAGTTTGAATCTCTTTATCTCCCTTACTCATTTCACCCATCCTCCCACCCCTCCCCTCTGGAACCACCAGGTTATTCTCTGAATTTATGAGTCTGTTTCTGGCTTATTTGTTTTGATTTTTAGATTCCTGTATAAATGAAATCACATGGCATTTGTCGTTCTGTCTGACTTACTTCACTTACCATAATACCCCCTAGGTCCGTCCATGTTGTCCTGAAAGGCAGAATTTCATTCTTTTATGACTGAATAATATTACATTGTATATATGTGTCACATCTTTTTTTTTTTTTAGTTTTTTTATTTTAGTTGACACACAACGTTACATTAGTTTTAGGTGTACAACATAATGATTCAGCTTCTCTGTACTTTATGCTATGCTCACCACAATATACCACATCTTTATCCATTCATCTAACAGTGGACACTGATGGGTCGCTTCCATATCTTGGCGATTGTAAATAATGCTGCAAAACACATGAGGATGCATGTATCCCTTTGAATTAGTGTTTTTGTTTTCTTTGGGTAAATACCCAGAAGTAGAATTACTGGATCAAATGGTATTTTTGTTTTCCACAGTGTTTTCCAGAGTGGGTGCACCAATTTCTATTCCCACCAACAGTGCACGAGGATTCTGTTTTCCCCACATCCTCACCAATACTTATTGTTTCTTGTCTTTCTGATACTAGCCGTTTTGACTAGAGTGAGGTGATATCTTATTGTGGGTTCAATTTGCATTTCCCTCATGATTAGTGATGTTGAGCATTTTTCATGTTTCTGTTAGCCATTTCTTTGGAAAAATATCTTTTAAGGTATTCTGTACATTTTAAATTCATTTTAATTCTTTATTAATATTATTATTAAGTAGGCTCCATACCCATTGTGGAGGTCAACGTGGTGCTTAAATTCATGGCACTGAGATCAAGACCTCAACTGAGACCAAAGGTTGGATGTTTAACCAATTGAGCCACCCAGGCATCCCCTTCTGCCTTCTTTTTAATTGGATTTTTTGGTTTTTTGGTGTTGAGTCTGATCCTTACTCATTGTTAAAGAGTTTCTGTGTATAATTTATATCCTTATCAATTTATTTCTGAAGTACCTGCAGTCTGGCCTGGGATCTTTGCCTCACCTCAAAGCGTTTTCTTAGCCCTTAATACTAAATTAATCATCATCTCAAGAACATGTGTGATTTTTAACCTAGATAATTGATAAAATGCATTTTGTCTAGATTTGGGCATTTTGTCTAGATTTTGTCTAGATTTGGGCAAACCTACATGTAACCCCCTCCTTGCTGACACTCCTCCCGACCCCACCCCAACTGGTATAGGAATTCAGCCTGTACCTTCTAACGGGAGACCTTGTCTCTCCAGTTAGAAAGGTGTCCCCTTCTTCAGGAGCTGGATATAATGCTTTGATCTGGAGCTGGCTGTCCTAAACCCTAACTCCAATTTCTCCCACCCTGCCATCCCCCCATCAGATTTTCATACTTCCCAGGAGCCACCTCTGTGGCAACTATCCAGAGGGAATTCTGTACGTCATGAATGACCTAAATTATGACTTCTTGGCTTATAATACAGGAAGAGCATGGTAACATTTTTAGGCTAAAAAACAAACCAAAAGATACCATGACAGCCTTTGGGAACTACACAGAGGGTGTAGATTCCCTCAAAGAGGCAAGCATGTGATAACAGATGGCAAGAGTTTTTATAATGTCTACACCATAGAGCCAGAGGGACCTAAGGGGTCATCTGGTCCAACCTTTCACAGACAAGGAAACAAGCATAGCCTATAACCTTGGTGATCTGACAGAATCCCAGGATCCTCCGCCGAGCTTCCTTCAGCAATTGATTAACAGCTGTTTGACTTTGAAAATTTAAAAGTTAATGTGCCATCTCTTCACAAAACCGAGATGACAGGAGTCCATCTGATCTCCTTCCACAGGTCTGATTTCCACACTACTCATTCTCTATAGCTGGAAAGAAACTCTGGGCAGCTGGAAAGGCAGGAGCCTTTGCCATATCGTCATCTGATCGGACCAGCTCAGCTGCAGAAACGAACCCATGCAGCCATACCATGAACTCTGCAAGGGGCTCTTTCCAAGAGAAACCACAGCTGACCTCCTCACCTGAAACACCCGATGAGGAAACTGACTCAGCCAAACGAATGCAAAACCCTTCTTATCCGGCCCATCCTACTAGTAGCACTGACTCCATATCACACTCATTTTCAGTGGACCTGCTGTCGTGTGTGTGTGTGTGTGTGTGTGTGTGTGTGTGTGTGTGTGTGTGTGTGTGTATTTTTAAGGAGAAAATAAAGTACAAATGTACTTATCACAGACCATTTGAATTCACTCATACCCCTGCTGTGCCCCATCTAGTATTTAGACATCCGTTGTGCGGGTGTAGCTTCCTGTCAGGGCATGAGCTTCTGTGAGCATTACTGTCACAGAAGTGCTAGTCATGGCAAGGTTCTGCAATGCTGGGGTGGACGTGAATGGACTGGTCTTGATGTTCCATGTCGAGTCTGCTTTGTAGGGTTTGAAGAAAACACCCAACTGGCAATGCACATAAACATTACCCATTGTCAGGGGATATTAGCCGAATCTAGGTTTCATGTCTGTTTGCCCAGCTTATTTGAGTGCCTAGCTCATAGGTATAATTAGGACAGGAGACAAAGAGGCAAGGACAGTGAGAGTGGATGCTTGGTTGGAAATGAGATCCAACACGTCTCTGTGACTGTTTACAGATGTCATATAATACCATGCCATTTCCATGGTGCTGATGTGTGCATCTTCCTCAGGGGTGTCGGAGTAGTGGCTCACGGGACATTTAATTATTTGCAGAAAAGCTCACGAAGAATCAGAACATAATCATTTTAAACCAAACCATTTTGGGGGCTCCTGTGTGGGAGAGGGGCATGAGCACTTGTTTGTGGTGGGCTGTGATGATTTTAGGAAGGCTTCCAGGACTGGGAAGAGTCAGGTATAGGGAAAACCCCACACTGCCTGGGGAAGGGAAGCTCACCTTAGCTGTCTGTCTCTACCACACCTGAGCTCTCCATTGGCAATGTCTGTGTCTTTTTTGTCATTTTCCTCAGCTCCCAACACACAAGAAACAACAATTACTTGCCAAACTGAACACTACAAAAAACCAGTAAAGAAAAGTGTATGGAAAAGAAATTATGTCCAGGAAAATGATACCGCAAAAAGCCAAAGACAGCAGCAAAGGACAGGTAGAGCAACAGGGATGCTATGCTTAAAAACAAAAAAAAAAATACCAATCACAAAACACCAGGCAGGGTAAAAAAAGTCAAGGAGGAGAAGGCATGTCTACACTTCATTCGGGTTTGAGGAGAATTCACATTGGAAGTGTGGCTCAAATTCCTGAGAACATGTTACTCTATTGAAAGGTCTCCCAGTCTGGCTGAAAAAGGGAGAATTACCAAGAAGAGGAAGAGAAAATGGAGAGTCAGTTCGGAAAACAAGACCACTTGGGAGATATTCCGGGAATATGACTTGTTGCCAGATCTTCTCAGGTTCCAATTCTTTGGGGAGCTTGAGACTTTGGAATAGTGGGAATCTAAAAAGAATCTCTTTCACTCTGAGTAAAAAACTCATGGAAAGATTCATTTTTGCCTGCTATTATGACTCTCCTAAAGAGACAGTATGAGGAAAGTGGGGCAGACGACAAGCTTTGGATTTGAAAGATTCTGACATCCTGAGTATTTTCCCAGGGATCAGTAAGGACGGAGTTCTGTACCAGCAGGGCTACAAAGCTTAAAGAGAAGAGAAGAAGATCTTCCCTAGAAATATGGCAGTGTCACATAGGTGGGACAGCTATTTTATTTGGGGCACTGGAAAGACTTAGCCCACTGGGCCCAAGCTATGTGGGACTTGATTTCCTCATTGTGGTAATTCAGTGCCTCAGCAGATCCTGAGATTAATAGTTTATGACTCCTGATGTTCACAGGGCAGAAATACTATGACATTTTGTCCAAGGTGGTTGTCAAGTTGGGGAAAGCTTAGGTACTAGAAGTTTCAGATTCATAGAACCACAGGATTGTGGAACTGCAGAATACCTCAGTGCTCAAAAACTAAGACCTATCTAATTGTTCTGTTTTGTACTGTTTTATTGGAAAAGGAAACCAAGTCCCAAAAGATTAAATTACTTGGCTGGCCCTGCAGCCTTCCCCATAGGCCCCACTCTGGTCTTTCTCTGGTTAGTTCACTCTCATGTCTAATGAGACAAAGTCTGCTTGTAGGGCCTGTGTGGACCTCTTTCCTGGGTCATCGGCGGTCCTTGATCATGTGGGCTCATGTATGTACATGGCACATGAGGCCCCTTGGGAAAGCAGGAAAGGGAGGTGAGCCACGGAGCAGCTGGCTCTGTGGCAATGTAGCCCAATGGGGAGCTTCATGGAAACCAAGAAGTCGGAATTTGGATCTACATCATCAATTTGATAGTTAGGAGGTCATTATTTAGTAGTTTGTTAGCTTCGTTGATATTCTTAAAGAACTGAAGTATATATGGCATGAGGACTCCCAATGTACTCTCCTCAGAGCCTTTCCCAAAGCTCACCATGACGCGCACTCAGCTTTCTGGGCCGGTGCCTGATAATTAAGGTTCCGATGTATATGTCTTGTGGGGCTTTGCCTAAACTCTTGAGTTTGTACATTTTTAACTTTCATAAGGGATCGCAGATTACTGTCACCAAATCCCATAGTCTTGGGTCATGTTGAGTTTCAGGAAGCATATTTCATCTACAAAGCCCAGCACAGATAGCACCTGGCCAGACAGCATTCAGGGCACCCAGGTTAGCAGCGGTCCTATGTTTATTTTCCACCGGAGCCTGGCAATCTCTTTGGTCTCAAACGATACCAACTGCTGCCAGAGAAGCAAAGGGCTAACAGAGAAGAGAAAGAGGAAAAGTGGGAGCAGAAGAGGAACAGAAAAATTCAGTGGTCCTTTTTCTGGGAATTAAGCTGCAGAGAAGACACAGCCTCTATCTTCTTGGTGTTAAGATTCTCACGCAGGGGTCTGCACACTTGCTGTAAAGATAGTCAACATTTTCCACTTGGCATGTCATACAGTCTCTGGTTGAAACCCTCAGCTTGGCCACTGTGGCACAGAAGCCGCTGTAGATAGCACCTAATGGAATGTGTGAGGCAGGATGTGGCCACAGGCCGTACTGTCCCTCCCATCCAGTGAGTAAGCAGAGTTAGGGTTAGAGGAACAGCAAAAGCAGCTCCGGACACTTTTTAGTGTCCCTTCTCTGCCTTTCCCCTGTTATACAGTAGGGACTTTAACTCCAATTGAGCAAAGATAGTCCTTAGAATGGGGAATGGGGATGAGTTTCAAGCTCGGAAACTATCATCTTAGATCTCCAGTCTTGATCAGTACTCCAAAATACAGGATAATCCTTATCACTAACAACCGACAGCAGCCAGCCTACAGGAAGGGGTTCCTGTGTTTGCCTTTTTAAAACCTGCTTCACATCCACTGCGTCTCATGCAACAAGACATCAATTCCTGCCTAAAGCACATCTAAGGGCCTGGCCTCCAAATATCCATGTTCGCCCTCTCACTTGATGAAGAAGTTCTATAGAAACAAAATTGCATGGTGAACAGATTGATTAATTTTTAAATTTGGGCTCTCGGGCAAAAATGTCGGGGAAGAGCCAGGAAATCTGCATATATTTTTAGTTCCCTCTTTGGAGAAAATTTCCCTTTCTTGGAGTACCCCGGGCTGTTTACCACTCTAAAGATAAAAGCCTTGAGAACTACAGAATGCTAAGCAATTATAAGGCAACTTTATACTTGTTTAAAATTTTAATTATCATCACTCGCTGAGATTCTAACCTGGTGTGTTTTCCTCTACTATAAGCATGACTTTTCTCCCCATCCTGAGGCTCAAAATCTTAGAGTCACCCCCCTCCTCCTCCTCCTCCTTCACACTCTGCATTTAGCCAGCTGCCAAGATGCAGCATCCGACGTCACTAGTCCCAGGTGTCCCTCTTATTTTGCTTTTATCACTGCCCTTTCTCCACTACCTTTACTACCTTTTGCCTGGGCGATGTTCCAGTTTGCCCCTAACTGGGCTGGCCTGTCTTCTCTTCCACCCATTGATAGTGTTACTCTGCTTCCTAAAATTGAGCTCTTGAATTCTGTTCGTAATCATTACTGAGCAGCTATTTTGAATCAGCCTCTGTGCTAATTACTAGGAGACGAGAACAAAGCTCCAACACCACTCTGGTTGGGAAGCTGTCCCAGAAACAGATCAGGTCAATGTAGTAGGGAGAGAGTGCGGTAGACTGAATCTTTATGTCCCCTCAAACTTCATGAGATGAAATCTAACCCCCAATGGGATAGCATGTGGAGGTGGTGGCGCTTTTGGGAGGTGATTAGGTCATGCAGGTAGAACACTCATGAATGGGACTAGTGCCCTTATAAAAGAGACCCTAGAGAGCCCCCCTGCCCCTCCTGCCATGTATGGTTACAGGAAAAAGACAGCAATCTGTGATCCAGGAATTGGGCCTTCACCAAATCTGCCAGCACCTTGATCTTGGACTTCTAGTCTCCAAAACTGTGAGAAATAAATTTCTGCTGCTGATAAGCTACCCAGTCTATGGTATTCCATGGGAGCGGTCTGAATGGACTGAAACGGAGGGAAGAGGGAAAGAGAAGGAGAGAGAGAGAATATGAGTGAATGACTTATAGGAGCCCAGAGAAAGCCCATTCAGTCCTGACAGGCAGGAAGTAGAAAGGAATAGGGAAGTCTTCCCAAGTTTTCAGTGATTTTCATACCCCTCAGAGTACAGTTCAAAACCCTCACCTTGACATTAATAACCTTTCATTTGTCCCCAATTTACCCTTTCAGCTTTATTTCTTGTCAGTCCCCATTACATACATATAATCCAGCCAAATCAAATCCCTCCAAGGTCTTCATATTTTCCTTTTTCCCTGTGCTTAATCATTCTCTTCCCCCCTAGTATCCAAATATAAGGAATTTCTGTGATTCAATAAGATAAGACAAACAGCCCAAAATAAAAATGAACAAGGAATATGAATAGGCACTTCACAGCAGAGGAAACTCAGATTGTCACTAAACATATGAAAAGATGCTTAATCTCACTAGTAATCAAGGAAATAGAAACCCAAATAATAGGATACTACTTCACACCTATCAGGCTGGCAAAAATTAGAAAGTCAAATAATACCTCCTTAAGTCAGTTTGGGCTGCAATAATGTGGTACCACACACTGGGTAGCTTATGACCAACAGAAACGTACTTCTCATGGTTCCAGAGACTGGAAGTCAGGGCACCAACATGATCGGGCTCCAGTGAGAGCCGCCTTCTGAGTTGCAGACTGCTGACTCTTTATTGTATTCTCACAGGCAAAAAGAGAGTGATC
>CM053606.1:68617343-68631008 GCA_028646535.1 Procyon lotor | reverse complement strand
CTGAACGTGTGTGAATGAGTGCTGTCAAAACTCCTGTTAATCTGAGTGGCTCTTACAAAGCACATCCCGGCACTCAGGATGGAGAGCCCTGGAGCAGCAAGAATGCCAACCCCTGCTGGCATTCTGTTCTCCCCGCAGACCTCGGGCGCTGCAAAGTGGGGCAGTTCATGATAGCTTCCTCCACAGAAGCTCTTTAGACTCAAAATCCTTTTTTTATTTTTTTTAAGATTTTTTATTTATTTGACAGAGAAGAGAGAGATCACAAGTAGGCAGAGAGGCAGGCAGAGGGAGAAGGGGAAGCAGGCTCCCCACTGAGCAGAGAACCTGATGCGGGGCTTGATCCCAGGACCCTGAGATCATGACCTGAGCCGAAGGCAGAGGCTTTAATCCACAGAGCCACCCAGGTGCCCGTCAAAATCCTTTTTTAAAAGAAGTTCCTCAGGGCACCTGGGTGGCTCAGTGGGTTAAAGCCTCTGCCTTCGGCTCAGGTCATGATCTCAGGGTCCTGGGATCGAGCCCCGCATCGGGCTCTCTGCTCGTCGGGGAGCCTGCTTCCCCCTGTCTCTCTGCCTGCCTCTCTGCCTACTTGTGATCTCTCTCTCTCTGTCAGATAAATAAATAAAATCTAAAAAAAAAAAAAAAACCATAAAAAAAATAAAAGAGGTTCCTCTTTCTTGGCTCTTTGGACATCCCACTGTTTGGATGGTTCTGCCAGTTTATTTTCTTCACTCTTTGGCACTGAGAGAAAGTTTTGCCTTTGTTTTGAATAGAATTCTACAAGTCAGACTCTTCATATTTCTCTTAAATTGAGGTCCCCTGGGTGACAAGTTCGAGATTTAGAATAAGACACGGTCCAGGTTGTCCTGACACAACCAGAGAGGACTGTCACTACGTGACTGCACCCCCAGCTCCCTGTGGGGGGATGTTGAGCCCACGCAGTCAGCCCCCCACCTCCCATAGAGCACGAGTCTCTCCCTCCTCCGCAGGCCCTCAGCCCCAGGTCTGTGCCTCTCCCGAAGTCTCTGTCTCTGACCTCATATCTCTCTGTGACCAGACCACCATGCAGGGAGTTTCTGGAGGTAAGCGTTAGGCTTCATCCACTCTTTCAACAAATATGCCTTACTGTCTTCTAGTGCAAGGAAGTTGCTGGGCCCTGGAACACAGTGTGAGCAAGACTGCTGTGGTAACTGGAAAGGCATCTTAAGAGTGTAGACTCCGGAGCTAGACTGACTGGATCAGAACCTCGGCTCTCCCACATGCTAACCATGTGACCCTAGGAAAGTCACTTCACCCCTGCGTCTCTTAGTTTCCTCATGTATACAGTGGTGATGACAACAGTACCTACCCCAGAGCAATGAGAGAGGTCAGTGAATTCCTATTTATGTGGATTCATGTGTAAGTGAATTGACCGTGGGTGACTGAGTGTCTCAGTCGGTTACACGTCTGCCTTTGGCTCAGGTCATGATCCCAGGTCCTGGGATGGAGCCCTGCGTTAGGCTCCCTGCTCAGCAGGGGAGTCTGCTTCTCCCTCTCCTTCCACCTCTTCCCCTGCTTGTGCTCTCTCTCCTGCTTTCTCTCTCACTCCAATAAACAAATAAAATCTTTTTAAAAAAAAAGTCTTAAAAAGGGGCACCTGGGTGGCTCAGTGGGTTAAAGCCTCTGCCTTCAGCTCAGGTCATGGTCTCAGGGTCCTAGGATCGAGCCCCAAATCGGGCTCTTTGCTCAGCGGGGAGCCTGCTTCCCCCTCTCTCTCTGCCTGCCTCTCTGCCTGCTTGTGATCTCTCTCTCTGTCAAAAAAAAAAAAAGTCTTAAAAAAATAAGTGAATTCCCTGTGTTCATGATTAGTAGCCAGTGTGTCCTGTATAGAAGTTATTACTACAGAATGTAATGCTAATGAAACAAACTGATACAATAAAATGTAAGCACTCTCTCTGACAAGGGTCAGTACAAAACGTTTTGGGGCGACATAGAGGCATGCAGAACTCAGAAGGCAGGGCTTTCCAAAAGATGTCATACTTGAAGCACAGACTGAAAGAATCAGGTAACCAGAGTGAGCGCATGTGAACACAGGGAGAAGAACGCTCCAGAGTGAGGGAACAGCATGGGCGAAGGCACAGAGGCAAAAGTCCATGGCAAGTTTGCTTCATTTAAAGAAATAAACCCTAAGTCAGTCACCAAATGACCGTATCACACAATTTGTTATGTGCCTTAACTATCAGTGTACCAATGACAAAGAATTCAGACTCAGATGACGAAGAGCAAGTCTGAACTGAATTTATCTTTGAAGGCTACACCAGTGAGGTCAGCACAGCTCACGAGGTTCTCTTTGTTTTCAATAGGAAACAGACATAACGGACCTCACAATTTTGGGTTAACTGGATCAGTTCTTGGCAGATTTCTGATCATGGCAGAGTCTTGATTTTTACTCTCTGCCTCTGTCCCGAGACAAGCACCTTGCATGTGGTCGTTACACAAATGCCTTTTTTTTCTTTTATACCCAAATGCACTGAATCTTAGTTTGTATCTTAATTGGTTTTTTTAAACAAATGCTTTTTAGACAGCGAATGTTATGCTGCATTGTGCCAATACCCAATGCTTTTCTTCTTACTCTAGTCGCGCAAGGCAAGTTTGAGCCTGCCTCTGATCTCTTGGAGCAGCAGGCTAATCTCCAAGATGACCTCACTGAAGAGCTGTGATTTATAATCAGCTAACAAATCTCAGCATGAACCAGGAACGAAGGTTAAAAATACAAATATAAAAATACAAAGATCGTACAAGTCAAGTCAGTTCAGAGAACCAGCTGGACCTATGATTAGATTTTAGTTCTAAGAAAACTAGAGGAGGAGGGGCGCCTGGGTGGCTCAGTCATTAGGTATCTGCCTTTGGCTCAAGTTATGATACCCAGGTCTTGGGATCGAGCCACACATCTGACTCCCTGCTCAGTGGGAAGTCTGCTTCTCCCTCTCCCACCCTCCCCCTGCTTGTGTTCCCTCTCTCACTATTTTTGTCAAATATTTATTTATTTATTAAAATCATAAAAAAAAAAAAAGAAAAAGAAAAAGAAAACTGTAAGAGGAAAAATCTTCCTAGCAGGCAAGAATCCTTCTCAGAAGGCCAGCAAAGCCTTTTTCTTTTCCTTTTCTTAAAGATTTTTAAAATATATTTATTTATTCATTAGAGAGAGAGCAAGAGAGGGGGAGGGAGAGAGAGAATCTCAAGCAGGATCTTCACTGAGCAAGGAGGAGCCTGTTGCAGGGCTCGATCTCATGATTCTGAGATCATGACCTGAGCCGAAATCAAGAGTCAGATGCTCAACCAACTGAGCCACCCAGACAGCCCCTTTTTTTTTTTTTAAATTAATTTATTTATTTGAGGGTGGTGGGGTCAGAGAGAGAAGGAAAATCCTTAAGGAGACTCCACACTAAGCACCAGGCCTGATGTGGGGCTTGATCCCAGGACCCTGAAATCATGACCTGAGCCCAAATCAACAGCCGGTTGCTTAACTGACTGTGTCACCCAGGAGCCCCTGGCAAAGCCTTTTTCTTATTAACAAATAAGGATTTATGGTTCCTGAGATAATAAACAAAGGAAAAGGATTTTAAACTTCATCTAAACCACGGATTTTCAAACAGGTTTTGCCTGAGGGAAACCTTTGTTCAAACCAGATATTACCAGGACGCGTAAACAAAACACCTCAAGACACAGCTGCTCTGGTGAAAGGCAGGATAGGATCCAGGCCCCATTGTAGCTGTGGCCCCCCTACCCCTGAGCACTTCTAAAACCGCTCATTGTCATCTAACCCACTGCCTCTGTCATTTTTCAGAAGAAAAGCCCAAGGCTGAGAAGGAAATATTTGACTTGTTCTAGGTCACACAGCCAGTTGCTAGCAGAGCCAAGGTAAGTTCCTAGGTCTCCTGCTCCAAATATGGCGACCCTTCCATGACGCCCTTAAGATGGGAGGGAAAATCTACTTACTAACATGGAGAGGGGGGCTGATGGGAAGCAGGCAGAGCAGAAGGAGGCTTGCCTGTCAAAAGCACAGAGGGACAGGCGAAGGCTTGCAGTGGCTACTAGCTGTTTGGGGGCTCCAAGATGCCTACTTAAATGAGAAGACATCATATCCCATCTTTCTGCTGAACCACCAGCCCACAATGACTTATTTGCATGTTCACGTGTACAGACATTAGCCGAGCATCTTCTATTAGGTGCTGGGCAGCATGCTGGGCGCCGTAATCCAAAAGCAAGTAAGCCACCCACCATCCCAGAGCTCCAGGTTTAATACAGAAGACAGACTGGAAACCCCAATAGAGCAAGCATGAGACAGCAGTCTGAGAGCTGCGGGGCAGCTACACAGGGAGAGGGAGGGGCGAACAGAGGAGTTCACTAGGAGAAGCAAAGATGGCCCAGAAGACAAGATACCCCTGCAGGGTTTCCAAGGGCGAGTTTGTCACCAGGCAGAGAGGAGAGGAGAAGCTTGTCTTGCAGAGAGTACAGAAACAGGATTTATTATTTATTTGTTTATTTATTGAAAAATATCTTACTTATTTATTTGACAGAGAGAGCACAGGCAGCAGGAGAGGCAGAGGGAGAGGGAGAAGCAGACTCCCCGCCGAGCAGGGAGTGGGGCTCTATCCCAGGACCCTGGGATCATGACCTCAACCTAAGGCAGATGCTTACCTGGCTGAGCCACCCAGTAGCCCCTATAAATAGGATTTAAACAGAGGCAAAAGATGCCCATTTGAGGTTTAGAAAGATCACCAAGGTGGCCCTGTAAAGACCCACAGCACAAGGAGGCTTCTGCACAGGTTCAACGGAGGGTACCAACAGCAGGGATGGAAAACAGGGGTAGTTTTCACAAAGAAAATCAGCATGGGGTGGGGGAGCCATAACAGAGGACCGGAAGGCTCCCCTGGCTCCCACAGTTCCTGAAGAAACTTCTAGAAGGTGTTGCGCCAAGTGAGATACAGAACAGTTTAGGAAGGAAAACAGGAGCCAGCTTTAGCTGCCACGAGTTGGAAGGTGCCAATGGATCTTCCAAGGGAAGTTGTCCAGCGAGGAGATGGGTGTAGGAATCGTCTGATGGGGCACACGGCACAGAGCTCTAACTTCTAAAGGACAAGACCACTTGCCTGCTTCCCCTTGCGCAGACAGAGCTTGTTTTAGCCCCCCTCTCCGAGGGCTTTTAATAACTGAATTTACTGAAATTTACTAGCATTTACTGAAATTGTGTGTTAGGTGTTTCCTTTTTCCCTAAGCTATCAAGCCGAATCCAAACCCTATCAACTTTTACCACAAGTTAGCTGGAGAATGTAGCCACACCCTAGAGAAACCACGTCTTCTGTTATATCGCAATTAGCAAGCAATTTATTTGAAGCAATAATAAAAACACAACACTGGAAAGTGTAGAGCATCTGTCCAATTTCGCTTTGTCCCATTCTTTTATGGAATAAAATTATCACCATGTTGCAAGCAAGAAAAGTAAGATATAAAAAAGGTAAATGCATAGTTGCCTAAACCGGGGAATCCTACAATTACTCTGAATTGAATTAAGAACACCATCAGTCATTCAGTTGTGCCCTTGCCCAGTAACCTACTGCATTCAAATGGTCTGAAATGCCAGGGGATAAAGAGATTAGGATAGAAGCGGTGTAAGAAATAGCTCCTCAGCTCCAGGAGCTAAAAATTGATTAGCAAATACAAAAATGAGAATTTAAGGACATACTTGACAAAGGTCAATAGAAATTAAATGTCATAAAAGTCCAGAGGTAGGAAATGGGTAGTTGGGGGGGGGGCGGGGTTTGTGAACTTATTTTTAAGTCATCTCTATACCCCATGTAGAGCTTGAATTTACAACCCAGAGATTAAGAGTCACGTGCTCCGTCGACTCAGCCAGCCAGGAGCCCCTCTGGAAATAGAAAGTTTAGCCAGAGTTATGACGAACCATTCTGTGTAGAAGAGGTGCCATGGAAAGTTAGCGTGGAAGGAGGAGCTGGGTTCAACCGGCAAAAAAAAGGGGAGGGCAGCGAGGTCGGAGGGGAGAACAGTCTGGGTGTTGCAGGACATGGAGAAGAGGGAGTCTGGTTGGAACAGAAGGCTCCCATGGGGGAGTGACCTGGGACAGGACTAGAGGGGGTCCGAGGGCCTCAACCCTTTTGGACGTTATCATGGGGGTCATGGGCAATCCCGGAGCAGCTCCAAGCAGAAAAGGGCATGGAGCATCTGAGGGGGCTGCTAACCAGTCTTCCCTGTGGGGAAAGAAAGAGTGGGAGCGTGGCTGGAGTGGCGCAGAACAGAGGCAAGGGGTGCTTCATGAAGAGGCCTGGGAGATGATTGGAGGTGGGGCTTCTTTGGATGTTGAGATGGGGGAGCGAAGTCAGGAGGCTGGAAACATGGTCCACAGAGTTCAGCCACCTTAGATGTAGGGTGCACCTAGGAGTCAAAGGCTCGAGGCCCGTAGAAAGTTTGGATGTTGCCCAACAGGCAGTGAGACTCCCTGAAGTGGGTGGCACAAGGATTTACTGGATCTGAAGGGGTGTGTGAGCAGCCCTGGTAATGGGGGCCCCATCGTCGCCCCCAGCGGTGGTCTGTTGGTTGAGCTCAGTAGTAAGGAGGATGGTAAGAATGGCCAAGATGGACGGGGCAGGGGGAGGGGAGGAGCCACCTGGCTGGCTCGCTGGGAAGGAAGGAGACTCTTGATCTCAGAGTGGTGAGTTCAAGGCCCACCTTGGGTGTAGGGATTACTAAATAAGTAAATGAATGAATACACTTTAAAAAAAAAAAAAAGGCAGACCAGGGAAAGCTACTGAGATTGGGCAGGAGTGGGAAGAGCTGGACACAAGGTAGTGCTTGCCTAAATCAGAGTGTGGACACCGGGAGGAATGGGAAAGAGGGTCATGGGGGACATCTGAGGTCCTGATCTGAAAGTCTGAGTGTGTTATGGGAGAGGAGGTTCGGAAGTTTTGAACAAACACCTTCGCAGACCTTCTGCTTCTGTGAACTATAAACCATTCTAGAATAATGTTTCTATCCATCTCTGTCACCCAGGCTTTTCAAGGACAGTTGACCCTTGAGTAACATAGGGTTGAACTGTGCGTCCATTTATATGCGGGTTTTTTTTTTTTTCAATAAATACAGTATAGTAGTATAGTACTGTAAATGTATTTTCTCTTATGATATTCTTTTTTAAAAAATATTTATTTATTTGACACAGAGATCACAAGTAGGCAGGGAGGCAGACAGAGAGGGTGGGGGGTGGGGGGAAGCAGCCTCCCCGCTGAGCAGAGAGCCTGATGTGGGGCTTGATCCCAGGACCCTGAGATCATGACCTGAGCTGAAGGCAGAGGCTTAACCCTCTGAGCCACCCAGGTGCCCCCTTATGATATTCTTAATAGCATTCTTTTCTCTAGCTCACCTTATTGTAAGAATACAGTATATCATGCATATAACATGCAAAATATGTGTTAACCAACTGCTTATGTTATCAGTTAGGCTTCTGGTCAACAATAAGCTATTAATAGTTTAGTCTGGGAGAAGCCAAAGGTAGTGGGTGGATTTTCAACTTTGTGGTGTTCCAAGGTGTTCCGAGGTCAACTGTATAAGGATCCACCCCCTGGCTATTTTAAAAATCCTCTCTAAAAAAATGCTTGAAAGCTACTCTGAGTGCAGTAAGAATTTTTAAGATCATTCCTAAATTGTGAGATATCTTCTTTATAGAAAAAATAAAATATTGGTGCAGCTTGAATAAGGTGAACTTCTGCGTAACCTCCCCCAGGTCAGAAAGTAAAATTTCCGAAGCATTCCTGAAACCAGTCATGTGCACTTCTCAATTCACAACCCTGCCCTCACTCTCCGAAGTGACCACTGTCTTGAATTTTGTGACAACCCCTTCTTTTCTTTACTTTCTACTTTTAATGCCTACGTATGTATCCTCAAATGGTATGGCATAGTTTTATCAATATAAGTGAACTCATACTATGAGATTAAAATAAATGAAATAAAGTAACATGAGAGTGTGCCACTGGTTGGAAGACAGATAAATAGAAGAGAATTGAAAGACTAGAAACAAACCCAAGTATGTATATGAATTAGATGATACCTATTTCATATCCTGTATCCAAAAAAATCCACATAAATAAAGATTGAATGTAGAAACTGGGGCAGTGAAAGTACTAGCAGAAAATAGGAGATGTTTATGTTACCTTGTGGTACAAAAGCCTTTCTAAGCATAACCCCAAAGGCTGAGGGAATAAAGGAAAAGAATGTCAGATTTGTTTATAAAGAAACAAAAAGCTTCCTAAATCAATAAACACATTAGCCAAAACTAGAAAGAAAATGCCAAACAGGGGAGATTATATGTGACATAAGACTAACAAAGCAATCATGTCCTTAAGTCTTACAAATCAGTAAGAAAAGAAAACATTGCAGTAGAAAAGCGGCTAGGGCACTCTATCAGTTAGCTATTGCCACCAGCATCAGTAATAATCAGGCCCAGAACTCACTGGTAAGAAACCACATTTATGCTCACTTCTGCTGTGTAGATCGCTAAAGTTGTTTGGGCATTGGCTTCAGCGGGGCTTGTCACAGGCCGGAGGCTGGGTCCAGGTCTGGGTCTGTTCCACATGTTTCTCACCCTTTTGGCCAGGAAGCTGGCCACGGCATGTCCTTCTCACAGTGATGGCAGAAGACCAACAGAGCACTCCCCACCACCCCAGCACATTTTAGGCCTTCAGTCCCACGCCTTCCACCAACATTGTATGAGCAAGTCACATGGCAAAGTCTAACCTTGGTGGGGTGTGTAAACAGACTCCACTGCTTGGGGGAGGGAGAGCAATCAGTATCTGATGAGTAATCCAAACCACGCATGGTACCATAGACTCAATGCTGTGCCTCCCCTCCAGATCCATATGTATCCGAACCCCCAAGGGTATGGTATTAGGCGGTAGGGGCTTTGGAATGTGATTAGGTCGTGAGGGGGTAGTTCTCATGAATCAGATGGATTAGTGTACTTATAAAAGAGATCCCACCAAGCCCCGCATTGGGCTCTCTGCTCAGCAGGGAGCCTGCCTCTCCTGCTACCATTCCCTCTGCTTGTGTTCCCTCTCTAGCTGTGTTTCTCTCTGTCAAATAAATAAAATCTTTAAAAAAAAATTTTTTTTTAAAAAGAGATCCCAGAGAGCTCCCTCACTCCTTCTGTCCCCTGAGGATATTAAAAAGAGAGCATCTATGAACCAGGAAGCAGATCCTCACCAGCCACTGCAATACTAGTGCCTTTGTCTTGGACTTCCAGCTTCCAGAACTGTGAAAAATAAGTTTCTGTTGTTTATAAGCCCCCCAGCCTATAGTAATTTGTTATAGCAGCCTAAGACAACAGGTATGAGTAAGGGACATTAACAGGATACAGAATTATGTGATAAAAGCAAAAATTTAGAAACCATTTTGTAAATTGGAGATGATGAAAGAAATTATACTAACCATGTTGTTAAGAATATGTAGTAAATTTTATGTTGTGTATGTATTACCACAAAAAACCCAAAAACAAAACAAAGAGTTGGAGGGGCGCCTGGGTGGCTCAGTGGGTTAAAGCCTCTGCCTTCGGCTCAGGTCGTGATCTCAAGGTCCTGGGATCGAGCCCCGCATCGGGCTCTCTGCTCAGCAGGGAACCTGCTTCCCTCTCTCTCTGCCTGCCTCTCTGCCTACTTGTGATCTCTCTCTGTCAAATAAATAAAATCTTCAAAAAAAACAAAAAACAAAAAACCAAAGAGTTAAGTGTGCAAAGGCTTGGCTACAAAGATAATCATCAATATAATAACAATAAAAATCTTAACAATATAAGACTGTTGGGGTGCCTGGGTGGCTCAGTGGGCTAAAGCCTCCACCTTCAGCTCAGGTCATGATCTCAGGGTCCTGGGATCAAGCCCCACATGGGGCTCTCTGCTCAGCAGGGAGCCTGCTTCCTTCTCTCTCTCTGCCTGCCTATCTACCTACTTGTAATCTCTCTCTCTGTCAAATAAATAAACAAAATCTTAAAAAACAAAACAATATAAGATTGTTTATATCAATTATGCCTTCTCCATAAAATGGAATATTATACTATTCTACCACTAAAAATATATAAATATTAACATAAAAATACTTGCAATATACTCAATACAAGTAGATTATAAAATAGTTCAAAAGTTTTATAAGAAGACTTTTGTTTTAAAAATATGTACAAAAATAAATAAATACATGCATATATATGATGTGCAAAAGAAAAGTCCAGACAGAGATATATCTTAGTACAATGGTGATTTCCAGAGGGTGGGATATGGACTTTATTCTCTTTATGTGTATATTTTAATTTTTCATTTATTTTGTCATAAGAAAAATGGTTTAGAAATGGTAATGGTGCTTAAAAGTAGGTTTTCAAAAAAGATTTATTTACCTATTTGAGAGAGAAAGAGAGAGAGGATGTGGGGCAGAGGGAGAGGGAGAGAGTCCCAAGCAGACTCTGAGCTGAGCGCGGAGCAGGACACAGGGTTCCACTCGGGGCTCGATCCCATGACACTAAGATCACTACAGAGATGAAATCAAGAGTCAGCCAATTAACCAACTGCACTACCCAGGTGCCCTGTTAAAAGGAGTTTTAATAACATGGGAAAATGTCTTCTATGTTATTAAGGTTTTTTTTAAATAAAGGAAGATAGCTGTTGACAGTATGAATGGTAGTCATGTAAAAAAATGTATTTAAAAAATCAAAGTAGTACCTTTGAGTACTGTGATTTTTCTTTTTTCTACTTTTCTGGATAGCCCAAATGTTCTGCAGTGAGATTACATTCTTTTTATAATTTAAAAAAATTAAAGAAAAACACTGGCAAAATAATTAGGATTCCTTAACAAATTGAATTGTCTCTGTGGTCAGTTGTCAAAATACATATAGAAGACCAATGGTTCTCAAATTGCAGGGACCCTAGGAGACACCTGGAAGACTATAACAATCAAAACAGTATGATGTGAATTTGAATAACTCAACCCAGTGTCTTCTAATAAGGACCAATTTCTCATTATATCTTTAAATAATGTAACATTGTTCCTTTTTTTTTTTAATCGCTGGATTTCAACCCTTGTGATAATAAATCTTTGCTTCCTCAGTTGCCAGTTACTCAGAGAAGTCCTTCTTTTGGGGAAGTGGGCCAGTCCTTGGGAAGTAGCATCATCCCATCCAGTCCGTCTACCTCACAAATGAGATTCTGACAGCACCTGCCCGAGCTCCCTTTGCTGCTTGCTGCTGGAGCCCCTGCCCCTGCTCTCCAGGCCCCGGATCCCCCAGCAGCTGTATGGGTTGTCCAATGTCTTCAGCTTTTCAATGGTAATTTCTCATTTAATGGTAATACTTTATTCTGACTTTGGTCTGCGTTCACCTTGGGATGGGGTCAATGTCAAGGACACTTCAACAGAATCTAGGCTACCACACTGATATCACTGGCAGCTGAGACTTGATACTCAAGTACACAGTGTCCCTAAACTTACATCTGGCAGTTTAATGAAAACCCGAAGGCGGTTCAACACTCTTAATCAGATTTTATTTTATTTTTTATATATTTTTAAAAGATTTTTATTTATTTATTTGAGATGGAGTTCTCGAGAGAGAGCAAGGCGGGGGAGAGGTAGAGGGAGAGGGAGTAGCAGACTACCCCTGAGCACAAGGAGCCCGATGAAGGGCTCAATCCCAGGACCCTGGGATCATGACTCAAGCTGAAGGCAGATGCTTAACCAACTGAGCCATTCAGGCGCCCCACTAGTCAGATTTTAAATACAGCTTGTACAGAATTAGCAAGCATTAGTAAGTTTTGAATACTTTCGAAGACAATTTCTTTCATCCTCTAGTATTTCCTTGGAGATCTTGGTTGAATCTTTGAGGAAGGCAGCCAGCATACCGTAGATCATATGAAATATAGAGAAACAACTAAAACTAGAAACCAGTAAGTATAGTTTCCTTGCCAGAAAATTTTAGAATCCTTGTCCTAATAGTCTTGTATTTTCTCAGTAAAATACGCAAAACATATTTATGTCCCTACGATAGTTACCATTTATTAAGCTAAATATGCCATACATTATGCTAAGAATTTTACATATATTATATTATTTACATAACAACTGTATGAATTGAGTGCTAGTGTTAGCCCAATTTTCTGGAAGAGAGAATAAAAAACTTACCCTAAACCTATGCTGTGGCCCAGTGTTGGAGCCAGGGTTTGAACTAAGGTTATCTGATGCAACATTGTTGCTCTCTTAACAATTCTACTAGAATGTTTCTCTGGCTAGCTATCATCTATCATTCATCTATCTTTGAATATAATCCTCAAAATGCACATTAGAATTATGAGTTTTTCCCTTCTTTTAATCTTCCTGAACTTTGTTATTATATTTTTATATAAAAAATATTTTAAATATTTGTGTGTCATAGGGGCGCCTGGGTGGCTCAGTTGGTTAAGCGTCTGCCTCCAGTTCAGGTCATGATCCCAAGGTCCTGGGACTGAGCCCCACATTGAGCTCAGCAGGGAACCTGCTTCTCCCTCTCCCTCTGCCCTCCCCCAGCTTGTGCTCTCTCACTCTATCTCAAATAAATAAATAAAATATTGAAAAAAATATGTGTGACATACTTATGAATGCTCTTTCAAGTACACAGTTGCGAACTAAAGTTAACACTTTGCCCAAATGTGTAAAGTCTTATGTCGATGGACACTTAAAAATTATAGAATGATATTTATCAGAGATGAGAAAAAAATGTCTTTTACATTTTCAATGTAGTAATACATTCAAATGTGATTATAAGAACAGAAATGATATCAGCCAGAAGTCTAGTGCAGGAACAGAAACCACTCTATTTTAAGCAGAAGATTTTTTTTAATTTATTTGACAGAGAGGAGAGAGATCACAAGTAGGCAGAGAGGCAGGCAGAGAGAGAGGGGGAAGCAGGCACCCCGCTGAGCGGAGAGCCTAATGTGGGGCTCGATCCCAGGACCCTGAGATCATGACCTGAGCTGAAGGCAGAAGCTTTAATCCACTGAGCCACCCAGGCCCCCCTAAGCGGAAGATACTTTGTACTGGGAGTCAGGTGCTTACAAAGCTGAAGGTCAGAAAAATAAGCTCTGGACTGGGTTTCTAGGAATAACTCCAAGAATGATGCTCCTAAACGAAATGTCCTTCCAGAAGAGCCCATCCAGTGTCAAACTAAGAAGTGTGAGCCACTAGGAGTTTGCCATTGAATTACTCTTGCTTTGATCCAGGGATCAGTAAGTGGCCAGAACTGCCTCCTGACATTTGTAAAGCTGGGGATAGGACATCAGAGCATGGCTGTCGTAAAACTCAACAGCTGAAGATACAGAAAGATGCTCTCCAACACACTTCTATCTTTGAAACCTAAAATTAGCGCATGGACTAGATGTAACCTCATCTTTACCTAGAAGGGGCGCTGCAAGGGATGCTGAGACTTAAAATATTTAGCCTCCAGGCTCTGTCGTACAGGAAGGCACTTTAGAAGGAGTTTGAGGGTTGACTGCCAACCAAAGATTCTACCACAGAGCACGTTATGAAATAAGGCAGCCTGGAGTTCCTACAGCAGCGAGGCAGACCACAGTCTGTGTCCCATGGGCAAACTGTCATGCCAGGGACTGAAGAGCAGTC
>CM053606.1:68537045-68617243 GCA_028646535.1 Procyon lotor | reverse complement strand
AGAGTATGATCACAATATATTATCAAACAATGAAATCTTACCAGTAATCAAAGAATAACAAGACATACTTACCCATCCACATGACAAAAATTGAAAAGACAGATAATATCTAGTGTTAGTGATTATAGGAGGAAATAAGTAGTCTTATGCAATCTAGATTTGAGTGTAAATTGGTTCAGCAGTAGCTATTAAATGTGCACACCCTTGAAGACAGTAATATGTAATGTGTAGTTATTGGAGAAAAATGTTCCCCATGTACAAATCGGCAAGTATTAAGAATGTGTATGGCCACAATGTCTCTTCTAGCAAAAGCCTGAAAGCAACCTACCTAGCCATCAAATGCAGAGAATAAATACATTATAGATATTCATATAATGCAGTATTAGGTTATTTTTAATATGAATGAGATAGACATCTAGGTCCTATATATTCTGTTATGGAGAATAATATAATGGTATATTATTAAATTTAAAATCAATTGCATAAAGTATTAAACCAAAATCTGATAATTTAAATCCATTTTACCTTATTACGAATAAGAAGCACCAGGTGATCCCTTAATAAGGTAAAATGAGGGGCGCCTGGGTGGCTCAGCCGTTGAGCATCTGCCTTTGGCTCGGGTCATGGTCCCAGAGTCCTGGGATTGAGCCCCATGTTGGGCTCCTTGCTCAGCGGGAAGCCTGCTTCTCCCGCTCCCATTCCCTCTGCTTGTGTTCCCTCTCTCGCTGTGTTTCTCTCTGTCAAATAAATAAAAAATCTTTAAAAAAAAAAAATAAGGTAAAATGAATTTTAGCTCTCACATTTGGTTTATTCTTGTATGAAGTGCAAACAGATTATGAATAAAAATATGATCACTTCCTGTAACAATTCATCCATGAGACCATTTTTGCTGTTTGCTTTAAATTTAAACACTTACAGCTCACGAGCTCCTGTTGGGCTTCTAACAGTTCATTATGATTTTTTAAATTGTTCTGTGATCAAATATATTATGGAAACTAGGGTGCAGCGTATTATAAGCCAGTTGAGGAGAGTGGTTCTCAAAGGGAAACATGGACAGTAGTATCACATCCTGGAAAGGTCAAAGAAAATAAAAAAAGAGCAGTGGATGTTAGTGATTTTTATATTTACAAACACTTGCTAAAGAATTTTAAAGCACATAAGACCAAAATCACACTATTCCCAAAGATGGAAATGTCAGCAATATTACTTCTCCTCTGATTTTAAATACAGCTTGTACAGAATTAGCCTGTACAAGAAAAGATTCCTTCAAAATAACTGTATACAATAAAGTTCTTCTGATTTTTTTTGTTTTTGTCACCAAATAAATTTAGAAGACTATGTTTCCCTTTCTCAAAACTATGGTTCTATGACAACGGTATCAATAACTGTAATACATATTTTTTAAAAAACTGTTCAAGCATAAAAAGCATATAAATCATGCATACACATATTCAAGAATTAAAATCACCTCAATAAATACACTTTTTGTGTCAAAAGTAAATTGTAGGGGTGCCTGGGTGGCTCAGTGGTCTAAAGCCTCCACCTTCGGCTCAGGTCGTGATCTCAGGGTCCTGGGATCGAGCCCCACATCGGGCTCTCTGCTCAGGGGGAGCCTGCTTCCCCCTCTCTCTCTGCCTGCCTCTCTGCCTACTTGTGATTTCTCTCTCTGTTGAATAAATAAATAAAATCTTTTTTAAAAAAAAGTAAATTGCAGCATGCAAGAGTAAGGAGTTTGAAGATAAGGGATCTAGGTTTTGATTGGGGCCCCAACACTTACTAATAGTGAGATTTTCAATAAGTTATTTATCTGAGTTGCTATGAAAAGTAAATGAGTTTACATAATGTAAACTTTAAAACATAACACAATGCTGCTGTGATTTCATGTCATGAATTTGCCGATGTTGTGAGAACTGGACTGTAAGGGAGAAAGAAAGGAGGCATTAATAATAGGAGCTCTCACTTACTGAAGCTTGACCGTGAGCCAAAAACCCTACTAAGGGCTTTTGGTAAGCTGATTCCTCACTCCTACTCAGTGTGGTAGTTACTCTATCAGAGGGAACCATGGCACTTGGCCATTTCTGTAGGTCGAAATGGTCAATTATCAGCAATTTCATATGGTTTAAACTGTGATCTGGCCCAGTTTGGAGAAAGTGAAACAGAGAGACGAAGTGACCTAAGTTAAAATAGACAGTACCTGGTAAAGTCAGGTTTGCAAGCCACACAGCTTCATGTCCGTGACCTATATGCTATATAAATTCCCAGCAAGAAAGCAGGTCTAATAGTTTAGGAGGAACAACCTCTAAGTTTTAATCAAGAATTATTTCTGTGGTATTAGAGAATATACAAGAAGTCAAAAAATGATGCCACAGGAAATTCAGCATTAGGATCAAATGTTTATATTAATTAAAATAGCCCATGCTTGTTCCTGCTTCTGGCATTACCCTTCTTTTCAAAGTATTCTTACCTTCATTCGGCCAACAAATATTTACTCAAAATCAAGCTCAATCTCTAACCACCTACTAGAAGGAGCTTCTTTTCCACTTCACCCTGAATTCTTACCAACTGAAATTTATCCTATAATAGAATTTTGCCTTTTAATATATCCGATTTCTTTAAACAAAGATAAAAGTTTCTTTCTTTCTTTTTTTTTTTTAAAGATTTCACTTATTTATTTGAGAGACAGATCACAAGTAGGCAGAGAGGGAGGCAGCGAGAGGGGGAAGGAAGCAGGCTCCCTGCTGAGCAGAGAGCCCAACGCGGGGCTCGATCCCAGGACCCCTTAAGGGATCCATGATCCTTTATCATTGGAACTAGAGTTTTAGCTTCTCAAAGGCAAAGATTAACCCTTATTTATGGACTTCACACACTGTCCAGCAAATAGTGTAAGTCATTAGACCTGTAATGAATGAACGTGAAGAAAACCGCGCAGCTCCGGGGGGAAGACTTTGAGAAAGAAAGTAAACTAAGAAGGTAAAATGCAGTGAAGGGGCACTTCGCCCTAACACCCGCTTTTGAGAATTACAACCAGCTAGTATTTCAAAGCCTTGGTAGCGGCTTTCGCTATCTTTTTAAAGAGGTGTGGAAGGAACTCACCCGCGCGACCGCCCATTGGCTGGGAGGCCAGACTCAGCGCCGCTGGCGTCGCTAGGCGGAGAGGGCACCGGCCGGCGCGCCGTCCTCTGACCGGCAGGGGGAGCCCTGCCGAGCGCCGGGTCCTGCGCCGCCCCGCCCCGCGCGCCCCTCGCTCTCTCCGCCGCGCGCCCGGCGCCCGGCGCCACGCCCGCCGCAGGCCAAGGGCCAGTCACCCGCGGGCGGGCGTCGGTCCCGCTGCTCTCTCGCCGCCCCGCCCCTCCCGGCCCCGCCGCGGGACGGGTAACGGTTACCAAGCACTTTCTCAGCCGCGATTTCTGCTTAGTCATTGTCTTCCAGGAAACGGTCCCTTCAGTTGGGAGTTAACTCTCCAGCGGCGGCCGCAGCAGTAGCAGCAGCAGCAGCCGCCGCGGCCAGCGCGTCCTTCCCGGGCCGCCGCTCCGCCACCGTCCGGCCTCTCTCGGTCCCGAGCGCAGGCCGAGGCCCCGCCGCGTGGGGCGGCCCGCCTCGCGCTCGGCTCTCCGGCCTCGGGCACCGCGTCCTGCGGGGCGGCCTCCTTCCTCGCCTGCGGCCCCGTCGGCGCCTGGCCCGCCTCCGTCGGCCGCTGCCATGGGCACCGACAGCCGCGCGGCCGGGGCGCTGCTGGCGCGGGCCCGCACCCTGCACCTGCAGACGGGGAACCTGCTCAACTGGGGTCGCCTGCGGAAGAAGTGCCCGTCCACGCACAGCGAGGAGGTGAGAGAGACGCGGGGCTCCCGGGGCAGGCCGCGGGCCGGGCGGCTCCCAGAGGGAAGCAGCGCCCGGAGGGGAAAGCGGGCGGGAGGGCTCGGGGCGCCGGGTGAGGCGCGCACCTGGGCTCCGCCGGCGTTAGGAGGCTGGGGCCGCGGGGGTTGCGACGTCGCCTCCAGACCTTCAGCGGGAGGGGGGGATCGTGGGGGGCGCGCCTTAAAACACTTGGCAGGTGCAACTTCATCCCGAGGGACGCCTCTGTCCGTGCTCTCCCGGCCGACGGCTGAACTCTGCAACGCACCGGACCCCTCTTCTTTGTGGGGGTCAGGGGGGTGCACAGAGAACCAGCACCTCCCTCCCAGCCTCCGCCAGCCTCTCGCCCCCTTCCCCCCCACACCGCGGCCAGGTGAAGAGGTCGTTTAAGAGGTTCGCTTTTCAAGGATTCAGGTGAAGGTAGTAATAATCCACTTAGCTCTGAGGCTGTTGACAGTAGTTACTCTGTTGCTACGAGATAAAGGACTCAACACTCACATTCGACTTTGGAATAAGATACGCTTTTTTCTTGCTGAAGATTAATCTGCCTCACTTTATTTGCCTGGAGACTCATCACTAGTTTAAGGTGGCAGAGATGAATCTGGAATTATACATAAGCTACACGTTCGGGCCGCAGCTGGTCATTCTTGAGTGGGGGTCAGGGTGCCCAGTGAATTGCGGAGGCATATAGCTGGTAGAGGATGGTGTTGGTACTGAAAAATAACAGTGAATAAAAACAAACCTTTAATTTAGGAGCTGTGTGATTTTGGAAAAGTTACCTTCTTTGAGTCTGTTTACATAACTTCGAGGTTGGGTAATGATACGATCTTCATCAACTCACTGTGAGAATTAAAAGAGATAATATAGGACAGCGCTCACCATGGAGGCATGTATCTCCCTTTTTATGGAGATTTTATCTGTTTATTTGATGGAGCACACGTAGGCAGAGCAGCAAGCAGAGGGAGAGGGAGAATGAAAGTTCCCCGTTGAGCAGAGAGCCTGACGGGAGGGCTGGATCTCAGGACCCTAGGATCAATGACCCTAGCTGAAGGCGGACACCTAACGGACTGAGCCACACAGGTGCCCCTTTTTATTAAGATTTTAAACAAATCTTGATTAAAAGAAAAAATGTCCTGTGCCATACGATGATATCAGCTGTATTCCTAGGCAGTTTTGGCTCTTTTATATAACATGTTGGTGATGTACTAGGCTGCAGCACATGGCATCCCTCTGAGTATGCTCTGGGCCTGTTAGCACCCATCAGATGAGAACTCTCGGTTGTAACTTTTAATAGGAACCAAACTCTGCACTATATTCTGTGACCAGGTTCCATCCACCTCAGTTTGTATACCTTTTTTGTTTAAACCACCCCAATTCGACTATTTCGCCCCCAAATAAATATTTCTGTATTTAGTTCTGTTCTTTCAATTTCCTCCCAGAGCTGCTGGTTCAGTATACTGTTTTCTATATATATTGACAATATTGGGTGAAATTTTTGTTCTCTTGTTTCACTACAACACACTTTAAAGTAGTGGCCCTTGCAATGTTTTGACTTTGGCAAACCCAGTAAGAAATTTTACTTTGCAATCTAGTTCATAGTCCATAAGGACAGAAAGTAGGATGAGTGGTTGCCTTGGGCCAGGGTAAGCATGGGTAGTGACTGCTAGTGGGGACATGGAGATGTTCTAAAATCGGATTGTGGTGATGGCTGCACAGCTCTGTAAAACTCTTCACAAACCCTCTAAAAAGCATTGAATTGTACACTTAAAATAAGTGAATTTTGTAGGTAAATTATACTTCAATAAAGCTGTTAAAAATCTATCTCAAAGGTTTTATGGATTTAGTAACCTTTAGTATGTACTGTGTATTCCGCTTTTTTTCCCTATTTTAATTTTTAAAAACTCTTTATTTTTTAACGTAGCGAGTCACAGTCCACAGTTTGAAAAACGTTGTTCAGAGGACTAAATCTTTGGTTTTTTTAGGGGGAAATGCTACATAAGAGAGACAAAATAAGCTAGAAAACATTTGAGGAAAACTTGAAGATACGGCAGCATATTGTAGGAAAATAACAGTTTAGTTAGGAGAGACACATTTTGTTTCCCTGTAAAACAAAACAAAACTTTATAACAAACAGAACTCCAAATTGGGATATGCTACTTGAAACAGTTTAGCCTTGTAGAATAAAGAAACTGAATAAATCACTCATTATTAAGAAAATTTAGACATTGAGTAAGAGAGTTAGGTTAGGTTTCCTAAAAGGTCTCTTTTAGTTCTAATGTGTATTTTTTTAATTCCATTATCTTTTTTTTTTTTTAAAGATCTTATTTATTTATTTGATAGAGAGAGATCACAAGTAGGCAGAGAGACAGGCAGAGAGAGAGGGGGAAGCAGGCTCCCCCTGAGCGGAGAGCCCTATGCAGGGGCTCGATCCCAGGACCCTGAGATCATGACCTGAGCCAAAGGCAGAGGATTTAACCCACTGAGCCACTCAGGCGTCCCTAATTCCATTATCTTTTAAAGATTTTTTTTCCACCAGAACTTTATAAAATCAAATCTTGTTTTTTTAAATGAGCCATTAAAGGACTGTTTTGCTCAGTTCTTTGTTGTAAGAGTATTCGGCAAGGTGAATCACGTAGCATTTTTTTTTTCTTAAAGATTTTATTTATTTGACAGAGAGGAGAGAGATCACAAGTAGGCAGAGAAGCAGGCAGAGAGAGAGGGGGAAGCAGGCCCCCTGCTGAGCAGAGAGCCCTATGTGGGACTTAATCCCAGGACCCTGAGATCATGACCTGAGCTGAAGGCAGAGGCTTTAACCCACTGAGCCACCCACGTGCCCCATCACGTAGCATTTTTAAAAATCTTATATGGCTCCAGATCTAATGATACACATTATGATGATACTTCAGTAAATGAAGTAGAATAGAATACAAGGTTAATGTTCAGTCAACATAGATAATAAAAGATTAGAAATCATTGGGTTTGTGATACAGCCAATGAATTTGACTTCTGTGATTTATCCTGACATTTTGCAGAATCCAAGAGTAATTAAAGAAATGGTTTCAAGAAGGGACTGAACACTCTGAAAATATACTTACCTCCTTGAATTGGGCTTTTTATTAGGAAAGCCTTAAGTACGCAAGTGAGCCATCCTTCCAGATGGAATCTTCCAGATCCAGAATCTTCCAGAGGAAGATTTCTTAAAATTCGCCCATGATTTGAGCCAAAGTACTCTTGATAGAATTGTTAACATCTAGTCCTGCTGCCCCAACTTTTACCATTTTTGAAAAGAATATTGACTTGTAATTCTGTCTGGAATAATTATCAACTAATTTTTATTTAATATCTTAAATTTGATTATAAATATATTTTCCATGAAGATAGAGACCTTGTAAATTGAATTAATGTGGATTATTATGGATGGCATGTAAGTTTTTGTTGTGGCTTATGAAGCTTAATGTAGATGACTCTGAGCTCTTAAACTGATAGTCCTTAAACCACTTGTCCCTTGTAATTATCTATACTAAGATAAAAGCAGTGAAGTGCTACGTCAGTTTTTATCATCAGCAATCATAGATCAGTGAATTCAGAATTTTAGTCTGTGTTATTGCTACTAGGAAAGTGCTTTTGCAGTTTAGGGACTTGCTCCCAGTTACTCATTTATTTTTTCATTGATTTCCCACAGAATGCAAAGCGCTGTGTCCTTGGATGTTCATAAGATAGTGATTTCAAATTGCTAGTGTTGCCCATTAGTGGTCATAAATCAGTTTGGTGAGCCTGAACTGAACAGCATGGTTTTTTTCTAATTAATAGAGTAGAAGCCATCAGAGTGCCTCACATGTAGTTTTGTACATTTTTTGTTCTGTTATATGTATTTAGGTCCTTACTCTCTATGTGTAGGTCTTACTTTGGAGCTCTGTTAGACAAGTCTGAAATATACTGACATAAAGGATTAAAGGTGCATGAACAGTTTAATGGATTTACAACATACTATAATGTTAGTATAAACGAGTTTTGTTTATATAAGAAAACATTGAAGACCAGTTGGAGGTATATGTAAATGGTAGGAAATGACGCATGGGGTGACATTATGCAAATTGACTTATGTAAGATAGGCCTGTGGTAGTTGTCAGACTTTACATGTTGATTTCTTGGAATGCTTGTTTAAATGCAAGTTCTGCTGCCCTTAGAGTGATTCAGCAGGTCTAGGATGGGGCTCAGGAACTGGAATTTTAATGAATACCTCGGGTGAATAATGGAGTTCCTCTGGCCACACTTAGAATCATTTATTTTTCTTTGAAGATTATCTCATAGTGGTTAATATTCATTTTAGTCAGGCTCCTTGAGCTTGAACTCACATTCCTCTATTTATAAACCTTATTCTTCAAAAATTTTGTTTCTTTGTGAATGCTTTTATGTCTCAAAGGCTTCCTTAAACTTTCATTGGTGCAAAGACACTAAAAATAGATTACTGTTTTACATCAACATTTGAAGATTAAGATGAAAACAGATCTAAACTTGTCTTTGTTGAAGAAAACAAAAACCTTGTAGAACTAAAATTATAGCTTTTATGGTTTTTCCTAGTCACATCTTTTTCAACTAATTTATCAAACTAGTATATTCTTATTGTAGAAGTACAGAAAAGTGTATAGAGTTTGATTAATGGTTTCAAAATGCATTCCTTTTACAGCTTCGAGATTGTATCCAAAAGACCTTGAATGAGTGGAGTTCCCAAATCAGCCCTGATTTGGTCAGGGTGAGTAAAATGTGAATGAAGAAATTATGTAGGTCAAAAGGGAAGTGCAGTAAGCGGGAAATTAATCTCCCCAGTTTTGATGGGGAAGTCAAATAGGCAATTAACACAAAATTCCCTGTGGTTGATTTACTGAGATGGCTGTCTGACCCAGTATGCTTAAGTATAAAACAGAACATCCAGGATATGTCACCAACTCTTCAACTAGACTAGATACCAGGATCTCTGTGTTTAATTCCCATCACACTTTCTTCACTGTGTTCCAGTTTATATTTGATCTAATAAAGAAATGACTAACAGTTTTGGTTGTTAAATTGCTTTGGTAGGTATCATAATATAGTCACTAGAAATAATTTTTTTAATGTCAGTTTTGAGGGAAACACTGGGTGTTTAAGTGTTAATAACTTACCGTAAATGTTAATATACAGACCACCTGTCTGCAAACCGCTCATTGGAATCCAATCCAATGAGCTAAAAGCTCATAACAAATTATGTTGACTACTTTAAAACTATGGATGAGGACATGCCCTGGAAAGAGTTGTTGCCGTGGGCATCCTGCAAGTTTAAACTCTGTAGCAGCTAGGCATATGTTAATGTCTTCTGTTAGTCTCTGTTTCTCTGACATGACCATTTGCCTCTATGCATGACTGACAAACACTTACTCAGTGCCTTGATACGTGCCAGGCATTGTAATGAGCTCAAGAATTACGGGAAAGGCCTCACTGTTTACTTCGTCTTAATCTTGTAAATGTGAGTTAATATATTTCTGATTTGTATGTACTAACATCTTACCGTTTTCCTCATAAATTATTAATTATAATGCATTAGAATTGCCTTTACTTTTTTTATTGCACTCAGAAAAAAGTCTTGGTTTAAAATGTTTGTGATTTATATAGGAAGCTTTTAACATGTCATTGTGCAGAATGGGTAAATATTATTTTTCATTGGTTTCATTTTTTAAATAAAAAAGTACTGTGTTAGTGGTTCTAACTCCTCACATGCTGCCCCCACCACCACCATTTGTTGGGGTTTTCTCGATCATGCATTCCTCTGATGAGTACCTGATCAAAATGAGATCCTTTTCCCCAGAAAATGGATACATACACAGCATTTTACCTTTGTTCCAGGGCTTTACAAACCTTTTGAAGCCCATCCAGACATCAGGTAAAGAACCCTGTTATCTTACGGGTACCCTGTTTCTAAAGGGCATTATGGACAATAGAAAACATATAGCTAATTAAAAACATTAATTTATATTTACTGTAAACATTGTTTATTTTAGGAATTTCCAGATGTCTTGGAATGTACCGTATCTCATGCAGTAGAAAAGATAAATCCTGATGAAAGAGAAGAAATGAAAGTTTCTGGTAAAGTCTAGCCTTTACAATTTATTTTGTTATGTAGTGGAAATGATAGTGAGGTTTTATCAGGCAGGGAAACTGAGCCTTTCTTTGCTTCTGATAGTGATGACTCAGTCACTAAGTGTAAGAAATACAAAGATCTTTTTTTTAAGATTTTATTTATTTGAGATAGAGAGCAAGTGAGCGAGAGAAAGAGAGAGCACGCACCCAAGTGGGGAGGAGAGGGAGAAGCAGACTGGCTGCTGAGCAGGGGGCCCGACCTGGGGCTTCATCCCAGGACTCTGGGATCATGACCTGAGTTGAAGGCAGGTACTTAACCAACTGACCCACTCACACCCCCCTAAAGATTCTTTTTTAAACATAATGTAAACTCTCAAGAGAAAGTTAAAGGAGGTCAGTTTTGGCTACTTACATGGAGTCAGAAGAGGACTTCACCTTCCTGTTCTTCATCATGGAAATTTATATTTATATTTATATTTAAATTTATATTTCGGACTTCAGGAATATTAAGGTGGAGGAAATGGAAAGAATAAAGGGGAGGCTTGAGAGCAGTGTCTGTTCAAAGCAGACATAGGCCCTCCCTTCCTGGCAGAGCACTGCTGAGCAATGGCTGGAAGTACAGAGGGAAGTCTGGACAACAAGTTGCATAAAGAGAAATAAAGTCCATATTATACCCATTCAGCAAATGTATCGAGTAACGATTTGCCAGAGACCATGCTAAGCTCAAGGAATAAAAAATGAAGAGATGGGCTGTTCTTGCCCTCAGCTTACAGTCAGCATAGCATAGTCATTAAAAGCCTAAACTTAACTACATTGAAATTCCTCAGTATGAAGATAACTGACTGGTATAATCTTGGGCTAACAAGTTATTTGACCTCTCTGAGCCTCATTTTCTCATCTATAAAACAGGGTGCATCTGTTTCACTGGATTCTTTGTAAATTAGATAAAATAACAAAAAAATGCACGTAGCACAGTGCTTAGCAAAAAGTTAAGTGCTAAGTAGCTATTAACTTATTACCATTTGTAGTTTTGTGTTGGTTGTCATTTTTTATTAGGATGGACATATAAGATGAGATAGGCATTTTTTTTTGACTCAGTAACTACCATTTATTGAGTCTTGTTTTGTACCAGGCACTGTACTCAGCACATTTTGGTTATATTTCTTCACATGATTCTCAAAACAGTTCTACAAGGTAGGTCTATTATCCCCATTGCACAAGTCATGTTAAATAACTTGAAAGTTGTTGTATAACCAGTAAGTGGTTGAACCAGGAATCCATCCAGGTATGTCTGACTCCATAACCCATTCCTTTCTATTAATTTCCCATTTTTATTTGTGTTGGAAAAGAATTAAAAGCAACCTCTTTGTGGTTGACTGCAATCCCTCATAGTTTAGATCCATCTTGAAGCTCTTATAGGTTGTCCTCAGTTCCTAGAAGGCTTGAAATTTTTGATAGGTATCAAAATTCTCCCCATATGAAGAGCTCTCCTTTATCTGTCTAAGAATGCCTCATTTCGGAGAAAGGCACCATTTCAAATGGCACAAATTCATGGCCAGAGGGATAGTGGTAGGGAGGGTTTCATGGAATTTAATTATGGGAGATATGGGTGGATTAAAGTGGTGAAGTTTGACTCTCACCTGGTTGGTAGCAGAGTGGTGAGGACTTTTTTTTTTTTTTTAAAGATTTTATTTATTTGACAGAGAGAAACACAGCAAGAGAGGGAACACAAGCAGAGGGAATGGTAGTGGGAGAAGCAGGCTTCCCACAGAGCAGGGAGCCCGATGCGGGGCTCGATCCCAGGACTCTGGGATCATGACCTGAGCTGAAGGCAGGCGCTTAACGACTGAGCCACCCAGGTGCCCCAGGACTTTTAAGTAAATAAATAATTCCAGTAAGGAAAGCGATGTTTCAGGAAATTATCTAGCAGTAGGAAGGAAAGGACAAATAAATGTACAAGGTAAATTTGTTGTTTGTTGAATACCAGGCAATTTATAATTTATATTTAGATATTTCATTAGCCCCCTTTTCTCTCCATTCCCTTTTCTGATTTTCTCTACTACTACTCTACCTATTTGTCTACTGAGTAAATTTAGATTTTGAACAGTGAATTTATATAAAGTAAATCTATTTAAATAAATTTGAGTTTGAATCAAGTGAAAGCCTTAATTTTAATAGAAAACTACTCAGCTTTTCTTATAGCCAAAGAAATACCAATTAATGCAGTCCTGGACAGGTGTATATTGTACATACTAAATTCATTGTTAGGAGAGCAATTCTTAACTTTTAGTTGGCTGGTAAACTGGTACAAATCTTTCATATAAAAGTAGGAAGTAAATAAAAAGGAACAAAATTCAGGGCACCTGGGTGGCTCAGTCAGTTAAACCTCTGATTTCTGCTCAGGTCCTGATCTCAGGATCCTAGGATTGAGCCCGCATCCAACCACGCTCAGTGGAGAATCTGCCTCTCCCTCTCTCTCTGCCCCTCCTCCAGCTCATACTCTTTCTCTCTCTCTCTCAAATAAATAAATAAATAAAATCTTAAAAAAAATTTCACAAAGAAGAATATACCCTTTGACTCGTAAATTTGTCCTTGGGAAATGCTTCAGCAGAAAGCTGAACAAAGTTACCAAGATGTTTATTTTAGCATTGTATGTGATAATGAAAAACTGGAACTAATGTAAATGTTCAAAAAGTAGGAAATCATTTGAGTTATGCCCTATCAAAATTACGGAATAATGTTTAACCATTAAAAATGAGTATGTAAAATTACTCATTAAAAATAGACTCTACAAAAATCTAAACATTGACTACTTTCAGTGATGAGACTGTTGGCAATTTTTTTTTTTTCTTCAAAGATTTTATCTATTTGACAGAGAGAAACACAGCGAGAGAGGGAACACAAGCAGAGGGAATGGTAGCGGGAGAAGCAGGCTTCCTGCCGAGCAGAGAGCCCGAGGCGGGGCTCGATCCCAGGCCCCCGGGATCTGACCTGGGCCGAAGGCAGATGCTTAAGGCAGACTGAGCCACCCAGGCGCCCCGGCAATTTTTTTTAGTCTGTCTTTCTACTCTTGGGTTTTTCTCATTTCTATTTTTCCCCATTTTTTAAAATTTAAATTCAATTAATTAACATATAATGTATTGCTAATTTCAGAGATAGAGTTCAATGATTCATCAGTCTTGTATAAGACTGAGTCCTTGTTACATCACGTGCCCTTCTTAAGCCCCATCATCCAGTTATACCCCATTCCCCCAACACCCCTCCCCTTGGTTTTTCTCATTTTTAGAGGGAATATATATTACTATTATGATAAAAAAGAAAGTCAAGAGAACTACTTCATAAAGATGGAAAAAATATTACATAAAGGTAAACTAAATAAAGTAGAATATATGTTATATCCTGCCCCATATGACCTAAAGCTAGAAGCTAATGTCTAAAAATTAAAATGACTGTATTAGGAAGGTGGGATTGTGGGGTTTTTCTTTTCATGTTTCTTCACATTACAAGCAATTTTAGCATAGCCTTTTATTAATTTAGTTTATTGGAGAATGTATATAATATGTCCCATTTCCATTAATATTTAATTCATAAAAATGTACATTTTGAGTAATTTGTGTATTTATGTGACCTGCCTTCTAAGAAGTGGAAAATTAATATTTGCTTTTTTGTTTTGATAAATGGATATTTTTTGGCAATTGGCATGTAATTTAAAAATTACAATGGAAAGTTACTTTCATGTCTTAAAATGAAAACCATAAAATTATGTAACTAGGAAAGGAAAAATAATTCATTCAGGATTCTCTGTCAACTTAGTATTGTTGGCAGTGTTGATACTGTCTAGTAGAATGTTACCAAAATGTAGTAATCAGTTTTATTTTCTTTTGTTACCCAGCAAAACTGTTCATTGTAGGATCAAACTCTTCATCATCAACAAGAAATGCAGTTGACATGGGTAAGCAAAAATTCAACTTTTTACCTTCATAACTTTTTTTTTTTTTAAGATTTTATTTATTTAACAAAGAGACAGCAAGAAAGGGAACACAAGCAGGGGGAGTGGGAGAGGGAGAAGCAGGCTTCCCGCTGAGCAGGGAGCCTGATGCAGGACTTGATTACAGAACCCTGGGATCATGACCTGAGCCAAAGGCAGATGTTTAACCGACTGAGCCACCCAGGCACCCAACCTTCATAACTTTAAATTAGTATAGGTCTACTAATTATATCTTGAGTTCAGGACCAGATGAAAAAGAAGATGAGTTCATTATTCCAATTTTACTTTTTAAAGTTCTAGCCTAATTTCTTAAGGCTTGTGTCAGATCATATCGACTTATGTAGGTTCATATTTTGAATATATGAGGAAAGTAAAAGATGTAACATAATTGGTAACTATACTTTTGGAGATGAAGTTCTCCTTAACCATATTCTTAGCCTGTGTAGTACTATAGATGAAACCTCATGACTACCATTGCCACAACAAAACAAGTATTCTCATCTTTGTTCAGCACTCGGTTAGATTATTGTGATATTACAATTGAGCATTTTTTCTTTTAAAACATTCTTTCAGTATTATAAGTGTTGAATACCTAAATAATTAGTTCTTTACTATAACTGTGGAATGAACAATAATCATTTAAAATAAACCCCTTAAATTATTTTTACAGAAATTAAATTATCTACCTCTAAAATATAGATTAGGACCATAAATTTAGTTTTTCAGAATCTCAAGACTATTCTTTGCCATGACTACAAATTACAGAATATGAGGTCAGAATTCTTGTGATCATCCATACAAGATACTATTAGAACTGGAGAAGAAAATTTGAAGATAAAGAAGCCACCAGAAAATTCCTGGGGCCTCGGAAATGAGGAGGCCTGTTCCTCAGAAGGACTGTCAGAGCTGTGAGTCCCTAGGAAGGAAGCAGGTCAAAGAAACTGACCAGTCTGCCACACAGACCAAATAGATGAACAGGGGCTTATACTTTGTAAGAGATGGCTGTGTTCTAAATGATAGGTAAATTATGAAACTAAATGAAATAATCTATATTAGAAAACTAGTGAACTGTATGGACAAAATTTAGTGGGATACTTGAGGGACATTAGAAATACTCATTTTCATTATGTAGCAAATATTTATCCTATTGTGTTTTCCTTCACATCAGCCTGTTCAGTTCTTGGAGTTGCACAGCTGGATTCTGTGATCATTGCTTCACCTCCTATTGAAGATGGAGTTAATCTCTCCTTGGAGCATTTGCAGCCTTACTGGGAGGAATTAGAAAACTTGGTTCAAAGCAAAAAGATTGTTGCCATAGGAACCTCTGATCTAGACAAAACTCAGTTGGAACAGCTGTATCAGTGGGCACAGGTAAAGCACAGCTAGATCACCAGCACTCTGGGCGGAGCCTGTCATTTAGTCTTTGCTTCACTGTTCAATGTCTGCTGGACTGTCACGGGGGCGGGGGGGTTGGGAGGTGTTCTATTCCAATTGGAGTTTTGAAGCAAGCTTTATCTAAAGCACGGACCTTTTTCATCTCAAATATATACTTAAATGACCTTAGTATTAATCTCATTTAAAAGGAGTGACAAAAAACACTAGAAAATGTGTGCTGAAGCATTTATAGACGAAAACACTAGAAAATGTGTGAAGCATTTATAGCCAAAATGAATCCAGGCTATTTCCTTCAGTTTTACTTTTGTGATAAAAATATTACATTCTTCTTTAGATATGATTAGGTCTTAGTTCTGATTTCTTACGTAAGGGAATATCATATATAACAAATATTTTGCTCTTATTTATTTATTTTTATTTTTTTAGAAATTTTATTTATTTGATAGAGACAGAGAGATCACAAGTAGGCAAAGGCAGGCAGAGAGAGGGGGGGAAGCAGGCTCCCTGCTGAGCAGAGAGCCCGATGTGGGGCTCGATCCCAGGACCCTGAGATCATGACCTGAGCCGAAGGCAGAGGCTTTAACCCACTGAGCCACCCAGGCGCCCCTATTTTGCTCTTATTTAAAGATATAAAAGACTTTTGATTCATAGAATTTGATAAGGAATAGATGCCATAAATTAGTCACCACCACTCTCTGGCCTCTAATAACGTACAATATTATTTAGAGAAGTTGCTTACCAGTATTTTTCCTTTACTCTCTGTATTTTTCTTTATTCCTTTTACTTGATCCCCAGCCTTCTCCTTTGCAGAGCTTTCAGTCTCTTATGGACAGGAAGACCTTAGAGAAAGTATTGTCCCTTCTCACTTTGATTTGGTGATAGCCAGAATATGGCTAAGATTCTTCTGGAGAGACTTGGGTGATTTGGAATGTATCTGTAAATTAACCAGGGCAACTGTTAGAAATTATCTAATTCTTTTTCAGAATGTGTCTGATTTATAACCATATTTTATACTTTAACACTAAATGTTCTTATTGTTTCTATTTGATCCTTTAAGGCCTATTTCCTTTTTAGCTGGAATTATCACACTCTGAACCATGTTCATTTCCGAGGCAAGTGAATTAGATTGTAGGAGGAGAGTTTCTAAGAGTATAGTATTATATTGCCCCCTCCCCACAGAGCTTTCCTTTCCCTATTACCACTAACATGAGTTTAAAAAGCATACATTAATAAATATATTCATATAAAAATGTTTTATAAATTTTAAGCACTATAAAATGCAATTTTTCATATTTTATAAAATTGTGTTTTTATTGCTTTCCACTTTTTGCAGTACTTTATTTAGTGCAATGTCATGATTTTTTTTTTTTGCTTCTAGGTAAAACCAAATAGTAACCAAGTTAATCTTGCCTCCTGCTGTGTGATGCCACCTGACTTGACTGCATTTGCTAAACAGTTTGACATACAGCTGTTGACTCATAATGATCCGAAAGGTAAGACTGAGATTTTCATTTGTTGATTGGTCATGAGCTTTTATTTTACAAGAAGCTACTTGTTAAAATTTAATTTTTAATTTTATTTTTTCAGTGTTCCAAGATTCGTTGTTTATGTACCACACCCAGTGCTCCATGCCATACGTGCCCTCCTTAATGCCCACCACCATTTTTAATTTTGTACAGTGATAAATGTTACCCAGAACTTTTCTTCATAGTCCAAAATATATATGCATTTAGTTTCAGAAAGCTTTATTTTGT
This sequence comes from Procyon lotor, assembly GCA_028646535.1. Lineage (NCBI taxonomy): Eukaryota > Metazoa > Chordata > Mammalia > Carnivora > Procyonidae > Procyon > Procyon lotor. Next base: position 68,600,143 of record CM053606.1, on the reverse strand, counting down.
CTATCAATGAGAAAAAAAATTGAAGGGATCATTTTCTGAACATCCAATCTGTTGAAATTTGTAAATAATATTAAGCTACACAAAAAACAGGAAGGGATGGGGAGGGAGACAAACCATAAGAAACTCCTAGACTCACGAAACAAACTAAGGGTGGCTGGGAGGCAGGGGGGTAGGGATGGGGTGGCTGGGTTGTGGACATTGGGGAGGGTATGTGCTATGTTAAGTGCTGTGAAATGTGTAAGTCTGACGATTCACAGACATGTACCCTGGGGCAAATAATACATTATATGTTAATTAAAAAAAGAAAGCTACACAAAAAAGATCTTTTAAGATATTCTAAATAGCATCATATAAACTCTTGTGTAGTACACAAAAATTGTACCAAACAACCACTTTGTTAAAGAAGGTAAATATCTGGAAGGAGAGGCAGATAAAATTTAATTTGAAATTTTAAGCATCTTAAAATAGGTAATTGATTAGGTATTTTATTAATCATTACTCTCAGGACCTATACATTTGGTGCCAATCAGAAACACTGTTTGATTAATGAGAATGGCTTGTCTGCTTTCCACGGTGGGTTTTATCAACATTTTACAGGATAAGTAGGAAAGCTAGGGAGAGAATGTTTTACACTTTATACTTATTTATTTAGCAGTCTGCCCATTCTCATTTTTTTTACTCTTTTGTAGGAAGAGGAGGAGTTTCAATAGTTTTTGCTCCTCAGATGCTAAGCATCATGCTAAATGCCTTAGAGGGATTATCTGTAATCATTACAACAGCTGAAACTAGGCATTTTATTGTTGAGGAAAGAGAGCCTCCGAATTTAAGAAACTAGCCAAGGTCATCCAGCTGGCATGGGGCAGAGTTTAAACTTGAACTTGGTCCTGGCTGAACTGGGAGCCTTTCCCCTATACTGTACTATATCTGTTTCACTTGAGATATTAGCTTGTAGTATTTCAGTCTGAAAACCTTACTTTCTTATCAGTTTCCATTTAAATGATACCAGAATAGGAGATAATGACTTTTGCCTCTCCCTTCAGTAATTACTTTCATAAGTAATCAGATTCATTTAAAGAAGTCATCTTAGTGAAAATTTAACAAAGAATTTCTATGCTGATTTATTCTGAAACATAAACCATTTAATTTCGAACTTTCTATACGTTGGCAGATATTATATCATTTATCTATTTACCTTGTGGGGGGCTGGAGGGGCACTTCCAAGAGTAATTATTATCAGTAGCTGGTGGATGAGCCTGCATCCCATTCTAGCTCCACTTGAAAAAAAAAAACTCTTTCCTTTTTCTAGTAGGAAAGGAAATAGGAAAAGACTAAGGTATCTGGTATTTTATTTCCATGGTATCTAGATATTGGCATGTGGGTGTGTACTAATGCATTGTTCTTATTGCAAGATAAATTGCATATACATATGAGAAGAGAGGTTTAATCCTTTTTTGGTATGTTTTTGCTTTAATGACATAACTTGACATTTGGATGTCTTTCTAATTTTAATCCTAAACCCTTTGATTAGAATTTATAGGCTGATCCCACTTACACCATTAATGAATCTTCACTTTGATCTGTAATGAAGCAATTCTTTTCTTAAAAGATTTATTGTGTTTACTGAATCTAAAGAGCTCACATAGTTAATTTAAAAGTATATAGTTAAGTTGATGAATGGCATAGCTCTCTGATTATGTGTCACATTTTATTTTTTAAGCAATCAAGTTGTAAAATATTTACCTCTACTTGTCATCTAAACTAGAGTTATAAGTCACCTCTAAAGACCATCCCCTATTCTAAAATTATCCTGTTCTTCAGAAAGTGCTTATTTTCCATTACTCTTTGTTCTAGAAGTTGTGGTAACAGTTTAACTACAGTCAGGGTAAAATTGTGCAGTAGGCGATCCTGACACAGAACCTTCCCCTTTTTATTTGTTTTACCCTCCCCTCATTCCCATTAAATCTGATCTGCCTTATGCCTCATTCCCACCAGGTCCTGTTCTCTGTCTGATAGACTGATAAACAAATTCATGTTCATGTTACTTTCCCAAAGAGGTATTTGCCTTCCATTTATGAAAGCTGCCATTTACTGGCTACATGACCTTGGGCAAGTTATCCAACCTCACTTCCTCAGTTGCCCCTGGAAAGGGGAGAATATTATCTATCTTGTAGGGTTAGTATGCAGATTAAAGCAGCTAATACATGTAAAATACTCAGAAAAGTGCCTGGCACGTGATAATAACTAACATTACTGAGAGTTTACTAATGATGTTACTCAAATATCATGGCAGTTCTTTTGGGTCAGGTGGGTCCTTTAGCACTCCCAAATCATACTGTATAGGTGGTCACTTAGTCTCTATCTGTGTTGTTGGTTCTGACCCTGATAGAATCTTTCCAAATTGCTTGATTGATTCAACAGACATTGGAGTACCTACAGTGTGTCATTATTCAAAGTACTAGGGCTGTAAGGACCAAGTCAGATAAATTCCAATCCTCGTGGAATTTATATTTTGTTGGGAGGAGATGGACCATGAAATGAATGTTTAATGTGAGAAATGGTGGTATGTGCTATGGAGAAAAATTGGCTGAGAGAGAAAAAGAGTGCCCAGGTTAGGGGTTGTTTTATATAGGATAAGTCAGGGAAGCCTTTCTGCTAAAGAGACATTAATCAGAAACCTGCAGGAAGGGTGAGAGCCCTGTGAGAATCTGGAAGAAGAGTGTTCAGGGAAGAGGGAGCCGCTGATTCAAAGCCCTGAAAGTATGAGTGTGCTTGAGGATTTCAGGATACAAGTATGAGGCCAGTGTGGATGGAGAAGAGGCAGTGAGGACGGGAGTAGTACGTCGGAGCAGGAGTCAAGGGCTTGGACATCAACGTGGAATTAGAAAATACTTATTTCATCAAAGAGATGCAGATAAAAAGATAACCATTGCCAAAGAGTTTTTAAATGATTGCTGGTGCTCGTGAGGATATGGCAAGATTGGCGCTTTAACATCATCAACCACTAGTAGACGTGTCTTTCTGGAAAGCAATTGGCAATATACTATCTATCAAGCCTTCAAAATGTACTTGTACTTTGACTTTGTCATTCCATAGCCAGACGTGTATTTTCAAGATGTTCAGCATAGCATTATTTTATTAGCAAAATACTATGAAAAACCTAAATTTTTTGGTCAACACTGAGGAAATATATAAATTATATCTGTATAATGTAGTATGTGGATAATTACTAAAAATGATACTTCCACAAAATATTAGATGGGAAGGTTCATCATAAAAATTGAAAAGATAAGTAAATTAGGTTGTAACTACAGCATGACTTTCAGTTTTTGAGATATGGAAAGGTATAGAAAAAATGTTGGAAGGATATACATGGCAATGGAAGTAATCTGTCTCTGGTTGATAGAATTATGGGCACCTTTCCTTTTTCTTCCATGTATGTACTCTCCTGTATTTTCACTGGTTCTACATTAGAATTGCCTGAAAGTCTTAAAAAAAAAAAAAAAAAAAAAGCAGGCCCCACTCACCAGAGGTTATGAATGAAATAGGCTGGGGTAGAGGTGTGGGATTTTCTAAAGAACTGCCTGGATCTCTTTGATATTCTGGTTTAGATTCATAGCACACATGAAGGAAAAACATATTTTGTATTCAATTTTGAATTGTTTCTTTGGTTGTATTTAGATGCTTACCTACATGGTAAAGTGCTGTTATTTTTAAACTTAACACTTTGGGTTTTTACTTGTTTGTTTTAAGAACTGCTTTCTGAAGCCAGTTTCCAAGAAGCTCTTCAGGAAAGCATCCCTGACATTCAAGCGCAGGAGTGGGTGCCCCTGTGGCTACTGCGGTACTCCGTCATTGTTAAAAGCAGAGGAATTATCAAATCCAAAGGCTACATTTTACAAGCTAAAAGAAGGGGTTCTTAACTACGACTTAGGATCGTAACCTACTGACTTGTATTTTCCTTGGATATAAGATAAAATTGAGATGTATAAAAAATCAGTTACTGTCTGTAAATGGTGTCATGGAGGCCGATATTCTTCAGTTATATTTGACAATATGTTATCTGTCAAGTTTTGAATACTTTTCTTGCCTCCGTATCAGTTCACTCACATGTTTTCATTAAACTATTGTTTTCTAATTGAAATTGTCTATAAAGAAAATACTTGCAATATATTTTTCCTTTATTTTTATGACTAATAGAAATCAAGAAAAATTGTTGTTAGATATATTTTGGGCCTAGGTATCAGGGTAATGTATATACATATTTTTTATTTCCAAAAATTAATTAATGGCTTCTTATTCTAGAGTGTAACTAAGCAATTTAATTACAATTGTAAAAACTGAAATACTGGAAGATATTTTTTCTGTTATTGATAAGATGATTATACCCCAGAGTAACTGGAGTAGCTGGGATCTACTAGTAGGGTAAGTAAAATTCGTTTCTTCAATACGTGGATGAAAACTTAAACTTAACTGTCCTAGCTTGTAATTTACCTATAATGATTTAATCTTCAATTGTTGTGCCGTATTTTCCTTGCTATTATTTCCAAGACAAACCAAAGTAAATCTGAAAAAGACCAGAAGCTTTGAAATTGTTATTTGGGGGTTTTATAAAAGCAACTGTAATCTCCTGATTCTTTTTAATACTTGATCCATCCTTAATATTTTGCTGTTCGTTCAAGAGTATTCAATAAGTATTGAGTGTTTACCATGTGCTGGGCTCTGTGGGCTCTGGGGAGAAGGAGGGCACAGAGAGTCAGAATCAGTTGAGTAAAATATGTAATATTTGCTCCCCACTAATGACTAACTTGGAGGGACTAACAGCCAGAAAAGGAGTGAAAAACATCTTTAATTCAAGGACAACATTGTCTATTTAGACAACTTTTTTTGAGACACAGTCTTAACTGTATTTAAAAGCAAAATGAGGGGCACCTGGGTGGCTCAGTGGGTTAAAGCCTCTGCCTCTGCCTTCGGCTCAGGTCATGATCTCAGGGTCCTGGGATCAAGCCCTGCATCAGGTTCTCTGCTCAGTGGGGAGCCTGCTTCCCCCTCTCTCTGCCTGCCTGCCTCTCTGCCTACTTGTGATCTCTCTCTCTGTCAAATAAATAAATAACATCTTTAAAAAAAAATTTAAAAAATAAAAGCAAAATGATATAATCAAAACTTTAGAACTAGGAGAGTTTATAGATTATTTATTTTAATTCTTTATTAGTTTAAGAACCAGAAAATAGCAAATAAATAAGGTGTGGCCTTTGATATAGACTAGAGGTCTCCTTAGTTCTGTAAATTTGTATCTGTAACTCAAATAGTTTGAAAAGTTCTTCAAAAATCTCTTGAATGTCAATCAGTACTTTTAAACCATGTGTCTTAATACATGATTTAAAAAAAACAAACAAACTATAGGGCGCCTGGGTGGCTAAGTCGGTTAAGCATCTGCCTTTGGCTCAGGTCATGATCCCAAGGTCCTGAGATTGAACCCTGCATCAGGCTCCCTACTCAGCAGTGAGTCTGCTTCTCCCTCTGCCCCTCTCCCCCTGCTCATGCTCTCTCTCACTCTCTTGCTCTCTCTCGCTCTTGAATAAATAAAATCTTAAAAAAATAATGTATAAAACTAATTTTGCCCAAGTTTTTTCAACTTAAAAGAAAAGTGGTTCCATATTCAAAGTAGATACACTAGGGGCGCCTGGGTGGTGCAGTTGGTTAAGTGTCAGAGTCTTGGTTTGGCTCAGGTCATGATCTCAGGGTCATGAGATCAAGCCCCACATAGGACTCTGTCTCTCAGTGCCAGAGTCTGCTTGGGATTCCCTCTTTCCCTCTCCCTCTGCCCCAGTGCCTGTGGGTGTGCGTGGGACGGGGGTGCTCTCTCGCTCTCTCTTAAATAAATAGATCTTAAAAAAAAAAGTAAATACACCAGATTATTCCTATCCTAAATAAGATTTTGTCATTTACTGGTTGGATAATTTGATCATTAAAATTGTAACATGAAATCAACTGATTTACTTGCTTAAAAAAATTCATTTAGACTTAGACCTTCCTAAAGCCTTATATAGCTTTTATGTTAATTGTATGTAATGTTATTGAATGCATATGGTTAACTTTTTTATTTGGAGTTGTGTAACATTTTTTTCATACAACGTAAGTCTTTAAACAAATGCTCATTTTAATTTAAGCCTAAATAGTGAATTGGTCAAGATATTTTAAGAGGGAACTTTATATCACATTTATTGCTTTTTAAAACCCTAGACTTATAAAAGTGGATTGTTTGAAAGGTTGTTTTGAAAACGAAACAAAACAAAACAAAACCCTAAGTTACTAATTGATCCATACCTCTCTTCTCTTGACAAAGAAGCAAGATTATAGATTGATTTTGTGAAGGGGATCATGTGTGTATGGAATTTTAAAATGAGTTTTTTATTTGTTTCACTTCTGTACCTTTAATTTCTGTTATCAAATAACCATTTTTTAAAAAATGATTTTTCAAGGCTTGACAATTTTCCAAGCTTGTGTTCACATCTTTTTTTTTTTTTGTAAACTATCAAAATATAGTGAATGCTTTCCAAATATTTAAGGACTTAATGTTTAAAAAGCCTTAAAATAAGGAATAGTAATACTACCAAATAATTGCTTAAAGTTGAAAGCTAAGTTATCAGTAGTGTATATAACAGATATGTTTTCTGGGGAGAGGTGTATCCAATGACTCAAGGTAGAAAGAATTTATATAATTGGGATTTTTTTTTTCCAGTAAACATGAAAAGAAGCTACAGTCTATTACATTTCCAAAATACACTGGAGCCTTACATTAACACAATGTACTGTAACTTAGAATTTGTTCTGTGATGAGTCTATCTTATATTCTCATCCAAGAAGCTGTAGTCACCAGAAGGACCAAGATGTCTTATAAAATATGTTCACATGGTGTAAATTCTGCAGACCACATTGTGCCAGTTCTCTAGTGGAGTATCCATTTAGGGATAGCCAGTGCTAAATTGGATCATAAATAGCTAATAATTTTTCTGTTCTCAAAGAAGATCATTTAAACAGCTATGTGTAGAATGGAAAATAAAGTTACTGTATTTTGAATGAATCGTCAGGCTTTTTCCTACCAGAGCTAACTAGTAACTCAGTTTTCTGTAATAAAAGGTCTAAGATTCATTTAATCACATCTCATTTTTGAACAGATTTTCTTCCAACTTTTCCACCCAGCATTTTCAGTATTGGGGGAATGAAATGACCTACAGTTCATCTCTCTGCTGATTGTACATTTAGAGAAATTTGAAGTTGTTTTAATGAGAATTTAAACCTTTTCATAATCAAATATACCAACTTATGATCCTGAACATATTTTTTAAAGTTAACTTCCTAATGTACCAGAACTTGTACCTATCATTTCCCCATAAAGTTGTTGATGGGATATGTCATATTTTTGAAAACTATGTAACATAACTTTAATATTTTTTATAGTTTTCAGAATTAGAAATACACTTAGGACAGGAAAATGTTTTCCTTAGATAATTCTACTTTTATGTGTCTATAATGGTGTATTATAAATTACAGGCAAAATATAAAGCATTAATAAATATTTATCATAGTCTTTAATTTCACCTATATTATGAGTCTTATGAATTACCTAATTAAAATAAAGTGTGTTGTATATTGTTTGAGTTGTTGGAATAGTTGAAAGCATCCTGGAGTATTATATTGATTTTGACCTATTTGAACTCAAATTGAGTATGATTTGAAAATAAATTATGAGTAATTTTTAAATATTCAAGCCATAAAGCTATTCATGTATTCATTCATTCATTCATTCAAAGATTTATCAAATGCCTACTATATGCCAGCCACTTTGTAAAGTATTAGCAGACAGACACAAATAACAAAGAACCTCTGTCTTCAAGGAGCATTTAGTATATGTGGTGGGAGAGAGATCTGTACACGAACAAGAGCAGTAGAATCCATCTGTTAATGATCAAAGTGGGGAAAAGGGATTGGGGGCATATAGAAGGAAGTGGGACTAGGGAATATCTATTGCGAGGAGGCTCCCTTGAAGAAATTAGCCTCAGAGTAGGATGAGACAATGAGTGGATATTCTGACAGAGACCTTTGTTTGCCTTGTTTGTAAATAGGCTTTTACTGAATGATGAACAATTTATATGTAAACTTTAGAAATTCAGTGAAAACACTTTCTTAAAGAGCTTGCCCTTACAGATATAAAGGAATCGCTTCTGTTGAGACAAGAGTAAGTAAAGTTGGAAATGTAATATTTTACCTTAAAAAAAAAAAAAAGCTAAAACTTGTCCATATCTCCCCAAATAGAATATGACTGTAATAGTCTCACTACCAGAAAAGCCAAACAAAACTTTAATATGTATCTCTCAACAATGAATAAATGTATAAAATGTCATACAAGATTTTTATGTGTTTGTTGGTCCTTTATTTTGAAAGGTTCATGTTTTACATTACTGTGACTCAGCTCTGTTTTTCTTTTTTTCGTCACTGTTGATTCTTGCATCCTACTCCATTTAAGTTTGCTTTTTTCTTAAGTGTGTCATTAGTAATTCTTTCACTGAAGGTCTTTGAGCACAGTAAACTTCCTAGGTCTGTTTGCCTGAAAATGTCTACATTTTGTTCTCAATCTTAAATGATCACTTGACATTATGGAATTCTAAGTTTCCAAATACTTTCCCTGAGCAATTTGAAGATAATATTCTATTGATTTCCAGCATATATATTCTTCCTGATAAAACTCTCAATTCCTTCCCTAGGAGGAAATGTCTTTTTTTTTTTTTAGCTGAAAATTTCATCTTACTTTGTTGTGTATGGAATTAGAACAAGCAGGAAAATTAAAAGTGGCTGCAAAGCTTTTTGATAACAAAAAAACATAAAAAAAAATGATAACTGGATTTAATCAAAATTTAATTATTCTGTCCCTCAAAAGACACTTAGGAAAGTGAAAATACAAGCCACAGACTGGGGGAAAATATTTCCAGTATATATTTCTGATGAAAAATAAGGCATGATCAATTTGTTTTTAAATTGCACTTCAAAGGACACTGTCAAGAAAGTGAAGAGACACCCTACAGGAGGAGAGAAAAAAATTGTAAATTATGTCTATAATAGTCTTATATTCAGATTGCATAAAGAACTATAACTTCATAATAAGACAACCCAATAAAAAATAGGCAAAAGGTTAGAACAGATTTTTCTCCAACGATAACATATGAATAGACATAACAAGTGCTTAACATCATTATCAGGGAAATGCAATTTGAAGCCACAAGGAAATATCACTAGAATACAAAATAGCTACAGTTTTAAAAGACTGACAATACCAAGTGTTGACAAGGATGTGGAGCAAGCAGGACTCTCATATTGCTGGTGGGAATGTAAAATGGTATGACTACTGTGGACAATACCTTGGCATTTCTTACAAAATTCAGTGTTCACTTACCATATGGCCAAGCAATTATTCTCCTAGGTATTTACTCAACAGATGTCCAAAAAGGACATATATAAATCTATATAGCACTTTATTCATAATAGCTGAACACTGGAAACCATGCAAATGCTATTAAAGGTTGAATGGATAAGTGAACTGTATTATAATCATACAGTGGATACTAAGCAATAAAAATTATATATAGTAACAGATGAATCTCAGATACATGCTGAGTGGAAGAAGCTAGACATGAAAGAGCAGACAAAATTATTTGATAATGACATTTATTGCTGTTTCTGGGTACCTTAAGGTGTCTCAAAAGGTTGCAAAGTGTCTGCTGAGATTACAGTCTCACCTATAAGCTTGATTGAGGTGGATCTACTTCGAAGCTCGTTCATATGGTTGTTGGCTGGACTGAGTTCCTTGTTGGCTATAGGCCAAGAGGCCGCCCTCATTTCCTTGACACATGGCCCTCTCCATAGGACAGCTCATAACATGCGACTAGATTCCCACAGAATGAACAGGTGAGAAGGGGGCAAGATGGAAGCCAGCTTTTTTGGCAACCTAATCATGAAAGGGATAGCCATCATTTTTGACATTCTTTTCATTATCACCAGGTCAAGCCCCCACCGAGGGCTTGAAACGGGAGATGGGATCACTGGGGACCATCTTACAAGCCAAACTTTAATGTTTTACATGTAATAATGTGGAATAACTACAAGTAGTATTTTTAGAAGGCTCATGAACTAAAACTCTCATCTTTTGATTAATGCCTGAAATTTCAGGGAGAGATTCAAACCTTCAGTTTAAGGGTTTAACTAGTAAAATATTGACTCTCAAGGGAGAGTTTCCCTTTGGGCCTGAGTGATAACTACTGTATTTTCATACAATATTTACCTAAAATTTGATATTTGCCCTAAGTCTACATTGGGTAGAGAGTGGTCGCAAAAAGGTAGAAATGGAAACAGGGAAGACCTGGTGAGCCCACAGAAAACAAAAACAGAACACGTTGCAGTTTTGCCTATTATCAGCCAACCTGTTTACAGTAGACCAGCTCGGTCTTCTCAGATTATGAATATATACTGACATTTTAATTTTTGTATTTTGTTTCTTGTTAATGTTTGGGAGTTTTTGTTCTACTTGAAAGTGGCCATGCTTGCAAGTGAATACTACACATTGATTTTCTAATATTCCCCAATTTTCTATACCCATTCTTGTGATCTCAATTTCATTTTCATATATTTGCTGTTAAAGTTGTAGAGTTAATGAGTTAATGAACATAACTCCAAGTTTCACTTTCCTTCCTCTACATCAATTCTACCTTCTCTTGAAATCTAACCTGTTTGGGGTGCCTGGGTGGCTCAGTGGGTTAAAGGCTTTGTCTTCAGCTCAGGTCATGATCTCAGGGTCCTGGGATCGAGCCCATATGGGGTTCTCTGCCCAGCGGGGAGCCTGCTTCCCCCTCTCTCTCTGCCTGCCTCTCTGCCTACTTGTGATCTCTGTCAAATACATAAAATCTTTAAAAAAAGAAAAAAAAAGAAATCTAACCTGTTTTATGTTCCTCCTCTTACATAGTCTCCTTACTACATGGCCATACTAAAATTCCTTCTTTGAGGTGCCTAGGTGGCTCAGTGGGTTAAAGCGTCTGCCTTCAGCTCAGGTCATGATCTCAGGGTCCTGGGATTGAGTTTCGAGTTAGGCTCCCTGCTCAGTGGGAAGCCTGCTTTTTCCCTCTCACTCTGCCTCTCCTCACTACTCATTTTCTCTCTCTCTCTCCCTCTCTCTCAAATATATAATGTTTAAAAAAAAAAATAATAAGGGGCACCTGGGTGGCTCACTGGGTTAAGCCTCTGCCTTGGGCTCAGGTCATGATCTCAGGGTCCTGGGATCGGGCCCGCATCGGGCTCTGCTCAGCAGGGAGGCTGCTTTCCCCTCTCCCTCTGCCTGCCTCTTTGTCTCCTTGTGATCTCTTCCTGTCGAATAAATAAATAAGATCTTTAAAAAATAAGATTCCTTCTTTTTGTTCCTTACCACATTCCCCACAAGGGTCAATCTAAACCTTTTTCCATCCCTCTAATCAGATGAATCTTCTATTTACAGAGAAGATTGAGGTTATCCATCCAAAAGCCTCTCTTTTCTTCCCCCCACTTTTATTTCCTTGCATTTACATTCTCTACCTCAAATAGTAACTCTTCCCTCCTGCCTCAAAGAGAAAGGAGCATTCTTCTGTGGCTAACTCCATCTTTGTTTTTTTTATTCCATTCTTCATTTTGATTTGGCTCAGCTGCAATAACAGAAAATCCCCAAATAACAGTGACTTTAAGACGGGTGTTGTAAGTGATGAATCACTAAATTCTACATCCGACACTAATATTGTACTGTATGTTAACTAACTGGAATTTAAATAGAAATTAGGGGTAGGGGGAAGACAGGTGTTTCAGGTGAAACAGATCTAGAAGTGGGCTGTTGAGGATAGGGCAGCTCCATCAGTTGTCAGGGACTCATGTTTTCTTTTTCACTGCTCTGCCATCCCTAAAGTGTGGCCCTTATCTTCATTGCAAACTTGCTGCTTGAAACCTGAAGAGTACAGCATTCCAGGGAGAAAAATGAAGTTAAAGAAGGTAGGAAGGATCTCCTCTTTTCCTATGTCCCTAAAGAGCTACACAACAATTTATACTAATTGGCCAAAATTTAGTCAGTCCCATTTGGCTGCAAGGGAAGCTACCGAAAGGACCTATAATTGGGTGACCATGTGCCCAATGAAAAACCTGTGCTTCCTGACGATAAGAAAAAAACTGGTTTTCTGTTATATAGATTTGGTGAAGAACTCATCCTTTCTCACCAACAATATTCCTTTCCATTCCCTTCAAATATATTCTAACTCACCATAGGTCATCCTAAAAGAATACCAAACACCTTCTTTTGATTCCGGTCATTCCCGTCACTTAAAAAAAAAAAAATTATCGTTCTCCTTTAAAATTTAACATTTCTTCTATTCCGCTTATTTCTGATCCGTAACCATCTCACCTTTAAATTAGATAGCTTCCTAGTATCTGAGTTTCTGGAACATTTAACAAACACATCTTTACCCCAACCGAGTCTTTCGACTTTATTTATTAATAAAAAATTAAACTAATATTTAATTTCACGAATAAGGCAAGAGTATGTCGTTAGCAAAAAAAAAAAAATTATAAATAATGCAAACGCCTCCTTCAGTCACACCCATGACTACAGTAAGAACAAACATTTGAGAGGATGGTTGAAATTGGAAAGAAGATGCTATTTTCCAATTCGTTTCTGTGAAACCCGGACGAGGGCCCTCCGTCACTGCGGGTTCGCCGCCCCCACGACTCTCTCCGCCAGAGCCCGGTGGCTCCGACTTCCCCCAGCCATGGAGGGAACGCTAGAAAGCGTGGCCTTGGGAATCCCAAGGGCCGGAGGCCGGTGCGAGATTCTCGTTAGTTCCGGGATCCTCGCGGAAAACGCGAGCGAGACGCTTCTTTGACGCATTTCCGGTGCGCCGGAACAGGGGCAGGCTGGGTGGCCGAGAGTCGGGAGGATGGTGGTGACCAGGTCCGGGAGGCCTCAGGCCACCGTCCAAGCCACGCTGGCTGAAGACCTCCCGCAGAAGGTAGGAGATCTCAGAGCGCCCTCACTTCTGCCGCTGCTTCTTCACAGAGCGGCGCTTAGGGTGGCAGGGCGGCGCGAAGGTGTGGCGGGAAGGGACCGGGCTTGTCGCGCGCGCTGCCGTGTCAGACCCAGTGCTAAGCCCGTAGCTTCCTCTTCAGCCCTCGCTACGGTCGTTTAAGACAGCCCTTGGCCCGGAACATAGAGGTCAGTTAACTTGATTTGGGTAGTTCACCTTCGAAATGGCAGATGCACAGCTGAGGTCTTTTAACCTGTTAAAACCGTACGAAGGAGGCTTAATTTCGGCTACGAAGTGTGAGTCTGATTATAATTAGCAGGGTTGAAGAGGATACCGTTGTCACGTGGGGAGCTGGTAGTGGCCCCGCAGTACTTTATTCTGGAGTGGGGAAGGGCTGCAGTGACGCCTCCTGGTGGCTATCAGTGGCTCTGGCCATCCGCTGGCTCTGATTTTGCAACAGAGGGAATAGAACGTTAATTCATTTATGTATGTAAAGGTAAGGGCAGCGACTGATTCCGTTGGTGTGTGTGTGTTCCTAAACACACATCTGTGCTCAAAGTTAACATTTCCTCTCTCTTTCCCTGACTGTGTGTGGAAATGTAGGTCTACCAAGCATATTTGGTATTTGATACTAACTACCGTGCAGAAAATTTTCTTTTCAATTAATTGTTTTGCTCCCTGAAATTAGATCTAGGTCTTGGGTGAGGTGAGTGAGGCAGGGTCCTGCAAATGCAGTCAGGTCCAGTATATTTTCTTTGTTTTTATTGTTAAAAATCATGGGTACTGGGTGGTTGTGAGGCAGGGCCTTGCAAATGCAGTGTTAGATCCAGTATTTAGTGTTTTAAGTTGTGGGTTTTTTTTTTTAATGGATGGTGGTGGTGGTTTGTATTAATCTTGCTTCCTGAGTTTTTTAGTACCGTACCCTCTTAAAGTGTACTCCTGAGAGGAGTGCCCTAGTTCCAGTCCTGTCTAAATCATAGTGTATTTATTCTGGCTTACAGAATTCTGCTAAAAGAATTCACGCACCTCCGAAAGGCAGGAAGGAATGTCTACCTGTTGACCCAACTACTGCTGAATCACAGACTACTAGGAAACAAAGTCCAGTCTCTAGAACTCCTAAAACCAAAAAGAGAAAGAGCGAAACTACAGTCTCATTATCTGAAATGAACAAACCATCTATTGATGGAGAGATCTCTGAGGCAGAGTCCAATTGTTCTTCTGTGTGTGAACTCCAGGATCCCATTTTAAGAGTAACTAGGAGACGGCGGATCTTAGTTGCATGCACCCCAGTATCCAGTGTTCGGAAAAGGCTGAAAATAACTACTATAAATCAGTCTCATATTGAAGAAGACGATGGTGACTCTGAAGCTGAATCGCATGTCTCAGGTATTTCTAGAATTGTGCCGCCCACAATAACGACAAGTACCAGAAGAATTAAGGCTAAATCTGTAAGAGACTCAAGCCAAGAATTACATGCAGAAGCTATTTCTGATGCTGAGTCATCATACTCAGACATTTCTTCATTTTCTGGAGTTGCACCTATGAGAACGAGAAGTATGCAAAAGAAATTACACGGACAAACTGAAGAGAAAGATACTGATATTGTGTCAGAAAATGAAAAGCAAATCATAAATATGAATTTGAATTTCGAGGATTCAGATACCAGACAAACACCCTGTTTACTAGTAAGATCTCTTTCTCAGATAAATAAGCCAAATTTCTATAATAGTGAAATGTATAATGATTTCGATGATGATTCCTTCCACAGAAATGCAGAGAAAAAACAAACAGTGCAAAAACACCAATGTTTTAATATAAGAGAGGAGGAAAAGGCCATTGTTGCACCTCTCAAAGAAATTACAAAGCAGAATTGTAAGAATTTAGATGAAGAAGCCAAGGGAATAGTAGATGAGGAAGAAGAAGTAAATAAGAAAAATTCTCAGTTGGAGAGCCTTTCTGAACCTCAGGACACTGGCATTCAACTGTTAATTTCTCAAAGGCATTCAACCCCCCAAAATAATAAGACCATGTCAGAGCCCTCAAATCTGAAGTGTGAGGCTATAATGAAATCATTAGCTCAAACATTTGCAGTGGTAGAAGTAGACAGGTGGAATGAAGAGAGAAAGAGCACCGTAAAAACAAGTGACTTGACGGAATTTGTTGATGGTGGTAGTGATGAAGAAGAGTGCACAATTACAGATATCGGCGAAGATAAGAATGAAGAAAGGGATGTAGATTCTGAGTGTGAAAACAAACTATTCAAGTCTGAGCTCCACACATCCCTGGACAAAGGTGATTCTGTTTTATTAGTTCTCAGCAGTGATGAAAGCCAGCAGTCTGAAAATAGTGAGAATGAAGAGGACACGGTGTGTTTTGTTGAAAATAATGGTCAAAAGGAATCACTAAATGGAGAATCGGAAAATATGTCCTGTGACGATGCATTGTTTGTAATTGACACAACTCCTGGATTGAGTACTGATAAACATTTTTACTTGGATGAGGGAGACAAGGCAAGTGAAGTTGCCACTGAGGAAGAAAAAGAGGAGGAAGAGGATGAAAAAAGTGAAGAACCATCAGACCATGACAGAAACAAAGATAGTGAGTTTAGTGATGAAGACGACTTACTAAATAGCACAAAGTCTAAACTGTAAGTTTTACCTTTATTTTTAAAAGTAAGTTTTTGATACATATTTCAAGTGGCTGATTTATCATAAAAATATAAAATATTAGAAAACGTGGAAATGGATGGGACACCTGGGTGGCTCAGTGGGTTAAAACCTCTGCCTTCAGCTCAGGTCATGATCTCAAGGTCATGGGATCAAGCCCAGCATCAGGCTTTCTGCTCAGGAAGGAGCCTGCTTCCCCCTCTCTCTGCCTGCCTCTGCCTACTTGTGATCTCTCTCTTTCTCTCTGTCAAATAAATAAATAAAATCTTAAAAAAAAAAAAAAAAGGAAATTGAGAAAACTACTGCCTTGGGTTCTTTATGGAAGAGCTCTTTTATCCAGCATTTCCCTAGTCTGTGGGTGCCTTTGTTAGTCATATTTCTCCCACCAGTGATCTATTCAAAATCATCTGTTAAGATTTTCCTGCATGATTGTTAAGAGCAACATAAAAGGGAAGGAAAGGAACTTTTATTTTTTCTCTATGCTAATTGTAGAGAAGTTGAAAAATAGGGAAAAGCTAGAAAAAAATAATCACCTATAATCCTGTCTAGCACCCATTGAAAAGTGCTGACTTTTGGGGCTATTTCTTTAGTTTCTTTTTTTCTGTTTTAAATTTGTTTTTCTTAGGCACAGGGCTCCAGTGGCCCTGTATCCACTGGAAATACATCCTTGGCAAGCGTCTATACATTAACAGATGCCCGGTTTTCACTCTAAACCAATGAAATAAATCTCTGAAGCTAGCCTCAAGCATACTTATTTTTTAAAAGCCACAGTCTCCCCCAGGATAATTCTAATGTACCTTTAGGGTTGAGAATTACTGCTAAACCACTGCAGTAGAATAATTTCACTTCCCAGTATAGGTTGATCAAAGCTTTCAACTGCTCAGTTTATATGAATAATTAGGGAAGAAAGTAACTGTATTTGCTCATAAAAAGGACCTTTCGGTAATATAAAAGTAGAACTTCTTACTACATAAATATAGCAGTAGCACAGACCCAACTGATTTGTTAGATAGGGGGTATGACTTCTGTATTTTTGAAAATCTCCCGTGAGAAATACAGATGTTCACTGCTGGTTAAAACTCACTGATTTAGAGGCACCACCAGATGCCCTTATCCAGAAAAACATTCTAAGTTTGGATAACCTGGAAGTTCAGAACCTGTCTTTCCAATTGGTTTTAGAGATGGAGGTATGTACGTTTGTTAACTCACCACCTATATATGAAGTTGAGCTAAATTGCCAGATGTATCTCCTCTTCTCTGCAGTTCTTGTTTATGAAGTCTACTGGCATATTATATAGTCTTAATCCTCTTTAAGTTAATCTGAGGAATAGATTTAGATGTGTTCCCAAAAAACTTTTCATTCATTATTTATCCTGGAATTTTCTTCTAAATGATTTTGTTAGATTTAAAATGTGTTTCAGGTTTCCAGAAACTCTATTGTAAAAATAAGATTTTTTTTTTGTCATTGGCAGTAAAAGGGGAGAAGAAAAAAGTGATTTTTAAAAATACAGTATCAGTTGTTTCCAATTTGATGTGATCTTTAAGTGATCATTCTCTTTCAGTCTAAAGTTGACAAGCAGCAGCATAGACCCTGGTATGAGTATCAAGCAGTTGGGTGGTTTGTATATTAATTTCAATGCAGACAGACTACAGTCGAACAAGAGAACCCTAACACAGATCAAGGAGAAAAAGAAAAACGAGGTAAGTTATATAGAGTGTCCTGTTGGTTTTCATAGAACTAACCAATCACTTCTAGACATGATTAGTCCTTGGTAAGAGACTTATTTTCCCGCAGTGAAACCACATTAGCCTACTGTGCTTCTTTTTTCCCTCTCAAAGTCCTAAATATAAAAGAAAACTCTTGAAAAATAATTAATACAGGGTCAGCATTCCTCTTGCACGTGCCAGTTATCCTAGGGGCTGTGTTTTCTTTTCTTTTCTTGCTTTATTTTTAGTTCATAAGAGTTTTGGATGCTGATCAGAATCTGAAAACTGTGAGTGCCACTTCCGCCCCACCAGGAAAAATATACATGTCTACATATGCATAAAATTGTACATATAATTTCAGAAGGGAATTACAGGGTAGGTAACCTCATCCAAACCCTCAGCTTGTCACATGGCATGGCTTCCTCAAATCTCTATTCTCTAGCCTTACTGTCCCTCCGGGTCTTTAAATCCTGTTGTGCCTGGTGACTGTTTATTCAGATGTGCTCGGGCACTTGACCTCCCTAATTGCCCTTGTTCACCTCCCTGCCTGAATCAGCTACTTCTTTAGTATCATCTGGCCTGATTAATAATGCCAAACTCTTTTCATTTTGCAGTCAATCACTGAACCTAGCGGATGCTTTGCTTACATACTCTACTTTGTTCCTTCCTTTTCACCCACTGTCACTGGCGAGTGCAGGCCTTTATTTTTCATCTAGACTTCTGTAGTAGCCTCCTTACTCTTTTCTCCAAGCCACCCTTTATCTTTTGATAGATTTCGATTTTTAAAAACAAAAAAGGGTACCTGGCTGGCTCAGTCAGACGAGCATGTGAATCTTGTTCTCTAAGTTGTGAGTTAGGGCCCCATGTTGAGGGTACATACGACTTCAAAATGAAATGAAATACAAACTTGACTATGATATTATCTTAAGTCCCTTAGAACATTCAAGGTGCTTCTGCTCCTTCAGCTCTGTGTTCTCCACCACCTTCTGTGCATACTTGTGATTATTTCTGTAAGATTCCAAAATGCACCACTTAAATTTTGACAGGTAGTGCTAAATTGCCTTGCATTCAAGTAATAATTAAGTTCTACCACAGTTAATCAGTGCCCTTTTTCTTTACATTGACACCAGCACTGGGTATTATCTTTTAGTGTGTTACTGTTGCCTCATGGCTATTCTCATTTGCCGTTAATCAGCTTTTTGTGTATTTATTAGCTATGTATAAGTGTTCTTTGGGAGATGCCTATACTTTTTGGGGTTCTTTTTAATAGCTGTTATGCACTAACGTTTTTCTTCTGACAGTTAAGTCTCCATCAAACCTTTTTCCATTGAATACTGTAAACATCATCTCTGCACACTTGTGATTTTTCTGTACGATTCCAAAAATGCATCCCTTAAAAATGAAAAAGAATGAAGTTGATCTATGTGTGAATTGATATTGAAAGAACATCTAAGGTATATTGTTGAATCACAAAAAGCAGATTTATCTAGATAGATGTATAGGTTTAATCGTATCTGTATCACTGTATATATTAATAATAGAGTCTTCTCAGATCAGAAGAAACTGTTTTACCAACATCAGGAGAACTTATTAAAGACTAGTTAGCATTGTTTGTTTTCAGAGATTCCAAGAGCCATTATGGTATTTGTTCCTGTTGACTTTATTTTCCAGTTGTTTAGTTATAAGCCAATAAATACAAGTTAGACACATTAATGTAAATCTGATATGTGTTGATTCAGTTTAGAAAAAGAAATTTAATGAAGTCTCCTAAAATAATCCTTCAGTTTGCCTTCTAAAGCATTTTTATTATGATATAATTTACAGACTTAACGACCAAAACAACTTTGCAATAGTATGTTTGTGTATAAAGAGGGTTGATAAATTTATTTTATTTATTTATTTATTTATTTATTTTAATTTTTATTAACATATAATGTATTATTTGCCCCAGGGTACATGTCTGTGAATCTTCGGGCTTACACATTTCACAGCACTTAACAGCACATACCCTCCCCATTGTCCACAACCCAGCCACCCTATCCCTACCCCACCACCCCCCCCCCCAGCCACCCTTAGTTCATTTCTTGAGTCTAGGAGTCTCTTATGGTTTGTCTCCCTCCCCATGAGGGTTGATAAATTTAGAATAGTCTTAAGTGTGGGAGATATTTCTCTTATAAGGCAAAAGATGTTGGAAAAAATTATATGATATTCTCATGTTTAAAACCACTGTAATATTTTATAGCTTTTGAAGAAAGCCGTCATTACTCCTGACTTTGAAAAAAACTACTGTGTCCCACCATATAGTGAATCAAAGCATCAACTTCAGAAAAAACGCAGAGTAAGTATAGTGACCCTCATTATTTAAATTATTGAGGTGTGTTTGACTGTATACATTCAGCTTATACAACGTGGCTGTATAATTTAAAAATATGTATTTTCGGAGCACCTGCCTGGCATATTCAGTAAAGCATGCAACTCTTGATCTCGGGGTTTTGAGTTCTAGCCCCACATTGGGTGTAGAGATTACTTTAAAAAATAAAATTAAAAAAATAATAATAAAATCTTTAAAAAAACCACATATTTGCAAAGAAAGTTATCACAAATTTAAGGGCCCAGAAAGTACAGTTCCATAAACAACTTTTTTTTTTTTTTTTTTTAGATTTATTTATTTGACAGAGCAGGCGAGAGAGGGAACACAAGCAGGGGGAGTGGGAGAAGGAGCAGCAGGCTTCCCACAGAGCAGAGAGCCCGATGTGGGGCTCGATCCCAAGACCCTGGGATCATGACCTGAGCTGAAGGCAGATGCTTAAGTGACTGAGCCACCCAGGGACCCCCATAAACATGTTTTATATAGATTTTCATAAAGTGAAAGTGCACCAAGTTGTGCACATAGAGAATAGCTTTTTTTTTCTTCTTTCTTAAGAACATTGACAGCAAGCATATAAGTTCACTGTCCACACTTCTTGGCTTATAGTACTATTCACCAAGAGCTAAGGGCTCCATTGCAGGCCTTTGTAGGGAGCTTAATGTAGCCACCTAAAAACCCGGGTGTCTATAGTCTGCCCAATGAGAGGGTAGGAAACTCTTCTTTTGTAAAAATAGGGGGTTTCCGTCTGCCATTTCAACTAATAAGTGTAAAGAAGTTATCAAGAGAGTTTGAAGGAAATTTGAGGGTAGTGCCCCAGGTAATGTCTCATCACTAATATGGAGCATGCTGACACATGGTAGACACTCCATAATATTGTATGAATGAATTAAAATTAAGTAAATAACTTGCTAGGAGTTTTCCAAAATGTAAATTTTTAAAAAAAATTTTAGAAATAATACAGATTTCTGGACTTGTTGGAGTGAATTTGAGTCACCTTGGTGACTGAATAAAGTTGTTAATATTTACATATAAGCTCCAGAAGTGAAAGTGTTTTCATACATTATCTCTTGTGTAGTCTGTATTGCACAGTAAAAATTGAAGCTATGTTTTGTTCTCCCAGGAGGTCAGCAGTTTTTTGTTTTGTTTTGTTTTTTTTAAAGATTTTATTTTACTTGAGAGAAGGATAGAGTACAAGCTGGGGGAGCAGCAGCAAGAGAGGGAGAGGCAGACTCCCCGCTGAGCAGGGAGCTGACGCTGGGCTGGATCTCAGGACCCCAGGCTCATGACCTGAGTTAAGGCAGACACTTAACCAGCTGAGCGACCCAGGCACCCTTGCAAATCACCAGTTCTTACTAAGATTAAAAAAATAAATTTTAAGGAGCACTCATTTATGAAATTGATAATACTATGCCTAATTTACGAAAGAGAACACTTAATGTGATTTAATTTCTTTTATGGAAAGTGAATCTGGGGACTAATACATTCTGTTAAGTAACCTCATTTGTTTGTAATTCATGAAGCTTTTTGTATATGTAATTTTGGAGAGAATGAGTGTTTATACATTGCTTATTAAAGTTAGAATTTTCTGTTTAATTATTTTTGAAATCTGAATTTCAGAAAGAACGACAGAAAACAGCAGGTGATGGCTGGTTTGGTATGAAAGCTCCAGAATTGACAGATGAACTAAAAAATGATCTTAAAGCACTGAAGATGAGAGCTAGCATGGACCCAAAAAGGTTTTATAAGAAAAATGATAGGGATGGCTTCCCCAAGTACTTCCAGGTATGAAACAGTAATGGCAGCGATGTTCTGTAAATTTTAGTTTGGAAAGCACTGTAGTGTTCTTTCTGTTTACTCTTACCATAGGTGAATATTTATAGTGCACATCTGTTCATAATAATGAGCAGAACCCCATTCAGACAACCTTTTGGCCACCAGCTTAGTGGCGTTGCATGTAGAGAGAAGATGTTGCAGATGGTAACTAAGTTTCCAGGTCATACCTCTGAAAAAGTCTGGGAACCTCTAAGTTGTGTATACCACATATGAATAGTATTAGCCTAACCGCAAGACTCCTTACGTGATGGAAGAGGAAATAGGGAATCATTCGCACCAAACTCTTCTCCAGATAGAGGGGCTTCCCCAGGCAAATGCTGAAAATAAGTTAAAAGTTGGTTTTCAAAGTGTTTGCAGATGAAATTCCAGTTGATTCACCCTCTGGTAGCTGTCAACTTCCATTCTGTTCTTTCCTCTCACTACCTAAATTACTCCAATAGTCCTTCACCTCCAGGTCTCCTCTCCTTTCTGGTCTATCCTCTACATTGTACCCAGTTATCTGTTGTTTTTTAAAGAAGGCAGTCTGATATGAGGGAAAAAAAATAAAAAAAAAATTAAAAAGGCAGTTGGTTCATGATACACCTCTGCTCAGTGGTATCACAGATAACATTCGATGATACCTTCTGTGATTCTTTATAACCTGTAGGATAGAGTC
Source organism: Procyon lotor (assembly GCA_028646535.1). Lineage (NCBI taxonomy): Eukaryota > Metazoa > Chordata > Mammalia > Carnivora > Procyonidae > Procyon > Procyon lotor. The sequence goes on along the minus strand of CM053606.1, from coordinate 68,577,832 downwards.
TATAGGGTCTGCACTCAAGACAAGCTCCCTAGCTCTTCTGTCACGTAGCCTTCTTAAGCTCCAACACGCTTGGAGGAGCCTTGACCTAGAGTTGGTTACTTTTTTTAGGGCATCTATAGTGTTTTGTTCAGCATAGTAATTACTTTATGCTTTAATCTTTTAGTTACTTGTCTGTGGATTTTCCTTAAGACTATGGGCTCCTTACTGGCAGGGACCAGATATTCTTTGTCTTTATTTCCCAAACACTTAGCACAGTACCTGGCACAGAGTGGACACTAAATTTTACTTGGTTGAATGTATAAACAAATGCAGAGTGGTTCCTAAGAAGGTTCTATGCTGGTAGCATTTATGATGACCTAGGAGATAAGATAGGTATAGAGTAGAGTTTATGTGTCAATTTTATTAAATTGGGAGACTAAAAAAAGAATTTATATTCTCTGTCCCACTTTTCTAGTCACACTGTTCATCAAGAATTTACTGTCCTGCCTAGCACTAAATTATATAAAAGGATTTTTGGCTTTTCTATAAATTCTAATAAAGTGTCATTAGTAGGATGCAGTACCAATTGAATAGGTGACTTATTTTTGCTTTAAAAAATGGCAAAACTAACTTTAATACTGATACCATTTAAGTTGGGTTTTCCATTCCTCTCTATAAATATATTTTGTTAGAGCTACCCTGAAATATGAAAACAACTTAGCATTCAAGTATTGCATGACTTATTTCAATCAATTGCTCATAGATTGGAACCATTGTTGACAATCCAGCTGACTTCTACCATTCACGAATTCCCAAAAAACAAAGGAAGAGAACTATTGTGGAAGAATTGCTGGCTGATTCTGAGTTCAGAAGGTAAAGGAATTTATATTTCACTTTGTATTATGTATGTTTTCCTTTAGAATATACATAAACTTTAATAAATTTTCAGGTAATTTTTAGATGCCTTTAGCACAGTGTCTCAACAGCAGCACTATTTACATTTTGGATGGGATAATTCTTTATTAGAGGGAACTGTCCTCTATCCACTAGATGCCAGAAGCACCCCATCCCCAATTTGTGACAAAAATGATGGCTGAGGGGCACCTGGGTGACTCAGTTGATTAAGCGTCTGCCTCCAGCTTATGTCATGATCTCAGGGTCCTGAGATTGAGACCCACATGGAGCTCTGTGCTCAGCAGAGAGCCTGCTGCTCCCTCTACCTCTGCCTGCTGTTCTGCCTACTTGTGGTCTCTCTCCATCAAAGAACGAGAGAGAGAGAGAGAGAAAGAAATAAAAAAAAATGTGTGTGTGTGTGTGTGTGTATTTATGTATGTATAAATCATCAGAGGGGTGCCTGGGTGGCTCAGTGGGTCAGCTCAGGTCATGATCTCAGGGTCCTGGGATTGAGCCCCGCATTGGGCTTTCTGCTCAGCGGGGCATCTGCTTCCCCCTCTCTCTCTGCCTGCCTCTCTGCCTACTTGTGATCTTTCTCTCTCTGTCAAATAAAATCTTTAAGTAAATAAATAAAATAATCAGAAAAATAAAAAAAAATGACTGCCGACATTTCCAGATGTCCCCTGAGGGGCATAAGCATTCCTGGTTTAGAACCACTGCTTTAGATTCGAGCTTGAAAACATTTGACTGGTTAGAGGAGAATGAGCCTGCAAAGGAGACTAGGAAAGAATGGCTAAGAGGCCATTAAGAAAACCAGGATGGTATAGTGTCACAGAAGTCAAGGAAGGAGAATGTTTTGAGCAGATACAAACTGGAGGGAGTTAACAGGAATAAATGCTGCTGAGAAATCAAACTGGGTGATGGGCATTAAGGAGGGCACATGATGTAATGAGTACAACTGATGAATCACTGAGCTCTTTCTCTGAAACTAACACAGTATGTTAATTAGTTGAATTTAAATAAAATTAAATTAAAAACAAAAAAACAACACTAAAAACTTACTTTGGATATACATGGAGGTCAAAACATTCTTGCCAAGAGTTTTAGGGGAGTCATGAGGAGGAAACCATACTGGAGAGGATTGGAGAGTTAGTTGAAAATGAAGAAATGGGAGACAATTCTTTGAAGTTTGAGAAGAGGGAGAGGGGCAAGGCTAGTAGTGGGCATGGAGTTGGGAGGATTTTTCTTAAGATGGGAGCATTTGGGGGGCGCCTGGGTGGCTCAGTCATTAAGCATCTGCCTTCGGCTCAGGTCATGATCCCAGGAGTCCTGGGATCGAGCGCCGCATCAGGCTCCTTGCTCAGCAGGAAGCCTGCTTCTCCCACTACCATTCCCTCTGCTTGTGTTCCCTCTCTCGCTGTGTTTCTTAAAAAAAAAAAAAAATGGGAGCATTTGGAATATGTTTAAATGTTGTTGAAGCAGCCATGTATATATTATAGGAGATTTAAAAGTATATTTCATGTAGAAACCCTTATAGAACTTCCACATTGGTTTAAGAGTAAAAGTGAAAAGATCTATCAAGGGTTTTAAAAACTTTGTCAGCATGGAAAACAAATTTAACACAAGTGTTACGTAAGCTATTTATAATACTTTGTTATTAGTGTACAGAAACACAGCATTTCTGTGTATTGATTTTGTATCCTGCATCTTAACTGAATTCATTTTATTCTGATAGTTTTTAGTAGTGTCTTTTAGGGTTTTCTATATGTGGTGTCATGTCATCTGAAAATAGTGACAGTTGTACTTCTTCCTTTCAAATTTGGATTACTTTTATTTTTCTTATTTAATTGCTGCAGCTAGGACTTTGGTACTATATTGAATAAAAGCAGTGAGAATGGACATCCTCATTTTGTTCCTAATCTTAGGTGAAAGCTCTCGGTTTTTCACCATTGAGATATTGAGTATGACGTTAGTTGTGTATTTTTCATATATGGCTTTTGTGTTGAGGTATGTTTCCTCTAAACCCACTTTGTTGAGAGTTTTTAAATCATGAATGGATGTCATACTTTGACTTTTTTTTAAAGGGAGTGGCACAGAGCGGGAGAGAGAGAGAGAATCTTAAGCAGGCTCCACACCCAACAGGGAGCCCAACTTAGGGCTTGATCTCAGTACCCTGAGGTCATGACCTGAGCTAGAGTCCGACACTTAACTAACTCAGCCACCCAGGCACTCAAACAAATAGTTTTTTTGTTTGTTTTTTAGATGATCATATGGTTTTTATTCTTTTTCTTGTCATTGTACATTGATTTGCAAATATTATACTGCTCTTGCACGCATGGATTAAATCCCACTTGATCGTGATAAATGATGTTTTTAATGTATTGTTGGGTTGCTAATATTTTGTTGAGGATTTCTGCATCTGTTCATCAGGCATATTGACCTGTAGTGTTTTTTTGTAGTGTCTTTGGCTTCAGTATTAGAGAAATGCTGGCCTCAAAATGAGTTGGGAAGTTTTCGTTCCTTTTCTATTTTTTGTAATAGTTTGAGAAGAATAGGTATTAACTCCTTTTAAATGTTTGGAGGAATTCAGCTATCAGTCCATCTGGTCTTGAATTTTGTTGGGAGTCTTTTGATTCAGTTTTATAACTAGTAATAGATCTGTTCAAATTTTCTATTTCTTCCTGCTTTAGTTTTAGAAGATTATCCATTTTTAGCAACCCATTTTTTTCTAGTTTGTCCCAATTTGTTGGCATGTATTTTTTCATAGTATTCTCTTATATTCCTGTGGAGTCTTTTAAGTCTTCATTTCTGATTTTGAGTTCTCTTTTTTCTTGATGAGTCTGGCTTTTTTGTTTTTTTCTCTATTTTATTTCTGCTTTAACCTCATTTTTTCTATCCTACTAATTCTGGGCTTTGTTTGTTCTTTTCTAGTTCCTTTAGGTGTAAGGCTAGATTGTTTGAAATTTTTCTTGTTTATTGAAGTAGGCCTGTATCACTAAACTTCCTCAGATGCACTTTTGCTGCATCCCACAGATTTTTGACCATTTTCACTTTAATTGGTCTTCATGTATTTTTTTTTGCTTTCTTTTTTGATTTCTTCATTGACCTTTTGGTTGTTCAGCTTCCACTTGTTTTTTTTCTTATAATTCATTTTGTTTCATATCATTCTTTAGAAAAGATGCTTGGTATAATTTTAGTCTTAAATTTATCGAGACTTGTTTTGTGGGCTAGCATGTGGTCTGTCCTGGTGAATGTTCCATGTGCATTTGAAAAAAATGTGTATGCTGTTGTTTTTGGGTGGACCGTTCTCTGTGTATTTATTTAAGTCATTCTGATCCAATGTGTCATTAAAATCCATTGTTTCCTGGTTGATTTTCTGTTTGGATGACCCATCTAGTGATGTAAATGGGGTGTTACTTCTTTTTATTTTATTTTATTTTATTTTATTTTTTATTTGACAGAGATCACAAGTAGGCAGAGGCAGGCAGAGAGAGAGGGGGAAGCAGGCTCCCTGCTGAGCAGAGAGCCCGATGCGGGGCTCCATCCCAGGACCCCGAGATCGTGACCTGAGCTGAAGGCAGAGGCTTTAACCCACTGAGCCACCCAGGCGCCCCTTAAATAGCTTGTTTTAAAGAGAGTATCAACTAATCCTTAGCTTTAGTAATAACAGATTTATGTAAGACAGTGAAAGTGGTCAGAACAGTTTTATATAGTTAAAGAATTTTTAATTTTTCCTGATCAAACTATACCAATAAGCCCTTCTTTTGAACTTTTGTGAACTACATTTATCGATATTTACCATAATGGCAGTTAAAATTAGGAAATTTAAAAAATATTTATTGATTCCTTTTAAAATATCCCATTACATATTGACATATACGTTCATGAACAAAACAAAAATGATTTTGTGCAGATCTCTTTAATATCTGACTTAAAGATAGTTGGAACCTCATACCTGCTTCTGCATCAATCTATTTTTACATTTTCGTCCTACAAAAATCTTTTTAAAGCATTTGGTATTTGGCAAGTGGATATGGTACATGGGCCTCCAGTGGTTGAAAGTTTTCAAAAGCCCTCCCTTATAGTTGCTATTTTTTTCTCACTAGACTGCAGGTTGTACAAGGGTAGGGACTATGGTTGTCTTGTTCACTGCTCAGTCCCCTAACTCCAAATATGGCTCCACATGGTGGAAGTTAGTACAAATCCACTAAAATAGTGAAAATGCAAACAATTTCTTGAGATTTAGAAGTTATACCACCTCATCACCACTCCCATTACAATAACTTTCATTGTTATACTTTAGAACTTAAAAGTTTGTTTTTCTTTTTAGATATAACCGAAGGAAGTACTCAGAGATCATGGCTGAAAAAGCAGCGAACGCAGCAGGAAAGAAGTTTCGAAAGAAGAAGAAATTTCGCAATTAAGATTCACGGAGCAAGCCACAGTATTTTACATCTCCCTTTATTTACTCAAGATGTTTTGAAAATTAACATAATCACACAAATTAATATAGACTGGCCCTGTTTGAAAAAAGTTGACTTGAGGAAGAATCGATCACATATCCCTTAGGATAAAAACAGGTGTGTCTCTGAAAGACCTACCCATGCTTAGACCCTTTGAGGGAGAAAAAGGAAAACCTTGACCATTTTTAGATGAATAACATTTTTGTAAAGTTTTCAACACTTGGCTATTTAAAGAAAATTGAATTAAAAACATTTAGAAGGTATAAAGTTTGTTAACATATACAGAAAACTTTAAAATTACATGATCAAAGCTAAACAATATTGTAGCGCACACGTGTGGTGTGTGTGTGTGGGGGGGGGGGGAGACGGTATACCAGAAATGCCCTGTGTGTGTGTGTGTGTGTGTGTGTAGGGGGAGACGGTATACCAGAAATGCCCTTTTCCAAGTTCAGGTCCAGAAAATTGGTGAAGCTGGAATACAAAAATATGCTTGTTAGCATAAAATTCATAGTTAAAACAAAAGCATTCTTGGAACAAATGTATGTTAGTATATGGCATGAGAACTAAATGAGGCTATATAAAAAGGACTTAAGGTAATGAAGATTTCCTAGAAAGTTTGGGTTAGAGGTGGACGAAGCAAGAAAATGGTTATTTTTCTTTAGCAGCTGAAACAGGAGGAAAGATTAATTTTATTCAGAGTCATTGTTGTGTTCCAGGTGAATTAGGCTTAAATCAGTATAATTTTAACGTGGCCAGAAATAATTTTAAAGTGGCTCAGTTTATTTCATCTCCAATAGCAGTACACATCCTGACTAATCTACTGATCCTGACTAATCTACTTAAGGAGTGTTGGCCATTTCTCGGAATGCTTCTTTTTTTTTTTTTTTTAAGGAGAATTTTTTTTTTTAAAGGTTTTATTTATTTATTTGACAGAGAGAGAGATCACAAGTAGGCAGAGAGGCAGGCAGAGGGAGAGGGGGAAGCAGGCTCCCTGCTGAGCAGAGAGCCCGATGTGGGGCTCAATCCCAGGACCCTGGGATCATGACCTGAGCCGAAGGCAGAGGCTTTAACCCACTGAGCCACCCAGGCGCCCCTCTCGTAATGCTTCTTGATGAGTTCTTCCTTTAATGTCATTGTTTATGGAACCTGTTTTCCCAGCAAACTGCTTGGGATTTCAGTAAATACAAAATTTTGCATTTTGTATTTATTGCTTGGGATCAAAACCAGCCTAGTAATAGAACTGACTGTGACATTCATAGGTGGATTTAGGCAAGTATCTATATCTGTTCTCTTTTACAGAAAAACTTTTATTCCAAGAATATTAAGTTTTGCCTTTCACTGGGTAAAAGAAAAACCCACTGAAAGAATTAAATATCAAAACAAGAAGAAGTTTAACAGTTAGTTTATCCTTTGCACATTCTTCCAGAAATCGTTCTCAGAACATTGCTTGAACTCATGCTACTCTGCTGTAAGAACACTCAAAATTGTTAATCATTTGGTATTATGTCTCTGCGCACAGAAAGTTGAGGACTTTACCCAGTTTTTCTCAGGGTCAAGGTGTGGATCAACTTCTTACCTACCATATGATTTTAGGGATGGTTTCTGACTCATGAATGCTACTATAGGTTGAATTATTTGGTACCTGAAAACTCCAGCCATGACATATTTGTGATGTTATAGTTCATATTATAAGTAAAACAACGTTAGTGACTTTTAATCTTTGCCACACAAAAAGCAGCAATAGAGCTTTCTGTATTAGAAGGCAGTGCTAAGGAAAGAGAACTGAGCCTAAGTGCTAAGTCCAGCTCTGTCCTTAAGCCACCTTAGAGGTATGTGTTTTGAGTATTTACTTGTAGTGACATTTTAACATGCTGTCTTTTGTCTCCACAGATTCGTTTTTAATTTTATTTTATTATATTCATTTTTGGTTTTTGTCTTTTTTTAAAGATTTTATTTATTTGACAGAGATCACAAGTAGGCAGAGAGGCAGAGAGAGAGAGAAGCAGGCTCCCCGCTGAGCACAGAGCCCGAGGCGGAGCTTGATCCCAGGACCCTGAGATCAAGACCTGAGCTGAAGGCAGAGGCTTTAACCCACTGAGCCACCCAGGAGCCCCACATTATATTCATTTTTGTAAGCCACTTAAATAACTTGGAACAAGATAGAGTTCTTAACATTACAAAGTACTTAGTGAAATAAGCTGAAATGATTCAACTAAAAATCATTTAAAGTCACCTCTACTAATGTTTATTTTAAGGAACTGAAACTGGTTATACAGCTTCTTCATCTCAAATGTGATCTTCAGAAATTTATTTTAAATCGTCAAAACTAAAGGATATCAAAGTATAATTACAGGTAAAGGTCAGAAGGCCCTAGTGTTCCCAGCCTTCTACAGATATCTGGATATTTGAATAACGGATGTATTTTCCTTGTTTTTTTTTTTTTTAAGCAAAGCAGTTCTATTGAGAAGCAGGTTTTAGTGACTTGGCTTGTGTCACTGAAGGTTCACTTACTGGAACCCGTCTAAGGCTTCCTGATTATGAGAAAGTACCCTGATTCCTCAACTGAGACGCATTACAAAGCATACAAAGTGCTAACACAGAGTGTGCGGACGAAAGAAGGGCCTTCAAAATACTGTAACAGCTCAAAAGATTTCTCAGACACCCCATCTCGCTACACAGTGCTTTTAAGACCACTTATTAGAAATGCCTGTAACACAAGTAGGTAAGTGAGGAAATGAGAGAGAGGAAAAGGAGGGTGGAAGGAATCAGATGGAGCCAGGGTGAAATTAGTAAAATGATTCCATGAAACTGAGTGTAACAATTGGTAAAAGGTGGGCCCTGAACTTCCTAGTATCTAACACAAAAATCAGTTCTGTGTTCAGTATTGCTAGAAGATAAAAACTAACTGCTTTAGAAAAGCCCCATTATTCCTTATTAGTAAGACCTGAGAAACTTCTCATGCGTCCCCATAACAAGGATGTCTGAGAGAGGCCATACTTGGCTGCCCAGAGGATACATGGCAGGATTTTAAAAAGAAAAGGGGTTCAATACAACCTTGAGTAACTGGGATAAACTTATGGGATCCCACTCTTACTAAGTTACAAGAATGAAATGTTCAAATTTTCAAATGAAAAATGCTAATATCATTTCTGAGGTGTGTGCACTTTCAGTTCAATCTCTCCGTCACTGACAACTTATTCAGAGTGATAACCTAGAACATTTTATTGAAAGTTTTCAGTAAGGGTTGAAACAAAAAATGCTTTCTAACAAGCATCTCACCAATTGAGATGTAAAATGCAGGTCTTCTCATGATGACACAAGTTAAAACTGAGGAAGAAGTGTTTCTAGTTTTAAAAAGTGAAGAAGAAATGCTTCCAATTACTAACAGCTTCCAAGAAGCAGGGTTCGTAGCGTGACCTGTAATTAAATGTCAAGCAGATCAGTGTTTTATGACAGAAATGAAATCTCAAAATGAACCTACAAAATGTCAAGTTAGGTAACAGTGGAGAGAGGTCCTAAAGGGGAAAGAGTTCTCAGTAAATACTTAACATGAATGGTGAGGAAGGCAAAATTATTTTAGGTGATGGGTAACAGTAGATCTTTCAGTTATTAGTGCATAACAAGTTACCCCCAAAACTCTGACTCAGAAGCGCCACCATGTTCTTACATATCCTGATTGGTGGGCCAGGGCTTGTTTGGGTGGTTTGTACTCTACAGGGTATCAAATGAGGTCACTCAGTGACTCAGCCAGTAGGGGAGTCGATCTGGAAGGTTCAAGACACTTCCCTAACATGCTTAGCACCGCGTAATGTTCTTTTAAAAATATGAGGACATGTTTGAAATTTTTCTTCAGAATAGCACAGAATTGCTATAAAACCAAAAGACCCTACACTGTGTGGCACTGAAGGCTCTGGCCTGGTTAAGTGGACTGAATGCATATTTATTTAGGAAATTCCCCACCCGCCTCCTTCCTTGTCCTGAGAGAGAAGGAGTTGCTAACAAGATTAAAGTGAGCCCAAGATACTTGGCTCTGTTTTTACAAATGAAGAGAGTTGTTGTATTAACAGGTCAGAAAACGTGCCATCACTTCCTATAAGGGTTCTGGCCTGTCATCCTCTCTTACAAAGGAGGTGGGAAGCCGCACGTGGGGCTTTCCTGAGCCACACTTTTTTCTACTAAAGGTAGGGGATGATGGGGACATAAGTTGTTCCATCACAACTTAGCTGAGAAGTCATACAGTCGGGGGTCTCTTCCACCTGTGAGTGGAGCCTTAGGGTTACAACCAGCACTGCGAAAGGGACTGGTAAGGCTCGGGCACCAATTCCTAACCTCAAACCCCATGCAACATACTAAAATTCTGAGGTCTTGTTCATTAGGTGTTTTCCTGAACTTTTTTAAAATGATAGGAAAGATGACTTTCACATAGTCATCTATGTGAAAAGAAATGTCTGCGGCATTGTTTAGTCTCTCATTCCTTCCTACACCTACCCACGCCCCATAACTCAGGGAAGTTCAGAAGAGTAACACATTAAAGTAAAAGTACAAACAAGACACGCCGTGGTTAACTGGACTTTTTATCTTAAAGTCTATAATCACGAAGACTTATTTTTTCCTTAAATATGTGTGCATATGTAGACGCATATACACACATATATGCAAAAAAAGCAATGAGATGATGAGAATATGTCATAGCTTACTTCTAAAATGTGAAGCTCATCAAAACCTTGGCTAATTTATCTACCATCTGCCCTTCCAGCCAAATCTGCCACTTCAGCTTCCCAATAGGCCATCTCAGCTGCCTCGATGTGGAGGGGACCAGCTATCAAAGTGACACGAAAAGGGTACTAAACAACTGGGCCAATGCTTTGGTGATCACAACTGCTGCCCTTTTTACATATTTACAGAGAGATTTACATATCTCTCTCTTTAAGAGAGATTCTTGGTTTTTCTTGAGTGAAATCACTATCGATTTAATGAAAAGGATTTCAATCAAGATGACCCTATAGTTCCTTAGTCTCAAGTTCAACGTCATCAATTTCAGTTGCCCTCATTTCCACTCCACTTCAGCCAATTGCTATTATTGCCTTAGACTTGTTACTTGAAACTTCAAAGGTCAAGATTCTGAAAATTCTCAGGGTACCTCAATCTGTTAGCCTTCCCCCTTTTATAATTTTTTTTTTTTTTTTAAAGATTTTATTTATTTGACAGAGAGAAACACAGCGAGAGAGGGAACACAAGCAGAGGGAATGGTAGCGGGAGAAGCAGGCTTCCTGCAGAGCAAGGAGCCCGATGCGGGGCTCGAACCCAGGACCCTGGGATCATGACCTGAGCCGAAGGCAGCCACTTAACGACTGAGCCACCCAGGCGCCCCATTTTTTATTTTTTTTTAAAGATTTTATTTATTTGACAGCGAGAGGAGGCAGAGAGTAGGCAAGAGAAGGCAGAGAGAGAGAGGGCGAAGCAGATTCCCTGTGGAGCAGAGAGCCTGATGTGGGGCTCAGTTCCAGGACCCCGAGATTATGACCTGAGCTGAAGGCAGAGGCTTGACCCACTAAGCCACCCAGGTGCCCCTTCCCCCTTTTTTTAAAAGATTTTATTTATTCGATGGCTATTAAGAGAATGAGTGGGAGAGGGGGCAGAGGGAGAAGCAGACTCCCCGCTGAGCAGGGAGGCTGATAGGGACCTTGATCCCAGCACCCTAGGATCATGACCCCAGCCAAAGGTAGACGCTTAACCAACTAAGGCACCCAGGTGCCCAGCCTTCTTCCTTCTAATCCAGCCTTGCTTGGCTGCACTTGGGAATTATCTGAGGTGGCTTCAATAGTATGAATGCCTGGGCCCCACCCCCAAAGACCGTGAAACCCTGATCTCGAGCATTGCAGCCGCTCTTACTCTCCCAGTCCTCCACCCATCAGGATACATTTTCCTCCCTAACCAATTGGCCCAATTGGTCAGACATCTCAACAATTCTTTGTATCCCATGGTCTCTCTATTCTCTATTCTGTTACTGTCACCTGCCAGGCCCAGCCAAGGAAACACCCACTATTTCTTATAGGTCCAGATTACTGAGATTTGGGAAACTATCGTAAGCTACAGACTCTTCGGCTGGGCTTTCACTGCTGCTCCACAGTTCTTTTATTCAATTCTGATTTTTTTCCACCAAATTCATTCAATCCGAAAGTCAGCCAGTCACCACAAAATTGAGTCCTATAGATTATTTAAGCATCAGGGTACACCAATGAAGATGTAGCCCCAGAAACCAGATTCACTTACCAACTAGCTTCCCACTGACCCAAGACAAGAGGGCAGGAGAAGGGAAGAAGCCAGGGTATTTCTCTCCTCCTGCTTTAGATTGCGTTGGGGCTCTGCCATTTCCCAGGCAGCACCAGGCAGCCCTCCACCACTGAATGGCCTGGGCTTCTGGGTTCTGGTAATACCATCTCCTCCCAATGACCCTGTGGCACTAAGGATGATAGAGGTTTCCTACTTTTCCAGTCTCTGGGTTGCCACACTTTCAGCACTTCGTCACCTGCATAGCAATTCCCTTTATTAAATTCTTTAGAGCGATGCATTTTTCTGCCTGGACCCAAATGATGCATGTCAGCCAAACCAAACTAGTTGATATGGAGTGTTCAGCCAGTGAACATACATTGAGTTCTAGGCATGCCAGCCACTCTGCCAGATACAGTGAGTTTTTCACCTTTAATGCCTGTGTTCATATGGTTAACTCCCATCTAAAATATACCTTGCTTCTTTCTCACCGAACAAAACACTGCTGACCTTTCAGGCTTATAAGAAGCCAGTATTCTGAGCTTCTACTCTGTGTGCAAGGCATGCTGCCGGAGTTTGTTGCAGGGGTCACATAATTGACAGTGTACATTTCTTCATAAAATGTTTTATCAGATTTTCTCTACTGATGTGTACACTCTTGAAATTCCCATTTGACTGCTTTAAAAAAAAAAAATTGGGGGCACCTGGGTGGCTTAGTTGGTTAAGCGACTGCCTTCAGCTCAAGTCATGACCCTGGAGTCCCAGGATTGAGTCCCGCATTGGGCTTCCTGCTTGGCGGGGAGCCTGCTTCTCCCTCTGACCCTCACTCTTCTCATGATCTCTTTCTCTCTCTCATTCTCTCTCTCAAATATCTTTTTTAAAACGTTTACTTAAAAAAATTGTATTTAACAAACACCTATGTAGCACTTAACTACTAGTCCCTGTTCTAAGAACTTACAAATACAGCTGGTTTTTATGTAACTGTTTATGCATGTATGTATATAAAACATTATATACATAAATAACAATTTAGGTAACCTTAGGTAAACCTGTGAAGTAGGTGCTACTATTATCCTCATTTTGTAAGTGAAGAAGCAGAGGCACAGAGAGGTTAAGTAACCTGCCTAAGGTCACAGAGCTAGTAAGAATAACTGTCATACTTTTATTTTAACCTTGCATTATGGCTCTCTGCACACCTGTTTCACATCACCAGCAAAAACTGCTGAACTTTTCCCCTTTCTTTGCCAGTTATAGAACACATGATTTTTAGCTGAGAATGTAGCTACCTGGAAAAAAAGCTATGATTCTTGCTTTGCCACAGGATGTAAATGAAAGCAGTATGTCCAACTTCTGGGAAGTATCCCTCAGAGAAGGATGAACTTGAAGTGGGGCTCTGTCCCTTTTTCTTCTCCCCACTAACTAGTATGTTGACCTGATGGCAGGGGAGGAGCAGTTTTGTGGAACATCAGAAAAAAAGCTACATTTTAAGGTGAAAGAATAAAAAGGAGCCTAGATCTCTCACGATCAAGTAGTTGCCACAGCCTGAACTTTCACATGAGGAAGAAACCTCCATCTTGCCGAATCCATTGTTATTTTGAATTCCCTGCCACTCACACCAAAGCCAGTCCTAATTAATGGATCATCTATCCATGGCTCCCTGCCCCACACTAGGGTGAACCCTAGAAAATGCACTCTGCTTCAATCACCTTTATATTTCTTTACAATGTGGTTCTTTGTGGTTCTTTGAACAAAGCTAGTACTCAAAAATATATATCCAATTGAGGATGAATGAGATTATAAAATATTTTTAAAATATGGATGTAGAAAGCTCCAGATCAGGCAGAAGTTGGAATGAAATCACTTCTGGCCTCTGGTCCTTTGGGTCTGTTTGGACCACAGGCAGCAATATCAGAGTGTCTCCACACCCTGGGGCAACTCCCTCTTTGTCAATACCTGGAATCCTGGGAATGTGAGGCCGAGCTGTGAAAGAGCACAGAGAAAATAGATCTTCACAACTAACACCTTCAATTGTCCCTTCATCTCCAAGCTTTTATCCCGCTCTTCCTACCTGCCTCTGAAGAGTAGGTGTTTCCCCATCATTCCAGGGCTAATCTTTTCACCTTACTCCCATTACATCTTTGCAACTTAATTTTCTCATCTTAAAATGAAGATAATTATTACTTAGGATTTGGGGAATAATTAAATGGCAAGGGCTAAATAAACTTGCTGGCATTTAGAAAAATGTTAGAGGTTTCCCTTTTCCTCTTGACTCCCTTCTCTAGAGGCAACTTGCTTGTCAGTAGAATACTTTCTTCTTGTTCTCTTCCTACCTCTCCGGCTGCCTTTTCCTGGACTCTGAAAAACATTCTTTTCCTATCCTTCAAATGTCTGTACTCTGGGTTTCTCCAGCACCACCTCCCTAGTTCCAGCCTCGTCATTTTCTTACCTAGATAAGTCCACCTGCCCTAAATTGGTCTCCCAGCTTCAAAGTCCTGCACTCCTCCAGCCAGACATCCATACTACAGCCAGAGCTCGGCCGGAAGGCACACATTTAAGCTCACTGCTGTCCACCTAAAAGCGATCCACAGTCCTTAACATGTACAAGAACTTCAGGACACGCTACCTGCTATAATCACTATAAAGAGAGATTTTGTTTACATTTCTCCACTTTTAACAGGGGGAGCTCTTATAAGGTATACTTATGGCTGAGATCCAGCATATAGTGAAATGTAAGGAGTCAATAAATGTTGAATCCAATTCAGAAAATCTTCAGTGGTTAAGCAGTATCAGAGCTGCCCATGTGAAAGTGATCTAGGAACAATGTTTTATTTTTCCCCTTCATCATTAGTATTGGGTTTTGTTTTCGTTTTTTTTTTAAACTTGACTTTTTTATCACAAGATTAAGATTGGCTTATTATGAAAAAATTCAAACATTAAAATGAGAAATAAAATAAAAAGAGCCTTCTCTCCCTTATCATCATTGCTCCTCCTGGTCCAGCATTGTTAACTGTGTACACTTCCAGAAAGTTTCTATGCACACATAATCATAGTAAGGCACATGTTATTACTATTATTATTAGCATTATTTAACACATGTAGAATCATATTAAACATGCTTATTTTCGTATCAGCTTTTTCCATATAACCTTGGATATTTTTCCATAGCAGTATATATACATCCTCCTCATTTTTTAAAGGTCTGTGTTATATTCAGTTATACAGCTCTACTGTACTTTCTTCAAACAGTTCATTATTTTAAAAAATTTTTAATTGAAGTATAGTTGGCATTTATTAGTTTCAGATGTACAACAGTGATTCTATACATTACACAATGCTCACAATAAGTGTAGTTACCATCTGTCACCATACAAAGTTACCACAATAATGACTGTATGTCCTATGCTGTATTTTTCATCCCCATGACTTATTTTACAACCGAAATTTGTACCTCTTAATCTCCTTTACCTATTTCGCCCATCCTTCTACTCCCAGCAACCACCAGTTTGTTCTCTGTATTTATGAGTCTGTTTTCAAACAGTTCATTATTGATAGACATCTAAGTTATTTCCAGTTTGGGCCATTCTAAATAATGCTGCATTTACGGTAGATAGATAAATGTCAGTTTTTCTAAATACACAAAAATGCAAAATATTAGAATACTAAAATAAATATACATCACAACCAAGAAGGATTCACTTCAGAAATGCAAGAAGGGTTAAATATTAGAAAACCTGTTAATATATTGCATAATACTAACAGATCAAAGGGAAAAACCTCCATAGATTACTGAGAACTAGGATGGTTTCTTAATGTGATACAGTATGTGCGCATGTGTGTGCAGCAATCCCAAAAGCTAGCATCATGCTTAGTGAAGAAGCATTCCTATAATGGTCAGAAACAAGACAGCTCCGTCCGCTGTCACCATTATCACAAAAATTAACATTTTCTGGAGATAACTACCAGATGCTGTTACAAAAGAAATAATAATGAGGCATAAGAATTAGAAAAAATTTTTTAATTATTTGTGAGTGATACATTTCCAGAAAACAAAACATAGTCAACTGAAAAAACTTTTCCTTTTAAAAATTGAGATATAATTCACATACCATAAAATTCATCCCTTTAAAAATGTGCAGTACACTGGGTTTTTGTATATGCAGAGTTGTGCGATTATCACCACTCATTCCAGAACATTTCTGTCACTCCCCCAAAATCCCATTAAATACCCAGTCACTTCACATTCCCCTTAGCCCCAGCACTTGGCAACAATTTCTTTCTCAATAGATTTGCCTATTTAGGTATTTAATATAAATGGAATCATACAATATGTGGTCTTTTATGACTGGATTCTTTTACTTGGCATAATGTTTCAAAGGTTTATCCACGTTGCAACATGAATCAGTATTTCATTCCTTTTTTTGCTGTATAACGATATTCTATTGTATGGATGTACCACATTTTGTTTATCCACTCATCAGCTGATGGACGTTTGGGTTGTTTTTACTTTTTGTTTATTAAGAATAAGGCTAGGGGCACCTGGGTGGCTCAGTGGGTTAAAGCCTCTGCCTTCGGCTCAGGTCATGATCTCAGGGTCCTGGGATTGAGCCCCACATCAGGGTCTCTGCTCAGTGGGGACCCTGCTTCCCCCTCTCTCTCTGCCTGTCTCTCTGCCTACTTGTGATCTCCCTCCTCTCTGTCAAGTAAATAAAGAAATAAAGAAAATTAAAAAAAAAAAAAAAAAAAAAAAAAAAAGAATAAGGCTACTATGAACAATCATGTGCAGATTTTTGTGTTAACATATGTTTTCACTTCTATTGTGTATATACCTAGGCATGAAATTACTGCATTATATAGTAACTCTGTATAAATTTTTGACTAATTACCAAACTATTTTCCAAAGAAAATGTACCATTTTATATCCCTACTGGCAATGTATGAGAATTCTAACTTCTCCACATCTTTGCCAATACTTGTTATTGTCTTCTTTTAAGATTTTATTTATTTGAGAGAGAGAGTGCACACACAAGTGTTGGGGGAAAAACAGACTCCCAGTGAGTGGGGAGCCCAATGTGGGGCTCAACCCCAGGACCCTCAGGTCATGACCAGACGCTTAACTGACTGAGCCACCCAGGTACCCCGTCTGTCTTTCTAATTACAGCCATCCTTGTGGATGTGAAGTGGTATCCCATGGTTTGGAACTGAAAAATCATTTTAAATAGTAAAATAGTTCAATTAAGATGACGATACAAGTTTACTTTTTAAAATATTAAAAGCCTTCTTATATACAAACTATAATCACTTAGAAAATATAATGAAGTGGCTCAGCCAATTAAGCGTCTGCCTTCAGCTCAGGTCATAATCCCAGGGTCTTGGAATCTAGCCCCACAATAGGCTCCTTGCTCAGCAGGGAGCCTGCTTCTTTCCCTACCTGCCAATCTCCCTGCTGGTGCTTGTTCTCTTTCTCTTTCTCTCTCTCTCTCTAATAAATAAGTAAAATCTTTATAAAGAAGAAAAAGAAAAAATAAAGTGAAAAAAGATCTCAACAAAAAAGAAACTAGGAATAAAGTTAACAAATAAGATATATATAGAGAGAAAAATTTAACATACTTCTGAAGAACACAGAAAGCCAATAAATGGAAAAGCATATGTGTTCTTCCCCCCACCCTTGCTGCTCTTAAATAGGAAGATTCAACAGAATTAGTTCAATTCTCCCTGTATTAATCTATAAAATAACATGACTCCAACACAAATATCTCCTCTAAGATTAGAGCCAGATGAGCTGTAACTAAGGCTCATGTGAAAAGACAATACAGAATTATGGTTTTACCCCAAGACCCAGGCATTTTCGCAAGCTGCTTATTAGCTGTGTATTCCTGGACAAGTTACTTAACCTCTCTGTCTCAGATGCCCCTTCCATGAAAGGGGATAATACCAACCTGGTAGAGTCGTTAGGAGGATTAAATGCCTTTAAATGCATAAAGCACTTAGAATGGTACCTGGTATGTAACAAATGCTAAATAAAAGCTAACTTATTCATATTATTGGGAAAAATAATTCAAGAATAGATGAGGAAAAAATCTTAAAAAAAAAAAGTTATGAGAAAGGACTAGGCCTTGGGGGGAGAAACAGACTCCCAGTGAGTGGGGAGGCCCCACTAGATATAAAAACAGCACAGTTTGGGGGCGCCTGGGTGGCTTAGTGGGTTAAAGCCTCTGCCTTCGGCTCAGGTCATGATCTCAGGGTCCTGGGATTGAGCCCCGCATTTTTCTGCCTGCCATTCTGCCTACTTGTGCCCTCTCTCTGTCAAATAAATAAATAAAATCTTTTAAAAAAAAATAGAAAATTATGGGGGCGCCTGGGTGGCTCAGTCGTTAAGCGTCTGCCTTCAGCCCAGGTCAGATCCCAGGGGCCTGGGATCGAGGCCCACATCGGGCTCTCTGCTCGGCTGGAAGCCTGCTTCTCCCGGTACCATCCCCTCTGCTCTGCTCGTGTTCCCTCTCTTGCTGTGTTTCTCTCTGTCAAATAAATAAAATCTTTAAAAAAACAAACAAATAAATAAATAAATAGAAAATTATGAAAGTGGCAGTTCAATAAATGAATAGGAAAGAGAAGGGAATTCATTGCCAATGATTCTGGGACCAAATTCCCACCTCACCCTTTATACAAAAATAAGATCATATAAAGCACAAATGAAACATGAAATTACTTAATAATCTGAGTGTAGTATAACCCTAAACTGAGAAGCCATAAAGGAAAAGACTGATAAATCCAAATATATGAATTTCCCTAAGACAATAAAATAAAATACCATATATGAAATCAAAAGGCAAATACGCTGAGAAAGAATAATTGTAATACATCGTAAACAAAGGACTGGTTTCAATACTGTGTAAAGAACTCATTCAAACCAATAAGATAATGACCAATTATGCAATAGAAAAGGGAACAAAACTCAAGAACAGGTAAATCACAAAAAAGAAATACAAATTAGTCTACATATGAAAAAATGCTCAGCTTTCCCTCATAATAAAAGAATGAATTGACACTACAACTGGAAACCATTTTCCACCTATTTAATAACACATGGACTGTGAGGAAATGAGCACTATCACACATTGCTGGTGAGAGTAAATCAGGTATAATCTCTATAATCTCTATGAGAGCAATGTGGCCATATCTATAAAAGAACGCACAAATAAACCTTTGACCCAGCAATCCAACTTCCTAGTAATCTATCCTATAGATAGATATTCTTGCATTTGTGTACAATAATGTAAGAACAAGCATATTCGTTGAAGCAATTATAACAGGAAAATATGTCTAAATGTCCCAACTATTGGGGACTGTAAAATCATTACAGTAGTATATGTACACCAGAACAAAGCAGTTCCACCTACATTAATAAGTGAAAGAGTTAAGTATAGCATACTACCAATTGTGTATCACTGATACCAACATCAACAAACATAGAAACAATATATGTAAAAATGACATGTGCACAAATCTGAAAAATATTTCCAAGAAACCATTTTCACTAATAGCTTATAGAGAGAATTGCAAGGCTATGATTTAGGAACAAGGATGCTTTTCTCTGTACCTTTGTTGACAATTTGGGATTTTGTGTTTTTTGCAGCGAGTTTGTTACAATGAATTTTGAAAATCCCATTCATTCGTTCCTTGATTCGCATTCCCTGAGGAGGAACCCTACTCTCATGCAAACCTATGAGTTGGGGGAAGAGAGACAAGATAGCAATCCTCGCCTGGAGGAGCTGACAGGCAGAAGGGGCCTCGGAGCTCTTTGCACTGGAATCGTGTGGGAGAACATTGGGCATTCTTGTCAGAAATGCATACTCCTGGGCCAAGTCCCCGGTCGACTGAATCTGAGTTCCGCGGCGAGGCCCGGAAATCTGCATCTCTGACAGGATTCCCACTGGGGATTCCGGTAGTGACAATTTTGAAGCCTTCTGGGCTGGAAGGGCAATCAGCCAGTACAGCGCAGGTCACGCTGTAGGGGTGTTTTCTCATCCTTCCCTCGCCCTCCCTCGAGCTCCCTCGCCCCCCCAGCAGTCACAGTCGCGATCTGGGCAAGGGGGTGTCTGCCCTGGAGCGTGCGGGCAGCTCCTCGGAACACCCGAGACCCGGGACACTTTTGGGCCGAAACGGCGAGGCCTGCCTTGGCCGCCGCCCGGAGCTGCTCCTTGCAGTTCCTGGATCAGGCTCCGGGGTGAGCTGGGCCCAGACCCTGAGCCACCGAGCAGAGGAAGCGGGACTAGCGGGTGAGGGGTGAGGGTGAGGGGGGGGGGCGCCCCCGCGCGAGCTGCTAGAGGTGGAAAGGCCGCCGAAGCCGCTGTCAGGAGAAAAAAGGGCAGAGAAGAAGAGGCAAGTTCAACCGCCTAGGACAAAAAGAGAGAGGCGAGGAATGACAGGGTCAGAAAATAAATTATGGGGACGGAAAAACTGCGACTCCGCCGGGACTCGAACCCGGAACCTTTGAATGTCCTCAGCCTCTAGAAGTCCAATGCGCTATCCATTGCGCCACGGAGCCACCTGTTGGAGTCCTCGCGCATCTGCTGTGTTAAGCCAGAGGCGACGGCCCCGCGCCCTTCCCACCGCCCCCTCAGCCGCACCCCCAGCCTCCCGTCTGTGTCACCGAGGCCAGGGCATGGTTAGCCTGGGCAGCAGCCACCGAACGCGAGCCGCAGGCGCCCGTGCTTCGCCGGCAGCCGCCTTTCACAAGGTCGACGGGTCCCGCGAGTCCCTCCGGCCCCGGTCGGTCGGTCGGTCGGTCGGTCTGAGGACTGCCGCAGCCCAGTCTCCGGCCTGCCCAGGACGCGGCCGCGCAGGGAAACTCCCCCCGGCGCTCTTCCTCCCCGGTCCCTTCCTGCCCCGAGCGCCCCCGCCTACCGGGTCTCTCCGGCGGCCGGTCACGCCCCGCCCGGGCCTCCGCCCCGGCGATGCGGAACCACGCCGGCCGTTGCGCCGTTAAGCCGGGCCGGTAACGCCGGGCACTTACGTCGCACCTTTTAGCGGCCGATCTCGAACAGCGGCCCCTCCCGGGTCCCGGACTCTTCCCCGGCGGGCCGCGGTGGCGTCTGTGTGCGTGCTTGTGCGAGTTTTATTTGCGCAGGGTTCAGTAAAACGGGGTTTGGGTTGCATTTCGCTCCCCACAGACCCAGAGCCGAATTTCTGAGGTATCCGGGCTCTGGTGGACTGAGGGGGGCGACGCGCCCCGCGCCGCAGCATCCTCCGAGAGCTCATCCAAGTGCCAGGAGCCGCCTCCAGGGGCGCCGCGCAGCTGCCCCCAAGCCCGCGCACCGAGAGCACGCGGCTGCGTGGGCGGCAGCCGCGAGGGTGGCTGCGCGCGTGGGAGCGCCGGGAGCGCCGGGAGCATGCGTGTGCGGGTGCGTGCGGCTGAAGGGCGCGCGCCGGAGCGCGGCCGCGGGCTTTCCGGGGGGTGGCGGGCGGCGGCCGAACCCGAGGCTCCTCGGAATGGCGCCGTCGCCGGGAATCAGGTGGGTGATGGGGTAGGGGGGTGGGGTCTTCAGCGCCCCAGTCGTCCCCCTCGGCACGGTCCGGAAGCCACTTGAAATAAGCTATCTAATAAATACTGCGTGGTTGCTATGCAACCACCACTGCAGACAAAAATCCCTGGCTTCCCGCTCCAATCAGTTTGCGGCTTTCCGAGCCCCGCCCACGTAGAAATTGCTGCGCCGCCGCTGCGCGCGCTCTTGCAGTCAGCGCACAGCCCGCTTCTGCAGCAAACCACCGTCAGCCACAGTCCACACCGTGGTCCAAGCCTCTCGTCCCCGCCTAGCATCATCAGGTATCAAAGCAAAGCAGTCCCTGTCACTGTTCTGAAGAGGGAAAGGGAGCTCCAAGGAAGAATCTAGTGTCGTAGGGATCTTTCCATTCTTATTTAACCCCACAACAGTGCCATGAGGCAGGTACTATTGTCCCATTTATAAAGAAGGGACACTGCAGCTAAGTGAAGTTAAATTAATTGTGTACTGACATCCAGCTAGTAAGTGTCAAGAACTGTGAAGGATCTGAGATTTTACCCTCCTTGCTGGTTAACATGTCAGCTTGTCCGTTTCATGGGTGCTGACCGAGCGCCCGAGAGAATACTGGGTCAGAAATGAAAGACTGGTACAGCAAAAGCAGTAGCCAGTGTGTCAACATGTTTGTGTTGGTTTTCCGAACCCAGCTCTACCAGGAATGACGCAGATGGATGCTTGCTCATAAAATGGGTTGAGCTACAGGAGAGGAATGCTAAACTTGGGGAACCCACCATTATATAGCAAGCAGTAAGCAGACCTTCTCTTTGTCCCGTGGGGAGACACTCTCATCCTTCAAGTTTGCTCACTGCAAGCACAACCCTGAGAAATGGCCCAAGCGAGCAGGGTCTTGCATTCTTAGCATACGTGGCAAGAGTGCAAGGGTGCTAAGGGCCCATGGTAGATTGCATCTCCAAACAGTACGTGGCGAAACCCTGCCAGGCCTATTTCATTCCACTATAAGTAGCATTCCTTGACAACGAACATTTTATGTAAAACATTGTTATGCCCCCTTTAAGATTAATGAAATGAAACAGATCTTTACATATATCTAGGAATTCTCACATATACAAAATTAACCCACCAAATAGAATATGACTTTAAATCATATTCATATAAAGAAATCTTTGTTGACCTCTGCAATGTACCAGGCACTGGCGGCATCTTAGTCTTCACTGGTCCTTGGAGTTGAACATGAAGTAACAGGGGAAGAGAGGCCCAGTGCTCCTATGGGAACTCCATACAGAAGAATTTTGCCTGGGGTGTTGGAGCCAACTCTCAAATGATCAGTCATTGACATAACTAAGTAACAGTTTAGACTCATATATAAAAGTTCTGGGAAGGGGCACCTGGGCGGCTCAGAAGGTTAAGCATTAGCCTTCAGCTCAGGTCGTAATCCTGGGGACCTGGGATGGAGCCCCACATTGGGCTCCCTGCTTGGTGGGGAACCTGCTTCTCCCTCTTCCTTTGCCTGCCACTCCCTTCCTTATGTGCTCTCTCTCTCTGTGTCAAATAGATAAAAATAAAAAAGAAAATGTTCTGGAAGGGGGGCATTGGGAAAGACACAACATGCTAGGAAAAGGTGTGTGTCCCTAATTACACTTGATGAATCAAAGACTTTTAGATATTTGATTCCTCTCACTAGTTGAGACCCCCTTGTCCTGTCACAGAAAACATTACCAAGATACAGGGTTAGCAAACAGTGTGGGAAAACAAGGCTTGTTGACAAACCCTGCTAGCGATCAAGTTTGTACTTTTTACCCCCAGTTAGAAGACTGGAAAAGCCACAGGGGAACAAGCTGTATGTGTGCTCTATGACAATTAGTAAGTGGGTTATAGTGAATCTAGCTTCAGAGGCAGCAATGTTAGCGTGTAAAAGGAATGAAAATGTGTATTTAGTTGCCATCCAAGGAGAAAGGTTCAGTAAGTTTTCCTAAACCTTTTCTGACCCTGAGATGAATTTTCTCGGGCAGTACCTGCAGTAAACATCAGTCATTATACAACCTGAACTAAGAATTTCTCCAAATTAAAAAAAAAAAAAAAAAAATTACTTCTTTCCTGCTGGCAGAGGGAGCCAAAGCACACACTATAACCACCTCCAAGGTGGCTGATCGCCCAGGTGCAGTTTGAGCTTCCTGGAGAGCAAACCTCTAAATTAAATACAAGTTCACTTTGGTGTTTTAAAGTTCAAATGCATTATACACCTCTGGGAGTCTGCAGTAACACTTTTCATGTTTGCACAGCAGAATAATTTTTAAGTTACTATGTTGTTTTATGTGCAGGGCTTGGTAACAGCTCCAGCCTGCCCCAGAAGGTCTAGAAATCCATGCTGTTTTATATTTTCACTGGCTTGGCTTTGCTTCAGAGGGAGAAGGTTGTTGGAGTATCAGTTTAATTCAATTCGGTGAGTATTCAGAGAGACTTGGGCCTACTGTAAGGGACGGAGTGACACTTTAAGACACAATCCAAAGAGACTCCAAATTCCTTGGGAGAAATATGACCAATGAAAATGAAGCAAAAGCAAATAATGCAATACAGCATATGAAAACCAATGGCCAAGTATGGTGGGCACTCCTGCCAGTAAAAGGTTTTTGAATTTGCACTCCCAAGTAGTAAGCATGTACAACAATATTCTTTATGAATATAAGTAGAATTCCTTATGAAGATATCAAGCCCAAAAAAGAAGTTTTAAAAGGGTGAGATTTTTTAAAAAAAAAGTTGTGCTCTGTGGGGCACAGACTGTGGGGTCGGACTCCTGGTGTTCACATCTTGGCTGTGACTCTTTCTTACAGGCTCCCCAACTTCTCAGAGCCTTCTTTTCCTCATCTGAAATATCCCAAAGTTGTGAAGGTTAAGGGAGTTAATCCTTTCAAGGCTTTATCTCAGGCCTGGCACATAGTAAGTGTGTAACTGTTTTCTGTAATTATTAGCAAGCAACTCCCTTAAAGAAATCCCACACCCTGCAGGAACAAACCAAACTTCACATAAAGCATCAGCTAAATTTGTTGCAACTCAAGGCCCATTATCCATCTCCCTACCCAGCTCCTTCTGGACTGTAGACCTCATGTCTGTTTCTGAACAGAGCACCCAGCTTCTCAGACTGAAAACTGCAAACATTTACCTTCAGCTTCATGATCTCCTCACATTCTGTCCCAGAAACCTTGGACAGGTTCTCTTTTTCACGTGTGCAACCGCATGGTTTTCCAAAACAGGGATTTTTTTTTTTTTTTTTGCCAGACAGAATCTCTCGACATTTGCATGATGGCCCTTCTCGTCCTAAAAGATCTTAGCACTGAGTTCTTAGGCAGACCAACAACCAAGCTACAGAGGTGGCAAGAATGGAATGAGGAAAGGAAAATAAAATTTCCCAGGACGAAGAAATCTAGACATTAAGATAGAAAAGAGGGACAAATTGGCCCCTAAAGAAGTACTGTTGGGAGTGAGGACTTGAAAGTGTCTGGAGATGAGGTGGGACAGGTAGGGATTGAAGCCAGAGGTGGCAAAGTGGCTGGGGCAAGGCTCCATTCAGGATGAGGAATATGGGTTTAATGCTACAGGCAATGAGGAGCCACTAGTTTCTTTGGCCTGTGCTTTGGAATGACGGTGCTTCTGAATGATAAACAGAGTGGTGGGCAGGCTGAGTGGGATGGGGCCCAAGCGTCAGGGAGACCATTCAGTTTCACTTAATTTGTGCTTGGTGTTTTCCTCGGCTTCAGCAAGCAGTGATCGAGGGCCTACTTGAGGTATAAAGAAAGAAGTGTGCCTGGTTTACAGCCTAGTAGAAATGACCTCAGGTGCATAAACAACTGTGATGGAGGGTCAAGAGGTCTCCAAGTGAGGGGCAGGCGGTATGGGACTTCAGAGGAGAGAGGGCTGACATCCAGAGAGGGGGAATGAGGGAGGAAGGCCGCATTTGAAAAGGCTGCCTAACCTGGGGACAAAGCTACTGGCAGGAGTGAGCATAGGGCCTGGGGAATGTGCGGAAGAAGATAGGACAGGCTAGGAAAATGGGAGAGTCCAGGGCACAGTGTGAAGAGGGGTTTAGCTACCTTGGCCTTGACTGCAGTAGGTGCGAGAGGAGAAGGTGCTAGTGGAGAAGGCGGGGGTCGGTTCTGTGGTTCTGTGCCATCAGCCCATTCTCAAGAGGACAAGAATCACAGCTAAGGATGAATGCAGCGGGATCCAGCCCCAAAGGGAAGAGCTTGGGAAGAGCTAGTTGAGGGTCTCACACTCATAGGCTGGTGTTCAGAGAGGGGCATCTAGTCACAAGGGAAACTGGGGTAGAAGCAGGTGTATGTCTGCGGGAGGCCAGCCCGACCTGGCCGCCTGAGCAGGCTCCTGAGCAGAGCTCGGCAAGGACGTAGGGCCATCCTGTAGGGGGCAGTCACTGTCTGCTGGCGAGCCAGCTGCACGAAAGCCACGCCTGGCCTGAGTCTTTGCATTCGGTCAGGCTTTGAGCCCGCACACAGCACGTTTGTTTGCTTGGGTGTGGAGCCGAGCTCTGCACTAGTCTCTGCAGACACTGGTGAGGAAGACAGTTGGTGTCCCTGCTTCCACATACCTTGTAATCTTGAGCAAAGGTGGACAGGAGAGCGTGAATAGGTACAGGAAATGGGCTTGACCTGGCAGGAGAGACTGCTGAGTCAGTGGGGCGAAGATCCTAAAGGACTTTGAATGCAAGGCTGTAGGGCTTGAATCCATCAGCTCACCTCTCTTCCTTCGAGAACATTCCCATACATTCATCTGTCATACACCGGGGAGGGACTGGTGGGGGGACTCCTTTTTGGAATCCCAAAGGACCTTGGAAGCTGTATAATTTTCTATTTGCTTTTCTGTCTCCTTTCCCAGACTATAGGCACCTTGAGGGGAGGGAACCATGCTTTCTTGTGGCTCGCTGGCAGCCGGCTCCTGTAGGCACCAAGTAAATGGCTGGGTCCTTCGGGCAGTGAGGGGGCTCCCCTAGCCTGTGCCTAGCCTGTCTTCTGGGGGAGACTACGAGCTTTCTAGCTCTAGGCAGTCCTCCCCAAGGCTTCACACAATGCCCTGTCGGGCGAGGAGTGCGGAAGGATGAGTTGACCTGCTGTGTCCTAATTCTGCTTTCAAAGACCCAGTTTGGGGGAGCAGAACTTCCCCCCAATCTCTTCCTTCCAAGTTCTCAACAAACAAAGGCATTTCCCACTCATCTGAAGGACATGGAGGCCCACTGGGCCTTGTTCCTTGTTTTATTATTGTTTTATTATTCTTTGGGCCTCTCTAGTTTCCCCTTGAAATGATTTGTTCTATGCATTTTATTATATTCTCAAGATGTCTAAAGTAGACAGTTTCGTGCAGTAGCAAATATGCTGGCTAAGTTCCCCTCTTTGTTCTAGAGTATTTGCTCTTGAATACAAATGATTTACTCTTGGATCCCTGATGTTGTGATTATAAAACCGTGAATTCATTTGTATAGTGGTGGGGTCACCATGACTTCTCAATTCTCCCGCAGTAGACTTGAAATTCCCAGAAAGGAAAGGGCTAATAAATATCAAGTTCTTCACCAGCAAAGAGGAGACACAAAGAGATATAAAGAGAAGGGCAGCTCTTCCCCTCTGTTTTTTGGGGTAATCCTACCTGGTTGCTAAGGGTTTGTCACTTTTAAGCCTGTGGTAAACAATAATGTAAAATAGAAAGACCTGCAGGGTATTGTCATAGCAGATTTCATGCCAGAGCCTTGAACATGAGTCATGTAGGTTTTGAATGAATGGATGCATGGAGGGATGGATGAATTCTAAATGTACAACATGACCAGGTCTGATACTTGGCTGGTAGTGCCTGTGTGGAGTAAGGGCCAGTGTTCATTCCCATTGGTCAAGCCTCCATTCAACTGGGTTGGCACCCACACCACCCTGGTCACTAGAACTACCTCCATGTTGCAAACTGGGTTACAAAGAAATGTCTAGAACCCAAATGATACGGCTGACTCATGGAACTGATTAGAGCCCAGTTGGCTGGGAATCTGGAAGGAGCAGGACCTAACAGTCTCAGAATTGAAATAAGATGACTCTTAGAGCAAGTGTCAGAATTCAAAGTAGATCAAACTGAGAAAGAAGGAAAATAGCTGTCACGTAAATCTGGGGGCAAAACCAGGGAGCAACTGAGGAGTACAAAGGGAGGAGAGAGGAGGAACAAGGGCTAGGTGAGCAGAGACTCACTGTAGTTGACACAATGGAAAAAAGAGCAAGAGGGAAAAGTATATTAATTAAGTTCAACTGTAAGTGACAGAAAACCAAAGCTTCAGGGGCTTAAGTGAACTAGAATTTTATTCAGTTGTAGGCAACAAAGTCTGGAAGACAGCTGTCCATAGCTAGGATGGCAGTTTGGGAATCATTAAGGATCCAGATAACCTTTCTCCATTGCTTCATCATCCTCAACATATGGCTTCCACCTCATGGTCAAAGATAGCAGTTCAGACTCCAGCCTTCACATCTATAGTCCCGTTGGGACTATGGGGGAAGGAGTGAGATAAGCATGCCCTTTCCCTTTGAGATAGGGTTTCTCAGTCTTGATACTACTGGCATTTGGGGTCAGATCATTCATTACTATAGGGGCTGTCCTGTGCATTGTTGGGTGTTTAATGGCATCCTTCGTCCTTCCCACAGGATGCCAGTGTTAACTTCTTCCTTCTCAGGTGTGACAAGCACAGATGTCATCAGACATTGCCAAATGTCTTCTGGGGGCCCAGACTCTCTAGCTGGAAAACTACTGCTTTCGGTTGACTTTCCGGGGCTGCACCCAATCCCTCTGCTTACATCCCTTTGATCAGAATTTAGTCATAGAGGTAGGTCACCAACAAGGAGCTGGGCAATGTAGTCTTTATTCCAGGCAGTCATGTGACAGATAAAACTCAGAAGTTCTCCTGCTAGAAGGACGGAGACAAGAGACGTGGGAGGTAATATAAGTGTGAGGACTCAGACAAATTGGCTGTTTTGTCGCTGTTCCCGGCTCCTACGACCTGGCTAAGGATGGAATAGCCTTAAGTAGGAGGATGTGTGGTCCCACCTGCAGCCAGTGGCATCCTGGATCCATGAGGCAGAAATTCTCCTCCCAGAACTGAACCTTCCCCGAAGAGACGAACAGTGAGTTCTCTTACTGCCTTTCAACAGGTCGCTCTGCTTGGGGTAGGAGCGTGTTACAAGACAGTGCTTCCTTGTCCCCCTGGCTCCCTCTCCTGTCCCCGTCTCTGACTGTCCTCTCTCCCTTTCTTCCCTTTAGGTGTGCTTAGATGAGGCCCTGATGCTTTGAGCCAGCCTAGAGGGTAAGTCGCACACCCTCTCTGGCTTCAGTGTCCTTGTGTAAAACGAGGGGCCAACCAGAGGACCTCTAGAGTTCTCCCTGACTCTGAAATGCTCTGATTCTCCGAAGGCCACAAGACTGCAGGGAGTAGCAGAGGAAGCCCCTCTCTAATGAGTAGCGTTGAGCTACTCAGCTCGGGGCTGGGTCCCTGTCTGCCAGACTTACCCACTGCATCACATCCCAGCCTGGCAGATGTCACTGAGACTCCAGGGAGACCTGCTTTGGGTACCTGGCACACTTGTCTTGGGAAATCTGACCAAATCAAATCATGCCATATGTGCTCGTTACAAACCTGTCCTCGCGTCGGTCACACAGATGTGCTGCTTCCTGGGCTCCCAGTGAAGGGTCAGATCGCCTCTCACGGTGGCACCACCGGCCTTGAACGCTGGTTTTGTTTCACTTGTCCCATCTCTATGTCCTGTTTACATTGTTTCTCTGGTTAAAGTGTTTTCATTTCTTTATTTATTCAATAAACACTTCTTGAGCACCTGTTACTCTGTGGAGCCCCAGGAATACAAAAAACAAATGAGACCCTCCCTTTCCGGAGCTGGCATTGAACGTGGCCTTTCCCGGTGTCCCCTGACCTTTTCCTACCTGACTCTGCAGCCTGTCTCCCTCCCGGCTGCGTGTTCTGCTGGGTTCCTTCCGCTTGGCACACTGTCTCTTTCCCTGGGGAGGTTTTGCTCATGCACGTGCTCATTGTGAACTGGGACCCCACCCCTCTCTCTTCCTCTCTCTCACACACACATACACACACGTGTCTGTGCACACACCCCTACCTCTCACTCTGGACTTCTTCCCTCTCTAGATTTCAGCTTAAATGTTGTGTCTCTAGGGAGACTGTCCCTGACTCTCCCACCCCAGGCCCAGACTAAACACACTCCCCGCTTATGAACTGCCACAGCACCCTGACTGTTCTTTTCTTTTTTCTTTTTTTAAAGATTTTATTTATTTGAGATAGAGAGCATGCACGAGTGGTGGGGAGGGGCAAAGGGAGAAGCAGGCTCCCCACTGACCATGGAGCCCGATGTAGGGCTCAAGCTGGGGCTCAATCTCAGGGCCCCGAGATCATGATCTGAGCAGATGCTTATCTGACTGAGCCACCCAGGCGCCCCAACCCTCCTTTTCAAAATAGTCGCCATCTCAATACTCCTCCTTAAGTCTGTTCCTCCATCCCAGGTGACCCTGGGGAGCCCGGTCTGGCTCGGTCACTGCTGGACCGATTCCAGGGTGAATGAGGCATGAACACGTACATGGATGAGCAAAGCTGTGAAGTGGAGAGACATAGAGACAAATCTGTCCAATCAAGCGCTAGTGCAAGAATGTGGGCAAGGCTGATGGCCGGCCCAGTAGGAGGAGTCCAGCCACTGGGACTGGGGAGGCAAGGTGGGAAGGTCTCACAGGACTTTTGTAGCTGGTCTTGAACGAGTAGGAGTGGGAAGTGTGAAGAGGAGAGGAAGGACAGCCCAGGTAGAAGAAACACAGGAGTGAAGACAAGAGGCGTGGCCTTTGTGTCCCCAGGACCGGCCAGCCGTTGGCCCGCCTTCTCGCCAGAGCATGGCGGCGTGTCCCCTCTGCTCTGCCGCTCCCCCTGCCTCCACCCACTGCAGGCACCTGGCTTAAGAGCTTTCAGAGTGTGAGGTCCTTTGTGTGTCAGGGTCCTCCAGACAGCGGACTTCTCCCTCCCTCCCATCACCAAATTCAGCTTACATTTACTGAGCTCCTTCTATGTGTTCAAAGTTAGACAATTTTCTTTTTTTTTTTTTCTTTTTTTTTTTTTTTTTGAAAACTTTGAAGAATGAATCCAGCCAAAATCCAGCAATGATTCCACTGGGCTGGAACTGCGGTCAGGGACACCGAGAAAGGCTGGCAGGTGGGCAGACAAGGGCAGAAACGGCTCCTGGTGGGATCCCGAAGGCGGCCCTTAGAACGGCCAGGTTAGATGAGTTGCCCGGAACAGAAATGGGGCAAAGAGAGCCAAGCAAGCTCCCTTGTGTTGCGTGCCCCCTGAATGGCCCTCCTCCGCTACCCCAGGGACGTGCCCAGCCAGTCGGCCCTGGGGAGGGAGGGAGGCTGCGCTCAGGAGAGAGAAGAGGGCCATCCTGAATCTCCACCAGAGCAGGCTGGGAATGCCTAAAGGCAGGTAGCGTGGCCTTGTTTGCTTGCCACAAAAGAAGTACTAGTCTGTCCTGCTGTTTGACCCCTGGCTGTCTCTCTGAAGAGACCTTGACCTTGAAAAGCCTTGGTTGCTTTTCTCTACTGGGGAGGAGCATAAACTTGCAAATTGCCTTACCTCTCTGTGGGTAGGAAGGACAATCTGCCCTCAGAGGCTGCTACTGAGCTCCTAAAAGCAGAGCAGAGTGTGTGGGGTGGGGGGGAGGTCTAGAGGCCGGGCTGCCTTCTGGGAGCATGTGTGGGGTGCGTGTGTGAGAGCGCATGAGAGAGTGTGTGCGTGTGCATGTGCACGTGAGAGAGTGTGTGGGTGTGAGTGTGTGTGTGCACGTGCACGTGTGCTGGGTGAGCTGCCAGCTAGGGTGAAGGCCCGGCAGTGATGGCCCTGGAAAAGAGGCTGTAGGCCTGAGGCCGGCTTGGGGACATACATCAAGCCCTCAAGTGTTTTATCTTGTATGACTGAGTGGGGTGTTGTGTGTCTCGGCTCCCTAACGACCTGGGTGTTGAAATAATGTCATCCACGAATACATCACCGGGGGAATCCGTCCCCGAGCTGACTAAAGCCACTGCGGGGTCTCAGTCAGGAGTTGGGAGTGGGGATGGGCTGCAGGAGGGGTGAGGGAGGGCCCGACCCTGAGCAAGCTCAGGTGTGTGGCTCACCACCACGCGGGGCCTGGTGCCTCTCACAGAGTCCGCCTCAGGGCAGCAGAGCTGTCCCGTGGGAAGGAGTGCCCCTTGGGCTACCTGGGCACACCCAACCACCTGCCCAGGTGGAAATTTTAAATCCGGATTAGGTACCTTTTTTGATGAGGCAAAAGCAAGGAGGAGGAAGAAAGGCCCTGCGGGCAGCTTTGGGCTTAGAGGTCGCGCGCATACACACACACACACACACACACACACACACACACACACACACACACACACATCATTCGAGGAACTGGGAGGGAAGGCAGGAGGGGTGTGTGACAGGAAGGTGGGCAGGAATAAAGCGAGGAAGCAGAGTAAGAGGGAAGGAGGGCCACCAAGAGAAGACACTTGCCAGGAGGAGGCAGAAGAACAAAGGAGTGAAGGACGGAGCTCTCACACACGGGCCAGAGCAGGGGAGGCGGTCGTGGGAAAGGAGAGCGGCCGGACCCCGGGTAGGGTTTCTCCCAACACGGAGCCTGGGGTACAGCCCCCCGCTTAGCCTCCGCGGAGGGGTCCAGCCCAGCCTGGCCTCTCAGACGCAACGCCCCGCGCAGAAGAAAGGCCGGCCCCGTGGCTGCAGGAGCTGGCCTCCGCCTGCCAGCCGCGGACAAGCCCCTGCTCCTGGCTCGGGCCCCAAGCACGGCAGCCAAGCGTCCCTGCACAGAGAGGGGCGCAGCAGCACCGCGAATTCGGAGGGAAAATGTGGAAGGCAGTTGTTTCCGTGCGGACTATTTTATTCTCTAGGAGTCCCGAACAGACTGGTGGGGACTGATCAGAGGGCCGGTTGGGGGGGCGCTTTAGGCGGGGAGCACGCTGGAGGCCAGAGGTGCAGTTGGCCAGGCCGTGCGGGCCGGGCCTGGGGTGACGGCCCAGGGGTCATTTGTTCATTCGACAAACTTTTGTTGAGCAGAAACCCAGTCAGTCCTTTTTTGCACTACTAACTTAATTTGTAAACGCTTTTTTGTATTATTTTCTTTTCGCCATTTTCAAGATACTCTCTCACCTTTCAGGGGTGAAAGAGAAAGAAAGGCTCCCGAGGGTGGACACCCCCCGAAGGAGAAACAGCTGCCCCCCAACTGGTGTTCCTTCCGCCAGGGTCTTCCCCTCACTCACCCTCCCACACTCCTCAAGGAAGCCTTGTAACAGGCCAGTGTCATATGACTTCTACGAACCAAAAGCCCTGATTCAGCTGGCAGAGCCAAAAGATGCAGGTCATCTCACCCGACAAGAAAGCTGGGAAAGGTGGCCCCAGGAGGCGAATTCAGTGGTTCCAGTCCTGGGAGCCCCAGCCTCTTCCTTCTGCTCTGCCATCCCCAGGCTGGCTCCCTTCAGGGTGCAGAAGGGCTGCTGTATGCAGATGCCCCAACACCCAGCGGCAGGAGGCTGTGTATCTGTGTAAATGTGACCGGGAGGAAAGCCTTCCCAGGGCCCCCAGGACCTTCCCTCAGGACTCTTGGGTCTCCTCCTAGCTCCCTGGCAGGGCACTGGCATTTCCATGGTTATCTCTGAGAAGCACAGGACCGTGTGGGGTGTTGGTATTCTGACCAAAGAAAGGGGTTCCGTCAGTCAGGGAGAAGAGCGTGAGTGGAGACTGGTTGACGGGGAAGGTAACCACAGGTGTCTGTTAGAGATGACTCCCTCCCGCTTTCAGGACAAAACTCGGCCTCTGTAGCAGGACATCAGGCGTGCTTACCGAGCTGCTCCCTGCCTGCTCCTTTGGCCTTATCTTTGTCAAAGCCCAGCTGCCTTTCCCGAGCTATAGAAAAGCGTGGTGATGATCCGAACCCTCTTTGTTCTCTGGTGACTCAGGGCCTTTGCCCTTGTTCTCCCAGCCAGCTCCGCCCCCCCCCCCCACCACGCTGGTCAAGCACACATGTTCCCCAAGGCCTTCCCCGGCTCCTGCCTCCAGGTCAAGTGAGAAGCTGCTCCTTTGCGAGTGGCTCAGTTAGAGCGGATGGCTGCGGACTGGCTGGCAGTCATCCAACATAGACATGTACCAAAAAATCTAACATACATCGTTAATACCTAATATCTAACAGCTACGTAGCACTTACTATGTACCAAGCACTGTTTTAAGGGCTTAAATTCATTTGATCGTTTCATCATCACAGCATCTTATGGATCTGTGTTCCAAGGTCATCTTAACCATGTTATTTAAAAACCATAGTTCCGAGGCTGCCTGAATGGCTCAGTCGTTAAGCCTCTGCCTTCGGCTCAGGTCATGATCCCAGGGTCCTGGGATCAAGCCCCATGTTGGGCTCCCTGCTCAGTGGGGAGCCTGCTTCTCCTTCTCCCTCTGCCCCTGCTTGTGTTCCCTCTCTCGCTGTGTCTCTCTCTGTTAAATAAATAAAATTAAAAACCACAGTTCCGAGGCACCTGGGTGGCTCAGTCGGTTAAGTGTCCTACTCTTAATTTCAGCTCAGGTCATGATCTCAGGGTTGAGATGAAGCCCTGTGAAGGGCTCCCTGCTGGGCGTGGGGTCCCCTTCCTCACCTTATAGCTCCCTGTTAGCACACGTGCACGTGTTCTTTCTAAAAAAACAAACAAGGGGCGCCTGGGTGGCTCAGTCGTTAAGCGTCTGCCTTTGGCTCAGGTTGTGATCCCAGAGTCCTGGGATCGAGCCCCACATTGGGCTCTCTGCTCGGCAGGAAGCCTGCTTCTCCCTCTCCCACTCCCCCTGCTTGTGTTCCCTCTCTCACTGTGTCTCTCTCCCTGTCAAATAATAAATTAAAAAAAAAGTCTTTAAAAAAACAAACAAACCAGCAGTTCCTCACCCACCCATTTTGTTCCCATCCATAGCACTTACCACTCTCTGACATGCTATACGTTTACTTCGTTTCTTGCCCGCGTCTCTCCGCTAGAGTGTAAGCCTCCTGATGGTGAGCATTTGTTTTATGCCCAGCATCTAGGACAATGCCTGGCACATAATAGGTCCTCAATAAATAGCTGCTGAACAATTGAGAGTACCGTTATCCCTCTTCGACAGGTGAGGAAACGGGGGCCCAGGTAAGCAGCTTGCTCAGAGCAAAGCTAGGAAGTTGGTATTCCCCCGAGAAGCAGAATTGGTATCAAACCCAGGCAGTTTGGCTCTGGAACCACACAATTCTGACAGCAGACTGTGAGCCCAGCCCCACAGCCTTGCGCGTCGAGACCTCCTGAGTTACCACCACGTCCCAGCAGGGATGCCTGTGATCAGGATAGCGTTGGTTTAGCAGGATACGAAGGGACCAGGAAGACGGATGTGGGACAGTCTGGAAAGTATTGCCCTCCTAGGCTCAGGACAAACTAGTTTTATTATTCTACCTTCTTTTTGGTTTCCTACTGTACTGTTTGCTCACCTGCCCCTCGAGGCGGTTTCAGGACTTCAGCAAAATACAAGTTCCTACCTGTGTGTGTAATTACAGCGAGGATAGTTTGGGGGAGTTTATTTTGTTCTGTCTTCATTTCTGTGGCCTTCCTGACTCTTTTGGCCCTCGCTGTGCTGGTGGTTTTGACATCGTTCATCAAGAACTCAGCTGGCACCAGCTTAAATGCTGTCAGTATTACCATCAATCGCTTGTTTAAACAGTTGGAGTTTCTAAAGGATTTTATGAATTACCAATTAAAACAGAACTGGAAATTGCAACATCATTTCAAAGTATTGCTTGGGGCATAGGGTTGTGAGAAAACATGAACTCTAGTTTCCTGTTAATTCCTGAGAAGATGTTACACTATGATGATAGAGTAAAGTAGGTCAGGGTGGGCTTCCATGGCAGCAATTTTATTTTTTCAATGTGCTTAATATCGGCCAGGTGTGGTCCTATTCTCTGGGTGTAAAGTGACGAACAAGACAGCATCGTCCTTCCCCTTGGGGGGTTTTCTAGTGTACTGTCCCAAATAGCATTCGGTCCTTTGCAGAGCAGGATGACCTAATTATACACCCACTCGTTCTTTGAGAAATAACGATGCATTTGTGAGTGCTCCATTCACATTCTTCCCTAGCCTCCTTCGCGGATGGAGCACACACATGAACGAGGAGGCAGGGCAGGTGTGAACAGACCAGCGTAAACCCGACTCAGGCCCTCACCACGGGTGCTTGACCTGAACTCTGTCCTAACCCGCCCCGTCCAGTGGCAGATAGGTAGGTTTGCTCCCTAGGAAACCACTGCAAAGTTACACTGTGAAGTGACTCCCTTATTCATGTTTCTGGCCCAACATGTTCCCTGTGCGTCTGTCTGCATATATGGCGTCTTTAGGCCAATGGTCCATGGCCCTTTCCGTGCTTGATTTTGTTTTTCCCCGAGAAGCAGCCCGTGAGGCACATGGGTCCGCCAATGGTACCTCTCCTGTGCCTGAGAGGGGATTTTTCCATCGGATAAGGGGGAGCTGGGCAGGCTAGGCTTCGCTCCTGCTGGGGCTGCCTCCTTGCCCACCAGTGCCTTCTGGCCTGATCTTCCACAGCCCACCCTGGGCACCGGCTTTACCAAGTGAAGTTCACCAGTGAGTCAGCCTACACTGAGCACTTGTCCGTGTGACACTCATTCCCTGAGCAGTCTCAGAGCTCCACTCATTGACTTACTGGTTCTCAAGAATCCTAAGAACGCCCCCAAACATGAAGAGCCTGCAGATGCTCCAGAGAATAGCTCAAGTTTATTACTGCAGATGCCTGTGCTCCAAAGAGTAAATTTAAGTAAGAAAAGAAACAACTATTTGATTCCATGCTGAGAAATATTTCTCTCCTCTCTGTCTTTCCTGATCTACTTATTCCTCATAGTTCTCCTTCTCAGAGCTTCTCCTTGGAGCCTACAAAAGGGTTCTCTCTGGTCACCTGGGAGAACACTCAATGAAAATAAAACCCTAACGAGGAGGCTCTGGGCCCTGTGGGAGGTACCAAGTGTGGCTCTGCTTCACATGGGATGTGAGAAGCCTGCCCTAGAAGGCACAGGGGTCTCGTAGGTGATGTCACTGCCGCTCAGTTTGTCTCCGTCACTCCCTATCTGTCAGCTCTGTGGGGTTGGTGTTCATCCTTCCCTCCATGTAGTCCCAGTGCAAAGCCTGGCATATAGTTGGTGCTCAATAAATATTTATCGAAAGTAGGAAAGAAGGCGCAGGAAGAAATGTGCGTGGGGTTACCAGAGCTTCTCAGAAGGACCCAAAGAAAATATGGAGAGAGACCTGAGGTCCGGGTAAGAATAGAGCTTGCACAATTCCCCGGGGTGAGCGCAGGTGAAAGTCTGGAGTCCGCCATGCTGAGAGCACAGGTTTGCTGTGTTTGGTGGGGGTGGGAGGACGCTTGCTCCAGCGGCCGTGAAAGGGGAGAACTCACAGCCCCCCCCCCCCCCCCCCCGGCTGGGAGCCGCCGTGTGGCAGCCGCTGCTGGATTTGGGTGTAAGGGCTGGTGCACAGACCCGCCGGGACCCCCAGACAGGCCCACAGCACCGAAACACTGAAGCCCGGGCCTCCCCGAGGCCCTTCACAACGCGATTAATGGGAAGCTGCTGTTCAGGGAAGCCTCAGGTAAGGAGGCGGCTCTGCCTCAGCAGCCGCAGACCAGAGCCTTTGGGGGGCTTGTGGGTGGTGGATGTGAGTCTGCAAGAGCAGCTTTGGACCTCAAGGACCTCCTGGCCGCGCCTGTGGAGGAGTCCAGGCAGCCGGTGTAGACGTTAGCAAGAGACCACATTTAAGGACCCTTTCATACTCAACCCCTTTGTAAGTGAAGCTGGGCAGGGACTGTCACCTCTTTCTACAGATGAGGAAAACGAGGTTCAGTGGGGGCTGAATAACTCTCCCAAGCTCTCACAACCCAGAAAGTGTCAGCTTCTGTATTTCAGGGCTTCAGGCCTATGGCAGAATCCTAAGGGCCCAGGCATAGCAGCTGCACTGTTGGAGATGGCCAGCAGAGGGCAGCCTTCACAAAGAAGCTGTTTATTTGCCTGTCCAGAGCTCAAAGAAGCATTAGGGCTCCTGGGATCCCCTGGTGAGCTACACTGGGAGGGGAGAACACCATCTCCTCTGATTTTCCTGCCAAAAATAGAGCTTACCTAAATCGAATCCTGAAATGCCAGATAAGTCTAAATTCAGGAACCGTCTTAACTAAATAACTGCCTAGTACCTTCAAAAATGTCCAGGCCAAGGGGTACCCCGGTGGCCCAGTTGATTAAGTGTCTGACTCTGTCTCAGCTCAGGTCTTGAACTCAGGGTTGTGAATTCAAGCCCTGCCTTGGGCCCCAAGATGGGAGTGGCACGTACTTAAAAAACAAAAAAACCCAATGAAATAAAATGTCAAGGTCAAAAACTCAAAGAATGGCAGAGGAACTGTTCCAAATTAAAAAAGACTAAATGGACATGACGACCGCATGTAATGTATGACCGACCTTTGATGGATTTCTGAGCTGGGGAGGAAAAGTAATAGATGTAAAAGGACATTTTTGGAGACAACTGATGAAGTTTGAATTTGGACTGTGTTTTAGATCATAGTATTCTATCAACATTAAATTTCCTAAAGTTGACAATTGTTCTGTTTATGTGAGAGAATATTCTTCTTATTCTAGGTAATATTTAGGGGTAAAGGGCACAATGTGTCTAACTTCTTTTTTTTTTTTTTTTAAAGATTTTTATTTATTTGACAGAGAAAAACACAGTGAGAGAGGGAACACAAGCAGAGGGAATGGTAGCGGGAGAAGCAGGCTTCCTGCTGAGCAGAGAGCCTGATGTGGGGCTCGATCCCAGGACCCTGGGATCATGATCTGAGCTGAAGGCAGACGCTTAATGACTGAGCCACCCAGGCGCCCCTCTAACTTGCTTTTAAAGTTAAGAAAAAACAGAAAGAGGGACGCCTGGGTGGCTCAGTTGGTAGAACATCAGACTTTTGGTTTAGCCTCAGGTCACGATCCCAGGATCTTGATCATAGCATGAGATCCGGCCCCTTGTTGGGCTCAGTGCTGGGCATGGAGTCTGCCTGTACCTCTCCCAACCCCTCTGTCCCTCCCCCCACATCTGCTTGTACGTGCTCTCACTCTCAAATAAATAAAATCTGTAACAAAAAAAGAAAAGAAAAAACAGTAACAGTGAAAGAAAGAGCA
The DNA here is from genome assembly GCA_028646535.1 of Procyon lotor. Classification (NCBI taxonomy): domain Eukaryota; kingdom Metazoa; phylum Chordata; class Mammalia; order Carnivora; family Procyonidae; genus Procyon; species Procyon lotor. The sequence goes on along the minus strand of CM053606.1, from coordinate 68,539,420 downwards.
AAATGTAAGTGATGGGTGAATCTGGGACGGGTACATGGTATTTCCTTATATTGTGTTTGTAATTTCTCTGTAACTTTGAAATTATATCCAAATAAAAATTTACCATGGAAGGGGAGAGGGGCAGTCCTGGTTCTCCGGAGTCTGAGCCACGTGGTAGCCACGCCTGATTCCAGGCACAGAGAATTGTCTCCTTAGAGAAAGTGGCTTCATTCTCTTTGGAGCCCGTCTTTGGCCCTGGGCTGACCACAGTGGCTGTGCACAAAGCTGACCTGATAACAGAATTGCCTGAGGTAAAAGATGGCCTTTGCTGCAAATGTCCTGAGGAGAGTGAATTTAATTCATGTCTATATGTGGAGGAGCAACAGAGCACCTAGCTGAATGCAGAATAGAGCTCAGGGCTCCACATGTCAGTAGGGGCTGGGGACACAGGGAGCATTCCTGGGCCTGTGAAATACAGAAGAGGGCCATGACTGGGGGCAGATTCAACCACCTATGGCCTTGTTGGTCAATCCTTCTAGAAGAGGAGACTTCTAGAATCTGAATGAGCAGGGAAATCGTTACCAGGAAACAGATACTGTAAGGATCAGCCATGAGAAAGATGTTGAGTAGAACAAAACACCTGGGAAGGGTCTAGACAAATGTGTGTGAGAATCTCCTGGAGGGGTCCTTCTCTGACCCACCCCATGACTCTGGGAGGGGGATGGAGAATTTCCATTTCTAATGGAGCACCAGGTGCAGCCAGTGTGAACCCCCCGCCCCCATCGAGTCGCAAGGCTGTAGCCCATGATTTGTCTAGCCCACCTTAGAGCAGTCACCTATGAGGGAACCTGTGTGAGCCACAACTCAAGTGCTCTCACAGGTCCAAGGGCAACCAGGGTCACCTCTGGCTGGACCGTGTGGATGAAGGACAGACAGTATCATGGATGAGATGATTCTTAAACTGGGTTTCAGAGAAGATGGGGTGAAGGAGGGCCTTCTAGGGAGAGGGGATGCACACAAGCCAAGACCAGCCCAGTCCACATTCATGGTTTGACCTCCCTGGGAAATAATGGACCCAAAGATAGGTGGGGGGTCTGAGCCCCAGGTCAAGAGTTTGAGCTATTGGGAAGCCAGTTGGAGCCTCTGATGGGTCACGTGACAGATGCAGAACTTCCTGAAGATTGACCAGGCAGAGATACCGAGGGTAGAGGGAGGGAAACCAGATAGGGGTCCCAGCAGCAGGCTCTACCGGAGATAAGGACCTGAGGTGGAGACATGGCAGTGAGTGTGGAAAACAAGGACATTTAAGCATTATAGCTGAAGGGGTAGGGAGTGGGGGGATGTGGAGCAAGACAAAGAATCCGTTTGTTCTCATAGGCATGTGGCCTGGAGTCACCGCTGAAACTGATAGGAAGCATTCATGTTTGCAAAGATAGTTTTAAAAATCCATTAGAGGATGTTTAGAACTGAAAATTAAGTGTGAGTTTTCACATGAACATCTTCAATAGTCTTGCAGGCAGGAAGTGGGCAGATGGAGACCGTCATGTGCAAGTAAATATTGAACAACTAACTGACAGGGAGTGCGGGAGAACCCTGATTGGTAGCATTTGTCAGTTTCCAGGCTGTAAAATCGTCCCACAATGGTGAATTTCGAGCAACCAACATGATGTCAGCTAGCTTGTGAAATTCCAAAAACTAGAACAATTGGCTCTTGGGAGCTAGGAGGAGCTTGCCCCAGCACACTCCCGAATGGAGACCAAATGCCAAGAAATGGATGGAGGCACTAAGGCAACAAGTGGGTAAGGTCACTTCCCGCTGTTGTTCCGAGGACCCAGGGAAGCCCACTGGTGGCTTTGAGCAGCAAGCACCAAGCATCACATAACTGCAGGTCTTCCCAAAGAATGGCAAATAGGAGAAGTGGAATCTCTTTCTGGGCTCCCAATGCCAATGGGATCATCTCACATGAGAGAGGAGGAGCATGAAGGAAAGTGTCTTATGCTAAGAGGCATGAGGCTCCGTCTTGGTACATAATAGCCATGTGCTATTGAGCCTTGGTCCCTTGCCTTTAAGATGAGGGCAGTACTTGTACTAATAATGTCCCCAGGGGGATGCATAATCCAGTAGCACTCAACACTTGTCAGAGCTTTTACTCCTGCCCTGCAACAAAGATACTCCAATAACAAAGATACTCACATATCCCCCCTTCCCACCTCAAGCTGATGCTGGTCCAGACCCCGTGTCCATCCAGAATGATCCATCCTCCCATCTGAGGGTATCCACGAAGCAGTGGGTCCTGGGAGCCATGTTTGCCCATCAGCCAGAGAGAGAGAGAGAAGCTGCCTCTAGGCGTTCTCCACCTTGCTCTGATCCGTCCTGAGAAGCACTTCATGCCCTTC
>CM053606.1:68519445-68536945 GCA_028646535.1 Procyon lotor | reverse complement strand
TCAGGACCCTGAGATTCGATCCCAGGACCCTGAGACCATGATCTGAGCGGAAGGCAGAGGCTTTAACCCACTGAGCCACCCAGGAGCCCCAAGATGCTCTTCATTATTTAGCAACTTCAGTGCTTTCCATTGACCTCCTACTGTAATAGATGAGAATCAGCTCACTGCTTTCCCATCCTACCACCTCCTCTCACTCTTCTAAATATAGCGAGGTTCCCCCCAGCTTCCCGGTCCCTGCAACTTCAAAGAAAACAGTTAACCCCATTTCCTGTTCAGTCAACTATAGATAGTATCTCTTTACTCTTTCACTTTGTAAGGTAAGGACAGGCACTCCCTCCTACCTTTCTTTCCACCTCCCAACCTCGGTCAGACTGTCCTACGCTTTTACATTTTATTCAGAAATTACAATTGCTGTTTCTACTTGTCTAAGGTGGATTCTAAGAGTTGAAAACCAGAAAATGATGTTTATTCCATGCCAGCTGTGGAAATACAGTTCACAGCAGGTCAGAGTAGTAACCAGGTTTACACTTCTTGGTGGGGCCAATGTCCCATCCTCAGAAGAGAATGTTTCTGGAACAAATTTATTTATTATTAATTTTTACATTCCATCAATTTTCTTCATCTGATCCTCAGATCATGTTTTCCTGGCTTTCAATCATGCAGTTTTTCTACTGATTCTCTCTCTCTCCTTTCCACCTCCTCTCCAAAAACAAGGCAAAACAAAAAACAAAGCTGGAACCCTCTTCCCGCAACTCTCTGTCACTGCCAATCTTCCTGCTCTCGTTTCCCTTGGTCTGTAGGTGGTTTCCCCACGCAGCTCTCAGTGAATAGTGTCACCCTTCTCAGGAACCCCAGCGCCACTGCCTCCTTAACTTCCTTTCTTGTTTTGCTGGAGCGTGTCCTTAGGTAACTCCCTGGGGTAAACTGTGAGTTTACGGTAAAGGTAAAGTTTAGAATACTTTCATACCACAAATGCCTTTACTCTGCTTTGCCCTTGCTTCATGAATTGCCTATGTAAACAATTCTTTTTTATTTTATTTTATTTTATTTATTTATTTGGCAGAGAGAGGGAGATCACGAGTAGGCAGAGAGGCAGGCAGAGAGAGCGGGGAAGCAGGCTCCCTGCTGAGCAGAGAGCCTGATGCAGGGCTCCATCCCAGGACCCTGAGATCAGGACCTGAGCCGAAGGCAGAGGCTTTAACCCACTGAGCCACCCAGGCGCCCCTTCTATGTATACAATTCTGAGTTCAACATCAAATCCCTCAGAGTGGACTTGGTTTTTTTCTCTCAGGAATCGTCTAGTATCTGCTCCTTATTCCTGGTGTTCTGACAGTTTCTGGTGATTAGGACCATTGGTGGATAGTTTTCCATTTCTTTGTGCTGAGAATTCACTGGGCCTGGGCAACCAAAGACATGCTCTTTATCATTTTAGGAAATTATTTACTGTTTTTACATTTATTATTATTTTCTTTTCTCTTTGTGGAATTTCTGTTATTTAGATCTCAAACCTCTGGATCACCCCTTTCTCCCTTTTTTTTTTTTTGCCATGTTTTGCATTTGTTTTAAAATCTTAAAATCTAGGGGCACCTGGGTGGCTCAGTGGGTTAAGCCTCTGCCTTGGGCTCAGGTCATGATCTCAGGGTCCTGGGATCGAGCCCCACATTGGGCTCTCTGCTCAGCAGGGAGCCTGCTTCCACCTGCCTCTCTGCCTACCTGTGATCTCTCTCCTCTCTGTCAAATAAATAAATAAAATCTTTAAAAAAATAAAAAATAAATAAAATCTTAAAATCTATACTTGGGAGATTTCTCCAACTTCATCATCTAACCCTATTAGTAGTAGTAGTGGCATTTTTATCAAACATGTTTTAAATTTTGTTTTTTAAGTAGGCTCTGTGCCCAGTGTGGCACCCAACGTAGGGCTTGAACTCACGGCGCTGAGATCAAGACCTGAGTTGAGACCAAGAGTTGGATGCTTAACTGACTGAGACTCCCGGGCATCCCAGACATGTTTTGAATTGTAAAGAACTCTTTGTCCTTGGATTGTTTCTTTTTCATAGCACCTTTTCTTGTTTTACCACTATGATACTTTCCCAGTTGTCTCTGAGGTTTTCAGAAGTTTTTGTTTAATCCTCTTCTATTCCATGAATGATCTCTATTTCTTCTAGAATCATGTTGGCCTGCTGGTTTAGTTTTTTTTTAATTTTTTCTGTTGCCGACTATCCTCCCATGTCTGTTTGCTCTTGGTTTTTCATTCCTGTTTAAGATTGAGGCAATCAGGAGGCTAATGGGAGGTTTGGAGAGCCAAGGCAGACTTGGTGCGCTCCCGGGCTGCTCTCTAGGGAGAGCTGGCCAGAAGACTGGTGTTGTTGTCTTGTTAGGGGTTCCGGAATGCAGGAATGCAGAAGGACTCTGGACTCTGCACCCTGGACTTCCAAACTCCCCGTTGGCTGCCCTCGTTCTCCCCAGGCAGCCTGTATAATTCATTCAAAATGAGGTCTTCAATGGTTTTGTTGTTGTTGTTGTTGTTTTTAAGATTTTATTTATTTATTTGACAGAAATAGACAGTGAGAGAGGGAACACAAGCAGGGGAGTGGGAAAGGGAGAGGCAGGCTTCCCACCGAGCAGATAGCCCGAAGCAGGGCCCAATCCCAGGACCCTGGGATCATAACCTGAGCTGAAGGTAGAAACTTAAGGACTGAGCCACCCAGGCACCCTGAGGCCTTCAATGTCTGATGGACAGAAAGTGACTGGCCCCCCGGCTGCTGCATGAGAGACCTCAGCGGTTTTCAGCCCCATCTGCCATGTCTGCTTTCTGGAATCCTTTTCATTTGCAGGCTGAGGTACCTCTCAGGGTCTGTGGACAGATTGCGCCGTCACTGGGTGCAGTCCACTCATTGTCCATATTCATCCGACCCTTTCTGCATCCAAGAGATTTGTTGGAATCTCTGAGTGTTGATGGCCCCTGCTCTGTTTTTTTCTTGATTGTTGGTCTATGCCGTTTTACCCTGTGTGTTGTTATTTTAACGGTGGAGTCTCAGAAGGTACAGATGTATGCTAAATCTTTAACCTGAGCTGGGAGACTCAAATATCCCTTTAAATTGCCACATGGTAGTCCGTAACATGGCTGTACGTTAGATTGGAGCAAATGTATAGACAATGTTGTGACATAGATCCAGGTAGCTAAATCTTTATGTGCATCTGTGATTATTTATTTAGAATAGGTTGTGAGAAGAATTGCTGCATCAAAACTCAAGCACCTATTTAAAAAAAGATTAAAGTTAAATATACATTTACCTTATAGTCTAGTAATGCCACACTGAGGTATTTACTCAAGAAAAATGGAAACATTCCCATGCAAAGACTTGTACCAAAATGTTCATAACAACTTGTGCCGTACGAAAGGGCTCAAAACTAGAAACAACCCAAATGTCCAACTGATGAGTAGATAAGCAAATTGCTATGTATTTATACATATGGAGACATTTTCTTGGGCTTTATTTCTTAGAAGAATGTTCACAGTGTAACATTTCAGCAGCTCACGGCTCTGCAGTCACACCTGTTCCTTCCCTTGGCCGAGCCATGGGCTGCTTAAATGTTAAGCTGTGAGCATTCTTCTAAGAAATAGAACCCAAGAAAATGTCTGAAAAGGTTACATGGGAGATGGGTGGATGTAAATTGGTACAAAATCATCCTCTGGAGAGTGGTTGGAAAAATGCAGCTTCCCAGCTCCCCCCTGGAAGAAAGTCGAACATAAAGGGTAGAATGAGAATGTATGTATATCAATAAAATAAAATTTATAAAACTTTATTAGAAATATTTTTTTTAATTTTTATTAAAAAATTTTATAAAAAAGCTCTTTAAACTTGAAAAGGATTTGGACTGACGCTATGATATGAAAGGGTCACAACACCTTCCTCAGTCTGACTGTGGGGCTGAATTGATGCTCAGAGTGTCCTTTCCGCTCCACTACTTGTCTCAGTGGGTTCTGTCTCAGCCTTGGAAATCTGGAAGAAAACCACCTTTTCCTTTGGACCTATAAAACTTGGCTTCTGGTACTTTAGGAGGTCCCAAATTGGCCTTGGATCTCTTTCTTTACTCTTCTAGGGGTGTCTCTGGCTAATAGTTTCTTTTTTGACCCTGATCCAGTTACCTCTTATTGTGTAAAAAAACACCCAAATCTTAATGACTTAAAGCAACTCCACAAATTTATTTTGCTAAGAATCTGCCATTTGAGTGTGTCTGAGCAGGGTTGGCGCATCTCTGTTTCACATGGTTTTAGCTGAGGCTGCTCAGACTAGAGTGGAGGACCCACTTCGGAGATGACTGGCACCCGCCGTTGGTGAGTTGGAGCTGACTTTGGCAGGGGCCCAGCTGCGTGTGTGGCCTGGGTGCTCTGGTCCCCTTCAGCATGGGTCTCTGCAGGCTGCCTGGGCTCCCTCCTAGCATGGGGGAGGGCAACGGAGTGAGCATCTCCAGAGAGCAAGGCAGAATCGCGCAGCATTTTTTATGACCTAGCTTCGGAAGTCCCCTAGTATCCCTTCTGCCATCCTATTGCTTCTGGACATCATGTTTTCCTCCTCAGGTTCAGGAGAGGGAAAGAGCCCCCCCTCTCCTCCCCTTGAAGGAGCACAAGACTGCATAATAAAAAGAGCGTGTGGATGGCAGATACTGTTGCGGCTGTCTTCAGAAAGTATAGTGAACGGACTCTGACCCATTTTTGTTTATAGGTTTTCTTGACGCATTTTTAGTAATTATCATTGGTTCTAGTCTACCTCATTTCATCCTCTTCACAAACCTACCAAGTGGTTTTATACCTCTTCACGTAGCCAAATGCTACTCATACACATGTTTGGTTTAGTGGGCATATTGTTTTGGAAGTTGTGGATTTTTACCTAAGCTCTGAATTTCTGGCTTCTCTTCACAACGAGGAGATTGACTACATCTAGGGCGAGCTCTCCTCCTGTCAGCAAGAGGCTGAGGTGGGGTAGTGGTGGTCGCCTCAGTAAAAGGCTTGTGCTCAGTCTGTTTGTTACAGTCCCCACCACTCCCTATCAACCTTAACTCATTACATTTTGTGTCTCACAAGCATTTTACTTTGAGGCTTTCTGCTTTAAAAAAAAAGACCCTAAGGGGTGCCTGGGTGGTTTAGTTAAGCATCTAACTCTTTTTTTCTTTTTAACGTTTTATTTATTTGACAGAGAGAGAGAGGGAATACAAGCAGGGGGAGTGGGAGAAGGAGTGGGAAGCAGGCTCTCTGTTGAGCAAGGAGCTCGATGCAGGGCTCGATCCCAGGGTCCTGGGATCATGACCCAGGCAGAAGGCAGATGCTTAACGACTGAGCCACCCAGGCACCCCAAGCATCTAACTCTTCATTTCCACTCAGGTCATGTTCTCAGGGTCATGGGATCGAGCCCGGAGTTGGGTTCTGCAGTGAGGCTCTGTGCTTAGCTCGGGGTCTGCTCCAGAGATCCTCCCTCTCTCTCTCCCTCTGCCTCTCCCCTCTACCCCTCCCCCCTGCCCTTGCAGTGCTCTTTTTCCTAAAATAAGTAAATAAATAGATAGAGATAAATAAGTAGAATCTTAAAAAAAAAGTCCCAGATTCTACCATAGAAAAATAACAAATAATAGTGATACCTTTTTCTTTTTTAAATTTTCAAAGCACTTTCTATGGAAAGCTACCTTTTGAGCTTGCTTTCTTTTAAAATCTCTCTCTTGGTGGAGATCAATAGGTCACTGTTGCTTGTTTGAAGGGCAGGTTTGAATGAGCTCTCTGCTCATTTGAAGAACAGGAATGAATGATGTGCCCCAGTTTCCACAGAGGTCCTGCTGCTGAGCTCTGGCCTCACCCCTCCCCACCCCAGACTGGCCCTTCCGGGAATCCTCCCCTTCGGAGCAGACTTCCTCCTGAGAACTCGCCTTGGCTATCTTCACTGCCCGACAAACCCGGGATCCACATAACATGGACTCGCAGTAGGAGCAGGGGGGCCTCACACAGGGAGCGTCACCGTCAGCGTGCCCCCACCACTATCTCTCGGAGAGCCAAGAAGGTCTACACAAAGACCTTCTCTCCGGAAGATAAGTGTCTAGTGTTCACACCCTGTTCAGGATCAGTTCTGAATATTCTTAATGGCTCAGAGGCACAGTGTGCACTTTGTCCTTTCAAGGGTTCTTGGTTTTTCCAAAACGTCAACAGATAACTCTAAGTGTTGATTCAACAACCAGAAGAGCATTGCCCGAGGAGCCCCTTCACCGCGCAGTCTCAGTCTAGCCCCTCAGGACCCTCTGGGCCTGCATGGACAGGGCGGCCAGCGGGAGGAGCCCGGCTGTGCCCGCTCTTTGGAATCGAGACACTTTCTTCCCTTGGGGCTTCTCCTTCAGCTCTTCCATGCGGCACAGAACTGCTCACTGTCCACACAGCAGGTGCTTAGGAATAGAAGAAGTCTCACTCATCTGTGAGGGTAGGCTCAGGCACCAGGCTGGAATGTTCCATGGCAAAAGGTTCCCCACATGCCCCTGCTCAGTCACATTCCCCAGCCTCTCCCATTAGTAACTGTGGTCCTAAATTTTGTGTTACGTTCTTGCTGTGCGTCAGAGTTTTTACCATCTATTCCAGATATCTGCTGCTGCTCATCCCAAAGCTTAGTGGCATAAAACAGGGACAATCTCCCCCCACCCCCCAGCAAATCTGTAATTTGAGCAGGACGCTATAGGGAAAACTCCTCTCTGCTTCACACAGCATCAGCTGGACCTGCTCAGCTGAGGGCTCTTGCATCTCTTGGATCTCCTTGCTCACCAGCTGGCTCCTAGAGCTGGGCTGAGGCCTGGGGTCTTGCTTCTCTCCATGTTGCCCAGGCTTCCTTGCAACATGGCAGCTGAGTCCCAGGGATGAGCATTCCGCGAGACAAAATCAGGCAGAAGCTATATTGCCTTCTGTGACCTAGCCTCAGAAGTTACATAGTGTCTATTAGTTAAAGTAGTCACAAATTCCCACCTAAGTTTGAGGGGAGGGGACACTGACTGTGCCCCCTGTGGGATGAGTGACAAGGTTCTGGAAGAGCAGATGGAAATAAAGATCTTGTTGCAGGCATGTCTGGGAAGTACAATCTACCACAGCATCTGTGTAGGTGTCCCTAAATAAGATACTATTCAACTTCACATGTTCTTTTTTTTTTTTTTTTTAGGATTTTATTTATTCATTTGTCAGAGAGAGAGAGATCGCACACACAAGTAGGGGAGTGGCAGACAGAGGGAGAGGGAGAAGCAGGCTCCCCGCTGAGCAGAGAGCCCGATAAAGAGCTTGATCCTAGGACCCTGAGATCACGACCTGAGCGGAAGGTAGACGCTTAGCCGACTGAGCTGTCCCATCAACTTCATGTGTTTTAAACTTTATAGAAATGTTCATACTGAATCTATTCTTCTACAACTTTATCCCCCCAACATTTATGGGAGTCATTTTTGTTGTTGGCAGAAGTTCATTCATGTTCAGAACTGTGTGATGTTTTGGTCAAGCTAGACTCGGCTGACACAATGCACTGATGTCTGGCGTCCTGAGCAATGAGCCTGAGTCACTGCAGGATTCTGTGGGGGGAGCCAGGACAGGACTGTTTTCAGATCACATGAAATAAAATGTGTAAAAGGACTCTGTAAATGTGAGGGACATTGTTGTTCAGTAAATAAGGGTTAAGTGATATTCACTGAAGTTTCAATATAATTCATTCATCTTCGTATGTTTAATAACATATGATTTATGATTTATTGTCTTTATACAAACATGTTTTATTAACCAGAATGCTCTCATCTCTGACCAGTGTAGTACATTTTTAAACCAAGTGAAATCACCCATAAAGCCCGTTGAACCCACCCTCAAAAGGAAGTTCTGAACTGCCCAGCCGTTTGTAGAGAAAATCCTGGCTCCTCCGCCATTTTGTTTTTGCTTCCTCTGCTTCCTGTTGGCCCATCTTTATTTTCTTTTCCAATCTCTATGCTTGGGGCCACTTAATTGCAGTGGATGGCTAGGTAGAAAATAGATAAGTCATTGCATTGGAAGAAGCCAGGGAATTTTAAGAGATTCATCAGCCAGATTTTCACATTCCCCGAGGTAGTTGTAAGCCCTGGAGTGGTTGGGGACTCTATGAGCCAATTCTTCAATAATTGTTATGGGAAACCCAGAACTTGATAGGGGCATTGATGAGGAAAAGTGGAAGGGAAAAGAGGCATGAGAATCAGTGGATGTTTTTATGAAGGAGGAGACAAGCAAAGCACTGGGAGAGCTAGGACCGCCGGTCCCCCTAGGGTCCCCCAGATGTGGTGGAATGCGATGGCTTCCCTGGAGAAGGTGGTAAAGGGAGGCTGGGAGGGGCCCTCCCAGAGGGACAGAGGAGCACTGGGGAGATGAGGGAGGTCCCAGGTGTGGGCCCTAGGGGACTTGCAGGGAAGGGCTGGTGGGGGGTGGGGGGGTGGGTTCAGGAGCATCGGGGACAGGAGGTTAGTGGGTAGGAAGGTGAAAACAGTGTGGAGTTGAGAGCTGAGGAGGGATTGCCCCGAGGGTTTACCTTTTGGGTGGAGGCCAAGGGCAACAGGAACCTGAGTCACCCTAGGATGAGTTGGCCCCAATTCTGAATGAGATGCTGGGGTAGGGTTGTTCCTGCCCCGGGGCCAGGGGAGGAGGGACAGGGGCCTACATGAGACGCCCAGTGGCACCGGGGTGGGAGGGGACGTGGAAACTGTAGCTGCCACACGCTGTTGCCTCCGTGTAAAAAGCTTCAGCGAAGTGCATGTACGGGCGGGCAGCGGTGGGGGCGAGCGGTTTGTCCTCCTTTCTGGGACCACTTAAATACTAGCAGTTACTTAACAGTGCTGAAGGAAGAGGCTCGGGTTTCCAACGACATTCTGTTGGCGTGACGAATCCAACCCCAGGAACACCCTTCCCCTAGCGTGGGCAGCTCCCCTCTGTCACCAGGTTCCTCTCCGAGAGGGGCCTGCTCTGAGCCCTGTACCCACCTAGCCCTTCCTCTCACTTGCTGCCCTCTTGCCCTGACTGATTTGTCCTCATTCCACGTCTGTCCCTCTGACGCGTTCTGCACTTACCGGCTAACTGTCATCCCCACTAGGATATAAGCCCCAGCAGGTCAGGGGCTTTCTTTTGTCCTCTGCCCTACTCTCCTGAGCCTAGAGCCGAGCAGTAAATATTTGTGAACAGCCCCGTGAATGGCTGGAGGGGTGAGCACAGCACACTCACCTCCGGGCACACACGTGGCCCGTGGGGACTTCAGCTCTCAGTAGTTGCTACAGTGCCTCTGTTAGCCACCGGGTTTGAGCGACCCTCTCATGTCACCATGCCTCCCAAGTGAATTGCCCAAAAGTCCCGGGCCGACAGCGTCTCTCTCCAAGTTCTGCACAACTAAATCTGATTGCTGGAAACCCCGCTGCTTGCTTTGACCGCTCCCTCCCCCCTGTCTTGCCCTTCGTCCTCACCTGCTTTCCTGGATGTTGGCCAAGATATCGGAACCTGAGATCTGAGTCCGAAAATTGGGACCATACCATGACTCCATACCAAAGCTGGAGGTTTTTTTTTTTAATAATGAAGACATGCAGAGTTTGTGGGAGGCTTGATAATTAATGGGATTATATGATAGTAGGGTACGGACAATAGGGAAGAGCCATTTGTAGAAAAAGCTTCCCTTGAGGTTTGATAGCCAAGTGTAAGCTGAGCGATGGGTAGGATTTAGCTGGGCAAAGAGGGATTGGGGAAAAGAATAATATCAGGGAAAGTTCCTGAGGCTTGAGGAATGGGGCTTGCTGGAGGGACCAGTTGGCCAGGTGGCTGGAAGCCGGACAGGAGCCAGGAGAAGTGGGTAAAGCTGTGACCAGACGCAACCAAGTTGGAGTCCCAGCTCCAACACCACCACCCCGGGCCAGCCAATTAGCCCATTTGAGGATCCGTTTCTTTATTGGGAGAGAGAGTTGTAGTACCTAGGGTGGCTTTAGGATGAGGCCGCGTGGCTTAAATGCTTAGCCAAGTGCCTGCCTCACAGTAACCATTTGCTCTATTTATGTCTTGTCCCAGCCAGTAGCAGCACAGTGCCCAGCCCCGGGGGGCATCCAACAGATGTGTGGATGAACCGCAGCCCCTCGAGGCTCTGCCCCCAGCCAACCACCTCTTCCCCACCAAGAAACCCACTCCTCTTGCTAGAGGCTGCTTCACACCAGGCAGGCTGACCCACTGGAACTTGTCCCTACTGCAGCCACCTGACATGCTGTTTGAGGTAAGCTCTTGCAGTAACCGTGAAACTAGATGGATGGGTCATTTTTGACCAAACCGAAAGCTTGAGCCCAGCTCTGGGTGCACGGTGAGGGTGGAGGGATACCAGGGGACCTCACTTCTGATTCTGGTGAGAGCTGTCCCAGAACCCACGTGAATCCAGTGTCTCCAGAGTTCTGGCGGGTTCATGGGCTTTTCTTGTGGTTTAATCCAGGCTAAGATCAATAAGCTCATAATCACCAGTCATTTATGGGTCCCCTGGCAACAGTAGCCTTACTTTTTCCCCAGAACCTTTCCTAAGACAAAAATTCAGGCTATAGAAAGCCTTCAAGTTTTCTGTAGGTTCATAATACAATGAACACATGTAACCCTTCACGTAGATTCATTAGTTGTTAATATTTTGCGACATTTGCGCACACAGGCTCTCTCTGATTTCTTTTGGCTGGGTAATTTCTTTTGTTGACAGCAAGTTGCAGATATGTTGACTCGCCCTAAAATCAGTGTGTACTACCTGAGAATGAAAATACTCTGACATATAACCACCACTCCATTATCACACCTAGGGAAATCAAGAATCCAATAGCATCACCTAATACTCAGTTCATATTAAAATTTTGTACTTGTCCCCAAATGTCTTTTATAACTATTTTTTCATCCCAAATATAATTAAGGTACATATACATTATATTGGGTTATTCTGTCTCTCGAGTCCATTTTAACCTAATATAGTTCCTTACTGTTCTTTTTTTTCATGATATTGAATTTTTTTCCTCTCCCATGTTATTTCTTTCTTCTTCTTCTTTTTTTTAAAGATTTTATTTAATTGTCAGAGAGAGAGAGAGAGAGAGGACAAGCAGGGGGAGTGGCAGGCAGAGCAGGCAGAGCAGGCAGAGGGAGAAGCAGGCTCCCCACTGAGCAAGGAGCCTGATATGGAACTCGATCCCAGGACCCTGAGATCAAGACCTAAGCTGAAGGCAGTGGTTTAACCCACTGAGCCACCCAGGCGCCCCACGTTATCTATTTCTATCCCACATTCAAGATCTGTCTGATTGTGTTCTCCTAAGCAGATTCTAGCCAACCATTATTTTTTAAAAATTATTTGGTTCATTAAAAACAACAGTAATATGTACATAATGAAACAATTTTAGGACTTTAGAAAGATGCAAAATACAAAACTCTCCATTTCCTTCTTCCTGCCGGGCCTTCCCCTAAAAGTACACATTGATATCTGTTACCGGTGTATCCCTCTAGAAAACTAAGGTGCCTTTACTTGTATGTATAACGACATATAGATCTGTTTTTCCATCACCTCCTTTTCAGGCTTATACCCATGTGGTTGTATTATAGCCACTATTTTTCACCTTGCTTCGTTACTTTATTTTAAAGGATGTGCTACGACAATATATCCAGATTGTTTTTCTTCTTCTGGACATCTGTAGTTTTCCATGACCTGGATGTTCCATAATTTGGTCCATCTTCTATTGATGGACATTTGAGTTATTACCAGGTTTTCTTTTTTCTATCACTATCATAAATTACATTGTAATAAACATCCTCGAACATATTTATGGTGTATTTTTTGGTGATATGGTAAACTCACGTAGGTGAAGTTGCTGGGCCAAGGGGTGTTTGCGTTTAAAACTTCAGCAGCTCTATGGCTCGATCCACCTTCAGGGTGCTCAGGGGAGGCTGGGTCACCGTGCTGGACACAGAATCCTTTCTGAGTTGCATCCAGCCAACCAAGATGGAAGCCTAATTGTAACATCCTGTGTTTTTCAGCAAGATGACAGCAGTTTGGGTAAAATAGTACTGCTAAAAAACACTAACCAGCATTGGAGTTTTTGATGAGTTGCAATCTTTTTGGTGGCAGAGGGTCTAGCCTCGATGTTGACGGCTGCTGACTGACCGGGGTGATGGCTGCTGACTGACCGGGGTGATGGCTGCTGACTGACCGGGGTGATGGCTGCTGACAATTTCTTAAAATAAGACAACACTGAAATTTGCTGCAAATATTGACTCTTCCTTTAACAAAGGATTTCTCTGTAGCACGTGATGCCGTTTGATAACATTTTACCCACAGTAGAACTTCTTTCGAAATTGGAGTCTGTCCTCTCGAACTTCTTTCAAAATTGGAGTCTGTCCCCTCAAGTCCGCTGCTACTTTATCAACTAAGTGTGTGTCATATTCTATATCCTCTGCTGTCACTTCAACCGTCTTCACAGCATCTTCATCAGGAGTAGATTCCAGCTCAGGAAACCACTGTCTTTAATCATCCATCAGAAGCAACTCCTCATCCGTGAAAGTTTTATCATGAGATTGTGCCTTCAAATATAATAATAGTGAAAAAGTTGGAAATATTGTGAGAAAGATCAAAATGTGACACAGAGACATGAAGTGAGCAAATGCTGTTGAAAAAAATAGTTCCAATAGATTTGCTTGATTCAGTTTGTAAAAAAATAAATAAATAAATAAAAAGGCAATATTTGTGAGGCATAATAAAGCAAAGTTCAATAAAATAATAAAATGAGGTACAACTGTATCTTGAGTTGGTGGCCAACCACAAACACAGGAATTATTTCAAGAGACTTTTAACAGAATAAGTTGTAGTACCTCCTAGTGGGAGATATCCTAAGGCAAAAAGAACTGAAAAAAAATCTTAAGGTTTTCAATATTCATGTTGTTAATAAGAATATTGATATTATTATTTTGAAACTATTAGGTATATATTATAGGATAAACCAAATAAGTAATTATGTTAATAGAAACCAAGAATTTTACTATAAGAGATAAGGAGATATATAGAATAAAAAAATTTCATAAGCATTCTATAATCCTAAATTTGAATAGAAAATATTAGTATAAACCTTAATACATTTTCTTATTTTGAAAAATCTATTTTAAGGAGCTAAAAAAGAACAAACAAAGCTCAAAGCTGATAGAAGGGAGGAAACAATAAAGATTAGAAAAGAAGTAAATGAAAGAGACAAAAAAATAGAAAAGATCAATGAAGCCAGGGGCTGTTTCTTTGAAAAGATAAGTAAAACTGATAAAACTTTAACCAGACTCCTCACACACACAAAAAAGAAGACTCAAAATGAGAACAAAGGAGGAGAAATAAAAGCTGACACTGGAAAAATACAAAGGTTTATTAAAGAATACTATGAAAAATTATATGCTAACAAACTGGACAACCTAGAAGAAATGGATAAATTCCTAGAAGCGTATTACCTCCAAAAACTGAATCAAGAAGAAACAGAAAATTTGAACAGACCTATTAACAGCAATGAATTTGAATCAGTAATCAAAATCCCAACAAACAAAAGTCCAGGACCAGATGGCTTCACAGGTGAATTCTACCAAACATTTAAGAAGAGTTAATACCTATTCTTCTCAACCTGTTCCAAAAAATAGAAAAGGAAGGAAAGCTTCCGGATTCATTCTATGAGGCCAGTATTATCCTGATACCAAAACCAGATAAAGACACTACAAACAAAACAAAAACAAAAAAACTACAAGCCAGTATTCCTCATGAACATAGATGAAAAATCCTCAACAAAATATTGGCAAACTGAATCCAACAATACATTTAAAAAATTACCACAATGAAGTGGGATTTATTCCAGGGCTGCAAGCGTGGTTTAATATTCACAAATCAACCAATGAGATACATCGCATTAATAAGAGAAAGGAGAAAAACTACATGATTATCTCAACAGAAACTGAAAAAGATTTGATGAAGTACAACATTCATGATAAAAACTTTCAACAAAGTAGGCTTAGAGGGAACATACCTCAACATAATAAACATGATAAAGTCCATATATGAAGAACCCATCATACTCAATGGTGAAAAACAGAGCTTTTCCCATGAGATCAGGGAAAAGACAAGGATATCCACTCCCACTACTTTTATTCAACATAGTACTAGAAGTTGACCTGCAGCCATCAGACAGGAAAAAGGAATAAAAGGCATCCAAATTGGTAAGGAAGAAGTAAATCTTTCACTATTGGCAGATGACAAGATACTATATATAGAAAACACTAAACACTTCACTAAAAACACTCCTAAGACTAATAAATGAATTCATTGAAGTTGCAGGATACAAAACTAATATACAGAAATTTGTTGCATTTCTCTACACTCATAATTAAGTAGCAGAAAGAGAAATTTAGAAAACAATTCCATTTACAATTGCACTAAAAAGAGTAAAATACCTACAAATAAACTTAACCAAGGAGGTGAAAGACATGTACTCTGAAAACTATAAAACACTGGTAGAAGAAATGGAAAATGATATAAACAAATGGAAAGACATTCTATTCCATGCTCATGCATTAGAAGAATGAATATTGTTAAGATGTCCATACTACCCAATGCAATATACAGTTTTAATGCAATCCCTATCAAAATACCAACAGCATTTTTCACAGAGTTAGAACAAATAATCCTAAAATTTGTATAGGACCACTCCAAATAGCTAAAGCAGTCTTTATTTTTTTTATTTATTTTTTAAAAAAGATTTTATTTATTAATTTGACAGAGAGAGAGAGATCAAAAATAGGCAGAAGAGGCAGGCAGAGAGCGAGAGGGGAAAGCAGGCTCCCTGCCGAGCAGAGAGCCCGATAAGGGGTTCGATCCCAGGACCCTGAGATCATGACCTGAGCCAAAGGCAGAGGCTTTAACCCACTGAGCCACCCAGGCACCCCATAAAGCAAACTTTAGAAAGAAGAAAAAACCTGGAGGTATCAGAGTCCCAGATTTCAAGATATATTACAAAGCTATAGTAACCAAGAAAAAAATGGTCCTAGCACAAAAATAGACACACAGATCAACGGAACAGAACAGAGAGCACAGAAATAAATCCACACTTGCATGGTCGATTGTTCTATGACAAAGGAGGCAAGAGCACACACTGGGGAAAAAAACAGTCTCTTCAACAAATGGTGTTGGGAAAACTGGACCACTTTATTATACCACACACAAAAATAAGTTCAAAATGGGTTAAAGACCTAAATGTGAGATCTGAAACATAAAACTCCTAGAAGAAAACGTAGGCAGTAATTTCTTTGACACTGGCTGCAGAAACATTTTTCTAGATATGTCTCCTGGGGCAGGAGAAACAAAAGCAAAAACTATTGGGACTACAAATTTAAATACCTTTGTTCAGTGAAGGAAACCATCAATAAGATGACAAGGCAGCCTAGTGAATGAGAGAAGATACTTGCAAATGAGATCTCTGATAAGGGCTTAGTGTCCAAAATACATAACTTACACAGCTCAACACACACACACAAATAATAAAAATAAAATAAAACAAACCCCAATAATCTGATTAAAAATGGGCAGAGGACCTGAATAGACATCTTTTCAGAGAAGACATATGAATGGCCAACAGACACATGAAAACATGCTCAACATCACTAATCATTAGGGAAATGCAAATCAAAGCCATGAGATATCATCTCACACCTGTCAGAATGGCTAGAATCAAAAAGACGAGAAACCAGTGTTGGCAAGGATGTAGAGAAAAAAGAATCCTCTGTGCCCTGCTGGTGGGAATTCAAACTGGTACAGCCACTGTGGAAACAAGGATGGAGGATCCTCAAAAAATTAAGATTAGAAACACCATAATATCTAGTAGTGCCACTGCTGGGTATTTACCCAAAGAAAATAAAAACATGAATTCAAAAAGATATATACACCCCCATGTTTATCAAAGCATTATTTACAATAGCCGAGATAATGGAAGCAACCCAAGCGTCCATCTATAGATGAATGGATAAAGAAGAGGTAGTGTATATACAATGAAATATTATTTAGCCATAAAAGAGAATGAGACCTTGTCATTTGCAACAACATGGATGGATCTAGAGAGCATAATCCTAAGTAAAATAGGTCAAACAGACAAATACCTCATGATTTCACTCATGTGGAATTTAAGAAACAAAACCAAGAAAAAAGATAAACAAAAAACAGACACTTAAATACAGAAAACGAACTGGCAGTTGCCAGAAGGGAGGTAAGTGGGGGGATGGGTGAAATAGGTGAAGGGGATTAAGAGTACATCTATTGTGATGAGCACTGAGTAATATATAGAATTGCTGAATCACTGTATTATACACCTGAAACTAATATAATACTAGGTTAATTATACTTTAATTAAAAAATATATTTTAAAAATTTAGTAAACATTTTATAATCTTTTAAAAAAGATTTTATTTATTTATTTAACAGGGAGAGAGATCACAAGCAGGCAGAGAGGCAGGCAGAGAGAGAGGGGGAAGCAGGCTCCCTGCTGAGCAGAGAGCCCGATGCGGGGCTCGATACCAGGACCCTGAGATCATGACCTGAGCCGAAGGTAGAGGCTTTAATCCACTGAGCCACCCAGGTGCCCCTAAACAATTTATAATCTTAAATTTGAATTAAAAATATTAGTGGAGGGGGCGGCGCCTGGGTGGCTCAGTTGTTGACCATGTGCCTTCAGCTCAGGTCATGATCCTGGGTCCTGGGATGGAGCCCACATCAGGCTCCCTGCTCAATGAAGAGCCTGCTCTCCCTCTCTGCCTGCTGCTCCCCCTACTTGTGCGCGCTCTCTCTCTCTCCATCAAATAAAATATATATATATTAGTATGAACTGATGATACATTTTCTTATTTTGAAAAACTTATTTCCTAGCTCTGTCCCCTAAAAAGGCTCAGAAAAAATGACCAACCAAATACAATGCATGCCCCTAGTGCAAGATCATAGTCTCCAAATAGTATTCCTCACTAAATGGAACCAGGGCTCCTAGGGGAAATGAGTGGCTCTGGTCAGAGGTAGGAATACACACGATAGGTCTGGAGCACCACATGTACCCGAAATTTCTGGGATCATGCCAAAAGGACTCAGAAGTCCACTCGTCAAGGCTTTCAGTGGCCACAAATGGGACAATTTAAACACGAATAAGAAAAACCAAAAAGGATCGAACACATGAATCATGTTGAAAATTCACAAGTTCATAATGATGGAAAAAAATAATGCCATTGTTCATCGTTGGATGATGAAAAACCAAATCATTCTGAAAACAGGTGAGGAAAGAGAAAGAATTTACCTTTGCCACATAAGTTAAACTTCAGGGTAACCAAATAGTAGAAAAGGGCATGTTTCTTTTTACAAGAGTATCTCGAAGGAAAGTCATCATTTTACAAACCTCTTTTTTTTTTTTTAAAGATTTTATTTATTTATTTGACACAGAGAGA
>CM053606.1:68499504-68518945 GCA_028646535.1 Procyon lotor | reverse complement strand
GCCAACCAGGGTTTCAGGCATCGGCTGGTGGACGGGAGTGGGGGGGCGGGACCGTTGGACCAGAATTTATTTCCGTCACCATTTGGCCGGCAGTTTTCCCCAGTTATTTCCTCTTACAGATAACAGTGCAATGCACCTTCTTGCACACACATAGAAAAGGAATTTTGTTGAAAATCTCTGTTTCCTAAAAACCAAAAAAACAAAAAAAAAACCCCATAACCCTCCTTCATTCTCCAGGTTCAGGACAGGAAGCAGCCTGTGGCTCGAAGCCATCACAGCAAACTGCCCACACCGTCCCTGCTCCTTCTCCAGCTCCTGGGCAGCTAGAAGCTGAGCAGGAGGGAGCGCTTGTGGCCCCCGAGGTGGGTCTGCAGCTGAGAGCCGACAGCCTTGGGTCCAGGGTGGCCGAGGCCCCTCCGAGTGCCCGGGGTGTGCTGCCCCCGCCTGGGGGAGGGAAAGCGCCCGCATCGCGCCATCTGGTAAGTTCCGCGGGCTTTGGAGGAGGCCTGGGTGAGGGCGTTCAACTCCTAGATTCACCTGGATGCAACGGTGGCTCAGCGGGTGATGTGCTGAGAGTTAAGGCACCACAGGCTGATGTGGACCAATGGCTGATGCTCAAGAGCAGCTCAGTGCCCAGCATCGCTCTGAAAGGTGGCACGCTGGATGGGTAAGCAGAGCAAGCTTTTATTGTAGTTTTTTTTTTCCTTTTTCTTCCTTCTTTCCTCTCTTTTTTCCTTCCTTTTTTTTTTTTTTTTTCTCTTTTAACGTGGTTTGTATTTAATCCCCTAGAAGTCTGTGTCAGTGAGGCTTTTCTTTTCCACCGGGCAGTACTTCATGCCTGGGCATCTCTTGCCAGAGATCAGAATTTCCTGGCAAGTAAGAGAAGCAAATTGAGTAACCCAGACAAAGACAAATGCATCTCACTTCAACAGGGCTTTTCGGGTGTCACTGAAGATGTGTGAGAAACCAGATAGCCACTATAGAAAATTCTTTTGAAAAAAGTATTCTCCTGTCAATGGCTTTAGTGGAGCTCTTGCTGCCTGATCTCCTGAACTGGGTAAGTTCAGGCCACCACTTCATGGGGGAGAGTTTTGTTAGACCACAGAGAAAGGATTTGGGAGAGGTCAAGGACTCTGTCCAGGCTAGGTGGGGCTCTTCCAGCTTTGGGGGCGTGGAGCAAAATGCACAGGACTTGATTTGCTGCTTCTGAAAATGCTTGTGGTACCTGGTGTTTGAAAAGTCGGTGAAGGTTAGTTTGCATCGATCGTCTCCCCCTGATGAGTCCATCTTGGAATTGCTCCTCGTTGCTTTCAGCTTCCTTTATGAAATGGGGCCAATCAACAGGTATTATTAGAGGAACGAGCATGTGCTTTTCTTTTTTTTTGAAGGGAATCAATAAAATTCTCTCTCGTTTGACAGGCTTGATGTTTCCATGATGGCTTTTGGCTTAAGAACAGAAAGAGCCTTGCACTTGTGAAACTTGAGGTCGGGATTCAGGTGCAGAATGAGGGGATGGCTTATGGGGAAAGGGTTGGGTCTTGGGCGGGGGTAGGGTTCCTATGAGTTCACAGAGGGGATGAAGTATGAGCTGGTTAGAAGCAGAAGCCTGCTGTGTTTTTAGAAAGAAGGAAGGAAAGAAAGAAGGCATTGACATCAAGAGGAAAAGAGCTAATGATGGTATGGCGTGCGTGGTGAGGGATGGACAGACCTAGGACACGCCGGTCGGTCTGGGCATATAACCCACTGCTCATTCCCGGCGCAGAGGGTCAGAGACGAGTGAGCAGGGCCCAGGGGAAACCAGTCACTGGAGAAATTCTGTCCAGAGACAGAAATGCGTTAGATCCCAACTGAGAAGGACCCTGGTTGTCTGGGCATTCATCCAGAGAAGTTTCTGTTTGCAGGCTCCCTCCCCAGCCCGCCCCCCCTACCTCGGGTGTCCCATTTCCCATCACCTGTCCAGTCTCCCTGAACAGCTTTTAGGTCCTGAACTAGTTCAGTTCCATAGAGGAGCTTTTGTTAAGCATTCATTTGCTTGTAGGCGTTTTTTTTCACCCTATGAAATTCTCTCAGCCTTCTGACATTGTCAAGTGCCTCAGTGATTGGCTTTGAACAACTGTGACCTTCAGCTGCCTCAGGACATGTAACGCCATCCCTGTTGGTCCTAGATCCAAACCCGAGGATCCTTTCAGTCAACGGGAGGAAATACTAGAAAGGGATATGGGGTCCTCCCTTCCTGCCTGTGGGGGTCTGTAAACTGAGACCTGTTCTCCTGAGTAAGCTGCTTCTGGTTCATCTGGATTCCGGTTCCTCTCAACAGATCAGTTTCCTGGAGATGCAAAGTAACAGGCTGCCTGGTGTAGGGGTCAGAAAACCCGGCTTCAGATTTCTCGCGTTGCTGCCGGCACTGATTAACCGCGCGCCCTTTGGCAAATCCTTCAGTAACTCCTCTTAAGTAAAAATGAGGGAGTTAAGTCAAGATGCACACAGATTTTAATAGCCTAAAAGAAGGAACTGAAATTGCCAAGATTAAATTTGAAACAATCGGTTGCAGAGGTAGACACTTGGGAGAGAGCTGGCATTGCTGTACCTACAGGAAATGTTTCAGTTATCCATGGCTATGAAACAAGAGTGAGCTGTGGACGCTGGTTAGCTTATCACCCCAGGCCCATTGATAGAAACTCAGCCTTCAGTATAAGGGAGGTTAGAGTCCTGCTGTGCTCTGCTTCAAAGGGCTGTGGCCTCTCCTGCCTCCAGCTGTGTCTGCCTCCAGGCTTCTCTCCAACCTGCAGAGTGATTATTCTTAAAATCTAAATTTGATTGTGTCGCTCTCCTGCTTATGGACCTTCAATAGCTCCATAATGGCCTCAGAAGAGTCTCATACGTCGTCCTTCATGCTCTGGCCCCTGCTGATCTCTCAGACCTCCTTCTGGTCCTCCACAACCTGGACTCTAGTAGTTCCCAGACCTGGGCTTCCTCTTCCCCCTAGAATACAGCTCCGAACACGCACACACATGCACACGCACACACAGTATATGCAGGCACGCACAACACGAGTGTGTGCCCTGCCACCTGTCTCCATCCCCTGAGCTTTCAGAGCCCCCCACCCCCATCCATGCTGACCCCATCATAGCTCTTCCCATACCATAGAGCAGCCATCTGAGGGTGCTCCATCCACGCTCCCGTTCCAAGATGGCCCTTCAAGACAGGTATTGTGCTTTGCCTTTGCACACTCCACATGTGCCATCTTTCTGGTAGGCACTCGGTAAATACTTGTAGAACCCATGGAAGGTGAGGGGAGCAGTTGTATTCAGAGAAGAGGGACAAGGACGGTGAGGGCTGTAGAAATAAGGTTGCCCGCCAGGAGAAGAGAGTCTCAGGGGTGGCCTGATAGCTCACCTTTCTGTCAGGGGCAGCCATGGGCATGTGGGACCTGGTTTATTCTAGCCTGTCTGGAGGGGAGAATTAGCCTCATTGGGAGGGACACAGACACAGTGCAACTTTGAAGTAGCTTTGGAGAATGCTGTGGCATGTTAAGTGTGGATGCCTTCATGGAGATCGGCTAGCCTAGAGAGTTCCCTGGCCAAGAAGAGCCCCAGGACCATCCCAGGAGTATGGTTAGAAGGATTCTTGGGTTGGGTCAGACGTAAATCCTGATAATAGAGAAGGTCCCTCAGAGCGTGGGTTCAAGGATCTGCAGGTCCCGATAGCTCTGAAAGTGTGATAATCTTATCTAGACCACAACACCACACAGTTTAGAAAACTGAGCACTCTAATTTCTGATTCTCATTTCTCTTCCTCGGCAGCTTCAGAGTAGTCTACTTATTCCAGATCCACTCACAATGCCTGGTCCGCTCAGCTGTTCCCTTGGGGAAAGAAATAGGGAGCCAGAGAAGTCATATAACCGTAGTCCCAGTTTTATAAGAACCAGGATCTTAAGGAAACAGGATTCTGGGTTCCAGCTGTTAAAGTAGATGACTTTCCCAGGGGACTGGTGATGTTTCATGTTTCTCACCATTTTGCCTTCGGTCCCCAACTGAAGTGCAAGATCACAGCCATGCCATGGTGGCCGTGGGAATGGCCGTGGGAGTAGATTGTCTGTGTGACCTCAGACAAGTCGCTCCCTCTTTCTGTGACTACCTCGGTTTCCTCATCCATAAAATGGACATAAAAGCAGAATTAACCTTGTAAGGATAGGCTGGAAATACAGTATACACGGATATATGAAGTACTCCAACGCTGCCTAGTGTTGTTGTACTGGGTGAGGGCAGGATGGGGGAACACACAGTCTCCGGCTGTTCTCTGAACAGCCTCAGGAGCTCCTCAGAGCTTCCCCTGAAAGCCGGGCCTGGGTGCAAGGGGCAGGAGAGGACAACCATTGGCACCAAAGGGGTGCGTGTGCACCAGACAGCGTGGACATCCTGCCATTGGTGGCCCTGAAACAGCTTGTCAGTTCTCTAGAAACTCGAGGGAGGGCGGGGCGGGGTGGAGGGTGCCCCCACAGCCTCCCGCCCTTTCTCCCTCCCCAGTAATTCCCTACTTATGGGTAGTCTTCCCACCAAGTGGAAGTTGGATGCATTGACAGTAAGCTTTGGAATCAGTAGTTTCTTTTCCTCTGAAGAGAGGTTTCTTTTTCTGCGGTTTCTTGTTCTCCAAGTTCTGACCCTCTGATGTGCTTATAGGGATTTGCCCCGACACACGTCATCGTCCTGTGTGTGGGGCACCCGCCCACCTGACGCCTGGCTGAGGGACACAGTCAGAAAGAGGCATCAGGGTGGCATTTGACTCAGAATACATTTGACTCTGATCTTCCTCCTCAGAAAGTCACCGGAAGTCCAAGAGCCCTGAGGGCAGAGCCCAGCTTTTGCCTGACAAAGTGCAGGAGCCTCCGCAGTTTTTGGCCACCATCCAAGTTTTCCTGCGGCTGGAGTCAGAGCCCCACTCGACTCCGCCCCTGGGTGGCCTGTGTCAGCTGAGGCTGCCTCCGCCATTGCTGGAGCCACACCTCCTTTCTGGTAGTCCCCACCTGTGACCAAGGTCACAGCTCTTCTGTTAGACGCCTCAAGGGGTTCTTGCTGTTTCAACTCAGAATCTTCTTTGTCAAGGACTTGGGATGATTCCCAATGGAGCCAGGGCCAAGGGACAGTTAACACGCCCCCCCCACCCCAATATCTTGCTCAAAGGCCTTTGTCCTTCCTTTCTCGTAAGCCTGGATAGTGTAATTCATCACTGTCTCGGATGAAGTCCAGCCTCCCCCAGGGCCTTCCCCAGGGAAAAGATGGGAGGCACACTGCCTCTGCCTCTTTCTTGGTGTTGGAGTTTTATCTGACATCCCACAGCTCAGCTGCATTCCCGACACTCTCATCAAATAACGCTTGGTGGCCCTCGAGGTGGGCAGGGCTCCTGAGGGGACCCGGCTGACAGGGACCCTCAATCCACAGATAGGGAATTGCTTCAGCCCTCCTGCACCAGGGCATTTCTTCAAACCTGAGAGTGTGTGATTACGAGGAAAGAATTAGAATTTTCCTTTTCATAATTCACAAAGCAGAAGAAACTCTCAAAGTTAATTTAGCCCATTCTGGCTCCTGGCAGGGTTAAATTCAAACAACAATTGTTTTTGCTTAGAAAGAAAGACAAACACCATCCCTGAGAGACTGAAATGCTAAAACCCCCCTAATAGGTTGTAGGGGTTTTTTTTTGGTTTTAAATTTTTTCCTGGTTTTTGTTTTTGTTGTGTGTGTGTGTGTGTGTGTTTATTGGTTTGTTTTTTCCCTAACCAGTTTGTTTGTGGTATAGTGTGAGCCCATTGCCGACTGCATCCTTGAGGAGAATCGGCGGGAAGATGGTAGCCTGCTTTTGCAGTTGCCTATCACAGTGTAATTATCTCTGCCTGAGTTCGTATTCACCCCATCTCTCTCTTTTTCTCTCCCTCCTTCTCTCTCTCTATTCTACACACACACACACACTCATTCACTCACTCACTCACCCACTCACTCATCCCTCTCATCCCTACACACCTATTTCGTTTGAAGCCATAATCACCTGTGTCCGACTTGGCTCCGGAAGTGCAGAGGGAGCCCTGGGTATGTGATACCAGAGACATATTTTCCCCAAGAGATGCTTATGCAGCGATCCAGACATTCTCATGCTCTGCCTTTTAATTAGTTTAGGGAGTTGTAACCTCACAGTGTGGGTGAGCTCGCCAGCTGCGCTTTTCGGGAAGTTATATGGTCCGTGCTCCTCTCCCCTCCCCTGGTGTCAGGAAATTACGGAGCCAGCTCTTTGCTTATCTTGGAAGTATGTGTGCTGACCTTACCCCACAGAGCTTGGGACACTCCAGGGCCTTTCTGAGCCAGAGCTCAAGGCCCTTGGGACCTGTGGTAACTCTCAGATCTCACGTCTTGCAGGGTGCTGGCCATGAGCAGGGCAGGAGAGGACGGCCTTTGAGCTAAGAGAGCACGTTTTCATTGTGGCTGTTGAGTCCCCTTGGGTGACCTACCGTTAGCCACCCCAAGAACCAGAGAAGAGATTTTATGGCTCGAGGGGAACCCGCATCTCTTCCATAAAGGGCCCCATTCTGGAGACTGCCAGACACCTTATCCCCGAAGAGCCCTTCTGGCCTTCCTTCCTCTGAGGCTGCCCTATCTGAATATCCCCAAGGGGCTCCGGGATGGGGCATGGCTCAAAGCAAATCTCTCATAGCTGCTGACTTTTTAAGCAAAGTCCCCTCTTATTTTGTGCTTGCGTTCTTCCTTGGGGTGACCAGATCCCACTTTCAGCTCTAGTTTTAACTTCACTTTATCAAAGTTCGGCACATCTCCCTCTATAAATAACGGGGGCAGGGGGCGGGAGGCATGGTGTTTTTCCTGGCATTCTCCCAGAAATACTTGTCCAGCCCGGTTCGAAGTGGCCAGCGCCTGTCTGATTTGCCCCTGTGGACTGTGTTAGCTTTGTACGCCACACTTCTCAGCTGAAACCCACCAGGGTGCAATTTTCTTTCTTCGCTTATCTCATCCTTTGGCACGATTCCACTACGGGTTGCCTCCTATCTGCGTACCTTTGTTTTTGGCGGCCGTCCACATCCCTCCTGCCTCTCTCAGTCTGCCGGGCAGGGCCTCGCCAGCCTCTCTTCTTGGCACTTGGCTTTTCCCTGAGGGTTTCTCTCTGCAAATAAGGTCATTAATCACTGCCCTGGCCACTCACTCTGATATTATGGCCTTGCAGGAAGCTACTTGCTCACTACCGAGTCCCACCGGGCACACCGATGGTCACTGAGTATGTCTCAGCCAAGCTTGAAAGGCCTGAGCCCCTCAACATCCCTGCCCCCAGACTAAAAGCACGAAAAGGCTCAGGACTCCTTGACAGATGGTGTTTTCCACACCTCGAAACAGGTACTTTTGTAACCTCTAATTTCAGAAGAGCTGCCTAATTGAAATGTTGAATTGGATGTTATGTATTTTTTTCAAAATAGCAGAGTAAATCAAACTTTCTATAGACCTTTTCCACTTAATTTCTTAAAGGAGTGATACATTAACATGGTTCAAATCCCCCAAGGTAGCAACCGTTATACACAAAAATTCTTTCCCTCAGCCTTGTCCTTCTGCCCAGTTTCCACCCTGAGTGCCTGATTTCTCGTAGATCTTAGTTCTTGATGGATCTGGATAATCTTGAACCAGATTCAGAACCATCCAACCGCTTCAGGGACAATGACATGCTGACTAGTTAAACAGAAAAGAAGGCCTCTCACTTTGTCACCCATTTGCCATTTAGGATTGAGCTCCCCGCCCCTCCCCCACCCCGTAGCTATATGAATTCTATCCTAAGGTCTTTCTCTTTCTCTATCTCTACAACCTAGGCTTTGTAGGACTATGAATTCTTATCTCTGCCATCTTTGTCTAAGCGTCTTTGTTTCAGTGTCTCAAAGCTTAAAGCAGATTCCGTGACTTGGGAGCTTAGTGGATTGGCCCCCAGTTAATCAGATAAGCACTAGAGAAATTCCGTGGAAATCTCCAACAGAGAGACTTGAAAGATCCTGCACAATTGGTTTATCGTGACAGGATTCCGGCTGACACCATCCAAATGGAGGAGACCCTGCAATTACTTAAATAACCTGAAGAGGGCTCTGAGAAGGAGGGGACCCCGAGGAAGTGTGGGAGGGCAGACGTGCTGGACCACCGGGCTGGGTGTGCTCCGAAGCCTGGGCTTCCTCTGGGCAGAGGTCAGCAGACCAGGCCGCAGAAGTGGCCAACATTCCTATCAGAAAGAGAATTCGTGGGTGTTGACAAACCTTGAGAGAGTTAGGGCCGCCCACTTCCTGGCACACTCACATCCGGGTGTGGCTAGAAGGGCAGCCCGTCGTTATCAGGACCATCTCTGACCTGGCCCAGGGCAGTCACTACCTGCCGCGCACACACACTCCTAGTGCCACCTAATACGTTGGTCCCAGCTTCTCACTTCTCTGAAGTGCTTTTAGGTCACTGCCTGGTGTGGTTCCACATGGTTCTGCATTGGTTGGGAGGAGTCACGCGTGCAGTTCGATGGCTCGGCTGTGAAGCCGGAGTCGCCTCTGGGTAAACATTCTCTATGGCTGCCCCGCTGCCCCGCAGATCTCTGACCTGGCGCGCTGCGTTCAAAGATGCCTCCTGGCCGATCACAGATGTGGTCCCAGGTACCACAAGATTCGGAATGACCAAGAACAGGGAAAGTTGCCAGGGCCTCATGGAAGCATTAACTTTCGTTCGTGAACCTGTAAAAACTGGCATTCTTAAATGGCATATATGATTTACATCATGATATCATATTAAATATTTATTTAACCAGAAAATGTCACTCCCAAGCCACACCCAGCGGAAGTGGATTATTGCCCTTCACACCCCAGACACGTGAAGGGAAAGCAAGTACTTGCCTTGGGTTAAATTACCTGGTCTTTAATTAGGAGCTGGGAGGAGGCAGCAGGGACCCCTTCCCCGAGGACTCACTCCTGGGATGTCCATTCTAGCTCCTGCCTGACGTCAGGGAGATGGTCCAGCCTCGGAGCAGGAGCACCCTGGAGCTGCCTGGCTTATGGGCGAGTCCCTCGGGGACAGGAGATGGGACGACACAGGTGGCCTGCAGCTGGAAGGACACCTCTCCCGAGGGCTGTGTGGTGCAGGCCCAGAGGTCTACACTGTAGAAGGAAGGCTGGGCCTGTGGATAGAGACGATGGATAAGGCCTGAGAGGTGCTGAGTGGACACGCCTAGAGCGAGTAGAGGGCCAACAGGCATCTGTATTTGGGAATCATCCTGTCCTGAAACAAGAAGACACGGGAGCCTGGTGGTGTGGGTAGATTGAGAAGAAGAAAGGCTAAGGATGAGCCCCAGGCAGCTGTCCCTAAGTAAGAGGCCAGAACTTCTGTGGGCAGGGTGTAGCTAGAGTGGTAGTGACGCTCTGGGGCTCAGGCGTATGACCGAGGGGTGAAGGCCCCTACCTGCTGCGGGAGGGGTGTTCTGGGTGGAGGGCAGGGGCTGTGGGAGCGATGCAGGGGACAGGTCCCTGGCTGAAGCGTGGTCAGCATCCTTCATGGCCTCGTTGATGTTCTCAGCCCTGCCCTCAGACTGCCACTGGTGGGTGGTGAGCAGGAGAAAATGAATGTGGACTTTCAGTGGAACTTTCCAGAGCCACGTGTGAATCATGGGTCAATGATCTGGGGGATGGACTGTTCTTGGTGGGCAGAGTCACGGTGGGCATCAGAGATGGGGGGAGTACGTGTTGTGCCTGAGCGCGGGCTGCTCCTGCGAGCCGGTTGTGCCCATCTCTCCCCAACTCTGCATTCAAGGATGCCATGGTCACATCCTGAAGTGGGCCATGATCGGAAGCCTGACACCATGGAGACTGACTGGCAAATGTTGGAAATCAGGGCTTTCTTTTGCAGAGATGCAGTTGTTAGACTTTTAGTAGCACACCGCTGGGGGCTGGGAGAGTAAAGGGTGCCTGTTGGCAAGTGGAAAGGAATGAGTTTAAAATGAGGGGCCTGGAGCGCTAAGGAGTTTGGACTTTATCAGGAGAGCTGTGGAGAGCCATCGAGAAGCAGTGTAATTATAGCGCGTTGCTTGAGAGGATGGTGTTTGTAACGCTGTTTGCCTGGGTTCACAAGCTGTGGGACCTTGGACAGGTTACTTAACCTCTCTGGGCGTTGGTTTCCTCATCTGTGAAATGAGAGAAATAATGCTGGCTTCATAGGGTTACTGTGAGCTTTACACGAGTTCTCCAGGTAGAGCACTTAGAGGTGGGCATGTAGGGAGCGCTCAGTAAGTGTCGGCTACTCTAGAAACATCCGGACCAGTGGATGACACGATCGCATCTGTCTTTTGGAACAAATACTTCGGTGTGGAGAACAGATTGAAAGGGGCAAGACAAAAGGCAGGAAGAGCAGGAGGGGAGCCGTCATTAGACCAGGGGTGGTGGGAGCCTGCAAAGGTGGAGGGAAGATAAGAGGTTTCGGGCCACGCAGGTGGGAGGGAGAGAGCTGGGAACACGATGCAGGAGGTGAAGAGAGAGGCAGGGAAGTTGAAGCCCGCAGGGGTGACCAGGAAAGTGCTAGAGAAAGGAGTGGACGTCAGGCTGGGTCCTGAAGGGGTATCTCAGCAGAGAAGAGGGAGGAGGACCTGATGGGTAGAAGGAGTGTGAGAAGAGAACCAGGGTTTTTCAGACACTGTTGGCATTCAAGGGTTTTCTATAAACATTTGTCGTTTGAGTTTTTAAATGTTTAATTGATGCAGCTGGAATGAAAACTGAAGAAAATGCAGTAGGCTTGAAAAGAACAAAAGTTACCTGTAAGGTTCTGTGGCACCCTATACCTCTAGCGGCCACAGAAGCCACTTGCCGGCGGGCCCAGGCGCCATCCCCAACCTGCCCGGCACACACCTCCCAGCCAAGAGCCACTTGTCCCTCCTGGGTGCCCACTGGGCTTAGGAATGAGCCCAACACTGGAGGGTTAAACCTCTCGTTCTTTCATAAGGGGGAGAGAGCTCTTTCCTGTCTACACTGCACCCAGCTTTTGGAGCCTTCCTGTTGTCACAATGGCTCTTTGTTGGTGGCAAAGTCTCTTTCAAGCAGTGGGGCAATATTTCACCCTTGCCACACTTTGAACGCTGTTGCCAGGGGCTAGCTAACTGTGTCACAGGCTTCATGTTGCATCAGCGTGTCCTCTGTGAGATCAGTTTGGGGGACAGTGACATGCTGGTGTTAGAGCCAACTCTGCAGGGTTGCGTAGAGGAGAGATAACGGGGTGTGTTCTTGGCTGGGGCATGCAGACCTGTAAGTTCCCGCAGTCCACCTGCCCCAACCAGCCACTCCCCTGCCGGCCAGGAGACGGGTTGGCCATGGCAAAGGGCAGGACTTCTGTCCCATTCTGTTCTCACACAGCCTCTCCTCAGCCACCATCCTCTGTCCCTCCTGCCAAATGAGTTGGAAAAATAAAGATGTGGCAAAGGTGCCAAGTGGGTGGACAGAGAGAGGGGAGCTAAACTGGACCGGATTCAGTGACTTGGTGAATTCAGCTTATTTGGAGGAAGAAGATAAATACATTTAAGAAAGATAAAAAGATAGGCAGAGGGGTGCCTGGGTGGCTCAGTCATTTGAGCATCTGACTCTTGGTTTTGACTCAGGTCATGATCTCAGGGTCATGGCGTGGAGCTCCCCATCGGGCTCAGTGCTCAGCAGAAAGTCTGCTTGAGAGTCTCTCTCCGTCTGTCTCTCTCCCTGCTCATGTGCGTTCTCTTGCTCTCTCTCTCTCTCTCTAGCTCTCTAAAATAAATAAATATATCGTAAAAAAAAAAGGTAGGCAGACATTGCTCCTGGCTTTGGTCAGTATTTCTCAATACATTTCTCAGATACTCTCCTCCCAAGGTCCCTGGGGGTCTGTCATGCTTTAAAAGTGACATACCAAGAAGCTGAAAGCAGAGTTGGGTACATTAATTTTTGGGAATCTAGTGTAGATTGATTGGTTGATTAGTGATTGATTGAGTGATGATTTATTCCTTTATCTTAGAGAGCAAGGGGAGGGGCAGAGGGGAAGGGAGAGGGAGTCCCAAGCGGACTCCACCGTGAGCGCGGAGCCCCACTCGGGGCTCAGTCCCACAGCCCTGAGATCAGGACCTGAGCCAAACCAAGAGTCAGATGCTTACCTGACTGAGCTGCCCAGGCACTCCGAGTGGTGTAGATTTAGACCATCCTAGAACTAGCTCCCAATTGAGGACTCTTCTCGGACGAATCATTTGGCTGTGTTGGACTGTCCGCTCGAGCCAGGCAGGTCATTTGGGCTACCGCCCCAAGATGGCAGCCAGTTCGTCTTCTGCAGGCCAGGCCCGCCCCGCACCAACCAGCTGATGCTTGTTCTTTCTCCAGCCTCTGGTGGGGCTGCCTGGAAACTGCTCCCCTCCCCTAGCCTCATCTGCTGACAGGTCAGGTCAAGGCGTTGACCTGAAGCAGTGGGAACTAGAGGCCACCGCTTCATCCTCCTCTTGCTCTGGTCCCTGGCAGAAAAGTGCTGCCCAGATTCCTTCAGGACAGAGGCACTCGTTCTCCTGACCTCCAGGAGTGTCATCCTCTGAGAGGGGGCAGCTGAGTCCCTGCCTAGCCTTAGCCAAAGGGCCCTGCCTCGCCCGAGGTTGTGTCCCCAGGCCAGGGATAGCTGCATCCAGTGACTGGATGTTGCAGGGGCTCCTGGCTCTGGGTCTTTTGCCTCCATTCGGGACCCCTCGGAAGGCCCCACCCTTCAGAGCTTCAGAGCTCCCTGTGGGGTTGGCTGAGGCCTCTGTTACAACTGGAAATGACCAACCCATTTCTGAGCCTTCGTCCCTCACTTCCCTTACCGTACTGATTTTCTGACCTGGGTGCTGAGCTGAAACCGCAGCCCATCCCTGCATATGCCTCACTTCCTCCTGCCCCTTCCTGACCCCAGAGAGGCCTGCACAGCTCAGGGTCTCTCCTTCTCCCTTTCCAGGAGACCCTAGAAGCCTAGAGTAAATTCTCTCAGGCCTCTACGTTTGAGGCTAACTTTTAGCCTCAAGTTAAAAGTTGAGCAGCCCTGGAAATGCAGGGGAAGAGTTGTAAACGCTGTGGGACTCTCTGAGTGCTGTTTGTGCCAAATATCATTCCAGTCCTTTCCAGAAGCTATCCTGGGCATTCCCTGGGGTGTGCTCTATGGAGGAGGGATGGTGGGCTCAGACACACTTCTGTCCAAATGATGTATTACCTCTGAGGAACCAACCTAGGTCCCATCAATTTATGTTGAATGTTTTTGTTTAAAAATAAAATGTATATTAAAATATATATTTTAGAACACTTACAGTTGAAGTTGGAAAATAAGCATAAGATACTAATCTGCTTCATCGGCTATTTTATCAAACCTAAGAGCTCCCATGCAGTAGGAAAAGGGAAATGCAAAGTTTATAATAATGTGTATGATATAAAGTAGATGATAGGCTCTCCTGGTTGGCCAGGGGGCTGGTTTCTAGTGCTCAGGGAAGGAAGGCTCTGTACTAGTTGGAGGATTGGTGTTGCAGAGATAGCAGAGAGAAGGTTAAGAGTGAGCACTCCAAGAATAACCCTTGGACGACCTGGGCCAGACATTGTTTTCTAGAAGAGAGGAAACTCACGTTAGTAAGGACACTAACACACAGGGTGGGAAGAAAAACCCAATTCTGGAAACTGCATCCAGTTAAAGAGCTCCTTCACTTGGTCCTTTAATGTTACACATAGCTATAGAATTCTGATCGTTAATTCTATGCTTTCTGTCTGTGCCGTTGACAGTTGTCCACCATCCACTCAAGTTATCAGAGGCTCTAGATAGGACAGCCCCTGTGACAAGGGACGTATTCTTCCCTCTCTTATTTGTCAAGGGCAGTGAACTCCAGCTGCAAGCTGGCTCCCGCCTGTGGGGATTCCCGCTCTGTTTGGTCTGAGCCCCGGAGTCAGTGTGACTCCAGATAACCCTGATATGGAATATGAAACCAAAAATTAAAATGATACAAAAGCCCCTATCATCAGTTGTCATCTTGGGTAATTGTACATGATGAAATATTTCCTCCTTTCCAAGCATGCAAACGTGCCCTCGCGTGCACATACATACATACACACTTTTGCTCTGTGCTGTCTTTATATATTTATAAATGTCTTACTCTTCATCCACATAATGGGGCTAAAAGTCTGGCTGGGCTTCGCCTCTAAGATGTGTTGTGTGGGTCCAGTGATCTCCTGCAAGGCCTCCAGAAAGGTGAAGTTCTATAAACATGGAAGGCATCCCCACCAATAACCATAATTCCATCATTTGTTTTCTGATTACTCCGCATCTTGCCCTTCGTGTTCAGAGAACAAAGGAAGGCTGAGCTTTAGAGCCGGGCTCTCAATGATCCCTGTGTTGACAAGACCCAAGCTGAAGGCCTATAGGAGGACAAGGGCGTGTTTTTCCCGGAAGGCTGACTGAGCAGTTCTCCAAACGTTTGCAAGTACAGGGCAAAATTCCATCCAGCCTTCAGTCCTTGAGCCAAGACTCAGCATTAACAAAGCCAAAAGTTTCATTTCTTTGACTGTGGGAGTGCTGCAATCAGCCTATAAATGGCCATTCAGTTTGAAGTTCAATAAGCACTTTGATTGAGAAACACTTTGACTGAGGGGTGAAAAGTCCTTGGCTTTAAATGGCCCATGATGAGCGGTGCCTGTGTCACGGTATGGGCCCACGTTCTCCCCTGCCGAAGGTGACCCCCTGGGTGGAACATCTGGGTCCCAGAGCCGATGCCAGATGTAGGGTAGGGGTGTGTGTGTGTGTGTGTGTGTGTGTGTGTGTGTGTGTGTGTGTGTGTGTGTGTAGGAAGGGGCAAAGCTGTGGGAGTATTTTTTATTCCTTCTCTACAAAATCTCCTGTGATTTAAGTCATAGTAAAGTCCCCTTAAGTCCACATGCAAAAGAGCCCAAATGCCTCTCCCCCAGTAGCAGTGACCGTGTCAGCTGGTAGGGGTCTGGCCTTCCAGGAGCGGGAAGTAAGCCTTGTAGGCTCTCAGGCCCTCAGACCTGTGATTTGAACTGCCTATTCAAGCTCTAAGGGGAAGTACTCTCTCCTCCCCTCTGCTGAGTCTAGAATAGTCGTGAGTGTGCGGGAATGGGGGGAGGTGTGTGTGTGTCCCTAAAGCGGAGGAAATTCTGCGGGAGGGCTGCCTCACGAGGTGAAGCCAAGAAGTCAGGCCAGGCAGAGAGAGGATGATGAATCCCCACTGTGGAGAAACAGGCCTCCATGAGCTGGGGAAACACCCCTCCAACATTCTGAAACCAGCTGCCGTTCACTTGAGATGTCTCAGCAGGGATGTAGCTGCACCTCCATCCCTCATGCGCACGAGGCTGGGGGTAACACAACCTGGGTAAATACGTGAAACGCAGCGTGGAAACAGAAGATCTGGATCTGAATCTCAGCTGTCACTCACCTGCCGTGGACTTGGAGCAAGACCTCTCCAAGATTGTTTCCTCATGTGTAGTTGGGGATAAGACCTACTTCAGGGCACCTTCAACTTGAACCGACCAGGGCCAATGAACATGAAAACGCTCTGTAAGTTTAAAGCACTCTGGAAAGAAATAGTATCATTCCTACCGAAGAGACTGACTCAGCACGGTTTACCCCCTGGCTGGTCAGGGGTCACCTGAGAGAGATCATCCAGAGAGGCGATGGTCATAGTAATAAATCACCACCGCTACAAGTCTTTTCCTAAACAAGGGAACGAAATCTTGCCGGAGTCAGAAGATAACCATCCCTTCTGCTTTGTCAGCTTCTGGATCTATGGCTAGGGGTCCCTTCTCTATGGGAAAGGGTAGAGGAGGCTCATTTGTGGGTCGTGCGGAGTGTGGCTGGTGTGTAGCAGGCAGTACTCAGCCTTCCCCCTTGAGACAAAACAGATGACACTCGCAAGTGTGACATTCACCACATTGACCCTTTCCAGGGCTTTTTACCCATCGAGACAAGTGAAAGTAGCAATCTTGCACCTATAACCACAACTCCGCTCTTCATTCCAATCTTTGGTACTTCCTGTGATCGGTAACAAAACACCCGTGACACCAGCTGACTGGTGTACCTAGACATCAACTGGGAACCAGTGTCCTCACCCGTGAGTGAGGGCAGGGATTTGTCATATGCGTCTCCCTTAGTATTGCCAATGCCCGACTCACGGTAGAAGCTCGAGGCTGACTTGAGTTGGTGGCTGGAGCCTGAGGAGGAGAAAAGCTCCCGGCTGTCCACACACAAGCTCTGGGCCATTCCACCTTCAGAGGGGCTAGCTGGTTAGTCATGGCCTCTTTAGGAGCACGGCAGTCACGTGACAGAGCACCTACCACAGACTCTTTGGGGAGTTTCTCTGCTAGGACAAATGAGCCAGCTCCCTTCACACTCTGAGGGACTGACTGTTTGAAGTGGAAAAGTGAGTGCCTACCTTCTTTCATGTCTGCCTTTGAAGAGGGGATGGCCTCTCGCCAGTGAGAGGTGCCTGGCTGGGGTTTATCCTTGGGGTGGCGGGGGGCTGGCCCAACTGAGTGTGCAGGGGGTAGCATTCTGAAAATACACGTGAAAAGCCAGAGTAGGTCTTTAAATGCGTGGCAAAGAGGTGCATTCTGGGTGCTGTTCCTAAAGATATTTAAAGACAAATGTTTTCACCTAGGGCCTTTGGGCGGATCCACAAATTCAGGGAATCTTTGGGTATCGGGGCCAAAGCTGGTGTGGGTTTTCCCTTCTCACTGGGGAAGGCCTGCCAGGGCAGCAGCCCGAGCCACACACCCTTGTGTAGGAGCAGTCTGGAGGCCGACGGCCAGAAGAGCTGGCACCAGTGTGTGGAGAACCCTCTAGATAATTTGTCACAAGTGTGCTAATGGCTCTGGGGGCCAAGAGCAAATGGGTCACACAGCATGTTTTTGAGATTAGGATGTGTGAACGGGTTGCTCTGTAAATTGTTATTTTTCTCTCAGCAGCTCAGAAAAAAACTAGACCTGATGGGCTTGGTCTCTAAGGCAAAGTAGGGCTTCTGAGGTAAGGCTACAAGGCTGTTCTAGCAGTAGGGATGGGCATAATGGCTGCCAGCAAAATGCGAGAAACCTCTGTGGTAGTACCAGGCCAGTCTGAAAGTTGACCAAGTCAGAAAGACGAAAAAGTTTTATTCCATCTCTTGAAAGAGGGGATCGTAAGTGGCAAATGGGAATAGAGAGGATGGAGGAACCAAACAGATGGGGCATAAGAGGAAGACCCTTGTGGTGGAAGTCCACAGGTTTGTCTTGACTTTCTGACTGTCGCCTGCCACATGGGAAGACCCGGCCAGGGCTCAGGGGTGGGCTTTGCAGTCAGGCCAGTCGTGAGTGTCTGGCCAGGCCGCGCCACCTCATCCCTGCGGAACTCCGCTAAATCATTAGCCTCTCTGATCACCTATTTCCTTGCTGTGAGATGGGAAAGTCATGACTTCCTCACCAAGCTCTGGTCAGGATAAAGTAAGGGAAATGTGGGTGGTGCTTGTCAGTGTGCCTGGCCCAGAGTCTTTACAGTGCTTGGTGGCATTCCTGGGGTTGCTGTGATCATCGTTACCTGGAATGGCGATTCGTTTTGCCATTGCTGTGTAACAAATAGCACGGATTTAGTTGCAAAACAAAACCATTTAATTATGCTCAGGGATTCTCTGAGTTGGGAATTCAGAAAGGGCACAACAAGGGCTCATCCCTAATGCATGATGTCTGGAACATCAACAGGGAAAGTTTGAAATCTGGGGTGTCTCAAGGGCTGAAGGCTGGAATCATCTGAAGGCTCACTCTTTCACTTGTCTGGTGCCTGGCCTGGGAAAGACTTGAAGATTGGGACCGCCACATGTGCCTCCCTTCCAGCACAGTGGTCTCAGGGTAGCTGGACTTGTAATATGGTACCCAGCTTGTCCCAGGATCAGTGTCCCTGGAGAACCAGGTGGAGGCTGAGTTGCCTTTTCTGACCAGCTTCAGAAGCAGGCTATATTCTGTTGGTTATAAGCAAGCCTCTAAGGTTGCCTCCCTATATTCAGACAGAGGGGCTTTATGGATGGGAGGGGGATTGAAGAATATGCAGACATGATTTCAAACCATCAAGATGACTGTAGAAAAGAATAAAGCATGCCTTATGCATATAGTTCAAAAACCCCACTCACGTAGGGGTGCTTGGGTGGCTCAGTCAGTTAAACATCTGACTTTTGGTTTTAGCTCAGGTCATGATCTCATCGTTGTGGGATTGAGCCCCTTGTCATGAGCCACACTCAGAGGGGAGTCTGTCTGAAGATTCTCTCCCTCCGCCCCCCCCCCCCAACTCACGCATGCCTGTGTTGGCTCTCTCAAAATAAATAAATAAATCTTAAAAAAAACAAACAAACCCACTCACTTAATCCTCTCAGTACTTTTGAGAAGTGGGCTGGCAAGTACTATGACCCCATTTTGCAGATATGAGAATAGACTCAGAGAAGCTACTCATCTATTATTGTATGAGATGCTCTTTCTGGCCCCTCCCAGCTCTACAGTGTGTTTTTCTGTTCCTTGAGGAGGGAGGAATCCTGAAAAGTTGGCTTTAGTGAAGGAAGCAGTTTGACCAGACCTCTCTGTGCTCTTGCAACAATTTCTGTGACTTCCTGGGGCAAACTGAATTGCTTCCACTTAGCCCACACCTGGATTCCGAAAGCAGATAATTTTAGAATCCTTGTTTCAGTGCCAAGCATCAAATGAGAGTTGAAAGAACAATCTTTGCTCAGTTGGAGCACAAATTCTTTCAATCGGACTGATTCTGGTGCCTCATCTTAAGATAAGCAAACCCCATTTATTACATATCTTTAAGCTGAGACATTTCAAGCAAGGCAGGAGAAGCAAAAAAATCAAGATCGCCTTTAAACAGATGACTCACTGAGCAAGTAAATACCAAGAATGAAGATTTCCATGAGTATAAAATTAGTCTTTTTGTGCAGGTACAATTTACTCAATACTTGTTGGTGGTCCTGATTTGGTGAGTGAAAAGTAAACATTTTTGCATGGTCTATTTTAATTGACTCAGGAGTTTTGTAAGAATGAAGGATTTCCTGGTAAAAGACTCCTGTGAAAATGTACTTTCTAATTTCATTCTTATAAATTTGGGTTTCTAGAAATGGGATTTTCTTAAAGTGTGGCCAACCTGTATCACATAGTTTCCTAGTCGCTGTTAAAGACTCTGATTTTAGAAATTTTTGGCTTTTTATTGTTGAAATGTCCACTTTGGAGATTCCATTAACCTACTTTGTTTCCTGTAACTTTAGTCATGACACATTCTAGAACGTTTATGAGTGAGCATCCTATAAGACCATTATATCTAGTCCCCAAAGAGATATGATCCTGATGTAATTTATTGCCATTGATCAACATTTCCTTGGAATTGATTGAGCCATGTCTTTTTTTTTTTTT
>CM053606.1:68488678-68499004 GCA_028646535.1 Procyon lotor | reverse complement strand
TTTTTTTGGTGTTAAGTTGTAGAAGTTCTTTATATATTTTGGATACTAACCCTTTATAGGATACGTCATTGCAGTATCTTCTCTCAATCAGTAGGTTGTCTTTTAGTTTTGTTGGTCATATCCTTGCTGTGCAGAAGCTTTTCATTTTGATGTAGTCCCAATAGTTTATTTTTGCTTTTGTTTCCCTTGTCTCAGGAGACATTCCTAGAAGGATATTGCTGTAATCAATGGTTAGAGACATTTCTGCCTGTGTTCTCTCCCAGGATTTTTATGATTTCAGGTCTAACATTTAGGTGTCTTATCCATTTTGAGCTTATTTTTGTGTATGGTATAAGAAAGTGGTCCAGTATCATTCTTTTGCATGTAGACATCCAGTTTCCCCAACACCATTTGTTGAAGAGACTGTCTTTTTCCTATTGCATATTCTTAAGGCCCAGCCATTTTAAAAATAATAAATGCGGTATGTTGAATAATGGCTCCCAAAGATCTCTGGAACCTGTTAGGTTACCTTATAGGGAAAAGGGTCTTTGTGGATGTGATTAAGGATCGTGAGATGGGGACATTATCCTGTATTATCTGAGAGGGCCCTAAATGCAATCACAGGTGTCTGTTAGAGGCAAGGGGAGATTTGACACAGACAGAAGAAGAAAAGGCAATGTGACCACAGGGACACAGTGACTGGAGTGGTGCAACCACAAGCCAAGGAATGCTGGCAATTATCAGAAGCCAGAAGAGACAAGGAACAGATTCTCCCAGAAAGAGCCTGGCCCTGCCAACACCTTGATTTCAGACCAATGAAACTGATCACAGACTTCTGGCCTCCAGGATGTGAGAGAATACATTCGAGTTGTTCTAAGCCACCAGGTCTGTGGCAATTTGTTACAACAGCCACAGGAAAACCAATGCAATGGGAAACTCGGCCACTGGGAAGACAGACTCCCATGGGGAAAAAGTGTGGGAAGTGTGGGAAGAAGATGTCAAGTGATGAAGAAGAGTCTGATGTTGGGGACTCAGGGAGGGTTTTCTGGACTGGGAACTGATTCGCGGTGAGGAGGGCAGGCCATGTGGCTGGAGCTGGCCTCTCGTGAGTCACCATGCACGTCTCTTCCCAACTCCACGTTTAGCGCCATCACGTGGGCACGTTCCTCTCAGCGAGGGTGGGAGTATTTACACCATGGAAAGATGGCCGACAGGACAAAACAGGGCTTTGCCACTGAGTGAAGGGGAAAGGAGAAATGGAGGTGGGTGAGGTTTAGAAGCTAGGACTGAGAAGACTAGCATTGTTCTTTGCTCTCCTTGCTCCTTGCATAAATACTTACGTGCCATTTATAGACATGGGAACATGGGGAATGTCTTCTAATTTAGAGAGATGAATCAGTGTGGGGTTGGGATTTTCTCCTTATATTTACTGCGTTTATATTTATATTCTCTAATCTGCGTCACATACTGGGCCAGGCACAAGGGTACAGTAATGCTTTAAGACACAGACCTAGCATTCTGGAGTTTGCAGTTGAGTGGGGGAGTCAGAAGTACAGTAGGATTGGGTTAGCCCTAATAAACATGAGCATACCCCAAAGTGCAGGAAATGTAGGGGCAAGGTGGGGACTTCTCAAAGGAGATGATCCTTGCACAGTCTGAAAGAAAAGTACAATTTGCCAGACATGGAAACCATGAGCGGAGGGGGAATTATAAGTAGCAGGACGTGCAGTGACCCAATGAAGAGAGAGGTGAACAGCAGTGGGGTATAGATAGGAGGTTGAGAGTGACAGTGATCCAAGGGGCTACTCTTCCCCATAGAGAAGAGCCAAAAATTAAAGTCACGAGGTCACTGAGTGTGGGCAAGTCCAGCCTAGAGTGGCATTAAGAGTCGAGGCATCTGGTCCAAGGAATGGAGTTGGGCACAGCCCCGAAGGGCTCTAGAAGGAGGCAGTTCTCGGAGATGGGTGGAAGACAGAGTTAGAGATGAAGGGGATCAAGCCAGGTGGAGGCAAGGAGGGGAAGTTAGGATGCCACCGTCTATGAGTGGAGAGGAAAGACGGAGGTGGGAGCTGAGCATTTGGGGTGGGGAGGGGGACAGGAGGGGAATTCAGGAGATGGTGCAGAAGCCCCAGGCAAGTAGGCTAGCCTGAGACAGCGGGAGTTCAGCTGGCCCTGTGCTCCAGGAGGATGGTCTGCTGTTCCACCCCGGCACCTGGCATGGTAGCTAACATTGAGTGGTCATATGTGCTGCAGAAATAAACGAATTAGCAAGGGAGGAAGAAAAGGAGGTTCCCAAGTTCCTTTTGTTCCAGGGACACTGGACAGAGGACTCAGTGAAGCAGGCATTTGCATTCTCTTAAGGTGAGGGCCTTCCAGTGACCAACAGGCATCTGATGGGTCATCACTGCTGGTGGGTGGGCGAGACTGGAGCAGGCAGGAGCTTCTAGGATGGCAGTGAGCAGGGGCCTCGAGGTACAGCTCATCGTGGCAGGGGCGGGAGATCCAGCAGCTGGGCATGGCTGGAGCAGGGGGTCTGTGGGATGGCAGCAGGGGATGGAACCTGGATGTCGTGTGACAGGGTTTGGATTTTTATCCTGAAAGCAGTAGGGAGCTACTGGAAGGTTTTAAACATGGCACAGCAGACTTAAGCTTATATTTGGGGAAGACCACTTTAGCAGCCGTGCAGATTCAATTGGAAGGGAGGAGGCAAGAGGCAGGGAAGCTCATTTGGAGGCTGTCTCCATGGTGCAGGTGAGAGCTGATGAGATCCTATGGTCATGTGTTGGTTCTGGGCCACAGCAGGAGACAAAAACGAGGGCTATTTAGGAGGCTCAGTCAAGACATGGGGTGAGGATGACGGCAAGGCCGGCACGTGTGATGGTGTAATGGCTGTTACTCAAGAGAAGCATTGTTGGGGAAAGCAGAGGGTGGCCCCCCACACTGACCGTTCAATACCGGGCAGGGGACCACAGCTTGGACTACCGGACCCTGGGCGCGACCTCTAGGAACTGGACACGGCAGCGTCTGTCCTCACCAGAATGGGGCCCGCCGGGCCGGGCCGCTCTGAACCTGGCTCCCCGCACAGAGGTGGGTTCCAGGGGCATCTGTTTGCCAGAGCTCAGGTCACATGCCTGGGGAAAGCCATTATCTAAAGAAGAAGAGGTAAAGCGTCAGTGAAGGAAACCAAGAGGGGAGAATCCAAAGCCGGAAGGAGATTGAGAAAAGTAAGAGGGCGCAATGTTGCAGAAGCTTCAGGAAGAAGGGGCTGTGAGCGGAACTGAACAGCTGGAAGATTGGGAGGCAGCCAGTGGCCTGGGGGAGAGCACTTTCAAGGGCGTGTGGGAGAGTGTGCCGTGTTAGCAAAGACAGTGTGGATGGCCCTTTCTCGGGAAGTTTGGCCCGGGGAAGGGAAGAACAAAGAAAAAGAAAGTCGAAACTAAGGAGTGGCACTGAGTGGGAGGGTGTGGATCTGGGTTTTTGAGCCTGGAGCGCCTCGAGTGTATTTATAGGTGTACGTGCTAGGCCAGCCCTGTGCTCCCCGAGGGAGCCCGCGGGATGTGGGGAGAACCCATTTAGTAATGGCCTCTCCCTCTCTGTGGCTCTGAGAAAGTTGCCGTGCCGATCAAGAGGTCTTAGTGTTCTTTTTAAGATTCTAAACTACCCATGCAGGTCTCCTCCTTCAGGGATTAAGAACATGGGAAGTCTCAAACTTTACATCTAGTGTTTGTACATGTTCACCAAGAAAGGCATCCTGACAGAGCGTGAGGGAGCGCACACCATGGGAGGGGGAGACGGGGTCTGAGCATGAGCGGGGTAGTGTCTCAGCTGGGAGCCTCCCTTTCCAGCTCTGGGGCAGGGACGACCCCCGGCCTAGGCTCCTGTGGCGCTTGGGCTGGTGGCCGAGCCTTCCGTGCCTTTCCTGGGAGACTCAGCAAGCTGGATTTCCTCCTACCTCACACACTTACAGAAGCCGAGGAGAGCATCAGAACCCTGTCGAAATATCACTACAGTTGGAGCCTTCGGTCATTCCACATCCCTCTCATTGGCCTCTAGGGTCACCCAGTTGGTATGGATGAGTGAATAAAAGCTTCTATCTTCTTAGGAGTTCTAGCTACTTCCACTTATATTATCACATACCCTCAGAAATATGCCCCCAGGTGTAAAATTTGTGAATGGCCTAATTTTTTTAGGTGGGAAACCAACGAACGAGTAAGGCAACACAGAATTATAAACACCTGGAAGAGACAACGCGGAAACTCAGGACCATCTTCTCTGCCCATCAAGTAGTAAGAGACTGTGGAATGTTTACTTGATTGTGCTAGGGCTGCGGGAGACTTGGGGAAGAAAAGACGGGAGGTTGGAGAAATGTGCATCTTTATCACGCACCTTTAATTTGCATGGAAGATTCTAGCCCAAGGAGGCCATGTGTAGTAATTTGTGAATAACCAGAAAAGCCTATGACGAAGCAGTTCTGGAAAAAACTAAGCCAAGGGCCACCCAGCTCCCCATGCTGATGCTCTTGACAAAGGCTCTGATCATTTGGGGCAGGGTGAGATTATCTGTCATCCAAGTGCCTAAATCCATGGAGGCAGACAGAGACGGAATCTGACTGCCGGCCCCGGGCAGCATGGCCAAGCCGGCAGCATCCTCCCTCTGCCCCACACGCCGTCTCCTGACTGTGGCAGCAGGTGATGTGGAGTCTGCTTCGGCCCCCACGGTGGGCTCCACCCGGGAGACCTTTCATCACTGGCTGTCTAAAAGGGTCTGTGTGTGGGGAAGAGAGTTG
Source organism: Procyon lotor (assembly GCA_028646535.1). Lineage (NCBI taxonomy): Eukaryota > Metazoa > Chordata > Mammalia > Carnivora > Procyonidae > Procyon > Procyon lotor. The sequence goes on along the minus strand of CM053606.1, from coordinate 68,494,239 downwards.
CCGTCACCTGTAAGACCTCTGACCCCTGGGGACCCCTGCCGTCCAACAAGAGTGTACCTGCCGTGTGGGGCAGACATGTGTGTGCCTGATTTCTAGCTATGGTTCCCTGGAAATAATTAAGTTAAAAAGAAACGCCTTTGGGTCTTGGCCCAGTTCAGTCAAGTTAGAGAAGGCTCAGGAGGGGAAAGGTAGACTGTACAGTTTGGGTGAATTGCTTTCATTCATGGCTTCTTTCTTCTTTCAGACACCATGTCAACTTGCTTCCTAAGGGTGTTTCCTCATAGGGAAGACACCCCCTGAAATCCCCTGAATCAGGCCGAGCATCCTGTTTAATGAGAGCAATAAATCACGTCAGTGAGGGAGGTCTGGCAGGGCCCGGCCAGTGCACGTGGGACAGGGATTTCTGTAGGAACAGGAGGGCAGGCATCTGCCTCAGGCTTGGCCTCCTTTATGATCACCACAGTGCGGGAGAATGAAGGTTGCAAGGGAGCTACCAAAGAGGGATCCTAGAGGGAAGCCCCGGTGTGTGGCTCGATTTCTCGAGGGGGGGCTCTTTTCAAATCCTGGTCCCCAAAGTGCACAAGGGTCAGCCTCTGTCAGGTACACAGCAGGTGGGTGGCCTGTCCGATGTGATGGGAGGAGCCAAGGGAGAGCCCCACTTTGTCGCCCATACTCACTCACGTAACATGCCACTAGTGGAGGGACAGCGCTCTCTTGAATACACCTACCCGGGAGGTCAGCTGGTTTCAGGGATATTTACCCCTGTTCGCTGTGTCCTGAGTGGGAGATCAGAACTCACCTCCACCTACTTCAGACTTTACCTAGAGCAGGCCCTGCAGTCGAGCTCCATTAGGAATAAATGATTTTTCCACAAAGTTCTGATGTGACCAAGACCCTCCTCCCACTCTAAGCCTGGGCTCTTGTGATCTGTAAAGTGGGGAACAAAATGCCTACCTAACAGGGCCGTTGCATGGGGGAGGCGACATCGTGGAAGTGACATCGTGATGGACGATGCAGGGGTGGGGGGCATCCAGCCTGCTGCCCCTCAGGGTCTGGTTAATCGGGCCTGACCAGGTGAGATCTGCAGCAGGGTTTTCCCTGCACTTTCTGTCACCTCCCACTCTGTGTCCCAGCACCCTTCCCCAGCAGCCTGTTAGGTGATACCGTACCATTAAGCCTTCACTCTCCTTTTTAAGAAACAGACAATAACAGTGTAGATAGAGAGATGACAGGCACACAGACCAATCGACAATCTCTCTACAAATAGACATGTTAAATAAATATCAATTCACATTTATGGGCAAATAAATGAGGTCAGTGTACTTAGGAGTAACCTGGTAAGAATGGGCTTGTCTGTCCTTCCTGGGTGATTGACTGCTCTCAGCAAAGTCTCCGAACATTTTCTGAACAAAGGAGTCAGCCTGAGAAAAGACCATCTGCTTGGCTCGGCATCAGACAGGTGCCTCTGGAAAAGCAGTATTAGCACTTTCCCTTTATGGCTCATCTTTTAACGGTGAAAGGGGCTGATTGGGTAAACAGGAATGAATTTTAATGAAGCTCCCAGTGCAGTCTGTACGCTCCAGAGAAGTAGCAACCGGGATCCGTGAGAAATGCGGAGTAGTTGGGATCGTTTACAGGACTACCAGACCTCTCTTTATCCGGGGCTCAATTTTCTCTCTAGTGTGATTTAGCACATCATATAAAACCCCAAGAAGGCACAAGTAATTCATTTATCACCTATTTCCCATTCCCTATTAGAGGAAATGTTTTAAGAAAAATTCCTCAGCAAAAATTTGTTGAAATGCATCTTGGTAAATAGTTTTAGTTTCAAGTGTTTTCTCTGGAGTACAACTTCTGAAACAACTTACACTCGGTGTGAGAGGTCTTCGGAGGCGCTGGCTTAGAGTTTGCTTGGAACAGGCCACATAGGGGCAAAGGATTATGATGGGCAAAGAAAACAGCTCTGGATAGGGTAGAGCCAGCATGCCTGCCTGGTGCAAGGAGTCCGTGAAAGGGAAGGTGTCCTGGATGCAGACTACGGCATTTGGGTTTTGCTCTGTTGTCAGTTGGGGGACAAATGGGGCTTTGAGCAAGGGAGTAATGATCGGATTAATTCACAGAGTCAGGGAGTCTCTTTGTGTTCAGTTGTCCTCCCCTCCCCTTCCCACAACACGACTGGGAAGCATTTTTGAACTGTTCTTGGCTCGAAGACAGGACCCAGGATGACGATGTGTTCCACCACTGTCTTTCGAGGGTCTGCCAGAAGCTGGCCGGCTTCTACAGTACACTAGCCCATGGACTGTCTCGATCTCTAACCAAAAGGAGATGCTCCCAGGCAGGGATGAAAAGCTATCAAGCCACATGACCAGGTTCCTCTGGGAAAAAAGGCTCTTCACGTCGATAAAGTGGCAAGAGGCTTGCTTAAAAATCACCCAGCCCAATACAAATGTGAATAGCTCCAGAGAATGAAATGATTCAACCAAGATGAATAAAAACACTTTGATCAACCTTCAAGAGGCCCCCCTACATTACAGGCTTTGTGCTGGGCACTGGGAATTCGAGAAAATAAGGCATGTCCCTGTCATTGGGGAGCTTACAGTCTGGGGAGGAGAGGAACACCTAAAGCTATCATTTTAATGAATAATCTCAAGAGGCATTTGGACTTGGGGTAGGTGATGCTACAGTGCTATTCAGCTCTGAATTTCTATGCGTCTGTAACTGAAGGCAGAAGCCTTTAGTCAGGTGATGAATGCAGTTGGGTGTTATGAAAATGGAAGAAAGGAAAATCTGGAAGAAACTGGAAGATCACACAAGGCTTTTTGAAACTGGTTAGTGTCAGAGCTACCGGTGGTGGTGGCCAGCCTCCCAGCGGGACCCAGTGATTCTTGCCCCCGGTCTTCAAGCCCTTGTGTAGCCTCTGCCCACACAGGATCTGGTAGAGGCCACGGTGGGCGTCATAAATGGCCCTGTGGCTTTCCCCTCAGTGTCTTGACTCTCCTGTGGGGGAGGCAGACGCCGTGTCCTGAGGACACTGAAGTGGTCTGTGGAGAGGTCCATGGAAAGAGCCAAAACACCTGCCAACACCAGCTCGCCAGTCAAGCGAGTGGGCCGCCTGGGAGCCGCTCCTGCAGCCGCCGGCGACCTTCAGATAATGCAGCCCTGGAGGACGCCGACGACAGTCTCCTGAGAAGCTCTGAGCCAGAACCAAATTCTCGACTCGTGGAAACTGTGAGAGACAATCAGTGATTGGTGTTGTTCTAAGCCGCTAACTTTGGGAGTTAGCAATAAATAACGAACATATCACCTGTATTAAGAGTACAGGTCCTCTGTTACCCAACCCCGGCATCCCCTGACCAGTCTATGGTTCGGTAAATATGATTTAATTAAGTAGGTTGCATTTTTTTTTTAAAAAATAAGTGATTTGGAAAAAGACTTGTGGAATTAAGCAGGATATTAATTTTCTTTCCAGTTCCACTTGATACAATGTCAGTGGCATTTCAACAAGTACTCTTTCCTTCAACTGCTTTTTTTATATGGTGGCGTTTTGGCAAGGGGATTTCTTTTCTGTGTGGTAGCATTTCTGAAATAGTTGTATGCGTGTTTCGTTGTTTGCTTATCTTCTAAATAGTAGGTTGACCAAAAAAGCTCCCTGTTTCAATTTGTAAAATGGTGTACTTTAGCAGAAACCTGGGGTGGCTTTGTCAGTGTTTTTAAACACCAGAGAATTTTAGTTTCCTGGATTCTATTCTCAGCCCAATTCAGTTTGGGGAAGAGTTTCTGTCACCAAAAGTAGCTAGCAAGGACTGGACCTGCGTGTATGGCAAACTGCTCCTAATAGGCCTAAATTCTATTTAAGCAGGCCCAGGCGCCCAAGCCAATTAGAGAAAATGGAACCTGGCAGATGGAGAGATGCTCACAGGGTTCCCCCCCGGGAGCAGAGGTTTTAATCACAGCCCAGTGTGAAGAACACTTAACGGAGATTTGGAGATTATTAGAACCCATTAGCACCTTGTCAGCCACAACAATCAAGGGTGCCTTTTGCTTTAAACTACAGCCTTCCACTTTCTCCCAAAGCCTACAAAAGACCAGATTTGGGTGGTTACTTGGAACAACTATGCTTGCTAGATTTCACTCTAAGGAGCTCCTGGAATTACAGCGGGAGGGGCGAACGGGACAAGTCCAGGGTGCTCGCCTTAATTCCTTCCACTCCTACAGTCTTCTGGCTGGCAGATTATTCTTCCAAGGAGATGTCTTCATCTGACACCCTGCATCCACCCGCCTCCCTTTCTCCGGTGCCCTGGGTAACCTCGAAAGGACATCTTCGGGGTTGGGAATGCTGGTTAGGGATGCCAGACCCGAACACCTTTCCCCACTCACCTCCCTGCACGGAGGCGCCGTGGTGGAGTGGATGTTGGCACACAGGCTCTGAATGAAGTCAGGGCTCTGTCATCTGCCATCCGTGTCACCTGGACAAGTCCTATAACCTCTTTGAAGCTAGTTGTTAATCTGCCAACATGCATGCCTTCTAGTGTCATAGAGGTGAGGATAAAAAAATAGCAATAATAGTAGTTGACAGTTACTAAGCACAACTCCTGATGTGCCAGGTGTCATTCTGAGTACTTTATGAATATGAACACATTTGATCCTCACAACGACTTTATGAAGCAGCCACTTTCATTAGCCCCATTTTACTGATGAGGAAGCCAAGGCGCAGAGAGGTTAGATCACAGGGTTAACAGATGCCACGGTGAGGCTTCAAATCTGGGCGGTCTGCACTGAAGTGAGGCTCTGATGCCGCACTGTAATGTCTCCACGGAGGGGTCAGGCATTATTAGTGATATCGGCTATTATTATTTGGCACGTCCTCCCCAAGTTGCAAGCTGCTGTCTTAGTCTGGTCCCCGCTGCCATTGATGTCACCGGGATGTTGGTGGGATGTGAGGCTCCTCAACCACCAACCCCACCGCTAAGTGACAGTCCGAGAACCTCCTTCAAGTACCAGCATCTTGAATTACCTCTGACTCTGGTGAGCAGATTGTCTGACGCCATCTGGCAGATTTGGGTGCTGGTCACTTGAGGGCGGCCAAGCAAGGACTCTTGAACGGAGACAAGCGGGCAGAAAGCCAAGCTCTACCCAGGGTCATCTGCAGCTGTTATCAATCAGGCTGGTGGCAGAGGATGAGGAAGTCAGCAGGAGCACTTTTATCCCAGGCTGAACACAAGGCTGTCAGCTGGAAACACAGCCCTTGCTCTCGGGTAATTCCTAACTTCCTATTAGAAATAAACAAAAAGCCCGCTCTAGTGAATTTCCCACTTGGCTTCACGGCTTGGCCGCCAGCCCCTAATGCCTATCACCTAAGATAGCAAAGATAGCCACTGAACTAGAACAAAAAGGATGGGAAAGGCCGTCCCCTCCCTGACCCCCGCTCCACTGAGCCACTGATCCTGTGGGAACCCAGATGGATCAGGGCTTTCCAGCCTGGAAGGGGACCAGGCACGGGATGGGGAGGGGTTTTGGGAGGGGGGAGGACCGAGCAGAAAGACAAAAGAAGGAAAGGAGCA
>CM053606.1:68454456-68478804 GCA_028646535.1 Procyon lotor | reverse complement strand
GCCCGCAGAGGGTGAAGTACCATTCTCATCACCATCTTTCAAGGGTATGCATCTTCAACGTAACTTGCCGATGTGAACTGTCCCATTCCTGTCCCCTCTTGGCGGACTGCTCTCCTGGAATGCAAGGGGACAGGGAGGAAAAAGCTGAGCTCCATCTTCTGGAGGAGGGAGGATCACATCTATTATTTGGAGTCTCCTGTAGGAGAGATCCCAGAGGTGTTTTTTTAAAGCAAGCCAGTAATCCCCTCTAGCACTTATTAGAAGGCCAGTTGTCCCTAATGCCTGGACTTTGCAGGGCTAGTACCAAAGACCCCATTGAGCAAGTGTCCTTAAGTCCATGGTGCCCTGCTGGGGGCTGAAGGCCGGTTGCAGGGAAGAAGGCTGGATCTAGACCGCCGCCGTCGCACAGGGGGATTACGTGAGATTCAACGATATTTCTGCACTCCCGCCATCTGCCCGGTGCCAGGAGCTGATGAAGCAGCAATCACAAGTGTGATGAGGAATAAGAAGGAAAGTTTGAGGTGTTCTCGGGGGAGTTCACTTAGGGGGCATCCGTGAAGACCTCCTGTGAGGATGCGTTTCAGTTGAGACGTGAGTGGATGAGCGGGAGGGAGCCAAGTGGACGCGAAGGCCAACACTGGGGGCGTGGGGGAGAAAAAGCTCACTGGGCAGAGAGAACAGTATGCATGTCAGAAACAAACTAGTGTCAAGAGAGACATCTGGAAGAACTGAAAGAAGGCGGGATGTCTGGAACTGTGAGGTATATACAGAAAGGAAACTTTGTTTCCTGGAGAGATCACATGGTAATTGAGTCACATGGGCGAGTTCTGCTTCCTTAAAATGAGCTTGTTCTGTAGCCTTGAACACATACAGCTCAGTGATATTTGACTAATAAATTTATAGCTCAAGTATCCTGCTAAATTTGGGTAGAAGCTAAAGTAAAGTTCAAGCATTTCAGAAATTAAATGCTAAAACTGAAAATGTGTATCAGACTGGGAGGCTATTTCAGAGCACTTCCCCATTTTAGGAGCAAGGCTGTCATTTTCCCAGATACTAGGAGCAGTGGCCACTCCTCAGACGTTGCTCTTCTCTGAAGAGAGCTGCCCTCCCATGGGGCTGCCCACGTCCGTGACCGGTTGACGCCGGTGCCGAGCTCTGGCTCCCTGGCCTCAGTTGGAGGCGACTCTGGAAGGCCATGCCGGCTTCAGGGCTCCTGGGGAAGGCTGAGGCCTCTGGGCGCATCTCAGTTCACCTCTCCCCCTGCCCAACCCTGTCTCTCTCGTAGCCTTGCAGGCGTCATTTCTGGGGGCACTCTCCAGCAAACTGCCTGCATGCAAATCCCTGTTTTCAAGTCTGATTTGGGGGGGATCTTGACCTATAGCAGACGCTGTATTGGTTTCCTAGGGCTACTGTGACAAATTACCAGAAACTAAGCAGCTTAAAACAGTAGAAATTTATCCTCTCTCAGTTCTGGAGACCAGAAGTTCACAATCTAAGCGTCAGCAGGGCCACACTCCGTACAAAGGCTCTCTGGTGAATCCTTTCTTGCCTCAGGAGTGGTCCTGGGGGCTGCCTAACTCCACTCTCCTCCTCAGTCTTCATATGCCTTTCTGCCCATTCCTATTTTGCTCTTCTCTCCTCCTTCAAGGACTTACAATTGCTTTTAGGGCCCACACTAACCCAGGATGATCTCCTCTTGAGATCCATAACTTAATTACATCTACAAAGACACTTTTTCCAAATAATAATAATAATAATATCTAAAATTTTTGGGTGGGCCTCTTTTGGGGGACCACACTCAAACTACTGCACACAGTCAATTTTTTTTAAAGATTTTATTTTTATGACAGAGAGAGACACAGCAAGAGAGGGAACACCAGCAGGGGGAGTGGGAGAGGGAGAGACAGAGGGAGCACGGCTTCCTGCTGAGCAGGGAGCCCTATGCGGGGCTTGATCCCAGGACTCTGGGATCATGACCTGAGCTGAAGGCAGACACTTAACCATCTGAGCTACCCCGGCGCCCCTCATACACTCAGATATTAAAAATGCCATCACCTGGGATGGGGGTGTGTCTATAGATGATTTAAATTTTCTTTGTACTTTTTTGATTATTTCAAATTTTGTGCAGTCAATGTGTATTATTTTTGCAAGAGTCATTTTTTTTAAGTTGGTAGTTGGATCTAGACTGTATAGTCTGGATTAAAACGTACCTGCTCTCTGAATGGGGGGCAAGATACCACTCTGAATGGCGACCATAGATATGCTGAAGGACTCTCCCATTATAAAACTGTTAGATCCTGAATTTTTTTTAAAGATTTATCTACTTGAGAGAGAGTGAGCATGTGAGAACATGTGATTGGGGGGAGGGGCATTGTATCCTATATTACTCATTTACTCCATGTGTATTTTTGAGTGCCTACCTGGCACCAAGAAGTGTTCCGTGTACTTGGGACATATTGGTGAATGAAAATGGCAAAAGTCCAGTGCTGGGGGTGCTTATGTTGGGTGGGACATAGACAGCGAGCAGGTAGTAGTGTGCTAGAAGGCAATGAATGTCATGGGATAGAGAGCAAGAGTAGTGTGGGGGGGAGAGATGGAGTGCAGGACAGAAAGCTCTGAGGGCTGGTATTTAGACAAAGTAGGCCTCTTATAGGCTCCCTTGCTTGTTGCTTCCCTTGAGCCCTTCAGGATGTTGCTTCCTGGAGAATCAGCTAATAACAGCTTGGAGGGCTTGCTCCTCTCAGATATATTTGCAGGTGGGTGCATGTGGGGAGAAATTCCTGAGAACTCCTCCCCCAGCCCCACCATCCTCGGGTACAGATGGCAGGTCAGGGGTAGGAGAGGCACTGTGGTGGGACATGTGAGGCGGAGGGGACTTTCCTTTTTGTCCTTTTCCATTTCCTGCTATCCTCTCCTAGAGCTCATCCCACAGGAAGGGCCCCCTCTCAAAAAACCCACTAGAAAAAGACTTTTCAGAGGAGAGAGTCCTCTGCCGCTGAGGCTGGGTGGCAGGAGGGGCCCTGAGGCTCCTCATACTAGATAACCAGTTGCCCTTGTAGATGCTGCCTCATGATGCCGGCCGGAAGCAAGCATTTTCTGAAACATGATAGCTTGATGCACCCCATTGGACAAAGATGAATTTAAGGCAGCTTTCTGAATTCTGCAGGTTCTGCTTACACGTGTAAGTTGGATGGGTCTGTCTCCTGGGGGTTTCTAAACAATTCAACAAACGAGGGCTCCCATATGCACACTGGCCTGAGGTTAGTGTTGGCCAAGTGCAGGCAGCCTGGAAGTCACTACTGGCCGGCGATGGACACAGACCTCAGAAGACCACTTACGATGAACCTGGCGAGGTGGCAGCCCTTTCTGGTGGAGCCCCAGCCTCAGCTGCTGGCATCTGAACTCAAGGGTTCCCTACTTCCCTTTCTAAGGCTTCCCTAATTTTTCACTTTGCGTGATCTCCCCAAGCACTGGCCGAGGCCCAGTGAGATCGGTTTCTGGCCCTTGTTACTCATTTTATCGCCACCCCACCTGTCAGTCCAAAGCCCCTTTTGCCCTAGACAGAGGGCCAGCCCTTTCTTCCAGGTCTGCAGGGACAAAGGCCCTGCCATGAAGTCCCCAGAGGGCGGTGGCCAAGTGGCTTCTTTTTCACACTGGAATGTGACTTCCCTTTCTAATTAGAGACCACACAGGATGAAAAATATGAGCAAGGCAGCCCTTCAGGCATGAAAACCCACCGCCCTTTCCCAGGAAGAGCCGTGGGGGGACCTGCATTCCAGTCCCACCTGTTTAGAACCCCTGGCCTCCATCACTGGCTGTCATTTAGCCTCATTTGCCTTAGCCCCCAGTCCAAAACCCAGGTTTTGTCTCCGGGACAGGTTTGTTTCTCTGGGCGTGTCCAGTCCCCACGATCAACCTCCCAAGGCTTGTTTTCCTTTGGCCTGTGTGGCGGGGAAAGATGTTTCAGGCTTTTGAGACAAAAATAAAAATCAAACAAACTAAAACCAAGCAGGAAGTCCACATCCTTCATTAAAGATATGCACTCCCAGCTGGGGCATAAAGATATGCGCTCCTCCCAGGAGGGCTGTCAGGAGGACTGGGTCTCAGGACCCTGAGGAGGGGGTAAATGAAGGGCCTCTGAAGGCATGAAAGGGGCAAACCCCTCAACTACAACAGTGGAACCATGTGCATTCCTGGTGGGGAAGGCAGGAGCCAAGGGACCATCCCACACATCTACTTCCTTGCCCTGCAGAGGGCCTAAGACCAGATGGCCTTCCCCTGAAGGGAATGGAGAAGGTCTGTCACCACCCAGGGTGTCTGTTTGCCTCCGTATCGATAGAGCAGCCCAGCCAGAGAGCACTGGGGTATGTTTTTCTATTTCCATTCTCCCTGCAAGGTCAACTTCCCCGGCAAATGTCTAGCATGATGTTTCCAGAAGCCCCTTGTTCCCAGGGCCAAGTGAGTGTTTGGTGGGAAACTGTGTTTTTTCAGTCACACCTCTGCGGCTGCCCTGGGACCCGGGGTCTGTTGGTTTCTCTCTCTCTTCCCCTGCCTTCTGAGATCTTGTCTGGGAGCTTAAAGATGTGCCCGAAGCCTCCAGTCAGGCCTGCGTCTTTGTTCTTCAGGCAGTGACCTTTATTGACATAATCTCAAACCCTTCCCCCCATCTACTTGAATCCCCCATTCTTTTTCCCCTTTCTGGTTGGAGTAAAGGATTTTACTCTCAGGGGCCTAATCCTGTCGCTCTTGTGTGTGACTAATTCCCTCCCCTCCCCCTTGGCTCCTGGCAAAGATGAAGGGGCCTATTTGCCCCATGAGGGGGTCTGCGCCCCTTGTCGGCAATCAAAGCACAAACACATTCCTCTGGGTGATTTCCTGCCCTGAAAATCCAGCCCTTGAACACAAGCCTCCTCTGTTCCCTCATGGCCACCAGGCATTGGGACCGGGACTGCTGAGGAAAGGATTTATGATATAGAAAGTAGTAAGTCACCCTTCCAACCTGCCAGGGTCTAGTGTGAGAGCAAGTTGTATTGTTGTTCAGACAGTATGACTCCCTGAAAAAGCAAAAATGTCCTCCTCACAGCCTGATGGCTCTCTGGTGGCCACCCATGGCAGAGGGTGTGTGAAGGTAACTCAGCGAAGGATGGAGGTTTCTTATCCTCAAAGCACCCCACACACCCCAGCGAGTCGGCTTTAGCGGCCTGATTTCTGAAGTTAAAAAGCACATAATTATGGTATTGTTCGGCTGCCAAGAATTCTGGGTTAATCTCAGTTTTATTTTGACTGCTACCTAAAATAGCTTGTCCCCGAGGACAGCAGCAGAGGCCAGGAGGCCAGAAACAGAAGGGCAGGCCCGCGATCTAAGCAGGCCCTCGTTTGGAGTCCCGGGCCCGGGTGCAGAAGTTTGGGGAGGCTCATGGGTACATGGGATCAGGCCCTCGGAGCCAAGGTCACCCCTCACAGCCGTCCCTTCTGGAAGTCTTTCCTTCAACCCTGGCCTAGGGCTGCCCTGTCCCTCCCGGGACCCGTTCTGAGCTTGTGGGAACAGCAGTAACAGCCAGTCCCCAGCACACTCTCCGTCCCCACACACATCTGGGGCAGTTCCCGAAGGAATCTGGAGTTCCGCTTCTGCGATCTGGGGAAGGCAGGGCAGATACTCAGAGCTGACGTTACGGAGTGCTTGGTATGCGGCACACATAGGTCTGTGCTCGCGGGAGTCCTCGCAAGTCCTTCCGTCCTCGCAAGTCCTTGTGGGGGGTACTCCTGACATCTTCTCGAGCTGCTCGCTTGGAGCCACACAGCTAGTAGGTGGAGAAAACAGAATGTGAACCCGGAATCCTTGGCGCCCTCCCTGCCTGGCCACACCGCGTTCTCGGGAGCTGAGCGGTCACTCCAGCTCTCAGAAGGCCCAGCAGCCGTCTGTGGGAGAGCTGCCCTCGGGTTCTAAGTGGAGACCACCAGAACGGGCCTGGTGAGTGCCGTCTCTCCTCGGAGCATGTATAGAAGCCTTGCCTTAAATATTCTCCACCGTCCCCCTGGCAGCGACCACTTACTGAGGGTCCCACTCTGTTCCGAAGGTCTCTAGCCCACTGGGTTGCAGATCTCTACCAACATTTCGACATTGCCAAAGGGAGAATCACCGTGCGAGGCCACATGCCCAGCCACGTGTGCTCTTATAGAGGAATGTTTCCCGTGCGCGGTCAAGGAGGGCTCTCCAGGGGAGGGGACATTCAGGATTCTGAGCCATTGGCCCTGGGCTCCAGTCTGAAGGGCACAGCAGGAACTGAGCAACCATCCCTCTTCCCCTGACTGCTGGCCCCTACCATGCTGACTTCACAGGCGCCTTCTCTACCCTTCCTTCCTGCCCCACCTAAATGCCTATGGAATTTTTCCAGCCCGAGGCATCCTTGAACTTCTGAGGCTTCCAGAGCTGCCAGTGCAGCTGGTGCCAGTGGCTGCTATCTGAGAACGCTACCAGGCTGAGCGTGGCCTCAGTCCGCGGGGCCTGTAGGGCCGGCTCGGGCTCATGGCGGCTGCTCGGCCCAATGCAGGCCGGTGGCAGGGCAGGCGGGAACCCGGAGAGCAGGGGGCAGGCACAGAGACCTGGGTTCCAGCGCGCTTCTTCGTTTTCTTCTCCTAAGTGAAGAAAGGCTCCCAGAACTGGTGCATGTGGCATGGGGTAGGGGTGCGGTTTTTTGCTCCTCGGAATGTTCTCTTTCTTTCTACCTTTCCTTGTCATTGTTCATTTCTCTTAAGAAAAGTGATTCTGAGCTCCTTTCGTTGGAAAACAAAAGCCAGAACAACCAAAGGCAGATGGGAGTTTTCCGCTCTTTGCCTGTGAGTGGCCGTAGTGACTGGGGTTCTCTATCAGGCGTGCTGTGGCCAAGGGAGGGGAGGGGATGTGAAGACGGTGCCCCACAGGGAAAGCAGGTGTGGCTGAAGGGGGCTCATTAGGAATAACAGAAAACACTCCTTTAACCCCAGCACTCAGAAATTCCGGAGGTTCTGAGAGCCCTGGGCCAGGATGAAGGACGAAGACCAAATATATATTTATTATAACCCAGTATCGCAGGAGGTCTTTCCCAGGAGGACAGGGGCTCACAGATGAAGAAAAGACGTGGCTTTTATACCTGCGCAGCCGATCACAGTGCCAGGCACTTAGTGGGCTTACAAAAACAATCCTAGCTGTTATCATTATTAAGCATTCAGGGAACGAATGAGTCATCTGAAGGGTGGAGTGAATGGCAGAGGGCGTGGGTGGACGAGGGAGAAAAGATAGTGCGTGGGCACCTGCAGTGATCCCGCCCCTCCTGTCCCCACCCTGGGGTAGCCCTCTCCTGCTGTTCCACAGCTGGTCCGCGTGGACGGAGAGAATACAGCCTTGCAGCAAGTAGTCCTAAGGGGGCCCAGGGGGTGAAGAACAGAGGCCTCCCGCCCTCAGCCAGTAAGGGACCAAAGACTTGGCAGCAGCCACGTGCATGAGCTTGGAAGCAGACCTCCGAGCCCCAGTCAAACCTTCCATGTCTCCATGTCTGTGGCCCCGGCCAACATCTTGACTATAACCTTATGGGAGGCCCTGAGCCAGAACCACCCAGCTCAGCCCCTCCGCAGCTGCAACCTTCAGATACCATGTGGCGTAAGAAAAGTTTGTTTTAGAGTGACTCGTTGCCCAGTAAGAGAGAACTAATACCGGCAGCGTGCTGGAAGGCCCTGGGCCCCCTTGGCCTGCTCTAGAGCTTACGGCTTTGGTCTGCAGCTTTGGTCAGCTCCCTTAACTGCTTTATCAGTCAGCTTCTGCTGCATAACAAACCACCCCCCCCGCCCCAATTTAGCAGTTTAAAGCAACAACCATTCTATTTAGTTTATGATTGTGAGCTCAGGACTGAGTGGTCCTGCCTAGCTGGGTGACGCTCACTGGGGCACATGTCCCTAATCAGCTGGGAAGGTGACTGGGACTGGTTGCCCCAAAGGTGCTGAGCTAAGTGACATCCTCGCTCCATCTGGTCTCTTACCCCAGCAACCTAGCTCGGCCTCATTCGCACGGTGGTGGCATAGTTCGAAGATTATAAGCGCAGACACTGTAAGGTCTTTGGGGACCCAGGCCAAGAGCCCCTATGACTTCACGAGATCTGCATGCTTGTTGCCAAAGGGCAAGTCCAGATTCAAGGGGTAAAGAAGTAGATTCCACCTCTTGATGGAAAGAACTGCAAGGTACTGAGGATGTTTTTACCATCTGTCCAGCCCATCTGTAGTTTCTACTTCAAGCACCTGCATCTCCCTGCCTGAGGGTTCTTTGCTCTTGAGTGTATTCAGCCCTTGCATAAAGCAGATGAGAAGGGCTAAGGAGTCAATGTCCTCAGGTCAACCTGCAACTGTTGAGGAAGGGAGTTCATGAAAGAATCGCCCAGCTTCCGGGCCCTGAGCTGATAATTCTACTAAGGTGTGTCTACACAGACCCTGAGGGATTGAACCCAAAGTTTCCCAGAGCAATCAGTGGCTCATAATGCACCACTCACCTGCAGCCCTTCCTTCCATCCTTGTGTCTCCTGCCTTCCTGCCTCCCCCCCCACCTTCCTGTGCTCTGGAGACCGCTGCCCTTTAGCAAGCGATCCCACTTCTTTACTTCACCTGCACCCTTGCAGAAGGGTCTTCATCTGGGAATCCTACACTAAGACAGGGAGGTAGGAGTTAGATCTCTTCTGGTCTCATAGGCCAAGCTAAGGAGTTTGAACTTATTCTGAAGGTGATGCAGCTTCTGAGGGTTTTAAGCAGGAGGAATGTGTGTTTTAGAAACTAAGTTAGTGGCAGGGTAGGAACTAATACCATTTCATGGGCTACCCCCACCCCCAGACCAGTGCTCTTAAATCTGCTCTACACTGTTTCAAGCTCTGGGTGTAAGACTCTGCAGAACTTTAAAAAACCTTTTTTCATTTACTTTTAAATAGGTAATATGTATACATGGTGCAAAATTAGAAAAACACAAAAGGTCAGATCTATTTTTATAGCCATTTTCACTACCAAAGGAGCATTTAAATAGCCATTGTTTCCAGAGTGTTTCAAGCCATGGTAGAATTGGCCTCCTGGAGGCCCCTCCTGGCCCATCCCCCTCCTATAGCCTGTCCTGGGCTCTTCTCGTGTCTTTCCTGCCTGCAGTCCTCTGCTCGAGGTGAAGCAGTTGTCCCCTGCTGCAGAAGATGCTGATATTCTCAGTCCAAAGGAAACCAGACAGTGTAGGCAGACGTTAGCATCCGTGGCGGGTGCCATCTTTGTTTCCTCACCACGAATAATCATCAGCTGACTGAGCGCTACCCAAATGCGTTAATGTTTGCAGCTTGTTCTGACGGAAATTTTAAAAGTGAACTGTCAAGGCCAAGCCTGCAGCTTTTATCTACTAGCTGGGGAGAGGAAAAGATAGTGATTCCTGACACCCCAGGTCTTTAATTCCCCCAAAGATGGCTTCCATCTGTCCACAATGTGAGAGGAGTGCTGTCAGGTTAATTGCCCTGGTTCAGCCAAACCATCTGCATTTATTCAAATCAGTCAAGTCCATAAGTAGTTTTTGAGGGTCTGAAGTGGGCCAGCTCTGAGGTATTTTAGTAATGGTGAGCTACCAGCTCAGGCGTTCAGGGAGGACTTGTGAGGTGGCAGGTCTGTGGCTTTGAAACCAAAGCCGATGTATGGAGAACCTTGCATCCTCCACCCCCTGGCAGCTGGGGAGATCTTGGGTAACTTGGCTTCTCTCCAGAGCCTCCATTTCTTCACCTTTAAAATGCCCTGCCTGTTGCACTGGGGTAGGTGAAAATCCCAAAGATAGTCCCTTGTCTCCTTTGCTTTTCCTCTGAGGCACTTAAAACCTAGCCAAAGAAAGAAGACACACATGTGAAAAAGATAAAGAAACTCTCTCTGAGAGATGATCAACCATTCAAAATAAAACAAAGAAAAGAAAATGAAGGAAAAGAAGTAAAAGGAGATGAATCGGTGATGAAGTATAAGTTGTTGAATTGACAAAGGTATTAGTCCATGAGGGCAGCCATGACAAAGTA
This sequence comes from Procyon lotor, assembly GCA_028646535.1. Taxonomy (NCBI): domain Eukaryota; kingdom Metazoa; phylum Chordata; class Mammalia; order Carnivora; family Procyonidae; genus Procyon; species Procyon lotor. Next base: position 68,468,761 of record CM053606.1, on the reverse strand, counting down.
CCTCAGACTGGAAATTAGTTTTTTTTACAGTTCTGGAGACTGGAAATCCAAGATCAAGGCATCAACAGGGTTGGTTCATCTGATGTCTCTCTCCTGGGTTTGTACATGACTGTCTTCTCCCTGTGTCTTCACTTGGTCTTCCCTCTCTGTCTGTGTCTTAATCTTTCCCGCTTATAAGGATACCAGTCATACTGGGTGAAGTCCTATCCATATGACTTCATTTTACCTTAATTACATCTTTAAAGGCTTATCTCCAAATAATAGTCCCATTCTGAGGTACTGAGGGTTAGGACATCAATATCTGAATTTGGGGGAACACAGTTCAGCCCATAACAGCAAACATAATGTTCTCTCTAGAAGTTGAGCAGGAGAGAGCACGAGGAAGGCAAGAACAAGAAGGCATTTCTGGTTTGTAGTTTTATTCAGTCTTAACCCAATAAGAATTGCAGTGGCTGGCACGTAGTAGGCATGCAATAAATATCTGTTGAATGAGTGCTCAAATAAATAAAAGAATAGAGGCCCCTGGGTGGTTCAGTCGGTTAAGCATCTGCCTTTGGCTCAGGTCATGATCCCAGGGTCCCGGGCTGGAGTCCCACACTGGGCTCCCTGCTCAGTTCTCCCTCTGCTCTCTCCCTCTGCCCCTCCCCACTGCTCATGCTCTTTTTCTAGCTTGTGTGCACTCTCTCTCTCTCTCTCTCAAGTAAATAAAATCTTTAAAAAAAAAAGAGTGACTATTTTATACAGATTTTGTCACTGGACCTTATAAAAGGCACCCAGAATAGACTATATAGAGATGACAAAAAGGCAGAGTGGGTGGCTTTCATATCCAAAAAAGGCTTTTTTCAAGAACACATTCTAGTCTGTAAAGGCACAAGTCAAAACTGGATGTGACAGAAGTTCATAAAACTGTGAGGGGCACGTGGGTGGTTGGCTCAGTTGGTTAACTGACTGATTTGGGCTAAGGTCAAAATCTCAGAGTTCTTAGGGGGAGGGAGGGCGCCTGAGTGTCTCAGTGGGTTAAAACCTCTGCCTTCGGCTCAGGTCATGATCTCAGGGTCCTGGGATCGAGCCCCGCATCGGGCTCTCTGCTCAGCGGGGAGTCGGCTTCTCCCTCTTCATCTCCCTGTGTGATCTCTCCCACTGTCTCTCAAATAAATAAATAAAATCTTAAAAAAAAGAAGAGGAGGGAGCCTGATGCTGGACCTGACCTAGGATCGTGGCCCAAGCCTAAGGCAGACACTCAACCAACTGAGCCACCCAGATGCCCCAGTTTTAAAATCTTTTTTTTTTTTTAAAGATTTATTTATTTACTTATTTGACAGAGAGAGAGAGAGAGAGATACAAGTAGGGAGAGAGAGGGAGAGGCAGGCTCCCTGCAGAGCAGAAAGCCCGATGCGGGGCTCGATCCCAGGACCCGAGATCATGACCTGAGCTGAAGGCAGAGGCTTTAACCCACTGAGCCACCCACGTGCCCCGCCCCAGTTTTAAAATCTTAAAAAAAAAAAATAAGTTCATAAAACTGTGAAAGTCATGGATAAGACTATTATAATCTTGAAGTCTTCACCAAATATTGTGTTGTTAGAAGTAGATAGAGAACGACTTTTGAACTCGATGAGGTTTTAGGATACATGCACAAAAAGGAAGAAAAGGAAAAAGAAATGAGGTCCTATATGTGATCAGAACATTTAGAAAATTTCTTATCTCTTAAGACACTAGAAACTGAACATATAGTTAGGTGGGGAGGGTGTCAATGAATTCATGGGAAACTGACCTCAGCACTAGTTGCTTCTGATTCCTTTGGGATTTTGACTTCCAAGTTGGAGACAGATCGATGGTTGGGGGGATCATGGATTTATCTGAGTAGCACATTTCTGTGGTTTTATGTCCCTTTAGGGAACATTTAATAGCACCCAGTATGTGCCAATCAAGGCTCTAGGAAGTGAGGGCCTCCACTCTAGAGGGAGAAGCAGGTGCATGAAAAGATAAATTGCAGTTTATTGAGGTAAATTTCATAATAAAGATACAATTAAAATGTTTTATAACCTCAAAATTCTGTAATAATAACTAAACAGATAATCTGTGCATTAAAGGGGCTTGACAGTATTTGATAGATAGATGATAGATAGATAGATAAAAGACACCTGGTAGGAATTACTAAGAGCAGGGACTCAATGCTGGATGTCCTTTGGGTTACTAGCATAAAACCTACTGATTTACTTTTGAAATTAAAAAGAAGTTGAATCTATAAGTTATTTGTCTTTCTTTTCTCTCATCCCCCTTCCTCACCTGCATTTTATTTTATTTTTATTTTTAGATATTTATTTATTTATTTATTTATTTGAGAGAGAGGGCGCAAGAGAGCGCACGCACACGCATATGAGCCGTGTGGGGTAGAAGGGCAGGTAGATGGAGAGGAGAGGCAGAATCCCAAGCAGACTCCACCTCCAGCACAGAGACCAACCCGGGGTTCAAACCCGAGACTACCACTCAAGCCAAAACCAAGAATGAGACACCCAGGTGCCCAACAAACTAAGCCACCAGGTGCCCCCCCCACCTGTGTTTTAGAACTTCTTATAAAGTCAGAAAATGTTTGTGAGTGTGTAGATGGATAGATGAATAAATGAGTAAAAGAATGATTTTTTTTTTTTTTACTTGTAGAAGCTGAGCAGATTTTTCCATTAGAAATTTGTTCATCTTTGAAGGCTCATGATCACCTTAAAAAAATTTTTTTTAAGATTTTATTTATTTGACACAGAGAGAGAGCACAAGCAGGGGGAGTAGCAAGCAGAGGGAGAAGCAGGCTCCCTGCTGAGCAAGGAGCCCAGTGACACGGGGCTTGAGCCCAGCATCCTGGGATCATGACCTGAGCCAAAGGCAGAGCTGGGCCACTAGGCCACTGGGCACTCTGGCTCTCCAAGGCTCCTGATTATCAAGTATATCAAGTAACCATTTCTGAGGTCTCTTTGCGTACAAGTCCTAGAAGCTGTCTTGATTCAATACAAAAAAATGGCATTTGGGGTTTCTGAAACCATTGCTTGTGAGTTTTTAAATCTGCATTTCCAGAAATTCTATAGATGGTATAGTGGTATAGTGGAAAGCTCTATAGACTTGTGAATTACAAGCCAACGGTCATATTGATGGCATATTGATTTCAGCAGCGATACACTGACAAGGAAATCTTACTTCAGTGATGTCTCACTGGAATGAGTACATTTCCGTCTGCATGTTGCTCGGGAAGGCTGCCCCTCTGTCGAGCCTCATCTTGACTCCAAAGCCTGGCATTTTTGATGACCTCACCAAGAATTTGGTAATTGGGAGGCAGAGGTCCAGGAAAGAATCTTGGGCTGGAAATCTGGACATTATGAAATGATTTTTCCTTATGAGAAACTTGGTCTTAGGTCAATATTCACAAGAAAATAGCTCTGTGGCTTCCTCAAGTTGCTTTTCTCCCCTACATAGCCTTTCTCACCTCCATGCTTATCCTCCCTCCAGTAGAAACTGCCCAAAGCTGAGACTGTAATGTTGTGTTGTCCAGTGGCCGTGTATGGCTATTTAAATTTAGATTAATTAAAATGAGATATACTTTAAAATGGAATTTCTCAGTCATCCTGACCACATATCAAAAGTACTCAAAAAACCGTGTGTGTCTAATGCCTACCGTAGTGGATAGCACAGAGAACATTTCCATCATTGCAGAAATTTCTATTGAACTACACTGCTCTAGGGAAAAAGGCAGATGAGGAGCTGAAGAGGAAGGAGGTCATTTTGAAGAACTTCTAGACCAGCCACAGAGAGGAGAAGGAATGTTCTAGCAGGAAATTGCCTGAGGATGCACAACCAGGCAACAAGAGGGAAGGGAGTATAGTGAGGGGGAGGGTATAAGCTTTGGGGCGAGAACCCTGGTTCAGTGCTGGCCCTACCACCCAGCACGTGTGTGGCCATGAGCGAGTTAGGTGAACCCTCTGAGGCTCGGTCTCCTCATCAGGGAAATGGTGGTGTAATAATAGTTCTTATGCCATTAGATCTGATGTAAGAATTAACGAGACAGTTAGTATAAGTGCTTAACATGCTACCTGACATTTGGGAAAAAGGTCAAAAATACTAAAGGGTCCGGGGGAGAGGGGAGAAGAAGGTGCAAAGGAAGAAAGGAGAGAGCATGAGATAAGACAGCAAACCTGGGAAGAAGAAATATGCAGAGGATTTTTAAATGGGCCCCAGCGGTGGGCACTTTTATGGCGGCTGGAGGGCAAACAGTTATTAGGGCGGAGAAACAGAAGGCAGCTGGGCCTCCAGATGCCTGGGGCACAAGATGTGGATCCTCTGGCTTCGGGATGAAAGAAGCTTGGCCAGGTGGTGACAAAAGTCACCTGTGAGAGGCAGTTTTCCTGCCCATCTGCGGCAGCAGGGATTGCACTGCTGATGGGGGCTTAGCCATTCCGTTTATGCCAGGGATTGTGCTCAGGGGACCCGGGGAGTGGGGGACAGGCGAGGCTGGGAGAGCCAGGGCCAGAGCAAGAGGGGCTCTGAAGTCAAGGGGGGGCGGGGCATCAGGGTAAAGGGAAGAGGGTGACATTTATGCAGGGCCCGCCACTGTGTTCAGCACTCACACATCCAATTGCACTGAAACCGCGCTTCTGAGGAAGGCACCCCCATTTTGTGGAAGCGGAAACGGGCTCAGCTAGGTGAAGGACTTGCCATGGTCACACAGCTGGTAGACGACAGATTCCGGATGCAAGCCCTGGGTCTGTTGCATTGCCAAGCCCGCACAAATCTGCCGTGGAAGGCTTTACGCTCTGAGGAAGACCAGATGATCGTGACGTGCAGAGAGTTTGAGAAGAGTGGGCAGTCCATTTATTCATCACCACTGAAGCCCAATGCCATGTGAATGGGGTCACAAACATGAATAAGATAGGCTCCCTGTCTTCAGATGCTTACCCAACAATGAGGGAGACAAGCCAAAAGCAAAATAAAGACGACTAAAGATAAAATGTTCAAACTCATTCATTTAGGAAATACCCTTTTTATCGAATCCCTTCCGTGTGCCAGGCACTGTGCTAGGCTCCAAGGATACCAGGGTGCGCCGTCGTAAATTATTACATTACAAAAATGGCTGTGTTCTCCCCTTCCCGTTACCCATGGCCCTTTGCAGTGTGACTTTTTGCAGTTCCTCCCATTAAGAGGTTGTGTCTGTTTCTCCCCCTTTGAATGTGGGCCGGCCTCACGACCTGCCTTGGCTGATAGAAAGCAATGGAAGTGCTGTTGGAGCTTTAGCAAATCCCTCAAGAGGACTTGCACCTTTCCCTTTTGCTCTGGAACCCCTGCCCCTGCCATGCAAACACACCCTGCTTGGCCTGCTGAGGAATGAGAGGCATGTGGCACATTCACTGACATTGTTCCAGTCAATGGCCGGCCACCTGCCCCGCTGGTGAAGGAGGCCATCGTAGGCCCACCAGCCCCCAGCTCACCCATTAGCTGATGCCAGACTCCCGAGAACTAACAATGGATGCTTTTTTTAAGCCACCGAGCGCTGGGTCGGTTTGTTTCATGGCAGAAGCTGATGGATGCACGAGCAAAATGATACCAGTTCTCAAGAAGCTTATGGTCAAATGGAGGAGATAAACTTTAATCACAAAATCCTACCAATATATATGAAGGGAAGGGAAGTGATGGGGAAGTCAGCCTCCTCTGATGGTCTCCTAGGACCCCCACAGCCTGGTATCCACACCACATGTGGTCTCTCACACTGGGCCAGGTTCATTTGCTTGACCAATAACACACGGCAGGAGGGATGATATGTCCTTTCTGAGATTAGGTTACAAAAGACGGCAGCTTCTGTTTGGGGCTCCTTCCCTCTCGTTCTGATCATTAATTCAGGGAAAGGCCAGCTTACATGTCTTAAGGACACTCAGGCAGCCCATGTGACGGTCATGTGACAAGGAACTCAGGTCTCCACCAGTAGTCCCTGAGGCACTGAGGTCTACCAGCCACCAAGTAAGGAAGCTGGAAAGAGGATTCCCTGGCTCCAGATGACAGAAACCCAGGCTAACACCTTGAATCTAACCTCTTGAGAGACCCTGACCTGGAACCATCCGGCTGAGCTGCTCCCAGATTCCTGACCCAAAGAAACTTCGAGATAGCAAATTTGTGTTATTGTAAGCTAGCAGGTTTGGGGCTAATTTGTTACATAGCAACAGATAAGTAACAAAATGAGTTAATGGATAAAGGAAGGGAAGGAGGCAGAATGTTCCAGATAGAGGGACTAGCATGACTGAAGGTCCTACGGTAGGAGGGATTATATAGCACATTTGAGAAACTGAAGGAAGACCGATGTGGCAAGGGTTCTGAGAGCAAGCGTGGCCTTGTGGGTCTTACTAAGAATTCAGATGGTCAGGGGACCGGCTCTGGGGACTCCAGGGAAGCCCAGGTTCTTAGATTAGTGGAAAGAAGATACAACCCAGTCCTAAGGAATATTGTCCTGCCGTGGCCTTCATCAAATGCCTTTGGAGATCATCCTCAGTGGGGGTTGCTCCTCATCTCCCTGTGACACCAGCCCCGGACCCTAGAGGCCAGTGATGGCCGGGGACGATGGCGAGAGGCAGACATGGACGAGGGTGGGGAAAGGGTGTGGAACAGAAAGAAGGGTGCCAGGGAAGAGGAGGAGCCAGCGAAGGAAGAGGGGAAGCGGCTGAAGAGAGAGAAGTGCAGAGTCTGGGCCAGGTGGGAGTAGGAAGAGGGAGCAGGGGCCCAGAGGAGCCCAGGAAGTCCGCAGGAACTTAGGTGGAAATGTGACCAGGGAGTAGGAGGCTCTTGGAGACACCGGTGTCCAGAAAACCTGAAATACTCGGGTATTGGTGGGTAGTGTTCAAGGACAGGAACGGACACCTGGATGAAACAGAGAGATGGAGAGTAGGACGGGAAGGGGACTGGGGGACAGCTAGCACCGCCATAGAAAGCAGTCTCAGCTCAGGGATTTAAACTCACCGCCATCACTCGGGGCTGCATGTGACCTGCCAAAGGGACCCTAACAGCCATCTTTTAAGGAAGAGCGGTGAGATTCCCAGTTCAAGAGCTGGGGATGCGCTTGCCCCTGGGCTGAGCTCAGTGGGCCCTTCAGGCTCTGCAGGAGTTCTCTGATTAGCCCTGCTAGGAAAGTCCCCTCCAAACTAGTGACTTTGGGTTTTAGTTCTCCATACTCAGAGGTACCTTAGGAGGGGCCAAGGAGGGGGTGGCAGGTACCTGTCCCAGCAGGAGGAAGGCTTCTCCAGCCCCAGCTATGCCAGATGCAGCAAAGCCATGCTTGCCCGGTTCCCTGGATTGGCCCCTCCAGCAGGTGCAAAGACAGAAACAAGGGCTCAGGGGCAGGAAGGGAGGCCACCTCTGGCCTGCTCTCTTGGGTCTCATCCACCGTCCTATTCCTTGTCCAACTAGGAATGCATTTATACTGCTTTTTTTTTTTTTTTAAGATTTTATTTATTTATTTGACAGAGAGAGAAAGAGATCACAAGTAGGCAGAGAGGAAAGTAGAGAGAGAGGGGGAAGCAGGCTCCCCACTAAGCAGAGAGCCCAATCTGGGGCTCAATCCCAGGACCCTGAGATCATGACATGAGCCAAAGGCAGAGTCTTTAACCCACTGAGCCACCCAGGCGCCTCGATTTACACTGCTTTAAAAGTATTGGGGCATCTGGATTTTTATTTCATTCCCTTGTGGATTTGGTCAAGCTAGTATAACCTTTTTTTTAAGGTTTTTTTCTTTTTAATTTTTAAAATATTTATTTATTTATTTGTCAGAGAAAGAGGGAGAAAAAAGGAGCATGAACAGGGGGAGCAGCAGGCAGAGGGAGAGGCAGGCTCCTCACTGAGCAAGGAGCCTGATGTGGGACTCGATCCCAGGACCCCAGGATCATGGCCCGAACCAAAGGCAGACGATTAATCGACTGAGCCACCCAGGCGTCCGTAGCATAACCTTTTTTGAGTGGCAAAAAAGAATCTAAAGCCATGTGTGTTCCCCAAAACACCTTTGCAGAGGGAAAGCAAAGACAACAGACATTGAACAGATCTATTCATTTTGTGACTTGACTATAGAAAGCTAACATATTTTTTCTTGTTTTAAAAAATATATATATTTGAAATAGAGATGTGAATGACTTACATGTTGTTCCACCAGGGAAAGAGGTTTCACAGAGATTATGTTATAGGAGCAAAACTCTGGTCCTTATAGAGGAGGGTTGCACTGATCACATAAAGAATTTTTTCCTCCCATCTAAAATCCACAAATGAGAAATAGAATTAAAAAGCACACATAACAGCTTTTGTGTCTAAACTGACTTCTTTTTTCTCTTTTTGCATCTAGTCCAGGATATTATTCCCCTCCCTCCTTCTTGCCATTTTTTTTTTAAATTTATTTCAGAGATAGAAAGAGAGTGCGGGGGGGGGGGGGCAGAGGGAGAGGGAGAAAGCTCAAGCAGACTCCCTGCTGAGCATGTCGTAGCCAGACGTAGGGCTCGATGTAGGGCTTGACCCTAGGACCCGGAGATCATGACCTGAGCCGAAATCAGTCGTCGGCCACTCAACCAACTGAGCCACCCAGGTGCCCCCTTTCTGCGGTTCGAAGGGAGAATTGAGAGCCCAAAGGGCTGCCTGTGAGCACTGAGCATCGTCTTTCCCAGTCTGACGTCAGAGGTCGAAGACATCCTCGTCAGGGTCGCCAAAGTGAAGAGAGGGCTCTGTGTCCGGGGCCCCCTGTGAGCACCTGCACACACCCCCGCCCCGCTCCACTGAAGCGCAGGGGACCCATCTGAAAACAAAGTGTGTGTCAGAATGTCAGTGCTTGCTCAAAACCACTTCCCCGTTAGGCGGATTCATGGGCTTCTCTCTCCCTCGAGCGTGCTTTGAACAGACCGCAGACTGGGAGGATCGGAAGGAAGGGGAAAGAAATGAGGCTGTAAATCAGTGTAGCGTCTCCTAGTCTTGGGCTCAGAAAGCGAGTGGACGGTCGAGGGAGGCACCCCCCCCCCCACCCCAGGAAGGCCTGCTGTTATCCCACGTGCCCCAGCAGTTGCCTCCGGACACCCCCTTGTTCCTTTCTTCTCTGTGGCTTTGAGCCAAAAAGCTCTTGGAAGGGAAAAAACTCTGACTTCATCTGGGCTCCCTGGCCCTCCCTTCTCTGAATACAATGAGGACTGTTTTTCAGGTTATTGCGGCATTTCTAGTGATTCTTTTCCTTGCCTTCTTCAAACGCGCAATCAGTTCTCCCCCTGATACAAATTTGGTGACCCCTGTTTTTATAAGCCTGAAGCGTAGAGGCTGATCTTCCAAAGCATCAACAGAAAGCACCTGGGTATTCGAATCACTGTTGGCTCTTGCTAAAAAAACAGCCTGCCGACCTCATCCTGCCCGTGCCCCGGGCACAGCCCAGGGAGGGGCTGGAGCAGCCCCAGGACCCCACGGTTCTTCCAGCCAGTTCAGGTGTTTGGAGGATTATTGGGATTAGTGCACGTGGATATCAGTGTGACTTGTGTGTAGGTGAGTAACACGTGGGACTTGATTAGTGGTGACATTTGGAAAGCCCGAAGTGGGAACCGAAACTGGTGTCTGTCAGTCAAAAGTTTCATGCAGGCAGCACATTTCAGAATCTGCAGCTAGCGTTTTCTTCTCTTTTCAAAGCTCTTCACATCTTGTGAGGGTAACAGGATGCTGGGAGAGAATTTACGAGCTAAAAATATGGAGATGAACAAGTTCTTGACAGCTTGCAAAGGACCCACAGTTGGATTTGGGAAAAGGGTGTGTGGAACTATTGGTGGTAACAGGCGAGAAAACGGGGCAAAACCAGGTGAGGCAGGGGGTTGCAGGGGGGGTTAAAATGGTTTAGGGATTCACCCTAGCGCTTGTTCTTTGACACATTGAGGGTTCAATTTCACATCAGCCCTGTCCATCAGAGCTCACGTGCGGCGTGTTTGGAGTTTTATTGCTTGGTCAGACCCGTGGAGCAGAGTGAGAAGTGGCCTGGTGACAGAGGGGAGAAGTCTGCTCATTACCGAAGGTCATGGTTCAGGAGGTTGTTCTCGACTTATTCTTTTCTCCATTCAGTTCTACACAAATGAGCAGTAAAAGGAGATGCTTATCTCCTTCCTTTATTTTAGCAGCCTGAAGTTCCATTTCCTTCTTGAAACCTCTGACTCAATGGCTGGAGGAACCCTCCCCCACCCCGCCCCATCCTGTCCGTGCTTGCAACTGGCCCGACGCCCCCTCACTCACCGCCTTGCAAAGCACTCTCATTTCATTGCTTTTACACATGGTCATTTGCTTTTTTGTTTCTTACATATGTGGGTCACCTCTTGCCTAGTAAGATTTAAATTTGGCTGCGTTGGTATGATTAGCTTTTGATTATTTCCAGAAACAAGACAGTATGTCATAGCTATATAAGCATGGAATATTATTTTTTCTTTTTGATGATACCATTTGGCTAACCATTAATGTATGTGGTAGTGGTTATCTCCTAGCCTCAGCTTTTTTTTTTTTTTTTTTCATTTGAGAGAGAGAGAGAGAGAGAGAGAGAGAGAGCATGAGCAGAGAGCCTGATGCAGGACTCAATCCCAGGACCGTGGGATCATGACCTGAGCTGAAGGCAGATGCTTAACCGACTGAGCCACCCAGGCGTCCCGCAGGCTCAGCTCGGAATGATTTAGGCTCAGGACTGTTAGAACTGATCATCATCATCATCATCATCAAAGAATGATCACTTAATCTGAGTTATGCACATCTACTACAATTTAAGTCATTGTTACTGTATTTTTATTACTGAATAACATATGTGTAAATTTATATTGTTTTCTTATGGCTTTTTATCACTAAAGTAACACACAGAACACAGAAATTTTGGAGATAGAAATACATTCTTTTGGTGTACATTTAGTACATATTTCAATGTATATAGATTTATTTCCTTTTTTTCCAACAATAATGGTTATACTGTAGTTTGTTTTAGAGCCTATTGTTTCACCAGGTAGCAGATGATGAATGTATTTCCATGTTACTATTCTTCTGTAACAGAGATGTGAGTGGCTGTGTAATATTCCACTGTCTGGATTTTATATAACCAGTTCTCCATCATTGGACATTTATTTATCAGATAGAAGCACATCCTATGAGCCAGTCATAGCTCTAAACTCATTTAGCCCTCATGATGACCCTATGAAGTAAGTGCTGCTAATACCCCATTTAGCAGATGAGGAACCTGAGGCCCAGAGAGGTTAAATAACTTGTCCAAGGTCACTCCACTTTGTAAGTGGTGGACCCACATTGAAACACAATTTGGCTCCACGTGTGTGTGCTTCTGCTCACAGCACTTGGCTTGCCTCCCTCTCTGTCTGCTGAAAAGTAAAGACCTTTCTCCGCCTAGGAGAAAGGCCTGATTGACAGAAGACTGCTCTGGTGAAAAAGGGAACCACTGTCCTGTGAGTCACTGTTGCTTAGAATTAAATGGTCAGCTGTTCAGACAACAGGCAAAGAAGCATCTGGGCGGGATGGGCAGTGTTAGCTCTGCAGCCCCAAAGGCAAGCCTAGGAGAGGCCACGGACCTGGGTCCAACCAGCCTGAGACCCAGGTTACTCACCCTGTGGCAGAAACAGCCTTAGAAGTAGCCCCAGCCTTGCCCGAGTTCTAGTAACTTGCTCACACGAAACCCAGGAGGCCTTGGCTTTGTTTGCATTCAGCCTCGGGAGCCGGGGAGCGGAGCAGTGGCAGCCCTGGGGAGGCGGGGCCCAGCAAGGTAGGAAGCCGGCGGGCTGCCCTGGGCCCTGGGGCGCAGGGGTGCTGAGCAGCAGAAGCTGGCCCCGGCTGTGGGCTGGTGTTGATCCAGCCTACGGAGCGGCCTCTGGGGCAGCGCCTGGAGTTCGCGGGAATCCTCCAGCTGAGCTGCAGAGGCTCCAGGGAGGCTGTTTCCTGGGAAATTCTGCATCCTTACCGATCACAGCCTTGAATCCGCGCTTTGGATCTGCCCTCCTCCTTTCCTACCCTTTCTGTTCTAGTAGTGATAAGATGATGTCACGGCTAGTGGTGACCATTGTTCTGTTATGCTGATTTGATTCTCACAACAGCACTGGGGGGTAGAACAGCAGTTAACCATAACTATCCTCATTTTAGTAAGGAAGCCAGGGAGCCACACAAAAGTTAGACGACCTGAAATAAGGGAAAGGGGGATCAGGGCTGGGAGGCTTGACCTGAACCCGCACCCCCGAGCCAGCCACCACACTCTGGGCCTCAGAAGGTAGCTGTGGCTGGAATGGAGAGGCTAGGTGAGCCGCCTTCCTCCCTCGGTCCCATCATCTCTTTGAGGAGATCGGAGGAAACCAAAGGAATTTGTTGGAGGCAGTTAGGAGTTGCATTTTAGGGGCGCCTGGGTGGCTCAGCGGGTTGAGCATCTGACTCTTGGTGTTGGCCCGGGTCATGATCTCCAGGTCACGAGACTGAGTGCGAGTTAGGCTCTGCACCTCTCCCTCCCCCTCTGCCACTCTCTCCAATCTCTTTCTCTCCCAAATACAGAAAATCTTTAAAAAAAGAAAAAAAAAGTTGCATTTTATATAAGTACCTTAGGCGATTGTTTACAGGAGCTTGGAGGTTTATGTGAAATAACACTCATGTATCTCTCCCTGGGAGGTCTGTCAGTTTGCCTTTAACTCTTCGGGAGAACCTGGAACACACAGACACCAAGTCCAAAGTCAGTGTCACGGGATAGTAGGTCTAGGGAGCCATCATTATCACTGCAGTCCTAATATCTGCCCCTCTAAATGCTTAGAAGGTCATTAAAAGGTCAGATGCTTACATTCTGTACAGTGCATGAACTTCTCCTCCGCACTTGAATCCCACACCCCGAGTTCCCACCGGAATCAAGACTCTGCCCCCTACTCTTAGCTGTGGAAACAACCATAGGTGGGGCCAGAACCAGCTTCCCGGCTTAGGAAGATTATTGGCTTAATCCCATAACAATCTGAAGACTATATAGAAAAGCTGCTTTATAATGGAATTAGGTAAGGCTGGCAAAAACGGCCTTTCCTATCCTCAGTGGTTGTGGGGGGAGTGTGTCTTGAGTTTTGGAGGTTTTTTTTTTTTAGAAAAGAAAAGATATATTGTTTTAGCTGCCAAAGGTCTTTGAAGATACACCAGGAAAAATAAAAGCACGATGTCTGATAGGCTTTATTTCTTTTTTGAACTTGAATTCAATTTCTGCCAGGCTTTGAAAAGTAAAAACAGAGAGCTGTGCTAGTCAGAGTTACACTTCTGTTATTGCCTGCGTTGACGTCAGTGCCCCTGACTCCATCTTCTACAATCTCTTCTCCCCTCTGGAAGCACGTCGATCACTGAAAAGAGCAATAGGTCAGGTTGCTCTCTGGCCTAAAATCTCACAGGGACTTCCCACCGCAGCCAGGCCACAGCTCCTGTCCCTTTGCAGAGCCAAGTGGCGGGGCTGAAATCTGCGCTCCGCCTCCCCACGAGCCGAGCCGTGTGACTTTGGCGAAGCCTGATTACTCCCCTGCATCTATGTTCTCATCTGTCACCACAGGGAGTGGGATCCCCTGGCTGGTCTCCGGGGCCTGGGTGTCCGCTTCCAGAGCCACAGCTCGGGGCGTGACTAGGACCAGGTTTGAAGCCTCCGAAGCACATGGGTGGCTGCTGCTCTGACTCTAATGAAAACACAAGGGTGGGTGGTAGGTGTATGCCTGAAATGAAAAACCAGGTGGAGCAGGCCCTCTCCTTCCTGTGGGTGTAGCTGCAGCAGAAGCGTGCGGAAATCAGATGCCCGGGGCTCCGGGGAGGCCCGAGACCTGTTGGTTCTGTGCTGCCCTGCGCGCAGTTTCCGGAAGGCCTGGGCTGTCATCCGACCTTCAGATTTAATGGACTATTTTGGCTTCACGTCTGGCGGGGACAGGGTACATGGCTGGCTCCGCTCTACAGGCCCTGGGCCTGAGCCCAGGACTCCCCAGACTTACTGCAGGACCTGGTAGCCACGGGAGCCACTTCCAAGGCTCAAAGCCAAGTGCCAGGTGCAGGAACTAGGTCAGCACACTGAGCAAAGCTGGCCTCAGACCTCCCTTAACCCTTGGCCGGAGCTGATAAGTTGGGGTAAGAGAGAGCAGACAGTTAGGCTGCGGTTGTTTTTAAGACTTCTTTCTAGTCTATGTGCTTGGATTTCTAGTCAGTGTCCTCCCTCCCTACCTGAACACCCACCCCCACCCCACACCCCCCACCACACACCCCCTACACCTAGACACACATTTTCTCCCCATCACACCGAGCAGGATTCTTGGAC
>CM053606.1:68438183-68453956 GCA_028646535.1 Procyon lotor | reverse complement strand
GTAGTTACAGGGTGGGCTGGGAGACTGCCTCTCTTTACCTGGTATCCTCCACCCCATTCAGGAATGAGTCATTACCGCTTAGGTGACAGGAGCCACAGGCAAGGTGCCTCCGGCACCTTGGAGTGCACCATGGAGGCCTTGGAAGGCTGGGGGTGGGCTAGGAGGGAGTGGGAAGGTGGTAAAGGGGGTGACAGGGAGGAGTAGGGCATAGTCACGGGCCTGAGCAGCTTATCAATATGCTGAGACTCTGAGCTCCCACCCAGTAGTGTCCCTGGTGCTCTCAAAGCCCTAGTCATCTTCTGTCAGATCCTGGGCTTCTCCTGCATTCATCTAAGCTTTTCTCACTGCTGCTGCCAATGTCTTCTCCCTCAAGGTCACAACAATCCCAAATGGTGCCCTTTTGCAATTTAGAACAGGCCCTTTTCTTCGCAGCAAATGCATCGGGACACACAGCTTGGGAAATGAGTGCACAGGCTGGATTTCAGCCTCCATATCGCCCTTCAGCTGAACAACCTTTGCAGTGAACAGCCTGCACAACTGCACATGACAGCCCTATTTTCCATTCTGTGCTTAAATGGTCTGGATTGGCCATGCTGTTTCTGCTACCTCCTCTGAACTTAACTGCTCCTGCCTCCACTTCCTTTCCCATAGCATGGCCAGCTTTTGATAGGTTACAAAAGATAGCCTGGCACTACTAGCTTTTCCATCACTTCTTTGAAGGAGTCTGTGACCCATTAGTACTAGGGCTAGGTCAGAGGGCTCCATAGAATCTAGTTCAAAAACATTTTCTTTCCTTTCTTTCTTCCCTCCTTCCTTCCTCCCTCCCTCCCTCTCTTCCTTCCTTCCTTCCTTCCTTCCTTCCTTCCTTCCTTCCTTCCTTCCTTCCTTCCTTCCTTCCTGAGAGAGAGAGAGTAGTAGGGTGAGGGGCAGAGGGAGAAGGAGAGAAACTCTTAAGGGGGCTCCACACTCAGCATGGAGCCCAACATGGGACTCAGTCTTACGACCTGAGCCAATTTATGACCTGAGCCAAAATCAAGTCAGTCATTGAATCTACTGAGCCACCCAGGTGCCCACAGCAATGTTCTTTCTGGCATTAGTCGGCAATCTGGGCCCAGGTGGAGACCCACCCCATCTGCTACAGTAGCGGGGATACCTTGTCTCTCCAGGGAGCTCCTGCAGAGGCGGGGTGGTGGTAGACTCCCTGGAGTCCTGGGGCTTCCAGCGTCAGTCTTAGCTCTTCACCCTTCCTCCCCGAGGTCTGGCAGGTTGGCTTGGAAATAGCCCTCCTGGTAGCCGGCTCTGACATCCCCGGTTTTCTGAGGGGGGCAGGTAAGAGGATCAGCCATCCTCTCTTCCACCCGGACTCTGCAAGTGGGGTACTCCCTCGCCAGTGACTGGCCCTCGGGGTTCAGGGTGGTCTGAAAACATGGCATTTTACGATTCCATCTCTCCCTCTCTTTAAGCCCACAGTCTCCGCCAGAATATCCGGACCACCTGTTAGACACGAATGGTTCAAAGCCAAGTTTCTGATAGCTTTGCCAAGAGCCAGGAGAGGCCACTCCCTGTGAGGAGCAGAGAGAGGTGGGCCGATCCCTGGGTGGTCCTTGCGCAGCACCCTGAAGAAGAAGGGGAGAGTGGCTTCAGGCGTGGTTGCAGGGACCAGGAAGAGTCAGTTTTTGGTCACTGTGGTGACAACTAGGGGTGGAGAGAGGCTGGGAAACAATCCTCAGACTTTCTCCCTAGTGAATGGCTGAACTTGTCCATGTAACCTGGTAGATGTAGGCTGTTACGGGAGCGGGTTTGAGGGGGCACTGACTGTGTAGGGCCAGCAAGGCAGTTGTGAGAATGGGCCACCAGGTTGGAGGTGGGGACGGGTGGATGAAGGAGGGGGAGTGAGCCGTGATATGGAGGCGTGGGAGAAGTGAAGACTTAAGGGGAGCCATCCTAAACAATCTGGGCTTTAACCTGTGGGTGGCAAGAAGTTCTTGAGGGGCTTTAAGGGGTGAAGAAATGGGATCAGGCTTGCGTTCTGGAAATACCGCTCAGGGGGCTGGGTGCGAGACCTACTGGAAAGGGGCAGGATCCAAGGGCAGGAGACCAGCCAGGACGCTCAGGAGAGTCCAGGTGACAAAGGAAGAGGAGCCATACTGGAGAGGCAGGAGGGGAAGGGTTTGAGGACTGTTGAGGCACAGGGACCCCAGGACTTGGTGTAGTTGGCTGTGTGGGGCGGTGGTGAAGTGAGACGGGGAGCCAGGGTGCCTCCCATGGTCCCAGCTCAGGCAACCCGCCTGACATACAGAAGTCTAAGAGGAGGAGGACTAGCTGGGGGGGAGTCAGGTTTGGAATGTGCTCCACAAGGTGCACAACAAGCAACACGTAGCAGACCGTTTGGATGTGGAACTAAAGCTCAGGCAGCAGGTTGCAATAGAACCATGGAGAACCACGTCCGGAGCTCAGCGTGGCTTTGACCCTGGAGCACCGGAGATGCTGTCACGGGCCAGGAGTTGGTGGCTTTGAGGGCCAGCCAGTGCCAGGCTGGCTTCAGAGGAGCGCGTGACAACAGGGGGAGTGCAGTCCGGGGTTTCCCAAACGTCTGGTATCCTAAGGACACACGGGGTCTTGTTGAACACGGATTTTCCAGGTCTCTGTCTAGGTCTCTCCACTCTGGGCCTCTAGGGGACCAGCCTGGGAATCTGCAAGTTCAGGTGCCCCAGGAGATTCTTAGCATCAGACAAGTGGAGAACATTGATAAGCAGGGGAGAGAAGGGGTATTTAGAGAAGAATGGGTAGAGGAAGGAAGAGGGCCGGGAAGAAGGATGGAGAAAATCCATGCCCAGAGGGCTTCTTTTGGCCGGTGGGCAAGGATTCCCCTTTCTTTCCTATGGGACAGAACTGGACCAGGCTCGGCTTCTGGTCCTGGTGGGGAAGACGGAAGAGTGTGCTGGGGAACACTAGGGGCTGAAGCATCTAGGGCTGTGAGTTTGGATTGTCTCTCCTTGGAACTGTCTCATCTGTCTGTAGGGGGTGGTACAGACAGTCGATGCCTCGACTCCTCTGCCTCTCTTCCTCTTCCTTGTCGTCCGGCTCTGGTCCTGGAGGGTCCCAAGGGCAAATGGCCACAACTTGTCATTGGATTTCAAAACACAGAGGGGGCCCTATTAAGTGATCTCATCCCTGTTTCTAAATAAAGTCAGTAAAAGGCTGAAAGCCATTCCAAGAAGGAGCTTACACCATCTCTAAGATTGTATGGGCTTAGCTGACCCTCCCAGGACGGGGAGGTTTTCACCCCTTGGCGATTCAAGCGGGGCACCTCTGGGTCCTGGAGCTGCACTGGATAGATACCTAAGTGGGGTCGATAGCCACCAGTGTGACAACCACCCCTGCCCGACTTGGTACGCGTCCCTCACCTGAAGTCCCCCAAGGAGGTGGGTGAGGTTGAAGCAGCTGGGTGGGGAGGGAGAGACCTGGGGTTTATAATCTCTGTCGGATCTATATTCCGATAGTTTCTAGACGTGTGACCTTGGGCAACTTGACTTCTCTGATCCTCAGTTTCCTCTTCTGTAAAATGGGCGCCTCTAGGTGCTCCTGTGAGGATTCGACGGGCGAAGCCCAGAGTGCTGGCTGTGGGTGCTCAAGCAACAGACAGGGCCTGTCACCACGTGACTGAGGTATTGGCTGCACCTGGCAGTGAAAGCCCAGAGCAAGGGACTGGGCAGGGAGAGTGCGGGCGGAAGGCTCCCGGGAGCTACAGTGGACAGTTTGTCCTCAATGTTCAGTGTTACCAGAATCACTGTAGCCTCTGTTCACAGAGGCATCTTACCTGTCGTTTATTTACCAGCTTTGCTACCAGAGGTGGTAAGAGTACAGTATTATTTCTGTGTAAAGTGCCTCAAGGTCAGGAGCCACCTCACCTGCTGTCCCCAGTGCCTTGTGCTTTGGGGAATGCTGTCTAGGTGTTCATTTATAGGATACTCTGAATCAAGAAACAGAAACCACGAGTCTAATCATCCGGAGTGCCGTGTCTAAGAAAGGCCAATGTGACTCATTTCAGAATATGCTAGGATTATTCACTAATTTCCTTCCATGTGGCACGTTTGTCACCGCCTGGTCATGCTGTGAGGAAGAGCTCTTCTTATGCCTTCCAAGTTCGTGAGCCCCAAGACGGAGACAGACAAGGTCACATGGGGAGCACCCAGGGGTTTGAACTTCCTGGAAACGCTGACAACCAAGAAGTCTGCCTTTCAGTCTCATTTCCGACGGGTCCTTCAGGCGGGAGGAGATTAGGGCAGCAGCTTAGCCCCCCCTAAATCTACGATAGGAAATCTGCAATAAGAAAAAGGGATTTTCCTCAGGCTGCCTAGGGATGACGAGGATGATGACTGGCACATTCCGCTGTGGGAAGGTTGCCGAGCCGGGGCTGGGCCCGATGCACAGTCACCTGGGAGACTAGTAAAATGTGGGTTTTGAGTCAGCTGGTCTGGGGTGGAGCAGAAATTTGACACTGACCAGAGATGCAGCATTTCTGACACGCCCCCCTCCCCTACCCCCCTCGCCACCGCAGGGACCACCCTTCCCAGACCCCTGGCCGGGTGGGAAGAGCCCTGAGGACAGAGCAGGGACTGGGGGCAGGCACCTGGGACTTCACAGTTCACACCTGTGACCCTTCTATGTGGTTTCCTGCCATGGGGGAAGTTCAAGTGTATGGGGAGGCCCAGACTGTGATCCCCGACCCACTGGAAACTCCCACCACCCCCGCCCCGTGCCCGAAAGTCTGTTCAAAAGTCCAGTTCACAAATATCTCCCGAATGCCCACCAA
This sequence comes from Procyon lotor, assembly GCA_028646535.1. NCBI lineage: Eukaryota > Metazoa > Chordata > Mammalia > Carnivora > Procyonidae > Procyon > Procyon lotor. The sequence goes on along the minus strand of CM053606.1, from coordinate 68,449,140 downwards.
GTGCCAGGCACTGAGCTAACCCAGCTGGCTTGCTTCCTTTCACGCCATTTTCAAGCAACTCAACCCAAACTCACCTGCTCACTCTGAGAGATGGGTTCACACCGGGAGGGGATGTGGGCAGTGGAGTCAGGAAGTCCCGCCAAGGAGCCCCCACATCTTCGTTACGTGAACTTGGCTGGTTCCTCAGCCTCTGTGTTCTCATCTCGAAGATGGGCTTAGCCTTCATCTGTCTGGGTTGCTGAAGGGATTGATCCAGATGATAGGCGTAAAGCTCTTTGTCTAGTGCTGGTGAACATAGCTACGAATTTGAATTCAGGCTGTTTCCTGCCACAGAACCTTTGGCTCTGCCCCTCACTGCAGACACCTATCCTAGTTCTAGGGGCCATTGGCTGTGTCCTTACCTTTTGGTAATCTTGGTAGTGTCGAGAAGGCCATTCAGAGGAGTTCCAGAGGGTCAGCACCCAAGAGGAGAGCCCTATACCGACTGAGTATGTGTGTACTGGGGAGGGAGGGGTTCACGTGAAGAAGGAACCAGAGAGGAAAGGACCAGGTTGATGACCTCGTCCAGGCTCCAGTTTGCTATCCCAGCCCTTGCACTTGGGTATTGAGCTATGTGGTGTGCGGCAAGCACTTCATTACTGATAATGCAGGTCGGCAGACCCTGCGTACAGGAAATAATGTAGTTAAAAAAGTCACTGGCAGACACAAGATTGTCTCTATCATAACATCGCTTTCATGCACTTGTGTTCCAAAGGGCTTTTAAAATTTAAATTTTAACTGTTCATCATGGCAGTTTTCAAGCACACACAAAAGCAAGGAACATAGTGTGACGAACCCCAGCTTTAATAATTATCCACATTTTGGCCAGCAGAAGGTGTCCTGAGTGAAAGAGAAAGTTGGGGGATCCTGTCGTGGGATCGCACACCCTTGGCATTCCCCGGGAGTGAGCTATACAACATTCATGTCTTGTCGGACGAGAGGCTGAGAATGCTACATCTCTTTCCTCCGGAGAATGGTAATGACCCCCACCCCGCAGGGATTGACTGGGCCTGAAAAGTGGGTGGCGTGGCTGAGGCCTCACAAACAGAACGTCCTCCCTTGGCTCCTGCCTGACCTCTGTCCTCTGGAGGGGAAGGAAAATGAGGAAGGATCAGGCAGAGCCAAGGGGTTGCTAGGCTGGGAGCAATGAGCAAGGCTCCACTCGGAACCCTCTCCCGCCTCCCTCCCGGCAGCCACCCGCCCGCTGAGGTCACCCGTGACCTCCAGGATGGCGTGCTGGTCCTGCTTTGCAGAATGATGACTACTGTAAAGATAAGCACCATAAAGAGCTGAGAGAAAGGGTCAGTGTAATCTGCCCCTGCGCTGTGCGGGGTCTGTCACACGTGTCAGTGAACCGACTTTAGCTCCGAGGTGTAGAAGAGGCCATTGTGCCCACTCAGCTCCAGCAGCCTGTGAGCGGATGGATCATCTCCCCCGAAGCACGGTCACCCATCCCTCCCATAACGGCCTCGTTGCTGTGGTGCTTTCCTTCTGAGACGCTGCGGTCACCACTTCTCGGGCGTGAGGCCCCCCGCACCTCGCCAGGCAGTCGGGGGTAAGGAAAGAGGAGGGAATGTAGAAGGAGAAAAACCTACATTTCGGTCCTGGCTGCGTTGTTTAATGGGCTCAGTCCTGTTGTTCTGTTATTTAATTTGCCCGTGGGCAAACCCCTAAACAGCACTACCCTCTTTCAAAAGATGGGGATAATATTTTACCCCAGAATGACCTAAAAACCCATATAAGTATTGTTCATTAACTGCACTGACTTCAGGCAAAATTATGCAAAAGGTGAAGGGTTAATTTAGTACTTTCCTGAGCCAATTCTCCCTAATTCCCAAGTCCCCCTTCTCTGCACCAGATGCTTCTAGACAGCCAATCAAGAAAACAGCCAATTAAATTAATATTCACTAAAGGGCTGGTAATTTATTCTCAGTAGAGGAAATGGTGTATATTTAACAAGTGCTCACTAAGTGCTGGGCACTGAATGTATTTTGTGAGTTTCTCACAGCAGTCTCATGAAGTATGTGACTATCATCCCCATTTTACAGATGGAGAAACTGACACAGAAGTAAGACATTGCTAAGAATCATGTAGCTAATCAGCAAAAACTGGGATTCACATGCAGATGTGTCTGACTCTAAAAGCAATGCTATTTGTTTATTTATATCATTTTTTTCCCCAGATACTATAGTGATTCAGAGTACAAGCCTGAGCCAGATGGCCTGGGTTCAAAGCTCAGCGCCTTTTCATATCGCTGTGTGGCCTGGACAGGGACCGTGTCCTCATCCATAAAAAGGGATAAGAATAGTGCCACCTCATAAGATTATTGTGGGAATTAAATGAGTTAATAATACACATAAAGCTCTTAGAATGGCGCCCGGCACAAAGTAAGCGCTATGTAAATTATCATTAATTACGAAAGCAGTCAGTGCTCAAGGAAAAAAATTCAGTTTCGAATAACATTAAGGAAAAAGCAAAGCCCCCTCCTGCTCACCTGTCAGTTTCACCTCTCAGGTTTTTTTTTTTTTTTTTTAAAGATTATGTTATTTATTTATTTGACAGAGAGAGAGATCACGAGTAGGCAGAGAGGCAGGCAGAGAGAGAGGGGGAAGCAGGCTCCCTGCTGAGCAGAGAGCCCGATGCGGGGCTCGATCCCAGAACCCCGAGATCATGACCTGAGCCGAAGGCAGAGGCTTTAACCCACTGAGCCACCCAGGTGCCCCTCACCTCTCAGTTTGATGGGAGAAAATTCTGGGTGGTGCAGTCGGTTAAGCGTCTGGCTCTTAGTTTCAGCTCAGGTTGTGATCTCAGGACCCTGAGACCGACCCCTGCGTCTGTCTGGCCTCACTCCCAGGGCAGAGTCTGCTTCAGACTTTGTCTCCTTCTTCCTCTGCCCCTCCCCGCCAAATAAATAAATAAAGCTTAAAAAAAAAAAAAGAAAATTCTTGCACACATTTTGTACATGTAGACACATAAACCCACGCAAACAGGTAAGCTTGTGATTTTTACATTAGTGGAGCAACTTGCTTTTTTCACTTAGTGGTATTTCAGACACATTTTGGTATCAGTTCCTATAGAATTACCTCATTCTTATCAGTCGCACAGTGGGTGCCATAGGCCAGAGCGCTGTAATTTAGTCATCCTTCTGCAGGTAAACAGTTTTTTATTTAAACTGCCATCAGTGCTGCCATGAATATCTTTGTACAGGTGAGTGTTTCTGCAGGACAGATTCCTAGAAGTAGAGCTTCTGGGCAAAGGACACTTTCGGAGCCAACATTCTATTAGGTCACCCATTAAGGATTAACATTGTTTTACAGAACAGAGGACTATAGAGAGAGGTTGGTGCCTAATAGAAAGGAATGGGCAGCTAATCTTGGAGTTTTAGGTGATAACATTGTTAGGAAGATTTCTTTTTTTTTTAAGACAGTGAGTGAGTCCTATCGACTTCCCACAAACCATTCTATTAGGCTGAAACCTACTTATCTGGGAAGCCAACTTTGTTATCAAAGATTGAATTAGTACATCTAAACAAGTCAGGTTTTCCTTTCAGTTTGACTACTCCTGTTTAAGGGAGCTGGCAGGCTTCGTGTTCCCGTCATTTCTTCCAACTTTCCAGGTTCCTTCTGCTGCACTGGACCATGCTGGCAGGGCTCCCCTCCACCCCAGGCTGGGGCAACCTGCAGCATCTAGGCTGAGCCCTTTCCCAGCGTGATTCAAGATGGCGGCCAAGTGGCCAGTTTACTAGGTTTTACATACATGTGCTTCCTCTTTCTTCATTTCTGTAGCAAAGAATTTCTTTTCCCAAACTCCCCCTTCTCCTTTATTTCGCCAGCATCTACAGTCCGTCTCTTGCAGCTCTCCCTTTTCTCTGTTGCACAGCACAGGGCACCTCTGCCGAACCAGCACTTCTCTCCCTCTGTATGGGCGCTATGCTATCCGATGACATACTCAGCTTCCTATCTCCTCAGCCCAGTGATGCTGTCCATAATGTAGGGCCTTATGAATTGGTTTTCTAAGTGACGTTTTAAAAAATATTTTATTTATTTTGGAGAGAGAGAGAGAGAGACAGCGAGTGGTCAAGAGAGAGGGGCAGGGAGGGGCAGGGGGAGAGGAAGAAGCAGAGTTTCCACTGAGCAGGGAGCCTGACTCAGGGCTTGATCCCAGGACCCCAGCATCATAACCTGAGCTACAGGCAGATGCTTAACCAACTGAGCCACCCAGGCACCCCAAAGTGACATTTAAAAAACATATTTAATTTACTTATTTGAGAGAGAGCGAGCACATGAGCAGGGGGAGGGGCAGTGGGAGAGCAAGAAGCAGGCTCCCCACTGAGCAGGGAGCCTGATGTGGGGGCTTAATCCGAGGACTCTGAGATCATGACCTGAGCCAAAGGCAGACATTTAACCGACTGAGTCACCCAAGTGCCTTCTAAGTGACATTTTTAATAATAAAAATGATACATGTTGGGGCGCTTGAGTGGCTCAGTGAGTTAAAACCTCTGCCTTCGGCTTAGGTCATGATCTCAGGGTCCTGGGATCAAGCCCCGCATCGGGCTCTCTGCTCAGCAGGGAGCCTGCTTCCTCCTCTCTCTCTGCCTGCCTCTCTTCCTGCTTGTGATCTCTCTCCTCTCTGTCAAATAAATAAATAAAATCTTTAAAAAAATGATACATGAGGGCACCTGGGTGGCTCAGTGGGTTAAAGCCTCTGCTTTCGGCTCAGGTCATGATCTCAGGGTCCTGGGATCGAGCCCCACATCGGGCTCTCTGCTCAGCAGGGAGCCTGCTTCCCCACCCCCTCTCTCTGCCTCTCTGCCTACTTGTGATCTCTCTCCTCTCTGTCATATAAATAAATAAAATCTTTAAAAAAAAAAAAGATACATGTTTACTGGAAAAGAAAAACCTGAAAAGGAGAGCTTTGTAAATGCAGAAATTCAAATCATCTGGAATTCCATAATTATCCAGAGATATTTCAGTGCATTCTCTTTCAATCGTTAAATACATTGAGAAACTTACTCATGCAAAGGTGGTCATTAAATTAAGAAAGTAAATGGGGAACAAGTGTCCGGAGTTTGGTGATGAGGCAAGTCCTGAAATGGGTCGTTCAAATGTAGACCATCTGGTTGAGGCGTACCTTGTATAGAGAATAAGCCTCTGTTGCAAAGAACTGATCTCTTTATCGCTCACTCATTCATTCACTAAGTATTTGAGGGTCTTTCCAGTCTTGGTCCTCCTCCAGTGACCTCTCTAGCCAATCTAACTGAGTTGGCAGCCATCACACAGACCTTTAGGAAGCCGAGGTGATGCCCCTGCTTGGTACACGGGGATTTCCATGACGGCAAGTCCATGGCTAGCTCTTCACAGAGCAGGAACCTTGACCGTATGGTTTCTGAAAATACCGCAATGCTTCCTGCTCTAATGCACGTCAGAGATGCCAGCTCTTCGTGTCAGCGGCTTATTATATAGAACTTCAGGGAATTCTGTCTGTCTGCAATTGTTCGAGTTGAGACCTTCTGTTTGGTCTTCTGCAGTTACAGCTCAAACATCTGTTGTTCCTTACTTCTTGCCATTTAGGGCTGGGCCAAGCTGGAATTTTAGGAGTTCTCTTTGTACATTTTGCCCGATGCCTGTCCCCGCTGCCTCTTCACTAGTAATGTCCTGGAGTGGGTGGAGCTCAACAATGTATCCTATAGCAGGGAGGGCTCAGCTCTAGGTTGAGTGCTCCCGGCAAAGCCTCTTGCACTGTCCGGAAGGCATCACCTCTCTGTCACTGGTTATGTTGTCCTTTGGTCCAGGATTTTATTGTTTAAACCTTAATGTGGAAGGTGGCTGTACACTTGAAGAAATTTGAATCCTAGGATCCCTGAGTGGCTCTGTCAGCTAAGCATCTGCCTTCGGCTCAGGTCATGATCCCGGGGTCCTGGGATCCAGCCCCGTGTTGGGCTCTCTGCTTGGTGGGGAGCCTGCTTCTTCTTCTCCCCCTGCCTGCTACTCCCCCTGCTTGTGCTCTCTCTGTCTTTCTCTCTCTCTCTTTCTGTCAAATAAATGAATAAAATCTTTAAAAAAAAAAAAAGAAATTTGAATCCTAAAATTGTTTATAGTACAGCCTGCATCCATGGCATTACATTTATTTAGCTTATAAGGGAGCTTTACCATAAGTACGGAGATAAAGGACAAAGGGTCTCGAAGCCTGGAGTTCATTCATTCATTCACTCAATAAATATGTGTCAACTGCTAGTAATGCTCCAGGCCCCAAACTTGGGACAAAACAAAAGTAAAACCAGACGTGGATCTTAGTCTATAAAGCAACAGATGTTAAACAGAAATAACAAAAATAAATGTGTAACTGTGAACTATGACAAATGCCAAGAAGGAGAGGGGGCTACAAGGCACATATTGATGGAGGACCTGTTCCGGGCTTAGGACATCTTAACTGGGGTTGGTTATTTAATTTCAGGGTGCCTCAGTCTTCCCATCAGTGAAATGGGGCTACTGCTACCCTCTGTGACTCACAGACATTGAGGGAAGAGTGAGCATGTACATGAAAGGCCTTGGAAATGCTCAGTGTACCTAGATGTGATCATGTTGTTTTCTAGCGGAGGCAGTTGCTCTGGCCTCTTCCTCCACTGTCTTCGAGCCAGGCATTACTTGGCCTCTTGGACTGCAGACCTTTGATCATTCTCCTTCACCTGCCAGGCTGCTGGGGTCTGATAGACCTGGGGCTAGCCTTGGTTCTGCTCCCATGTCTGTGGATTTGGGTAAGTTACTTAGCTCCTAAAATCCACTTTTCTTCTTTGTGAAATGAGGCAATAATAGTACCAGCTCATGGCTTAAGGCCTGTAAAGCACTTAGCATTGTACTTAGTTTGTAGTTACTCCTAACCCAATTGTAGCTGTTTTATTGTCATCATTATCATTGGTAATTATTAACTCTTGCCAATTATTTCTTGTTAATAACTTTGGTCATTTTGGTCCTTCCATTCCCCCTACCACCAGCCTGGTCAAGGCCCTTGTCTTGTGGCAATTGCCATAGCCTTCTAATCAGTATCCCGTGGTGACTTCTCTGGTTCATTCTGCATGGTTTCCAGAATGAGCTTCCTAAAATAACAGTGCTTTGCATGTATCAGCTCTTTTCTTTAATATTATCATTGAAAAATAAATTTGCAGCTCATACCGCAAAGAGCTAAGCTTCCTAACATGGAATGAGGTCCTAGAACATTAATCATAAAAAGACCTACAAAAGGATAGAAAAGTGGGAGTACCAATGCCAAAAGGGAAAACTAAATGACCACTGAACGTGAAAAGATGAGCAGCCTCACTTATCATAAGAGAAATGCAAATTAAAACTGCACTGACATTCACGTCTTATCAGGCTGACAAAAATTTGAAAGTTTAATAAGACCTTTTGCCCATCATAAGGGGAAAATAGACATTTTCTTATATTGTTGGGAGGTATAAATTGGTACAATCCCAATGGAAAGCAATTTGGATCACTTATTGAAATTGCAAAAACATATACCCTTTGGGGAATTTTACCTCTGGAAGTTTACTTTATGGATATACTTGGACAAACCAATGGCATAGATTACAAGATCACAAGAATAATAGAAGATTATTCATTGCAGTATTGTTTGTTGTAGGAAAGGATTGGAAACAACTTAAACGTCCATGAGTAGTGCACTGATTCAATAAATTATACCACATCTCTTCAAAGGAGTACAATGTACTACTATGAGAAAATCTCCAAGGTATACTACTGTCAAGTGAAAAAAAAAGTAAACTGTAGAACTGTGGGTATAGTATGTTACTTCCTGTGTAGGAGTTGGGGAGAATATACACACACTTAGAAAAACTCTGCTAGGCATACAAGATATTAATAACAGTTTTGCATATGGTGGGAGGGGACTGGGCAGTTGGGAGACAGAGTCAAGAAGGGGACTTTTTACAGTATAGTACTATATTTCTCGATATTACCTAATCAGAAAATTATGGTTGACCCTTGAACAATGCAGGGTTTAGGGGCACTGACCTCGGTGCAGTAGAAAATTTGTGTATGATTTTTGACTCTCCAAAAACTTAGCTACTAATAACCTGTGGTTGACCAGAAGCCTTACCTTACATAGACAGTTAGCACATATTTTGTATGTTACATGTATTATATGCTGTACTGTTATGACAAAGTAAGCCAAAGAAAAGAAAACGTTATTGAGAAAATCCCGAAGAAGAGAAAATACACTTACAGTACTGTCTGTCCTGTATTTATCCCAAAAAAATCCTCTTATAAGCGGATCAGTGCAGTTCAAACCCATGCTGCTCAGGGGTCAACTGGATATTAAAAAATACTATTATCCATCATTAATGTATTGAGCACCTACTATGAGCCAAGCGATGGGGATACAAATGTGAAAGTAGTTGTGTGGTGGAAAGACCACTGAACTTGAACTTCAAATACCTGATTCAAATTGTGACTCTGCCTCTCACTTGCTGTGGATCTTGGCACATAGTAGGCATGCAACAAAACTCTGTTGAATGAATTTATGGTTGACATTACTTAACCTTTCTGAGTCTGTCTCTTCCCATGTATGGGGGGCTAAAGATGCTTCCCATCTCGCAGGCGTGTTGTGAAGACATAGAATGTGTCGTGGAGTAGAGTAGAGTTAATGATAACTACTATATTCCAGGCACTTTCACATTTGTTATTTCCTTGACTCCTCACATGCGTTCACTTCACTCACTCATGATGAAATGGAGGGACTGAGAGGAACAGTGACTTGCCCGAGGCCTCCCGACATGTGAGTTGTCTAGTCTTTATTGCTACCTCCCCATCATGCTCCACAAAGTAGAAACTTTATATATAGTAGGTGCTTAGGCAGTTGTGAAAATCAAGAAAACTCCAACATAAGTTTTATCACTGTTTTCAGTGACACTTCGGAGCAAGAGAAAGTAAGTATATTTCTGATAATTCAGTTTAGATATATAATGTCTGACACTCACTGCACTAAACATTTCAGGAGAATTCAACAAAAATAAAAAGTGTGTGCTTCCCATGAAGATAGAAACCAACCCACAAAAACACCTATGAGGAAAATGTAGAAACTCATTCTTAAGGATTCTGTACTTAGAATCTTACGACTTGCCAATAATTCCTTCTTAAAGGGATGAAAATGATATAACATATACCCAACATAGGGGTGCGTGGGTGGCTCAGTCAGTTAAGCTTCTGATTCTTGATTTCAGCTCAGGTCATGATCTGAGGGTGGTGAGATTAAGCCCCAGGCTCGTGCTGCACCTGGAGACTGCTTGAGATTCTCTCTCCTCCGTCTGCCCCTCCCCCTCCTAAAAAAATACCCAAGGGGGCACAATTTTCAAAACATTTTTATTGGAGTAGAACATGCAAGGAGAACAGTGCACAAACCAGTTTGTTTTTATAAAATGAAGGGCAGTTAATTTTCATAAAATAGACACATCTATATAGCAAGCACCTGGATCAAGAGAGTATTATTACCAGCATCTGGAGCCCCCCTGGGCTCCCTTTCCATCACTACCCAACCCAACCCTCAAGATACCCCACTCAAGATAACCACTATGCCTCAAGATAACCCAGTCCTCAAGATAACCACTATCTTTACCTTTAAGATCATAGATATGTTTTCACTGTTTTTGAACTTGACGTAAATAGAAGTATATAGTATGTATCCATTTGTGTTTAGCTTCTTTCACTCAACATCCTGTTTGTGAGAGTCATGATCTCCTTGGGTATAGAGATAGTTGTTATTACTATATATTATTCCCCAGAGCTTATATCTTTCCCACTGATGGACATTTGGGTGCTTTCTTTAAGGCTGTTATAGAGAGAAGCTATAAATATTTCTGAACATGCCTTTTGGTGAATGTGTACATACATCTCTGTTGAGTAGAAAAGATACGTAGGGATGGAGTTGCTGGGTCACAGACCACATGCTAATTTCACCAAACAGGTCCATAAAGTGTTCTTCAAAGTTCTCTAATTTTATCCATTCTGGTGGGTTAGGGTTATGGTTAGGGTTACAAAGTGAGACACTGTAACTTTAGTTTTCATTTGTGGTGTGATTAGTAATTAGAAACTTTTCATGTATTTATTGTTTTGAGAAATGCCTGTTTATCCCCTTTTGAGAAATGCTGTTCAAATATTCTACCTATTTGCAGTCAGATATTCTGCCCTTTTCTTGCTGGTCTGTAAGCATTCTTTATAGATTCTGTATACAAGTCCTTAATTGGATACATGTGTTGCAATGATCTTTTCTTCCTTTGTGGCTTGACTTTTCACTAACGGTGTCCTCTGAGGAATAAGAGTTCTTAATTTTAATGCCATCCAATGATCAGTTTTTTTCCTTTATAATTAGTACTGTTTGTGTTTAAGGAGTCTTTGCCTACCTCAAGTTCATCAAAGTTTGTCTTTCTTTCTTTTTCTTTCTTTCTTTCTTTCTTTCTTTCTTTCTTTCTTTCTTTCTTTCTTTCTTTCTTTCTTTCTTTCTTTCTTCTTTCTTTTTTTTTCTTTCTTCTTTCTTTCTTTTTTTTTCTTTCTTCCTTTCCTTTTACTTTGGGTAAGTTTATTATCTTTCACATTTAGATTTAAAATCCATCTGGAATTGACTTTTTTTTTTTAAATATTTTATTTATTTGACAGAGAGAAAGGGATCACAAGTAGGCAGAGAGGCAGGCAGAGAGAGGGGGTGAAGCAGGCTCCCCGCTGAGCAGAGAGCCCAATGTGGGGCTCCATCCAGGACCTTGAGATCATGACCTGAGCCAAAGGCAGAGGCTTTAACCCACTGAGCCACCCAGGCACCCCAAGACAAGAATCTTTTAAAAAATGTTATGCTTAAAAAGAAGTAAAAACCTCTAAATGGTAAGTTATGATAATTTAGACCAAAATATGATGGAAAG
>CM053606.1:68421802-68437683 GCA_028646535.1 Procyon lotor | reverse complement strand
AAGGCAGAGGCTTTAACCTACTGAACCACCCAGGCGCCCCTGGAATTGACTTTTTTGACATGGCGTGAGGTAGAGGTCAAGATTCTTCCTTTTTCTGCATGTAGGTATTCAGTTTTGATCCAGCATCATTTACTGAAAAGACATACCATCTTTTCTCAACGCATCACAGTAGCATCTTTGACATAAGTTGTAACCATTTAATGTAGATCAGCTTCTGGGCTCTCTATTCTATCGGTCAATTTGTCTATCCTTGTTGCCAATTACTATGTCTGTAACTTTATAATGGGTCTCGATTGATATCTGATAGTGTAAGACCTCCCGTTGGCTCCACCTTTTCACCCCATTAAGCCTACCGAGTACTGAAATGCCAATTCCACTTCCCATTCTGCTTTCAATTTGTCCAGGTGGGTGTGATTGATTTGCCTGTTCCCGGGTTTGGTAATTTGTGGTCACCTGGATCTTTGTCTCATCAAAGCCCTTTAAACTACAAGCCCGCCAGGTGTCTGCAGACAGCAAAGCAGACCTGCTGGGTATTTAAATAACGTGGGGAAGGGGAAGGAGTGAAATGGGGAGGATCGTCCCTCGAGAGGGGTACGGAGAGGAAGTGGCCAATCCACACTTCAAGGCTGTTTTTGGGGGGAGATACGGGGAGAACCAAACTCTCGAACCCGGCAGAGGAGGGCAAGGCGAGGTCACGGCATGTAAATGTCGCGGGGGGGCGGGTGGGTTCCGCGAGGCCGCGCGAATCGGCTCGCCGGGGTGGGGCCGCGGCGCCGCAAATCACCAGTTGAGCGCTGGAGCGCGCGCCGCGGGCTCAGAGCCGCGCCTGCAGCTGCCGGGGCCCGGGCGGGAGCAGGAGCCGGAGCCCGAGCCGCCGCAGCCGCCGCCGGGCGCAGGGGAGAGCCGCGCGGGGGCTTCTCTGCGGGCGCGCCCCGCCGACCATGAGCGGCCCGTGCCCCGGGAGCAGCCGCGGCTGGGGGGCCGCCGAGAGGCGCCTCTGAGCCCCTGGCCGGAGAGCCCGGGCACCGAGCGCCGCGCGGGGAGGTGAGTGTCTGCCGCGCGCCCCGCGGGGGTGCGGCTCGTCCCGGGGCGCCTCGGCCTCCCCCTCCTCCGGGAGGACGGGCTGGGAAGTTTGTTGGAGACAGGGTAGTGGGAAAGTTGAGCCGGCGCTCCCCCGACCCCCAGCAGAGTTGGCGTTTGGGGGCGGGAGTGGCTGAAGTGCGGACCCGGCTTGTGCCCTCGGGGCCCTCGGAACTGGCCGGTGTTCGCGAGACGTGGACCGCGGCGGGAGCCGCTCAGCGCCGTGCGGTGACCGTCTCTGCTCTTTGCTCTCGAGCGGCATGTTCTGGGCGCGGGTCTCCCCGACCCCCACCCCTACCCCCCGCCCGTCCCGGCTGCTGGGACGGCCGCCCTTGCTCGGCTCGTCAGGTTCCTCCCTGCGGGGTCGGGGGGCGCGGGGGCCTAGGGGCTCCGCTGGAAGCCCTGGGCTTGGGGGAGGCGAGTTTCTCCACTCATCTCTTCGGGAGTTTGCAAAGAAAGCGAAGAGGCCTGCCCAGTAGCTCTTGACAACATCCCCCTCCCTCTCTCCCTTTGTTGAGAAAGAATGAATAGTTGGTTGTGTCGCTCCCTCAGCTTCGGGGAGGGGAGAGAAGGGGACATGAAGGGAGGGACGGTGGGCGCGACTGGAAGAGGTTCGGATCTCAGCCCCTCTTTCCCTAGCGGCAGCGGCTGCCACCACTTTAAAAGTTTGATCAGGTGTAGACCCTTGTCTGGGAGCCAAAACGGCTGACAAGGCAAGGTGGTCCGTGGGCAACACCGTGGGTCGTGGCTGGGGTGGAAAAACTCTGATTTTGGTATTAACTCGCTTCAGGAGGGGTGAGAAGGGGCAAGAGCGTTTGCCTAGCCTTGTGTGTGCTTTCTCCCAGAGCCATTGGCTGGGATAGAAAGTGGAGCCAAACGTTCAGAGATTTCTTTTAAACCTTGACTCTTATCTCCCAAGGCTGCAGGGGTCTGTCCAAGGAAAATACATTGGCAGAGGGAAGGTCAGTTTAGGAGCGGATAATCTCCCTGCATGTTGCCAAGGACAGGCGGGAGGAAGAGGAGGCCTCCGGACTGGAAGAGGGGGTTCAGTCCCTGCGGGGACTGCCCAGTTAATAGTGGGGAAGCCACAGGCCAAGTCGTTGTATAGGGGTGTGCGGGGAACCGTATGGAATATAATGTGAAAGGCATGCCATACAGGGGCTCCCTTACCTCTAAGTTGCTTTCTCTAAACTTGGCCAAGAAGCCTGGCATCTCCAGATGACTAACCAAAATCTCAATCTCCTATTCATGTAGAAAGGACTGTTTGTCAAATGAAGGCTAAGCTTAAGAACTTTATCATGTAAATTCTGTTCTGCCTTGCTTGAAATACGATCCACGGAAGAATTATTCATACCTCAGTCATTTGGCTAGACTTGATAAATTTACTTCAAAAATAGGGATACTCTTAATTTCTAAACTGAAGAAACCTCGTTCTAAGTGCATAAGCCAATTTTTTAAATCTTCCCTTCCTGTCTGACTCTGCAGAGAGGTTATAAAACTATGTATCCAAATGAGAAATTCTCTGTTAGGGTCACGATTGGGCAGCTGACGCAGTTCCATTTCCAGAGTTTCAAATTTGACCAAGTTTTTAATGCCCACATCAGGTGACCACCTATAAGTTTAACTTGGAAAATAGCTCATTTTAGAAATAACCTGGAAAAATCCAAACAAGCGGGCTGCCTGTCTCTGCCTTGACTTGCACGAGCTCTTCGGTTTCTTGGGGCCATCTCTGCAAAGTGCACTAGTTGGGCTGCTGGTCAGGGAACTTCAGAGAACGCCAGCGGGAGCAGGAAGGTAGCAAAGACGGTGGGAGTTGGTCAGGCTTACTCTTGTCCCTATTGAGATTTCAGCTCTTCGGACATTCACAAAGGTCTCATATGTTCATATCAAGATACAGAATCTTCGACCTTTGTATGTATTTCAAGGTCTGGCATTAGACGGAATCAGGACACCGTGTCTGTTTACCTGCAGAGTGGAGAGAGGTGACGTCAAGTGGCCAAAGTCTCACCTTGGCTTTTCTTTCAAAGGCTGCCTGTGGGCCCTCTCGGTGTGCCTGTGTGTGTCTGTGTCTGTGTCCTACTTGGTTTGGTGTTTGTCTGTGGCTCTGAGTTAAAACATTTACCTCCCCATTCTTCCTGGCTGCAGTGTTTCCCAGAAGCAGTGACTTCTCTCTGTAGTAGGGATACCATGACGAGCAGGACAGACCTGGGCCCTGACCTGCTAGGAGGAGACCTATTTATTGAGTTCTTGCCCCCGTCAGGGGCTTTCCGTATACTGTCGCGTTTACTTTTCAGGGCAATCCCACAAAAGAGGTATTTTTAACCCATTTTTACAAATGAGAAACTGTCAGAGAGGTTGAGTAACTTGTTCCAGGCCACACAGCTAGTAAGTAAATGGCAGAGTAGGGATTTGATCCTGTGAATGTCTTTCTTCAAAGCCTAGGTTCTGAGTCATACTGCATTTGATGAAAAGAAAAAAAAACCAAACAAATCACATAGTACATAAGAAGTATGTAATGGCTAGGAATATTGAGACAGAAGTGTCTCCAAGTAGGGAAAACCTGGGAGCCAGGATGTGGAGAATTGGGGTCTTCACCATGCTTTTCCAAGCATGTATGCCTGCCTCAGGGCCTTTGATGTGCCCAGCCCCCTGCCTCGAACTCAACTTCTCTTGACTGGTTCTATGTCTTTTTTCAGGAACCTTTTCAGAGAAGCCCTCCCGCACCACCCTAATCTAAACTAGCTCTCCATCCCAACCAGTATGTTCTATCATTTCATCCTGGTTTGTGTTCTTTAGGACACTGACGCTGGGATATTACCCGGTCTGTTTTCTTGTCTGTGTTGACTGGACCACCCCCCACCCCCACCCCATCACAACTTAGGCTCCGTGAGAGGCAGGACCCTGTCTAGTTTATTATGTCTTCATCCCTGGTATATTGTAAGACCTCAGACAATATATATTGAGTGAGTGAACATTTACTTCCTTTATTTGGGCTTGATTCTCTGAGATCCTACCTACATAGAGCACTCCGAGATTCTGCCTAGTAGAATCAAATGTGGCAAGTGGCTTTGCTCTCAAAATGAAAGGGACTTGGGGCACCTGGGTGGCCTAGTGGGTTAAGTGTCTGCCTTAGGCTCAAGTCATGATCCCGCCTTCCTGGGATCAAGCCCTGGAGCCCAAGTGGGCTCCCTGCTCCTTGAGGAGTTGGCTTCTCCCTCTCACTCCCTTTCCTCACATTATCTCTCAAATAAAATGTTCAGAAAAAATTGAAAGATACTTACCTTGAACATAGATTACAACTACACACCATGTACTTCCTTCCTTCCCTTGGATTTGCCCTAGGTTTCTAGAGTCTGGAAAAAACAAAAGCGAATGCAGGGAGTACCCTGTGGTGAGCCTGTAAATGAGCCTCTTCTGTCTATGGTTCCCCCTTCTACCCTCTGCCCTGCTTTTAGTTATATTCTTTAGGGGTCCTGTCTCTGGTCTGGGCCCACCTCCCCCGCTCTTAGGCTGATTCAAGCTTGACAGAGGGCCCAGGTGGAGCCAGTCTTTGCAAGTGACTACACACAGGCCCAGCCTGGATTCTAAGGCGGGAAGAGTCCCAGTTTAGAGGCAGTGGGTTGTAGAGGGGAGCCCGGCTCACGTACCTCCAGTTTGTCTGCAGCTAAGCGTTCTCTGGAGGTTTCAGCTTGGGTAATCTTCTCCCTCTGGTTGTTAAACTGTTGCACCTCATTCAGCTCGGTGTCCCATTCTCAGCAAAACCTTCTCTGGCCACTGGCTGAGTCTAGACCCTGGTCCCCCCGCCCCCGGCCCGTGTGCTCCCGTGGCCCTGAGACGCACCAGCTTGTGTGGCCAGTGGACGCTCGCTGTCAGCTCCCACCACAGAGTAATAACCTCGTGAGCACCAGTCACAGAGCCCACCACGGAGGAGTTCCTGTATCCGTGTGTGGTGACTAGAAGAATGAATTGATGCTTCTTCTGGGGGCCCCTCCTCACTGTCACCCTGTCCGCCCCTCGGGTGGCCCAGTCTGAGTGTGCGTCGCTCTGGACCAAAGAGACGTGCTTATCCAGTGGTCCTCAGACCCGGCTCTGCTTTGGACAGTACTGGTGGCTTTCAAAAGAATGGTGCCAGGGTCGTACCCACTGAGATTCTGATGTCATCGGTCTGGGTCACAGACTGGGTGTCAGGATTTTGGTATTTTTTAAAGATTTTATTTACTGGGAGGGATGGGGGGGCAGAGAGAGAGAGACAAGCAGACTCCACATTGAGCGCAGAGCCAGATGTGGGGCTCGATCCCACAACGGTGAGATCACGACCTGAGCAGAAATCAAGAGTCAGATGCTGAACTGACTGAGCGACCCAGGTGCCCTGGGTGTCAGGATTTTAAATGCTTCCCATAGGATTCTTATGTGCAGCCAGCTTGAGGACCGCCCTGAAGCCCTGCCCGAGCTTCAGGTTTCTAGAACTCAGTCCTTGCTTTAGGCCCTATAGGCTCGAAGCAGCCCTGGTGAGAGAGAGCAGGGATATATAATTCAGGGATATTGTATGGTTCCTGACAGTTTAAGAGGTACTTTCACATCTGTTATCACCGCTGATAATAACCAGCTAAGGGATCTACTCTCAGGGTTAAATATTCCCTTTATGTTGATGATTCTTAAAAATCTACATCTTGTCCTGACTCCTACGGGAACATACCAGTATCTCCGCTGCTAGACTGTGCTGTTGGTTCCTCACACTCCCCAACTCAGTGGCCAGCCTGTTAGCCTTCCTCCCGCAGGAGGCCTCTCCTTACCCACTCGGCACGCTCCAGCATCTGCCGTCCTCCTGTGGCCTCGAGCTCCTCATTCTGCCCTCCGTCCCTCCTTTGCTTGGCCACTGCCCGAGGTCAGGGCTCTATACATCCTTCCTCGCTGGCTTGTGGCCAGAAGCTTGACGGGCCTGCCTGCCTCCCTTCTTTCCTTTCCAGAAGTACCAGCGTTACCTGCCTGGGCACAGACTGGCTTCTGTTCCCACCCCCCCTTCCAGATCTTCCCTAGTACCTAACCTTGGAGGCACCTCCTTGCCTCTAGCATCCTCTCGGAAGGCTTTTCCGTACAATTCTCCACATCTCAGAATCCGACCAAAATGTTTCGTCTCCAGCATCGCCCTCTGTGAGATCCTCCTTGAGTCATTTTGTTCCAATTAACTGTCCTTCCCTCCAGCATGTGAGGGGTCTCTGCTGATGAGGGGCAGGGTTCTCGGAGTTCCTAGTCAGGGACTGGGGCTTATACATCATTGTTTCTCTTACATGGAGGAAGTATTTCAATGTTTTTTGAATCGAAAGGAGGAAGGGCAGGTGTTAACCCTCAACACAGAGAATAGACTGAGGTATGGGAAACTTGCTGAATGGCGTTCTCAAGCACTTTGCCCTGGTCTTGAAATCGAGATCTTGGATAAGCAGAGAGGAAACCTGTGGCCAAATACACTGGAGTCGGGACAACATTTACCCGTCATAATAATCTGGAAATGGTTTATCAACACTAGGACCCTCTGCATGGAAAGAGGTTCTGTGGGCTGCTCTGGGCCTCCCCAGCAAGTTCTTTGGAATGATCTAGGTCTCCCTCTGAAGAGGGTGCTGACAGCTTGGACAGGCAAACATTCACAGCTGTGGGGGTTGGCGTGTGCGTGCATGTGTGTGTATGTGTATGTGTGTAAGGTAAGGGAATCCTAGTCGGCTTACGTCACTGGTGGTCAGGTGGGGAGGGCCAGGGAGCTTGGATTTCTTTTTAAATAATGATGACTAACACTGAGCAAGTTCTGACCTCATGCCAAGTGCTGGCAGGACTTGGGAGTGGCCCGCATGGGGACTCACAGTCCTATTGTTCCTCACCCGCCGTGAGCCAGGCCTTCTGTGTGGTCAGTTTGCTGTGGAGCAGACAGGCCCCAGAATGACCAGGTCTGGGGACGAACTGAGGACCGCGCTAGGATCATACATCTTACATGAAGGATTTCCTTCTGTCCAGCCCCCGGCACTTGTGTGTTTCTGTCTGTCGCAGGTGAAGCAAGGGACTGTGGCTGTTTTGGTTGTCGTTGTTCCCTTTCACTACATTCATCCTGGCTCTATGTGCTACCCGAGGAGCTTCTGGAGCAGAGTTCTTGCTTGTCTTCAGGCCATGTCCCAGGCCCCAGTTCCTTCGTGGAACAGACTCCGCAGGGGTATTGCTAAGTAATGATTTTCACTCTGAGCTGCCCTGTTTGCAAGGGGGGTGTGTGGCCTGTGAGGAATGGGGGCTGCGGGGTTTTGGAACAGACCTCAGAGCAAAGAAATGTTCTGCTCCCTGGTCTCGGGGAGGCCAGTGCATCAGGCCGACTGAGTTAGGCTGCTATGTTGTCCAGACCAGTCTGGTACCCTGGCGGGTGGGATGGATGCTGGATCCTTAATGTCTCCAGGGACTAGTTTGAATCTGTCTCCAGCCATGTGTTTCTTTTCCTCTAACGCTGGCCTTAAAAATGACGTGTATAATTTGGATGAGGTCAAAACCATAGTTTGTTTTTTGCGGGGAGGTGAGGGCGTGCTGTCTCTTGCCCGGGGCGAACATTTCTACTAGTAGCTGGGCGTAATTGTCGGACCTACTTCTGCATACGACCTAGTACCCATTTTCCTTCTCTTTCCGTACTCTCCCCCCTCCCTCCTTTTTGTCTTACTTGTCTTCCCACTCTTCCCTGAATACAACATGCGTGTTGCTTAACCCTGCTGGTGGCAGGCATGTTCCTGACCCCTCTGGGGGACAATGTACATGGATCCCTCACCCCAGGGGCCTTCCTCTGCAGCTGAGCCCACTGATGGATGCAGGAGTGACCCACCTCCTCACCCCTGACCCTGACCCGTCTTCGTTAATTAGAGTACATTGATTTATTTGTAAGCACCAGGTCTTTGCCGGAAAAAATTCCGCCCCGTTACCCTGGGCAGCACAACCGAGGGGCCAGTCTGGCACCGAATGCCTAGCAGCTGAGGAATTCCAGTAATCTCCACCTGTTCTTACCATGTACAGGGTGGTGGAAAGATGGGAGCTAATTATCTGACATTTATAATGTGTCCTCTAATGCACTTACCTCGAAACCTTGAGTACTTCCTCAAGAGTCCTTTTTGTTAGTCATGCTTTTCCATCAGCTTTGGTCATCTGAGATAATAAAATGGCTCATGTGCCCCTAGAGTCTCTGAAACACATTTGCCCTTTTCCATCGGTGGATCTGCTGCCAACCCAGGAGAATTCCTCTGGAGGATCATAAAAGGGGCATGGATAAACTTCCCGTTTGTATTATACTTCGCGGGCAATGCCGTGCACTGTTTGTCCCGTTAGAGCTACACGAACCTGTTCTTTGGTTTTACGGTACGTTTCCATTTCCTTTTGTGAGTAGGAAGTCCGTTCTTGTGATGGTCTGAGATTCATGCCTTTGCTCTTTTTTTCTTCCTCTTGGAGGAGCAGAGAATCATGGCTGCAGGAAAATTTGTGAGCCTTCCCAGAAACATGCCAGTGAATCACCAGTTCCCTCTGGCCTCGTCCATGGACCTTCTGAGCAGCAAGTCCCCTCCGGCTGAGCATCACACAGATGCCTATCAGGACGTGTCTATACTCGGCACCCTCCCACGGAAGAAAAAAGGCCCTCCTCCCATCAGGTCCTGTGATAACTTCAGTCACCTGGGAACCCTACCCCATTCCAAGTCCCCACGGCAGAACTCCCCTCTGACCCCGGCCATCATCCAGGAGCACCCCCTGCAAGATTGGAAAGGCGAAACCTTCACCTTCAGGTAACTTCTTCATTTATTTACTTTTTTCTGAGAGAGAGCCTAGTGGTAGGGGATGGGGTGGGTGCAGAGGGAGAGTGAGAATCCCAAGCAGGCCTCACACCCAGCATGGAGCAGTGTGGGCCTTCATCTCATGGCCCTGTCATCATGACCTGAGCCGAGATCAAGAGTTGGAGGCTTAAAGGACTGAGCCACCCAGGGGCCCCTTCAGGTAACTTCTTCAATGCCACAAGTGAAAATGACTTGGCTTAAAGGGCTTTTTTGAAAATGCCTTTCTGTTAGGGAATATATCCGCTGTACAGAGTAGAGCAAATAGTTTACCTCCCAAGGGCCCACCACCCTCCAGCTGCTCTGGGCCTGGGCCTGGGCCAGCCCCGTGTTGTCTGTAGAATGCCCTCCCGCTTGCCTTTTTCTGCGATTATTTTGAAGTCAATTTCAGTCCCTGTTTTATCTGTAAATATTTTGGCATATGTCTTTCAAACATAACAAAAAACTATAATACCTAAAAACTTTAACCATTTCTTAGTATCTAGTATTTGAGAGTATTTTTATAGCTGACTTTCTATATATCGCTAAGTCCCTCAATAGGAAGCATTAAGTGTGTGTGTTGTGGGTTTTTTTTTTTTTTTATTATGACATCAAATTCTGAGCTGTGTCTATTGATTCTGTAGAAATGCCAAGATGGCTATAAATTAGGACCCGCATCTCCGAAATGCTGAAGTCAAATTTGGTCCGGCTAAATCACGGGGGCGGCTTCCGAATACTTTACAACAAGGATTGATTTCTCCTACCCACTAGGGATCTGGGTAAATAAGCCTTACGGTTATAAAAGCTTCTTGTCTGGGGTTTGTGTTGGGCCTGGCTGTGATTAGTTTCTGCTTGTTAGAGCTGGTTTAGAAACTGCCTTCCCTTTCCTGCTAGGGAAGATCAGCAACCTGTGATGTTATCGGGCAGAGAAGGGGCCGGTTGTTTCTGTTGTATCTCCTGGTGTCTCTTTTTGTCTGACCCTGCAGCAAAGAAAGCCACTTGGATCCTAGCTGGCCTCTTTGTTCAATATCTATATATTGCGCGTCTGTGTTAGAGTACATTGATTTTGTAAGCACCGGTGCTTCATCAGGAAAGTTCTGCCCAGTCCCTCTGGGCAGCTGAACTGAAGGGCTGGTCGGACCTTGAAGATGTTCTGGCAACCAGATCATTCCAGCAGTCTGCTCTTGCCCTTTGGGGGTGAGGCAGCATGTGAACTGGCAGGCAAGCAATGGGGCATCTGAAATGGTGTCTTCCCAGAGCTGCTCTTCTAGCGAAGGGCCCAGGTAATAAACAAGTTAATCGCAGATCCTATTAAGTGCTCTGGAGGAAATCATGATAGACTGAAGACTTAGTGGGCTTGTATCTTTTTTATAAGGTGGACAGGTCTCTGAGGAGATGCAGTTTGATGAGCTAAGACCTGCATAATGAGAGAAGGCAGCCATGGGAAGAACCAGAGGAAGGTTGTTCCAGGCGCAGGGAGAGCAGTGCAAAGAACTGGGGGTGGGAACAAGTCTGGCATGTTTGAGAAAACCCCCAGTGAAGCTGGGGAGGCCTGTGGCTGCAGTGTAGCACGTTGGGAGGCGGACAGTATGGATGTTGGGAGAGAGCTAGGCAGGTAAGAGGTCAGAAGTCGTTTTAGGGGCATAACTACCGTAGTATAAGACGAAAATAAGTAGAGGCCAGCATACTCTCTAGAAAGTGCTGGAGAGTCTTGAAATGTTGTTGACGTCAGCTCGGAAGGCTCCCCAGGGTGTTCTGGGCGTTAGAAAGCCCTGCACTTGCTCTGCAAAATGTAGCCGGGTGACCTCCTAGCTGGGAGAGCTCACAGCCAGCCTGCTGGGGGACCAGGTCGGTGTGGAGGTGCCCCCCATCCCCCGTGTGCGGTATTGTTCATACCGAATCACCAGCATTGAACACGCAGAAGGGGTGCCGTCATTGCTCCCTCTTGGGAAGGTTAAGAGGCAGCCAAGAAGAAGAGCTTCTGGCCAGCCAAAAACAAGCACTCATACCGGGCGGGCTACACAAGGTGGAGTCAGCGGACTATTCCCCAACTTCCTGAAGCCACTTCTTATTTATAAAGTCAACTCTGTGGTGAGCTCCATGCCTACTGCGTGCCCTAGGGAGCCCATTCACGAAATCATTCCTTGATGTTCTAAGGCCCTGGCTGGGTGCCAGCTTTCACAAGGGGGCAGCTCCGGGGAGCCCCGAGGGGTGACAGTAGAGTCACCCTTTCTGTCTTAGGAAGTCCTTGATAAACACCCAAGGTCCAAGCTGTCAACTCGCCAGGAGTTCAAAGCTTTTTGATTCGAAAATGACTTGGACAGAGGTCAGATCTCTGCCAAAGATCTTATCAGGAGGTGGGCACAAGCCCTGGGTTTGAAGTCCAGGTTGTGGAAGCCTTAACAAGCCCTGCTGCTTATGTGTGTTTATCATTCAGAGCTATGTTCATCCAGATTCACAGCTTCATCCCTTAACTTAAAATATCTCATTGTGAAAAGTGAATACAGGAAGTAACAAACGCATATCCTTCAGGGTTACGCTGAGTGAGGTCATGTAGAAGGATCGTAAAATCCCATTCTGCTCCCTGGTCTTCTTAATAACATTTAAAAAATAACAAAATCTATTTATTTTTTAGGAGTAATTTTATTTATTTTACTTATTTACTTATTTCTACCCCCAACATGGGGGCTCTAACTTATGACCCTAAAGAGTTGCAGGCTCTACCGACTGAGCCAGCCAGTCATCCATCCCTATATTTGGTTCACGTAACGCACTTTAAAAACCATCTTGAGGTGTTCCCGGTTTTGAGGATTTCAAAGTACCTTGTATTATTATTTTTATCCTTTTAAGTATTCCTATACGATTATTAGCTGCCTCAGTTCCTTTTTTGGAACAAGCCGCAGGATCAACAAGTGAAACTTGTGCGTGTGCAAAGGAAGGGACAAAAGGTATGAATGAGAACCCGGGGCTCCAGAGAGGGAGGGCTGCCTGAGGTGCCTCAGCAGGGCTGCCATGAGGGAGGAAGAGCATTTCTAGACCTAACTCAGCTCTTGCAGCTCAGCTGCTGGAGAAACACCAAACACCCGCCGCTCTTGTTCACTCACCACTGGAAGCTGGGAGCTTTTTAGATTTATTTTTTAAAGATTTTATTTATTTGAGAGGGAGAGCGCATGAGCAGGGGAAGGGGGCAGGGCAGAGGGAGAAGCAGGCTCCCTGCTGAGCAGGGAGCCCACGCAGAGCTGGATCCCAGGACCCTGGGATCTTGACCTGAGCCGAAGACTCAGGCGCCCCATGCTGGGAGCTTTTAGAGTTAAGAGTTTTGGATCTCCGACCCCAAGGAGTGAGACTAGTTAGGTCTACTTTTAACAAGGTTATTGATTTTTTTTTTTTTTTTTTTTTTTGCTTGTTCGAGGTAAACTTTTTTTGGCCTTACTACTTTTCATAATGAATTCAAAGGCTAATTTCAGCTGACAGTGACTTGCCTGGATATCAAGTGTGAAAACCTCCCACTTTGTCCTATTTGGTGTTGGCACGATGAGAGTGGGGCCATCTGGGACAGCCCAGACCCACTTTTTCCTGTACAGCCCACCTACACTCAGTGGGAAACCCACCAGACAACACCTTTTTGTCTTGTAAAATACTCTGATAAATTGCAAGTTTGCTATTTTCTGACAAATATATTTAGCTCATTAATCATTAAAAAGTCACCCTTATTATAATTGCATATTAATTGAATATGCACCCTGTGGAAGACCCCAGGCAAAACAGAGGAAATTTCCCCTTTGACCTAAAAATTTGTATTAGTAAGCAGTCTTATAAACATGTGGCCTAGCCACAAGAATTCCTGTCACATTTTGTAGTTTTAAAATATCCTCAGTGACATGTTCAGAAAATATCCCGCGTGACCATCCTCACCCTGCGTGAGAGACATGGCAGATTTTATCATGAATAGCAGCCATAGCGTTCTCCTTCACAGTCAAAAAGGTGGTTCAGGGATGTTGAGGCACCGGAGCTCAGACCCTAGTGGGTGACTGACCGAGGGTTAGAACCCAGACAGTACTGTGGGGCCTTCCCCGGACTGGGCCCCGCAGCCTCCCGAGAAGGTTGGCCTCGGCTGGCGGCATCTTCTGAGCTATCCCCTTGTGTGGAAAGCTTGCAGTCCCCAGAGTCTGAACCCAGGGCACCTTGAACACCCACCTTGGGGAAGTGGCATCTCGGCCACCAGGAGACCAGGCAGAAGGTAAGTCTGGAAGGGAGAGTTGGTCTCTCCTCCTTTGGAGACCGTATCTCTTGGCTTTGTTGTTGTCTTGGCTGCCCTTGGATGTACTTGTGGTTTTGAAAGGTGGCCAAAGCGAGAAGCCAGAGCGCTCTTAAACCTGCTGCTTGATGTCACAGAAGGAGCCTTTGTTGTGCAGGCAGTGCAAGGCTTCCCCGAGAGGTCTGCAGACAGGATTTCCTCTCGACAGGAGCGTTTGTTTGACTGCTGTCCCTTTGAGTCACTTATCTTCAAGGGTGAACTTTTATTTGAATCTGGAACCTTCCTTGGGCCGAGAGGGGACCGGTTCCTGTTGTTGAGAGGTCTGTGTTGTCGGGATAGCCAAAGGATCGGCTCTGGGAGACCGGTGCGGGTCCTCTTCCTGCCTGCGGGTACGTGGAGGCATGCATTCCTGGGAACAGCTGCAGGGTGCCTAATCCCTTCGGGCCCGTGTGCTGTGGGAGCATGTGGCAGGACAATGTGATGTTTCATTAGTTTGCATGAGCGGAGCTGACTGACTAGTCACAAGTGTTTTAACTGACGGGGCCCAGAAAGTCTGCAGAATTAACCCAAATTAAAATCCGGTATACTTTCCCAGGCAGTAAATTACCTACCATGTTGCAGTGTCCGCTCTTTAGAGTGGGAACAGAGTAGAAGGCATTGGATCTGTGCTGACTCTTCTCAAAACACTGATGGAGTGATTGAGTTTTTAAAAGATTTTATTTGCCAGAGAGCGAGCGGGGTGGGGGGGTGGCAGGTAGAGGGAGAGGGAGAAGCAGGCTCCCCACTGAGCAAAGGGGCCTGATGTGGGGCTTGATCCTGGGACCTGAGATCATGATCTGAGCTGAGGGCAGAGGCTTAACCGACTGAGCCACACAGGTGTCTCTCAAAACAATGATTTATATATCTAACTCTGGGCTATATCAGTGTTCTCACCCCCAAAATTATTTCATTGGTTCTTCTTGAGAACCACCAAGTTCTAGAACTTTCTGCTTTCTCTTTAACAAAGCATGATGTTACCCCAGACATGCAACTATGTCTTTAGCTTGCAGTTAATCAGAGGGACCTACAATGTAAAGACCCACATGCAAATACCTGCATTTTAGTTATATACAGGTGTGTCTGCTGTCTGTGGATGGGAAGTTTTTGTGCACAGAGGACAAGTTGGGTTCCGAGTTGCAAAGGTCTATGTACTAGAGTAACATGCCGTTTAATAGAAGGTGCATTTATTGAGTTAGCAGAGTGACAGTCACTTAATGTCCCTAGGCAAGTTGTAATCCATTTGTTGAATTTTTATTTTTGAAATTTCGAGTTGCTTTTTACTAACATTTTGAAATGCCCCTTGGGGGCGCCTGGGTGGTTCAGTCGTTAAGCGTCTGCCTTCAGCCCAGGTCATGATCCCAGGGTCCTGGGATCGAGCCCCGCATCAGGCTCTCTGCTCAGCGGGCAGCCTGCTTCTCCCGCTACCATTCCCTCTGCTTATGTTCCCTCTCTCACTGTGTTTCTCTCTGTCAAATAAATAAAATCTTTAAAAAAAAGAAATGCCCCTTGGTGCTTGGAAGCAGCTGTTGTGGTTGGGGTTGTGCGTTCTGAGGCATGGGGCGCATCCAGGCCCTGGTGGCCTCAGTGTGCTGAGCCAGGAGCAGCGGGGTCAGAGGTGAGCTCAGCCCCTGCTGGGCATCTTTCCCACCCTCCCCCATCCCTTCCCCCACCACCAGTGCAGCGGGGTGGTGCAGAGAGCCTGGGGACTGGGAAATGCCTACAGGTCTACCAGCTGCCTGACAGTGCTCCTCAATCTTCTACTGACAGGGATGATTTGAACCCAAAGGCTGGAATCTGTGCATTCTCAGCTGTTCTGGGGAAAACGGAAAGGGTTTTTGTTTTTGGTTTTGGTTTTTTTTTTTTTTTTTTTTTTTTTTTGATGAGTGCAAATGTCAACCAAGAAAATGATCAGAGAATTACACAAAGCAGTCCTTGTTGAGTGATGCTGCTCAACATCTTCTCTGCCCCCACCTCAGGACATATAAATGAAGGTTTCTTAGGCCTCCTGAATGCTGTTTGGGAAAGGTCAGGTTTTTAGTCTTCTGAGAGTCCGAAACCAAGAGTTTTTTTCACACCTTCCAGTAGACGTAGAAACCTGTTGTAAACAGAAGGTGCTGTGCGGTTACAAGTTATTCGTGTTCTCATCACACGTGGGTTCGGAAGCCTCTGGAGCCTGGCCAGAGGATACAGGCTGGAGAAGCTGGCACTGCCGTTGTTCATGGGAAGGAGACTCCTCCCTGGGGCCCATACTGGATCCCCAGGACTGACAAGCCGGCTGGCCACGGCCACCCACGGCAGCCCGCTTTGCCGTGCTGCCACCACGCCGACTGTCCCCAGGAGACTAGCTGCAGGGCTGGTTGTAGAACTTCAGGCGGTCTCTTCTTAGAGGTCCCGAGGACAAGCGCATGGTCGTCTTGTTTTAAGGATTGATGTTGCTTAAAAATTAGAGAAGTCTGGGACACCTGGGTGGCTCAGTCGGTTAAGCATCTGCTTTCAGCTCAGGTCATGATCCCAGGGTCCTGGGATCGAGCCCCACGTTGGGCTCCTTGCTCAGAAGGAGGCCTGCTTCTGCCTCTGCCTGCCGCTCCCCCTGCTTGTGTGCACACACACACACTCTCTCTCTCTCTCACAAATAAATAAAATCTTAAAAAAAAAAAAAAAAAAAAAAAGGATTCTTGACCTCTGAGAAA
>CM053606.1:68392900-68421302 GCA_028646535.1 Procyon lotor | reverse complement strand
CTACACGATTCCCAGCATCTGTAAAGAACCTGTCTGTCCGTCTAATCACATACCAGTTGAAATTTTTTCCAAGAGACACCGTCTCTCTACCCCCAAGGTCAGCCCCGTTTGAAGCGTCCATTTCTTCTCTTCTTCCCAGCAGCCGATGGAAAGGGCCCTGCAGTAAACTCCCAGGCGCTTGGCGCCCTCCCTGATGAACTTCCAACATGGCATTTCAGACATGTCCAGAGAGATTCATTTTCAGCAGGAGCAGCGAGCCCCTCAGTGTCACTTTGAAAACATCTCGTCTCAGTGGGGCTGGGGAGCCGGGCACAGTCCTGACAGCAGTGACGACCTACATCCAAGGGGGTTCTGTCTGAGGGCACCACAGTTCAGGCACAGGCTCGTGGCTGAGTTAGCTCCTTAATGGGGCAGCCCATCAGCCAAAAACCTTTCTCTTGTTCCTTCTGTCCCTCCAATGTTGTTCTTCCCTTGGTGAATCCAGGGAGTTGTGGCAAAGAGAAGGGTTGAGGTCTAGACCTTTTGCACGGTGGAGAGAAACACACACACTTGTTCATTCATTCACTCAAACCAACACTTGACCAAGCAGTTGTGCCCTGAGGATACAAGGGTGAATAAAATAAAACATCGTCCCTGTTCTTAGTGAGCTTGTAGGCCCCTAAGGGAGGTGGATAGGAGTACATGTATTGTATTATAGTTATTTGTCATAAAGTTTTATAATAAGGAGTGCTGGGGAGATGTTATTCTGTGAGTTGTAGTGGGGGGGGAAGGAGTGGTCAGAGAAGGTGGGAGTCAATGGGGAGATGGTGGGGATTCAAGACCTATTGGTTCAGGGAATTCCAAACAATTTGGATTTACGGAGTGAAAGGAGCACGGTGAGGCACTGAGGCTGGGAGATGGGCAAGGCTTAGCACCATGGGTGTCATCTAATACAATATAAAGTGAGAATGCCAGACTGTCCTACATCGTAATTTTGCCGAAAAGAACATGATCTAGTAAGAGATACTGTCCAGTGGACACGGACTCCTCGTAGATTTAAAGCCTATTGCTCGCTCTTCCTTTCTGCAGTCCTCTCACCCCCCTTCTTCCCAGCCAGGATCCTGGGATGTTGGTGGCACTTTGTGGTGGAGGGTGCAGGGTGAAGGCTCCAGGTTCCAAGGCTGTATCCCCATGCGAATGGGCTGCAGCCACCAAGTTGCCAGGGGAGGACAAACTGTCGCAGTTGTTGGGTTCACCTGCCCTGATGGTGGGACACGCCCTGGTCATGAGTTGGCCGTGAGTTAAGAATGGTAAACCAGTAGACCTCAGAGGCTCAGGGATTATTCCTCCTTGGCCTCACTACTAGGTGTAAACAGAGAAACTCGGCCCATGGGTCCCGCATATCTCTTTGTGTTGCATTTCAGTTAGGTGTTCTAGGAATGCGTTCATTTGTGATGGACGGACACCCACAACGCAAGAAATCTGACCTGGACATACAAGCCTTCGAGCCCCGACCCTCGGCAAGTTTTAGACAGATTTGTGACGGTGCTTCCTATACAGGAACTTTGCTCTACTTCCTTGTAAGGTCTGTAGGGATTCCTTTTGTTCTAATGTAGACAGACAGCATTTGTGAATCATGACAGTTTTGTTCTCCTCTTTCCGATTCTTACACCTTTTATTTCTTATTTATCTGTATGGGCTCGGACCTCAGGGCAGTGATGCACGGAAGTAAGAATGGACATCCTTGTTTTGTTTCTGATTGATGGCTTGATTTTAGTAATGATTTAGTAATGATAATATTCTGCTATTAAAAATAATGCTTGCTGAGGGCTTTCGTAGATACCCTTTGTCAGATTATGGAAGTTCTTCTGTATTTCGTTTGTGAAGAGTTAGTTTTTCCCTGCTGAGATCCTGGAAGCATGATTTTTTTTAGAAGTACTTTTTCTCCCATTCATTAGATTCCTCAAACGATTTTTCTCCCTTAACCTGTTAGTGTGGTAAATTTTATCAGTAAGTTTTCACCATTAAGCTGACCCTATATTCCTGGATCATGATGTATATTTATACTTTGTTAAAATTGGTTTCTTAATATTTAATGAAGATTTTTTAAAAAATACCTATTCATGTGTAAGATTATTCTATATTTTCCTTTTATTGACCTTCTCTGCTTTGGGGATCAAAGTTAAAATATCCTCTTTTTCCAGTCTCTTGAAGCTTTTCTATCATTTTCAAGTAACAATTACAACGTGTGACAGAACTTGCTAGATAGTAAAACCATTAGGGCCTGTGGGAAGATGTTGAACTATGATTCAGTTTTGTAATAGGTTAGAGGGCTATTTGGATTTGTTTCTTTTTCAGTCTCTTTTAGTATTTTTCTAGGAATTTGTTCATTTATGTTAAGTTTTAAAATTTATTACCCTAACGGTGTTCATAGGATTCTCTTCCTGTGCTCTCTTGTATCTCTGACTATGCCCTCTTGTCATCCCTAGATTGTTCTGTGCTTTCTCTCTTTTCTCCCAGATGACATCTGTCAGATGTTCATTTTATTAGGCTTTCCAAAGAACAAGGCTTTATTTGTTGCTCCCCTGTTGTATCATTTATTTTATATTTAGTTTTTCTCCCTCATCTCTGTTCTATTTTTGTTTTTTTGTGGTTTTTTTTTTGTTTTTTTTAAGATTTCATTATTTATTTGACAGAGAGAAACACAGTGAGAGAGGGAACACAAGCAGAGGGAATGGTAGCGGGAGAAGCAGGCTCCCTGCTGAGCAGAGAGCCGGATGCGGGGCTTGATCCCAGGACCTGAGCCGAAGGCAGATGCCTAACGACTGAGCCGCCCAGGCGCCCCTATTTTTGTTTCTTCTTTAACTTAAGCTGAACACTTGTTTTTTTTCCCCCAAAAATAAGCATTATGGTTATACATTTCCTTCAAAATGCCACTTTTATTGTGTCCTAAATATGCTATATACTACCTTCTGAAAATCTGCTTTGCGAGTTTAATCTAGGTTAACAGTTACTGTGTTTAGTGATTTACAGTATTTGGGCTTATCGCTGCCTCTTATTCTGTATGTCTGTATAGCTATACATTTTTTAAACCTATAGGTTATTTTTAAATTGCCTTATTTTGTATTGTCTTTTTAAAAATGCTCTACTCCTCATTCAGTGGATACAATTACTTTATAAAACATAAAGTAAAACAGTACCTTTACTTCTTTCTGAACAATACAGGACCGCAGAACACTAGCTCTGGCTGTGGCCTTCCACTTGCCATATATACCATTCATTGCCTATATTTTAGTTTGTCTCTCTATTATTTTTTTTAAGTTTTATTTATTTTGGAGAGAGTGTGTGCAGGGGAGAGAGGCAGAGGGAGAGGGAGAGAATCCTCAAGCCAATTTTCCACCGACCACAGAGCCCAACACGAGGCTCAATCTCATGACCCTGAGATTCTGACCTGAGCTGAAATCAAGAGTCAGACGCTTAGCTGAGTTTCCCAGGTGTCCTATTAGTTTTTTTATTTTTTTATTTGTAAAGATTTTATTTATTAGAGATCACAAGTAGGCAGAGAGGCAGGCAGAGAGAGAGGGGGAAGCAGGCTCCCTGCTGAGCAGAGAGCCCGATGAGGGGCTCGATCCGAGGACCCTGAGATCATGACCTGAGCTGAAGGCAGAGGCTTTAACCCACTGAGCCACCCAGGCGCCCCTAGTTTATCTTTTAAAAAAAAAAATATAAAGTACACATAAAATTTACCAGCTTAGCCTTTTGTAAGTGTACAGTTAATGAGCAATGAGTTAACATAAGTACGTTCACACTGTTATGTAACCAGTTTCCCCAACTCTATTTACTCTGTACCCATGAGTACCCATGAAACTCTGTACCCATGAAACAACTCTCTGTGCCCGTCCCCCAGCCCCTGGCAACCACTGTTCTTTCTGTCTCTGTGAATTTGACTACTCTGGGCACCTCGTGTAAATAAAATTGTCCAGGGGCACCTGGGCGGCTCAGTCGATTAAGAATCCCACTCTTGATTTCAGCTCAGGTCGTGACCTCAAGCCCTGCATCTGGCTCTGTGCTTGTCATGGAGTCTGCTTGCTCTTCCCCTTCTGTTCCTCCCATAACTTGTGTGAGTGCGCTCGATCTCTAAAATAAATAAATAGAGGGGCGCCTGGGTGGCTCAGTGGGTTAAGCCTCTGCCTTCGGCTCAGGTCATGATCTCAGGGTCCTAGGGTCGACCCCCTACATCGGGCTCTCTGCTCAGCAGGGAGCCTGCTTCCCCCCTCTCTCTCTGCCTGCCTCTCTGGCTACTTGTGATCTCTCTCTCTCTCTCTGTCAAATAAATAAATAAAATCTTTTAATAAATAAATAGAATCTAAATAAATAAATTGTACACTATTTGTCCTTTGGTGACTGGTTTACTTCACTTAGCACAAAGTCCTCAAGGTTTATCATGTTGTAGCCTATGTCAGCGTTTCCTTCCTTTTTGAGGCTGAGTAATATTTCATTGTGTATGTACACATTTTGTTGATCCATTCTTTCATCAGTGGATGCTTAGGTGGCTTCCACATTGTGGCTTCTGTGAAGAATGCTGCTAAGAACATGTATGCACAAATATCTCTTCGAAATCCTGCTTTCAGGTCCTTTGGGTATCTGTCTACTCAGAATGGAATTGCTGGATCATATGGTAGTTCTATTTTGAATTTTGTGAGGAACCTCCATACTGTGTCTCCTAGCAGCTGTACCACTGATGTCCCTGCCAACCATGCATAAGGGTTCCGATTTCTCCGCATCTTTGCCAGCACCTGCTTTTTTTTTTTTTTTTTTTTTTAAACTCCACATATGACACATTCATCTTGTTCTGCACCATCCATGCTGTTTGGAGTCACCTACACGGTTACTAGTTACTGTGATCCTCATTCACTCTTAGATCTTCAGCTGTCTTCTGGCATTTTCTTCATTCTTCCCAAATGATGTTCTCTGTCTTTATCTAAAATTGTCTTTATTCACCCTTGTTCTTGGTAGTTTCACTGGGCAGGAAATTTTGAGCCAACTCAATCATCATTGCACAGAGGGCAACCTTCCTTGGCTCTTGGGTTGCTTTTATCATCTTTACTCTGGTTTTGATGGTCTATATTTTCCCTGCGATGTGTCTAGGTGAGAATGTATTTTTGTTGAAATACTTCATAGGATGCACTGGGAGGCCTGAATCTGAGAACGGGTATCTTTCATTTATTTTGAAGATTTCTCATCATTCTTTCTTTGATGATTCCTTTCTCTCTCTCTCTCTCTCTCTCTCTCTCTCTCTCTCCCCCTCCCTCCCTCCCTCCGTCCCTCCCTCCCTCTCCTCTTCTTCTGGAGTTCTGGTTAAGTGTAATTGGGTTTTCTCGTTCTACCTTCCGCATCGCTTTTATATTTCCCATCACATTTTCTCTCTGTGCTGTGTTCTGTATAGTGTCTTTGTATATTTGCTTATAGTTTCTTCATAGATTTGTCATATTTTCTTAGGTTATGTTCAATCTGTTCTGTAGCAGATTATATATTTTAATCAGTTTTTATTTTTATAACTGCCTGTTCTGAGATCACTTTTTGTTGTTTTTTTTTTTAAATCATACATTGTTATTTTATCGCTTATATCTGATATTCCGGTATCTGAAGTCTTTGAGGATCTCGATCTATTGTTCTTTCTGCTGACTTCAGTGATTGGGGCTCGCTTCCTTGTGTATGTGGTTATTTCTGAAAGGAAACTTATGTTTGACCACATTTATGGATATCCTGAGTGGCATTCTGTTGATAAAGTTTCCCCCCCAGAAGGTGTTTACACTGTTTCCTTACTGATGGCACCACCAACCCAGACACTTTAATTTCTTAGTTTTGGATTCTTTGTCAAAGGAGGTAGTATAAATTTGAACCCCAGCCAACATGAAGGCTGATCTGCAGTTACAAGTTCTTAGAGGAGACTGTTATTACCATCATTTTTTCCATCAGAATTTGTGGTGGAGATAGTAGGCTTCCTTCTTGGTCCCCTTGCTGGAGAGCATGCTAGGCTACCTTCTTAATTTTTATGTATGTATTTGTTTTTGCACATTATTTTTGTAGGATGGTATAGTCCCTTTCTCATGGCTTCACAGTTAGCTGCTGACTTCTGTGGACCTAGGGCTTACCCTCCCTGCTTTGCTTCTTACTCTCGTTTATGTTTTGTGTTCTTGATTTGTTCTCTGTTTCTGTATATATAGGTTTTGTGTATGTCTCTGCTTCTTGAGGATTTATCTTTCTTGTGACTTCCACAGTGCATTTGAAAATATATTTGTAGGGGCGCCTGGGTGGCTCAGTAGGTTAAGCCTCTGCCTTCGGCTCAGATCATGATCTCAGGGTCCTGGGATAGAGCCCTACATCGGGCTCTCTGCTCATCAGGAAGCCTGCTTCCCCCCCCCCCCTCTGCCTGCCTCTCTGCCTGCTTGTGATCTCTTTCTCTCTGTCAAATAAATAAATTAATTAAAATCTTAAAAAATATATATATTTGTAATTTATCATTTAGTTTTCAGAGTATCTAGTCTACTGTATTAAGCGAATCAAAGTCCCATAGTAGAAATTTCTAATATTCTGAGGCCTTATTTGGACTATATACAAAGGTGGTTTTTTTGTAGCTTAAATTTTCATTTGTCCATGCTTGCCCTTGTTTATTTATTAATTTGTGGCTGTGTGACCAATACAGTTCTAAGGGCTTAGTATACATTCGTGAGCAAGATAGAAGTAGGCCTGCCCCTCATGGAGGGTCCCGTGGAAGAGCCACAAACAAGCACTGGTTGCTCACAGTGGAGGTGGGGCTGACGGAGACCAAAGGATTGTGTACAACAGGTGTTCTCGGCCGCTATCTACGCAGCTTTCTTGTTTGGTTGTTCTGTGTTTCCTTCCTGAGTTAACTACTTTTGTCGGTATGAAGGGATCCTTTAAATATCTGTTATGTTTCATCATACTTTATGGGAAAGATTTATGTGTTCGTAATTTGAAAGATGTGAGTGACCCTTCTGAAAGTAACTTACCGGTTGAAAAGGAAGGGACCTTATCTGAGACATTCCCTGGCTGAATGGCAGCAATCGTACGTGCACTGCTAACCAGGGAAAAAGGGAGGTAAGGGGACAAAGTCTTAGAGATAATTCAGATCCCGATATAGTCCTGAAAGTTCACATAGTACAGTGCTTGAAGCAAAGGTTTTGCTGGTTCATTCTTCACGAGCATATTGAGATGGGCTAGGCACCATCTACTTGGTTCCCTTAAAATTCAGCAAATGCCCTCACCTCTCACTTCCCTTTCACCCACTGAAGCCAGTCCTTTACCACCATCTATCTTTTCTCACTTAGCAAAGCCTCCTAAATCTGCACACCATCCCCTCTCCCTCTGTCACCCAGACCTCTCCAGCCTTGTTTCCTCTGGTCTTCCCGACTCCATCTTGCCCCCCACCATCTGTTTTCCACACCAGTGCAGGGGATTTTTCTAACACACAAATCTCTGGTTCTTGTGCAGCTTGACTTTTCAACAAATCCCACTGCTTTCCTAAGTCTAGACCTGTTTACATGGCATGTAAGCCCCTTATGCTGTGGCTCTGCCTCTTCTTCATCCTGATCTCCCAACACCCCCCCCCACTCCCGAACCTCCCCCAACTCTGTGCTTCCATTACTTGTTCTTGTATTCATTAATTCAGCAAATGGATACTGGGCAACTGCTGTGTGCAGAGCACTGGTGATACCAAGGTGAACAAAGCAGAGAAAGCCTCAGTCTTGTGGGATTATGTTCCAGAAGAAAGACTGTGAGCAAATATATATTTCCTATAATATCAGATAATATAGAAAAAAAATAAAGCCAGATAAGGCGATAGAGGGTAGTAGTGGGGCTTATTTAGATAGGTGTTTAAGGAAAGCTGCTCTGAGGAGATGTTGTTTGAGCAGAGACCTGACTGTTGCGAGGGAGCGAGCCTTTGAGACCTGCAGAGAGAATGTTCTAGGCAAAGAAACAGTAGTAAATGCCGAGCCACAGAGGCAGCGACCAACTTGGGATGTTTGAGCACTGGAAAGAAAAGTCAGTAGGCCTTGGATAGAATGGGTGGAACAGCCAATGAGGAATGAAATGCTTTTGCTGAGTAACAAATTACCACAGACTCGGTGCCTTAGCACCTGTTGATTGCCTCACAGTTTCTGCAGGACAGAAGTCCCACAGAGCTCAGCTGGGTTCTTGGTTATGGGTCTCAAACTCAGGATGTCGGCAGCTGTGTTCTCATCTGAGCCTCCGGGGAAGAAGCTGCTTCCACAGCCTCTCAGGTGGTTGGCAGAACTCGGTTCCTTGTGGTTGTAGGACTGAGGTCTGTTTCCTGGATATCTGCCGGGGGCAGCTCCCACGTAGAGGCCGCCCAAAGTTCTGTGCCATGGGCCTTATCACAGGCCATGTTGTAACGTTGCTCTGGCAACAGGGTCCTTCATGTCTAGGCCCCCCCACTTTGCGCCCCAGGTCCACTTGGATAGTTGCCAGATCTTGATGTCGGCCGACTGGAGGCTTACACCTGCAAAATCCCTTCACAGCAGTGCCGACATTAGTGTTTGGTTGGCTCTCCAGGAGATGGGGTCCTTGTTGGGGGACATCTTTAGAATTCTGCCCACACCGGTGAGGTTGGGAGCTGGCAGGGACCATGCCAACCAGGGCCTCAAAGGCTCTGGTGAGGACTGCAGGGTTTCGTTCTGATCAGATGGGAGTTATTAGAGGATTTTGATTGAGGGGAAGGATCGTGCTGGCTGCTGTGGTTTCCCAAGGGCACCACAGTGTCCCATGTCCCCATGCGCTTGCACCTGCTTCTCCCGTTACCTGGATATTTCTCATCTCCACCTAGCTCACAGCTTCTTCCCCAGTGAGTCCCTACCTAGCCCGCAAACCTTAGCTCAGAGGAGGCCTGAAAGGCCTCTCTAATGTGTTTCCTGCCCACCGACACCGACTTGAGTTGTGCTCGGTCTGTTGATCTGTCTTCCCCGCTTGCCTGCACCTTCTCTGGGAGCAGAGCCTTTGTCCCTCATTCCTCTATTTCCATTGTCTGGCCTACAGCAATAGCATGTTGTAGATGCTTGATGTTTTTGGGATGAACGCAAGAACTATGGAGATACTGGGAATGAAGTGGATTCGCCACTACTCTTGGGTTGCTCACCTTGTCAAGGAGAGACCATATATTGATAAATACACACGAGAATGAACCGGAATGCAAATACCGTGCCATGTGTGCAAAGGAGGGGGTGCCCGCTCTGTGGATTACTGGTGTGCATGGAGTTTAAGGGGAACCTTTATTCTACTCACTCTGCAACAGTTGGATCTAGTTTCTCACATCCCTCTATCGCATGAAAGAATCCTCCTATTACAAATGATTCCTCTTTGTTATATCCAGAAGGACATTTGTTTGGCAACACTGTTAGCCATTACTTTATTCTATAATATTTAAAGAAGTCAAAACATTCATTCATTTAAAACATGCTATAATTTAAGACAGACATAGGGTCTGTATTCCAAGCACTCAGGAAAGATCTGTTAGTGAAATTTGGCTTATATATTCAAGACGGAGAACCACTTAACTCAAAATAGCAAACATGTAGATCAAGTGTCCTTTAAAGGGGGAGGAACTATTAACCTGGTTACTAATGAGAAACAAACTAAAATAGTAAATACATCATTTCTGTGACTCCCAACTACATATCCCTCAGTATGAACCTAAGAAAGCAGGACCCTGGGAGAGACTGATTTAAGCCGAGTAAACACAGTGATGTTACTTAAAATGTAATAAACATAAGAACAAAATTGCAGGAGGGTCCAGTTTCATTCTGCTGCTTTCCTGCAGTCTGCGGGCCGTGCGCTGTAGGGTGGCACGTCCGACCAAGTGGCCGTGGGCGCCTGCCAGCCTCACCAGTTGTAAAGGGAGATGCGCAAAACATCACAGATTCTCAAGGGTGGGGATTCATAATTTGCATAAGCAAAAAAAATGTCTTTAATCTTTTCACTTATATTGCCAAGTTCCTCTGTTTGTTTTCTAGTGATCTCTGTTGGAGAATATAAGTCTGCGGCTTAAGGAGTGTTTGTTGCAGAGACATGTATGAATAATTGGATATTCTATTTCAAATCAGAGGCCGGGGCCGCAGGGCCAACTGCTATGTTTTCTAGCTCCTATCTTCTCTTGGCGAGCTGGGATGAGGTGGAGGCCAGGATGGGAGACACGGTCCTTCTGCACTGAAACATTTTTTTTTAATTGAAAAAATAAAAATAGCCACCTCTTAAAAAGGAACATAATTTGGTTCAGGGCAATGTTTTTTGTTTTGTTTTGTTTTGTTTTAAGTTTTTGAATTTGTAACACACTCTTGGTTTTATTATACACTCTCCTGTATTCCTTCCCTGCCTGTCTAAAAAGGATGAGGAGAATGTGAGGATCCTCTAGGGCACCCCTGGGAGTCCGGAGTTAGAATTTTAGGACATCCCCCCTCTGCTCTGGTAGCAGAATGAACAAGGCTCCCTTAGCAGTGTTCATTTTGGGGGCAGGATCAAAAGGGCACTTCAGTTTTATCGCTGGCCAGAGCCTCCCAGTTTCCTTTTCTTCTGCCCAGAGAAGTATGTGGAACATACTCAAAGAGGAACATAGGAGGGGCGCCTGGGCTGCTCATTTGGTTAGGCATCTGACTCTTGATCTCAGCTGAGGTCTTGATCTCAGGGTCGTGAGTTCAAGCCCTGTGTTGGGCTCCACGCTGGGTATGGAGCCTACTTAAAAAAAAAAAAAGGAATATAGGAGGTTCCTCTGAGGTGGGGGCATTTTGGAGAACCCCCCATGCTCTTTGGTGCTGGGCTCTGTGAACGGGAGAGCACAGGCTGCCCTGCCTCCAGAAGACCTTGTCTCTGAGTGGGGACCATGCTAATTAATCAGTGCTGCCTCAGGAGCCATCAGGCACAGCGCTGGGCCCAGTCCATCCATGTTGGTTCGCCCACCTCTTCCTGAGAGACCATAAAGGCCCTGTTCTGAGAGAACTAGCTCAGAGTTTGCAGGTACATCGCTAGAGAAAGGAAGAAAGGAATGTTTCAGCTTTCAGAGGTGACAGGAAAAGGATTTTAGAGCAAAATCTGGTGAGGAGAGCAGATCCTGGACAAAATTCTAAAAAAAAAAAAAAAAAAAAAAACAACTAAAAGAATGACATCTGAGCATCGGAAAAAAGAGAATTAAAATGACAAACCATGACTATATGGTCTTGGTATTTGGCAGATATTATCCCCAAAAATGAATGAAATGAAGCTCAAGGAAAATATTTGACAGTGTGTTAGCTGCCAGCAAAAAAATGCAAGCTTTCAAGTGAAAACGAGAAGTGTGGAAAACCTGCCTCACCCTCTGTACGCTTGACACTTTCCAGTGCTTAGTAACTTCTGGTGCAGTCAGTGACCGTGCTGACAAATGTGATTCTTTTTTTATATTATTATGAAATGTGTAGAAATTTAGAATATCTGCATAACTCAGTGACCTGGTATTTTCCCGGACAGTGGACACAGACTTGCACGTGGACAAAAGGTCCAGCCAGAGTGCAGGATAGATGCAGAAGAGTAAGAGGCGTGGCCCAAGAGGCCCAACAGGGAGCCTTTAAGGAACTGCCACTTGCTTCGGTTTGGTGCCGTATCAAAGACTAGCCATGATTACCTGATAGTCCAGTGGAATACCCTGCCCTTTTCTAGTTATGTATCTACGTGAGGATCGACTAGTTTCTTAAACCAAGACGTAACATACTGAATACAGAAGTCGATGTGAGAGGGGCACCTGGGTGGCTCAGTGGGTTAAAGCCTCTGCCTTCAGCTCAGGTCATGATCTCGGGGTCCTGGGATCGAGCCCTATGTTGGGAAGGCAGGGCGGAGGTGGGGGTTCACTGCTCAGCAGGGAGTCTGCCTCTCTGCACCTCCCCCTCTGGTCGTGCAGGTGCACTCTCTCTGCCTTCTGTCTCTTTCTTTCAAATAAATAAATAAAATCTTTAAAAAAAAAAAAAAAAGGAAAAGAAAAAAACGTAGATATGAGAATTCAGCAGTCTTCTACTAAGCCAGATGTGAAAAAAGATTTGCAAAAATGTGAGACAGTAGCACTCTTCTCGCTATATTTTTTGTTAAAAAATAACTATTTGTAATAAAATTGTTTTACATAAAATATAATGGGTTCCTTTTTAAAATAATAAATAGTTTGAAGATTTCTATTTAATTTCTAATACCAGTAATCAGTAGATATAACCCACATGAACAAAAGTTCTCTGGGGTCCTTAGTCATTTAGAGTGTACAGAGATTCTGAGACCAAAAATTTGGGAACCACTGATTTCAGCCCCCCATACCTATCCTGTTTATCCATGCATTAAGACCTGGGTGTATGAATGTATATAATGCATGTTTTTAAATGTATGTGAAAAGAGAAATTTGAAGATGTGAACAGCATTTCAGTGGTTCTAGCATCTTCCTGCCCTCCCAGGGCCAGACCCCTGGGCCAGATGATAAGCCTAAGACAGGATGGCTGTAAGCCTGAAGTGTTAATTTGCTAGAAAACCAGGGGTTCAAGAGCTTAAAAGGGAGCACAGCTAGAGTGCCACCCACAAAGTTTTTTGTCACTGACCGGGTGGTTCCGTGGACACAAAGCCTGATGACATTGACACGGTGTCCAGAGTGTGTGACCGAGGTGGTGACTGGACACAGCCCAGACTCCAGTGCTTTGGGGAAAGAAGCCTGATAAACAAACTTGGAGGCAGAGAGTTTTCAGGCTTGAAAGCCTGGTTTATACCTCTTTTGGATGGGGACATGCTTAGGGACGGTGAGCTTATGCTGGCCTCAGACCCTTTGGCCCTCTGAGGGACTCGATCCAGAGCCTCATCCACTGACATGGAGAGGGGCCTCTTGGGTGACAGCCTGCCTTTGCGCAGGGGCCCCCGTGTGCAGCCCTAAAGGGACAGTAAGCCATGCATGACTTTGGGGGTTGCATCCATTTCCACAAGATGGAGGTATCCCTGAGCTGAGTGGCTGGGACTCCTTGTGCTCCGGCAGTGACTAGAATCCTCCCTTCCCCCGGGGAGAAGGGCTGCCATCTCACGGGGTCTCTCCACCACCAGGGCTTGGGGCTTGAGCCCACCCTTGCAGAGGAAGCTGCTTGTTGGGGGCACTTGTCAGGCACCCGTTCTTTCTGTAGCTACACCAAGGCCCTCTCTGTGGAGAAGACTGCCCTTGCAGGCTTCGGAGCCAGTCTGTCCTCTGAAAAGGATGCCGTCTCTGCAAGGATATGTTGAGTTCTTGAAGCTGAAGTCTCTGAAGGCAGCCAGCTGTCGTTTCACATCCTCTGTTGAGGAGCGACCTTGCTGTAACTCTGCAGGCGCCGAAAACCGCCGTGCTCACATCTCCCACTCCTCTCCCTGGCCCTAGTCGGCTCTCTTCATTTCTGGAAGGAGTCAGCCTCCTCAGGGCCACCTGCTGCTGTTGGCTTGTAATTGTCTGGGTAATCCCGATGTCGTATTATGACAGACCCGAGCAGACGTTAGATGGGGAGGGAACAGTACCGGGGCACCAAAGGAAATGAGAACGAGCTGCTCTGCCTGACACTGGAGGTGGGGGGTAGTCGAGGCAGCAATTAAAAAACAAGAGAGGTGGGGCACCTGGGTGGCTCAGTGGGTTAAAGCCTCTGCCTTCGGCTCAGGTCATGATCTCAGGGTCCTGGGATCAAGCCCCACATCGGGCTCTCTGCTCAGCAGGGAGCCTGCTTCCCCCTCTCTCTCTGCCTACTTGTTATGTCTCTCTCTCTCTCTCTGTGTCAAACAAATAAATAAAATCTTTAAAAAAAGAAACCTAGAGAGGAAGACATGGTCTAGAACAGAGCTAGGTCTACAGACTCCCATCTTCTGCCCCCCGCAACTGGGTGACCCGGGGCAGCCACTGGGCCTGCATGAGCCTCCATTTGCTTCTGTCAAAGAGGGCGTAATGCAGCTGTCTGGTCCAGAGGAGCCCTCATTGGGGCCTCCACTCCTGCTTTACACCCACCTCTGTCCTCCTTGCTGTGCTGTGCTTCAGATTTTTAGGCTAATTTGTGTGCTCAAGTGAATCTAGAATGAGCACCTGAACTAGTCTAACATTTGGAGCCTGACAGGTGAGAAAGCAGGTGGAGCTTCTAGGCGGATCAGGCGGTGTCCTAGCCCCTAGCCCTGCCCCCAGCACACGCCGCGAAAGGGACCCGGGTCTGTTCTAACTTCCTCATCTGCCTGCTGTGAGTACTGCCCGGGAGGTGGGCCCATCCTAGTGATTTGAATGAACAGGGTAACAAGGTGACCGTGAGGTGGGATACATTTTACTCAGCACAAGAATGCGTTGTTCCCGATTGTTCTCATACTGTGTTTTCTCTTTCCAGGGATCAGCATCTTCTGGACCCAACTCTGGAATATGTGAAGGTAGGAAACCAGGATTTAATGTGGAACTAGGACCCTGTGTAATAGATTTCCCATACTCAACACAGTGTTGCCAAATAATGCTGCAGTCTGGTCTGTGTAGGAAACTGCTTGGATTGGAACAACCAGGGGCTAATTTGACTCAGGCCTTCAGTGACTTTTGTAGGGGTCTTACGTCATCCTATTATAGATCTACAGTCTTTTTCCTCTTATCTGAAACCCTTGCGGCTCGATGGGTTTTAAAATTCAGAATTTTTG
Source organism: Procyon lotor (assembly GCA_028646535.1). NCBI lineage: Eukaryota > Metazoa > Chordata > Mammalia > Carnivora > Procyonidae > Procyon > Procyon lotor. The sequence goes on along the minus strand of CM053606.1, from coordinate 68,406,617 downwards.
GAAGGGTATTACAGTACACATACAAGACCCCTAGAGGGGTCTGGCTAGGGTCAGCACTCCAGACTCAGTCGTTATTTCAGCAGTGAGATGTAAGAATATTCACACAAAATGGGATAAATAGACTACAAATGGTTTTATGTAGCTCAGCTCACACTTTGCCACCGAATGACGTCGGGTTTGTTTTGCTGCCAAATGGCTTAAAATCTTTCAGTTTTTAGAGTGTTTTGGCTTTTGGGGATGGTAGATAATGAATTGTGAGCCCGTGTTTATCTTCAGTGGAGGACTGCAGGCTCCCCGAGGTTTTCTGAGTTGGCCTGCCTTTCGGACAGCCGCTGTCCTGTGTAGTAGCTCATCTAGGACCAGGAGCTGTGGTCATATGCCGCTTTCCAGTGGGGTGACATTCAGTGCTTCTAAATCGTCAGTACTCTGAAACAATGATTTCCTTCTGGGCAGAAAGAAAAGATGTTTTTTTACCAGCGGCTCCCCCCCCCATTTTTTGGCGTATGTATGTTTGCTTGCTTTTATTTCTGAGAACTGAAATCTGGTACCTACTAAGGAAAAGAGAACTCCGATTTGTCACACTTAGCTTCTTGGATTTATGGCAACATACACCCTTAATTTTTAGGGGAAATCATGGCATGTGCTAAGTTTGAAGGGGCTTGTGTCCTAGGAGCCACATTCCATCCTCTTTATTCTAAGAGCAGTGTCACCGTTTGGGAGTATTGAGGCCTGTTGCTTTTTTGTGTACCTGTTGGCATGGCCTCTCTCTTTAGACCAGAGGACAGGTGATAAAGGAGAAAGCTACGGTGAAATCACTTAGTCGCTTGAAGTGGTCATAATAGAGTTGGTTGGAATGGAAGTGGGTATTCTTTTCGCCCCTCTCATACCCAGTCTGTCTGGACTGTAGGATCACTGCAGCAAATGTACAATCCTAAGCCAGCACGGCTGTCACGTCAGAATCACGAGAGAGCTTTATAAAGGATATCTCTGTGCCTCCTGCGTGCAGCGACCTGTGTTTTTCTGCAGGTTATATGCTGCAGAGCATCAGAGTGGGGGAGGGAGGGAGGTGCTATGCACAGAGACTATGATTTGACTCAAGCACGACATACAGAATGTGCGTGTGTAAATCCCAGAATTAGGTAGTGTGTGAATCCCCTTTAAACCCATGCCATCTTTCTGAAAGTGGCTGTCTCCTGCTGCAGGCTCGCTGCAGGCTCCCAGACTCCAGGAACCTGGTTGTTCTTTCAGTGTCCACGCCTTTAAGATAATCCGGTGATGAATTCTAAAGCTAAACATAGATTCTGGAATGATCTGTCTTAGTATTCTTTAAGCTGTTGTGTCTCATTCCTGAACGTCGGTCATACTAAGTTGAGTTGCGTTGAGTGAGGAAAGGTATTGGGGCTCTCGGTGGCATCTGTCTTGCTAGTCAGTCTTTGTCTTCCCCAGTGGTGAGATGTGATGGGACCGCCCTTGGTGGCTCGAAGGTATTTCTTTCCATGGACCTGCTGAGATGTTCTGAAGGTCACTCTTTGCTCCCAGCCTTGTCTGAATCTAGTCAGGGCTTTATAAAGGAAGTCTCTGTGCTCCTACTGGATGTGTGTATCACACACACACACACACAAAATTTATTTTATTTTTTTTATTTTTATTTTTTTCTCACTTTCCCCTGGTTTGGAGGGATGGTTTGGGGATTTGTTGGGCGAATGTGGGGTGTTTTCATTTGCTTCTATGGGCACTGAAGCTCAGAAAGCACGTTCATGGAGGACTTTGACCTCATGGTCTAAATGGACCCATGTGTCCTGCTTCTTGGGCCCGTGCAGGCTCCTCCTAGCATTCCTCAGACGTGGCTGCCCTCTTGAGCCTGGCTGATGAGTCCATGTCACGAAGGCCTTGTAAGTCGTTGCCAGCAGGTGCCTTGTGATTTGGAGAGTGACAGAAAATAAGGGAGTTGAGATAGTTGCAGATAAACTGGGATGCAGTTCATTGCCCCCTGCCTTTGAGCTGTTATTTCCGTCCGAGCCTCTGGTGCACTTCATGCCTCTGGGACATGTAGAAGAGAAGTAGAAGATTCTTGGTAAAATTCATTACAGCGGGTTGGGTCCCCTTCTGGTAGAGTCAGATTTATCAACCTAAAAAAACAAGAATCAAAGGAGCACGTTTCTAGGGACCTCTTACTGGGGGTGGTCTGATCTCTGATGGAGCACTTCTCAGCGGTGGAAGCAGCCAGACGCGGCCCAGCACACAGCAGTCGTCATCCTCCTGAGAACTCCAGTCCCGGGTCTCTGTCTTCAAATGCCTTCTCCTTCCCACAGGAGACTTTCTCACCATCCACACTTGGTTTTCCCAGTGCCGGGGACGGGGAGAGAGATCGATGGATGGATCCATCCATCTGTGTCTGTCTGTCGGGGACCGGTCCGCTTCTATGTCCCTGGGGGAGCTGAGGCACTGGGGGCGCGGTGGAGGGGGAGCGCTGGGGCTGCAGGATCGTGGCCGGGAGAGCTGGGTAGAGAATGAATCCAAAACTCAATTCTGTCTAGTTTGTACTCTGTGTCTTCCTAACACTCTGTGCAGTCTGTATCGTGGCACATTAATCCACCGTGAAAGGGGACCGGTCTGCGGTTGCTAGGCGACCAGTAGCTCCTCTGCACCCGCCTGGGATGGAGGGAAATGTGCACAGGCAGGCGGAGGAGCCCGGGCTGACGGAGGTTCTTTTCCTCCCGCCGGAGCCTCTTTTCCTCCCGCCGGAGCCTCCCGACAGCACCTAGACCCTACCCGTTGAATTCCATGTTTGGATGTGATCAGAAAGCTAGAGCAGCTCCGAACCAGCGGAAGGACTTTGGAATCTCATTTGCCACTATGTCCATCTCTTTAATTCTTTTAGAGAGAGGAGTTTTGTTTTTTCTTTGTCTACTTTTGCCTTATTTTTCCAACCTTCGCTTCTCCCTACTTTTTTTGCCCCCGCCCCACAGTAGCTCAAAACATGATCATCTTGAAAGTCCGATTTTAACCGTTTTTGTGTAATCATGAGGTCCTTTTCTGTAACGAAATACAATCCATTCTCTTTTTCACTGCACCCAAAAGAAACGACTTCTTCCAGGTTGGAAAACAGAAACATTTACCACAGCTCCGCCTTCCTCCTGCTCTTTAGTCATTTGTGACTTTGCTTAGTGGTGTACAGCTCTGGAATTTTCCTCTGCGTACCTAGCATACCTTACCAGAGATAAAAACTTTTTTTTTTTTTTTTTAAACAGAGGAAATAGCTTTTGGAGGAAATAGCCGTAGGCAAAATTGTGAGGAAGGCTTTATCTTCTGCGCTGTTTTACTTGTTCACTGCCCCAATTCTGTTTTCGCCGTATTTTTACCCCTATTGTGATGTATTTATTCAGAATCGTTTCTTAGACCTGTGTGAGGTAACTGCTTAGAACATTTGATAAAACAATTGTACTAAAATGTAAATAAATGATAATAGCTCCAGGGTTAAACTTCTTAGATCAAACTCCAAGTTACACAACCCCGAAGAACCCTCAGGGAGGAGAGCCCAGTCCACCTTCTGTGACTGTGGACTTACTACATTCTTTCTGTGGGTTCCATCTAGTCACAACTAGAACATCAGGGGATTGATTAATGTCCTTTGAACATTTTTAGGATCCTCTATACCTGTGATAGGCTGGAGGACAAAGGTTTTTTTAGCAAGTGGGAAGGGGTTCTTAATCTATCCACTCTTTTTTTTTTTTTAAATATTTTATTTATTTGACAGAGATCACAAGTAGGCAGAGAGGCAGGCAGAGAGAAAGGGGGAAGCAGGCTCCCGCTGAGCAGAGAGCCCAATGCGGGGCTCCATCCCAGTACCCTGAGATCCTGACCTGAGCCCAAGGCAGAGGCTTTAACCCACTGAGCCACCCAGGAGCCCCTGATCTATCCACTCTTGATCATCTGTCACTATGAGCAGAAGTGGCATATTAATTGGAACATGTGTCTCAGACATTAAGACCAAGGATGTGAGAGCTAATAACTGCCCGTCCATCATAGAACCTCACAGAATTGGGGATGCACCTGAACACTCCTCCATCTGCTCTTAGATGCATTATGCTTTCACTTTTGTAACCGCTTCTTGAACCTTCGAAACCTACTTTTGTTTTCACTCTTTATCATTTCACTGTTTTCTTGGGGCTACTTTTTTAAGCTTCAAGAACTGTCTCCCCATACACTAAATTTTTAAAATTCATATTATTTCTTGTCCTTTCCCCTTTGTACCTATCTTCCTTATAGACTGAAGATTCTTTCTAGCTGCTGCTTCACATACAAGCTTTTAATAAAGCATCTCTTTTCTGGGAATGGGTTAAAATGTGTTTTTTTTTTTTTTAGGCGAGGTGGTGATTGGGGCAGAGCTGGGTAATTTTTAAAAGAAATGTTTAGATTTTTCATTTTTAAATGCCCTTCAGAAAGATAAATTAGAAAATAAGGCCAAGTAGAAAAGAAAATCCGGATGACTGTTTTTCAAATTAGCCAAGATGTAGGCAGGCCCATTTACGTGGCCAGGCTGTCAACAGCGCACTGCCTGTGGACAAAGGCCTTCCCCTCCAGGCGACCGCAGTTAGCAAGTGTCAAGACGGAATGCAGCCTTTTGTCCCTGGCTAGCCTCCTAGGGAACAAATATCCTTTCTTCTATAGGCAGCCTGGGTGGATTCTTGCTAGAACCACTTGTGAGCTTTTATGAAGTGATTTGCAGTTTCTGAGTCCCTTCACAGGCCGGGAGAAGGGACCGGACTGGAGCCATCATCCCGAGGGGGGACCCGCACCTCTGCTGGCTTCTTCGCCTCCCTCTCCCTGCCTCAGCACACAGTGCGCATGAGCAGTTCCTGAGCCCGAGTGCCTTGACAATCAGTCCTTTATGGGGTTAATGAACTGAAATGCTCTTTCTGAGAGGGTCTTACAGATAGGACAGGCTGCCCAAGGCTCAGATCTCAGCAAGGCCTCTTCCTGCGGCCCGGGCTGGCGCTACATTAGGTCACCCAGCAGATTAAAAGAGGAGTAATTATGCGAATTCCAGCGCCTAGAATAAGCGCGCCTGCCGGCGTTGGGGAGCTCGTGGGAGAGGGGCCCGGGAGGCGGCGGCTCCCGCTTTGTGCTCAGGAAGGCCGCAGCCACGGTCACGGTTAAATAGCCGCCTTGGACGAGCGCCTTTTCTTCCAGCAGGGAAAACAGGCCAGTCTGCTCTGAATTAGCCCGCTAACAAAGCCATGAAAGGGGCTTACAAAAACAATGGCACGCTGTACATTCCGTGAGATTTGAGCAAGTTACATGAACCAAGTAACGGCGCGATTGGCTGGCTCTGCAGGTTTTTGCCTGAGTGTGCACCTCGGCAGAGCCCACGTCGTCCGGGGGAGCAGATCAAACGCTGCCCCGCGGTACATGCGAAGCAGCCCTGGGGCTCAGGCTCAGAGGGGCGGGGAGCGCTCCCCTCCAAACTTCCCCCACTCCACCCTGAAAACATTCTCTGCCGATCTTCTTGGGAGGTTTAATGTCACTGCGATTTAAAAACAAATTGCTGAGGCGGGGTGGGAAGACAGAAGAACAGGGATGGGGGACAGTCCCTCATCCAGCGGAATCCTTTCCTGCAGGGTCTTTCAAAATGCGGTCATTTACAGAAAGTGAGATCTTACCGTGAAAATGAAAAACGTGCATTTAAAAATCTGTATGTGAATGTTGATGATGACATTATCGATAATTGGTAAAAATTGGGAACAGTTCAAAAATTGAATGGAGAAACCATAGTTCGCCGTAGAATGGCGTGATAGCCTAAAAGGAATGGACTGTGGGATGTCTATAAACTCTTATGAGTGACAGAAAACAGGTCAGAAGTGGAAAAGGGGTAGGGGAGAGGTCTACCTCTACCGATCCAAGAAGATCGGCAAAAGGGAAAAAAAGCAACTTTTAGGATTGTAGAAATACCTTGATTGTGGTTGTTTCCCAGCTCACAGGACAGTACTCAGAAGGATGACTTACTGGATGTAAATTACACCTCATTGAGCCTAACTTTAAAAAAGCAATCTAAAACCTCAAAATATTTTAGCGCTGAGGTGATGCCACCCCTGTAGGGGAATGTTGGGTTTTGAGAGGGGCCACCCCAGACTGCTGATCACACGGAGAAAGTGCTGAGTTGTGGATATTCTGCTGCCCCGGCTGGTTCAGCAGATAGTTTGAACCCCATACCGTGTGTTAGTAATTGCTCAGGGAGCGAGGGGTGGGAGGCGAGTGTTACCGAGAGCCTAACCTTAGATAGTGGCAGTGGGCTTGGAAACTCAGGGCAGGGGCTCGAGGCCTTTTTGAGAATTGAGAGCCATTTATTGGGTGAGCTTGACAGCTCCGTGCAGACTTCACTGGAGGAGGTGAGGGAGAAGAAGCTGGGGAGATTTCAGAGTTCGTGGAGTGTCTGGCATCTTGCCAGTGAATATTTTAAGGGAGGACAGGAAACTTCCAGTTGGAGACCTTGTTACACAATGACATGACGTTAGCCGATGAGCATTTGGGGATATCACTAGACTGGGAGGATCAGCAAACTACAGCCGGAGGAGACCAAATCTGGCCGACCGCCTGTTGTTGTATGGCACAAGCTAAAAATGGATTTTACAGTCAAATGGGTTTTTTTTTTAAATCAAAAGAAGGGAGACGATTTAAAAACTTAGATTTGGACATGCATAAAGCTTTATTGAGACACAGTCACACCCATTCATTTACAAATTGCTGCCTTCTCACCATTACCATGGAGTTGAGTAGATGCGACAGAATGGGGAGTAAAGCCTGACATATTTACTGTCCGGCCCTTTACAGAAAGGTTTGCAGACTCCTCCTGTAGACGGTATTGCATAGACACTCTCCCTGTTTCACCTCCCAGTAACAGCAAGCTTTCAGCAGACACTTCCACGCCGACCCTGCCATGATGCTACCTTGCGTCATTGACAGGACTTGGAGCTTGCCCGCTGACACAGCAGTGAGTCCTCGTGCAGGCTGTGAGACCTTGCACAATCGCAGAGATGATGCCGTGGCAGCTGGCCGCACGATTTGGATGCATCTCAGCACCTCGTGGGGCGGACCTGTCTGCTGTGAGCGGTGTCTCCCCACGGGGCCTGTCACATCTGACGTCTTCAGTTCTGCGGGCTGAAAGGGATGTGGGGACAGCACAGGTGCTTGAATCCTGACCGTTCTTGCCTGGGGCTTGTCTGGATAATTTCCTGGGCCAGATTGCTCTGCCAGTGCAATCCTGTCCCAGTGCCTGTCCTAAGTCAGAAGTCAGTTCTCCCTGGGCCTCCCGAACTTGATGGTTTGGCTCAAGGTCAAACCCTAGAGCTGCCCTCTAGAGATGCTCACAGGAGCCCTGTCTGGCCCGTGAGTGGAGTAAGGCTAGATTCCTACTTGTATTGTATGCTGCAGCCTTCATCCTTGACTGAAAGGAGAAGGACTCCTCTGGGATCCCAAGCAATGGCAAGTGGAGAGGTGGTGAAGGGACCGGAAAACTAGCACGCAAGCCAGAATTGAAGCCATGACGTCAGGCTAGGCTCCATTTTATAATTGGACCCTCGAGCCCTTCGCATGTGGCCTGTCTACCCCTAATCTCATCTCCTGCCATCTGCCTTTGTCACTCTACTCCTCCCTGCTGGCTTTGCCTACTGCCCTGGGTCTTTGCCTGTGCCTTGGCATGGAAGTTTCTTTTGAAGTTGAATGGTTTAAAGTGGGTCAAATTTTGTTCCCCCAAAAGATAGAGCAAAGTATTAACCCCTCTAGTACCTAAATGTGGCCTCATTTGGAAATAAGGTCTTTGCAGATATGATCACTCTAGGATGAGATCATAGTGGATTAGGGTGGGCCCTGAGCCAGTGCCTGGTGTTCTTAGAAGAAGAGAGAAATTTGTGCACAGACACACTGACACATAGGGAGAATGCCAGGTGGCCGCAGAGGCAGAGACTGCATTGTTGGGCACACAAGCCAATGACATCAAGGGTTACAGCCATCATGAGCTAGAAGAGGCAGGAAAGGGTGGTCCCCCGGAGCCTTCGGGGACAATGTAGCCCGTGCTGAGACCTCGATTTTTAGACACCTAGCCTCCAGAGCCGAGAGAATGCATTTTTGTTTTCAAGCCACCAAATCCGTGGTACTTTGTTAGAGCCACCCCAGGAGACTAACAGACACAGAGCTCTAACTTAGCCATTTTGTGGTTGCGTGACTTTGGGCAAGTTTCTGAAGTTTTCTGGCGCTCCATTTCCTTAACGCTAGATGGGAGAATGTAGGAATTGAATTAATTGATGCATATAAAGTTGTTAGCACAGTGCCTGACACGTAGATAGCACTCGTAAATACGAGTGTAGCAGCTGTCACCCCAGTGCTCTGTGTGGCTGGTCCATCTGGACTTAGAAGTCATTGCTTCAGAGTGACCGTCCCTGACACCCCTGCTAAGAGCTGCCTCGCCAATTCCCACTGTCTTATTACTCTGCGTATCATCCTTATAGCTCTTGTCCTGAATTCTATTTGTTTAAAAAACAACCCTCCCCGCCCCTTCCCGAAAAATCTCTTCTCATTAGAATGTGAGTTCTGAGGGCAAGGACCTTTTCTTTTTGTCTTAGTATTTTGTGACTGGCTGGCTGACTGATGACCACATAAAACCAGATGGGAAGGGCATTTAAATTGAAGAAAGGAAGGAATGAGATTTTTCTAGATCTTGAAGTTTCCCAAAGCAAGTAACACTCCCATCTCTAAAAATTTTCCAGAAATTCTTTAGTGATTTTATTTCAGGAAAGCAAGAAAGTTGCTATATATAACTAACCTCAGTCCACCTTCTTTTGCCAACCTGGTATAGGATAAAAATTGTGGGGTCACTATTATCACCTTAAGTACTCACATATTTAGGTAGAAGTGGATACACTTTTTAAGGGTGTCGTTCTGGGAGCCTCTGGCTCAGTCAGACCTGTCACTTCCTCAGGAGATCCTGTCGTCAGCTCTAGGGTCCCAGTCAGTAAGGCTTCAGCTCCCAAACGGAAGGCCAGGCGTGGTAGCCTTGGACTCGTTTGCTGTTAAATTCCACCCTCTAGTGGTAATAAAATGTCACAACAGTGCAGCCTTTGGCTACAGTTCTAATTATTCTGTGAGTTTCTGATGATAATTTTTTTTTAAAGATTTTATTTATTTGACAGAGAGAAACACAGTGAGAGAGGGAACGCAAGCAGAGGGAATGGTAGCGGGAGAAGCAGGCTTCCTGCCGAGCAGAGAGCCCGATGCGGGGCTCGATCCCAGGACCCTGGGATCATAACCTGAGCCAAAGGCAGATGCCTAACGACTGAGCCACCCAGGCGCCCCCTGATATTAAATTATTAACATAATATTCACTACCTCAGAGCCAAGGGCTGTGTTTAAAGTACACAAAAAGGCAAGTGGTTTTTGTTGGCTTTATAGAAGACAGATTAAAATGGTTAAGGCATTTTATTTTTAGAGTCAATTATCTTACATTCTGGGGACAAAAGCTCTAAGATACTATGACTCTGTGTGTAAATTTTGTGTGAGGGGGGTTGGCATGGATCTGCCGTGTCCATTTATGGCAACTGAGAAGTGTCCTTTGACAAAGTTATATTTGAATTGTGATTTGACAGCTGAAAAAAAAAGGCCAGAAGGAAGCTGGTATTAGGTGAAGCAGAAGATAGATTATCAGCGTGTAAGAGACTGAGGGGGAAGACCCTGTGCCGAGGGGTCGCGTGTGCCCCGGCAGGGTGGGGTGAGAGTTCACTTCTTCCACCAACAAGCAGCCATGAGGCCAGCGGAGCTGGAAGGGCAGGGGTGAACTTGAGCGAGAGAGAGGGGCAGAAGCTGACAGGAGAGAGTGATGAGGGGGGAAAGGGCAGATTGCACGGGTCTCCTATGTAACTTTTGCGGAGCGAGGTGGGGACTCATGTAGGGCTGACATTGGCTTCTGTGTTGCTAGGAGACTTTGGGGGGCAAGGTCAGGGACAGGGAGAGGACTTGGAGGCCATGGGGACTATCCAGATGAGACAGGATAGTTTGGACCTGGGACAGCAGAAGAGGTGGTGAAGAAGGGACATTCTGGTCTCACTCGAAGGCAGAGTCTTCAGGATTTCCTGCCGGATAGGGTGTGCTTGGGAGCACAGAGGAGCGGAGCACAGTACTGGAGAGGGGCGCCTGGGGGGCCCAGCAGGTTAAGCAGCCTTGATTTTGGCTCAGGTCGTGATCTCCTGGTTCTGGGACAGAGCCAGGCCTCGCACTCTGCCCTCGGAGCGGGGGGCATCTGCTGGAGATATGCTCCCTCCGCGCCTCACCCCTCCCCACACCACACGCATGCACTCTTTCTCTCTCTGTGACTCTGTGTGTGTGTGTGTGTGTCTCTAAAGTAAATAAATATATCTTAAAAAAATACTGGAGAGATGGTGTTGCCTGCAACTCAGACAGCTTGGTGCACATTCGTGAGAATTTTCATAAGAGACAAAACTAGGAGTAGCATGATTGAGTGCTGAGTAGTAAGTCAAAATTAACTTCCTGGCAACTAGGAAGTTTTTGTTCACATTTCTCTCAGTTTCCAAATTTTCTCTAGAAGTGTTAGTAGTTTTCTGATAGGGTTATTTAGTAAACTAAAAATAGCCCTCTGTTAGCTTACTTCATAAATTTGCTGAGAACTTAGGGCTCAAACAAAATTATGTAGAACGGTAGCTAGGTGTGTTAGAGCGGAAGTTCTTAAATGGAGCACAAGACCCCTTTCCCTCTTAAAAATCATTGAGACCCCAAAGAGCTTTTCTTATGTGTTTTAACTATTGGCTTTATTGTATTAGAAATTAAAATACAGGAATTTTTAAGTATCTTGCTAACTCATTTAAAACTAACAGTAATTATTTTTGTGAAAAAAGATCATTCGCCAAAACAAAATTTAGTGAGAAAAATGGCATTGTTTCACATTTTTGCAAATTTCTTTAGTGTCTGGTCTCCTAGAACATACCTGTGTGCAATTTTGTACCACCACCAAGTACCGGGCATTTGAGAAATACTGATTTCCTGAGTTGGGCAGATATTCAAAATGTTAACATATTTCATTATACAATAGTGAAGAATTCACTTTCGTTTATATCACCACTTATCAGAAAAATTACCAAAGTATCGGGAAGCTGTCGAGTTCACAGTCATTCATACAAGTTTCCTCAAATTCCAATTTTTCAACTGAAAATCAGGTTTCCTCCCTGGCAACAAATACTGTCCATTGTTCTGGAAGGGACAGGCTCACTTAGTTCCTTTTTTAGAAAATGCCTGCCTGATAAATACCCACGTCTGAATAACCACAGTATGTTGGACATCCTTCGAAGTAAAAACGGTGTGCCATGAAAAAGCAGCTGGTCGAGCACACGGTTGCTTTCCCTCAGGACCCCTGTTGTACTGGGGTCCGTGGGACAAGGGCCGTGCGTGTGCTCCCCGTGTCATCCCACGAAATGTGAGAGACGGGGCCACAAGGGTCCCGCTGGGATTTAAATCAAGTCCTTCTTACGGCTTCACCAAGGATTTCTTCAGCGAAACTGGTGATATTTTTTAGAGGAATACTTAAAAATTGCTTTTTTTTTTTTTTTTTTCAATATTTAAAACACATTTTTTTTTTTTTAAAGATTTTATTTATTTGACAGAGAGAAACACAGCAAGAGAGGGAACACAAGCAGAGGGAATGGTAATGGTAGTGGGAGAAGCAGGCTTCCCGCAGAGCAGGGAGCCCGATGCAGGGCTTGATCCCAGGACTCTGGGATCATGATCTGAGCCGAAGGCAGACGCCCAACAACTGAGCCACCCAGGCGCCCCTAAAACACATATTTTTTTAAAAAGAGTCCTTAAGAAATATGTTGACCCCTCTGGCAGTGTGGTGGCTCCCCCTGGCTTTGTGCTGAGGTCCTATCAGCGTGAGCCATCATTGCTTTCACCGTAGTGGTGGAAATGTCAACCCAGTGAAAAGGGCAAAAAAAAAAAATCTCAGTATTTTTTTTTTTAAGATTTTTTTTAAAAGATTTTATTTATTTGACAGAGATCACAAGTAGGCAGAGAGGCAGGCAGAAAGAGAGGGGGAAGCAGGCTCCCCGCTGAGCAGAGAGCCCGATGTAGGGCTCGATCCCAGGACCCTGAGATCATGACCTGAGCTGAAGGCAGAGGCTCCAACCCACTGAGCCACCCAGGCACCCCTTTTTAAAGATTCTATTTATTGATTGATTGGTCAGAGAGCAAGAGAACCCAAGCAGGGGGAGCTGCAGGTGGAGGGAGAAGCTGAGATCCTGACCTGAGCCGAAGGCAGATGCTTAACTGACTGAGCCGCCCAGGCGCCCCAGTACATCTCATTATTGTCATGAAAAAAGTGGCCTCGTGGACTCCCTGAAAGGCCCCAGGGGCGCATAGGCTGCGCTTTGAACATCACTGTCCTAGAAGGTCTGCCCCTAGTTAGGAGCAGTTATAAAGCAGCGGAAACACTTAGAGAACAGGAAGCATCATCTCCTGTTGATCTAAATCCATATTTTTTCTCTAGCTAAGTGGTTTTTTTTTTTTAAACAGTAACATTTACGTTTAAAAAATACTGATGATTTAGACAGAAGAGACATTAAATTTTCATTTAAAAATGAGAAAAGAGGGGTTACCTGGGTGGCTCAGTCGTTAAGCGTCTGCCTTCTGTCCAGGTCATGATCCCGGGGTCCTGGGCTCAAGCCCCGCATCAGGCTCCCTGCTCAGTGGGGAGTCGGTTTTTCCCTCTCCCACTCTCCCTCTTACGTTCCCTCTCTCACTATCTCTGTCAAATAAACAAATAAAACATTTTTTAAAAGATGGGAAAAGATTGAGAATGTATCCTGGAACTAAGGGCCTGTTGGTTTTCCATCGAGCCGATTGTGAGGCCTTGGTAAATACCACCTCTGTTTCTGACGATGGAGCCGCTTCTTCTCTACGGGGAGGAGCTGGTCCAGAGGCAGTTGCTGTTCTGCTCTGATTGCTTTATATTAAAACTGTGAAAACCCCAAGCTCGGGGAGGCCAAGGTCTGGTTTATGGCGGAGACGCTCAGCTTGGATGCGAAAAGTGCAGTCAAGGGATAAATTTACTTGAGGGGGGCTGAAAAGGAACATTCCCCTGGTCCTTAAGCTTTTATTAATTGCCGCCACATTTGCCCATTCTGTGCTCCCAGCGTGGGTTAGCTGGCCAAGCTCCAGCCGTCCTCTATGTCACTGAAGATAAGGATGTGTCAGACCCCGGGAACAAGAACATGCTGTTTGGCCCTGCGAGAGCATTTCCTTTTGAGTCCCAGCTCTCTCCAGATGGCATCTAATTGTTTCTTGAATGACCTCAGTGTCCAGGCTGCAGGAACCTGGTCTGAGAGGGCATTTCACAGATTTATTAGCCCGTAGACAAGAACTTAACTACATAAAGCCCTCATTCACACTCTCGAAAGAGCGTTTTGTTCAGAAGCAGTGATGAAGCTGATGGACTGCTTCCGGTGACCACCAGGCTCCCACTGGATTCTCAGTTTTCCCAGGCCCGGGTAGGTGTTTTTTGGAAGCACCTGAGTCCATCGTGGCCCAGTCTCCCCCCACTTTGTCTTCCCCGGGTCTTCGCTGAAATGAGCCCGGGCAGGGCAGCGCTGCATCCTCTTTCCTCCCGGTTTGCACAGCATTCAGGGACTGCTCGTGGAGGTGGTAGGAGTTGGGCGTCACG
>CM053606.1:68359626-68392800 GCA_028646535.1 Procyon lotor | reverse complement strand
GGTCACTTTAATGAGTGCTTCAGGGTTGGAGCTGGGGCCCCTCCCTGGGGTAAATAAGGCAATAGCAGTAGGCGAAGGAAGCCGGTAGGGCCACACGGACCAAGAACTGGGGCTCCGGGACTCCAAGGCTCCTTCTGGACTGTGTTCACCTAAGGACCACAGAAGGAGTAAATTTGGGAAGATCCGAATGTATTTGGGGGATCATGCAAATTTCCCTTTCTTTGACCTCCAAGGGAGTTGTGAGAGTGGCCCTCCCAGGTGATCAGTTCTTGCTGGTAAAGTCCACTTAGCCTTAATGAGAGAATGTCTCGGTACCTCTAGATCAGGTCCTCTGTCTCCACAAAACACAATAGCCTTTGGAAATGCCCTCCAGGAACTTAAGGGGGTGCTGTTGCCTGCATGAGTAGGGTTGAATGAGCCGTTTGTTAGTGGTTTCCCCCAGCCTGGGAGGGGTGCTGGGTGTGGGAGCAAAACTCACACCTACATTCGGCGGCACTGGACGTTCCGACTCCATGAATCCCTCTCCCTTTTCCTGGAGGCAAATTCACGTCTGCTGCTTCCTTGAGAATTCAAGGCAACTCAGTTCTTTAATGGAGCATCCTTGCAGGAGGCTGTGAATCACCATTGATTTCCACCCATCACTGAAACATGAGGGAACAACCCTGTTATTAATAGATGTGCCTCATACATGTTTTCATGTAACATCGGCTTACGTTGGCCCTTTTCGAGCATTTCTCAGGTAGGGAGATCCTCTGGCACACACACGGACTCCAGCGGAGCCCAACACGGTGCGTTCCGTCTCGATCCCAGGTTTCATCTAATCGCCCATCGGCAGAGTAAGCTCTCAAGCTGATGATGCGAGCTGGGAGGTTTACCGTGGGGGAAGACAGGGTCGAGTAGCCTGGCTTGGGGACTGTTCTGGAGAAGGAAGTCCTGCCCACACTCTCCCTTGCACCTGCTTCTCAGCACACTGGCCGCATTTGCTCCCATCACTTTCTTTATGTAGTGGGGGCACATGGGCATAGGCTGCACTGGCTTCTCATCTCGGAGTTTATGGCCCAGGGGGAAAGGAGACCTCCTTTTCCACTCCGGTGTAAAAAGCCCCAGGGAAGGACTCTGACTGGTGTAACCTAGGTCCCTTATGTCCACTCCTGAACCTGCGTTCAGATTTCTGATTGGCTCACACATGCAAAGCAAGTACGAATGTGTGTGCCACGGGGTGAAGCTTTTAAACACAATAACCACTGACTGCTATTTACATCGTTTTATTTTTTGGCCTGAATTTTCAGGATCAGAAGTATAACAGTCTATATTTCTAGTTGTCTCTGTCTGCGTGGGGTACGTATGTGAAATATTGACGTACGGGAAGTAGGTTGTGCATAGATATTTTCTTTTTGGCCTTTTCAAACCAGTACTCCTTTCCTCTAGTTTTCTCCTACGGGCCAGATCCCCACTGCCTCCCAGTTTAATGTCAGATCCACGCTGTTGTAGAGAAGTCGTGGGCAGTGGAGCAGAAAGGCCCTGGATTCCCCTTATAGTCGGCCTTGGAGAAATGCCCCCATCTGCCGTCACAGGTAGCCAGGCGCTGCGGCTGCTGTGGGGTCTCGGAGATCGGGGCCGGGGGCTCCTGCTGCCCTCCCTTCCTGCACCTCTGGGCACATGCTGCAAAACCAGGGATTGTACTGTCTTTTGAACTACTAACAACAGGAGCCCATTGTCTCACCTCGGGTGGGCACCAGAAGTGTTCACTTCAGGATATCACTTCCGTAGGCGGCGCTGTGCTTGGCACCTGAGTACTTAGGAGGTGAAGAAACTGGCTGGTAACCAATATGATCCTTCCCACGCAACACCCTGTGTTGAGTCGGCCTTTTCCTGGAGAGAAATACACCTAGATGGTCTTTCTCCCCACACCAAGGCGGTCCCTGAGCCCTGCAGTTGTCCCCTGTGCTCAAGGGCTATGCGACCTCCTGGCTCTGCAGATTCTGCCTCAGCCTCCGTCTGTCTATGTCCTGCCCTTTCCTATCAGTAACGAATGGGAGCTCTGATGGGTTATTGCGGAGGAGACCTGCCACCTCTGTTGCTAAGGGTATCTGTCCCCCGGTAGGAGGGCGGGGCTGTTGCCAGAGCCACAATTCAGCCTTTGGGATTTGCACAAGATAAGGTGCTCCGGGCAACCAGGTGGGAGCCTGGCTTCCATTATCACCTCCCAAGGATCCAGCCATTGGGCTTCATTGGTTTAATGATTAACTCCGAGTCCTGTTTGCTCTCATCTGTGACATGGAGATACTAATACGTGTGTCCTGGTGTATGAAATAAGACACAAGGGTGAATGCTCTCTGTATAAGTGCTGGCTCTCGGGGGCCTTGCCCGGGTTGGAGAAGGGGTGAGGGCAGCTCCCGAGGAGAGGTGGGGTGCTTCTGATGAAGGCGGCCCCCGGTGTCTGTGGGGAGGGAGGGGGGCTGAGAGTCCACCTTGCAGTGTGCGTGCTTTCTGCAGTGACACTGAGTGTGGTGGGCAAGCAAGGCCCTTGCACCAGCTGGGGAAGGGAAGCGGTTCCCTCCTCTCCCACGGGTTTCACGACACGCCAACGGCAGAAGGGAAGGTGGCACAGAAGGCCTCAAGGCTTTCTGTCCCCTCCACTCGTTGTTCGCAGCCCTGCCGGGCCGACTGTGTCCGGGTGGCTGCAGGCTCTCACTGCCATTGCTCACGTCCACGGTGACCAAGGTCTCCCCCTCTCTGTTCTCTCCACTAGAACAAAAGATCCGGTAGGACCCTCAGAAGCCCCCTCTTGAAGAACTACTGAAAGTCCTTCTGAATCAGTGGGGATTCTAGGCCACATCGCTCTATGGGAAATGGGTAAAAGCCATGTCCTCCTCACCTCGGTGAACACATACTCATCCAACCGTTTGTAGACAATTTCCAGGAGCTGGAGGGAGCCCCACTCCGCCCCAGCTCAACAACGCCTGGCCTGGTCTGCTTCTCCTACCTCTTTGGGCAGGAAGCCGAATCATTCAGTATGTCACTGATGATAAGGCCCACGATCAGTTTATGACCATGAAAACAAGGTATTTTTCCCACCGAAATAGTTCACTTAGGTGGCTAGAATTTGCTTGAAAACAGAAGATGGGATTGATAAGATCATTTTGTGATGGATGTCGGCCCGCTTTCAAGGCTGGGATGAGTGCAGTTGACTCTGACTCTACCTCCCCCCTAGTGCCGACCCCGCCAGGCACCACAGGGTTCCTGCCTTCTGGCCATTCCTTGGTGCCTGTTCCATCCACTCAGACATTCGGTAGCCTAAGGTGGAGGAAGGGCACGGAGTGGCATTGGAAGAATGCACCGTAATTCAGGCAATTCTGGCCGCTGAGGTTGAAAGAGGAGAAGGGACATAGAGGTGGAAGGCAGACTCTGGGTGGACCTGAAAAATCTAGAGAGGGCAGCTGGGCAGAGCAGGTATAGCACCCACACGTCTATACTAGGCCCTGTTCTAAATCTAGAAATGGCTGGTATCGGAGGAGCTAGTAATGTGGGTTGATGGAGAATGAAGGATTCGGGCCCATGGGAGATGGTCCGCTGGGGACTATAGACTCCTGTGGAAGATCTCTAGTCTTAGGGCAAGACCCTGGAGGGCTAGGCACGGGGATGAGGTTGGAGGAGCATCAGGCGGGACATCCAGGCAGGATGAAGGTTGAAGCCCAGCTCTGCAGCAGCCGACTTAGTGTGGGGGCAATGCAGAAGGAGGGGTGCAACCCAGATCCTGTCCGGAGGCTACAGGATCCCCGGTCAGACGGGTGTGGATGGGGTGCAGTAGTGAGAGCTCAGAAGTTGTGGATGGGCCAGGAGTTCCCCTGGGTCAAGGCCAAGAAGGCAGATGCTGTGGACATACATGTTGCCTATTAAAACAAACAGCTCTCCAAACGACAACAGCTCTGGAGTAGGAAATCATCTGAGACATCTGAGCAAGTGTGATTAAAACCATATGTGCAATTTTAATATGGGATCTTAAAATTTAAAGGCTAGAAATATTTTAAGACTGAGACAACTCTTAAATGCCTCCTCATTGTTCTATAGCTTTCAAGATTCAAGAGTCACTGCAGTACCAGCCTGGTCAGCAGCTCGGGGCTGGAGCTGGGGGGCGTGGCTCCTGGGGCCCCACATGTGGGTGAGGTCGGCCCTTGTCCTGCAGGAGGACCGAATGGGGAGGGAAGGCTCGAGTTTGCTCAGTGCCTACTCTGTGTTGGGTGCCCAGCTCTTTGTGTGTTTATCTCACCTGGTCCTCACAAAGACTTGGTCAACCGGAGGAGGAAACTGAGGCTCAGAGAGGTTAAGAAATTTCTGAAGGTCACCCAGCTCGCTAGCAGCCCAGCAAAGACTTGAACCCACCCTGGCTCTCCGTCTACCTCCCAGCGTCACTTTGGAGACATGCGAATCTGTGTCTCACAGCTCAGTTTTGGAAGATGTCATTTTGCAGCAGCGCTCGTGAGATGGGGGAGCCGGGGGCAGGAGAGATGGGAGACAGTGCATCTGGTCCTGGCTGGGGAACCTTCCTGGTATTCTGGCTTTGCCGAGGCCCCGAGGCCCCTTTCTGTAGCTCTGCATGGGAGGGGCGTCTGAGGGCGTTTGTGGCCCCTCTTAGCTGCTTAGATAGCTCACACTTACCAAAGTGGAAGAAAGGGGAAAGAGAAAAGTGTGCAGTACGGAAAACGTAGGCGTTAGGATAACCAGAAAAGCAAACGCCTGCTCTGGGTGAGGAGCACGCATCGTGAGGGTGGAGTGGAAGAAAGCGTGACAGGCTAGGTCATCTCGGATGAGTAAGACTCCCAGGGTTGTATGGATGGGCTTCAGGAGACAAGGGATCCCCTAAAATTACACATAGAATATTTCAATATGTGCTCCTTGCTAGGGGAGGAGGGTCGATGGTTTTTATGGACTCTGAGGAAAGACAGAGACTGCCAGAGGCTCTCTGAGCCTGCCGGTGGAGAGGCTGGGGTTATGCCCCGTGCTTGTTCTTTTCATTTTGCTTTAAGGCTGAAAACAGAAAATGGGGCTTGCATAACCTAGGATTTATGGGGTGATAGCAGGAAGTAGGTGGTGGTGGAGGGTCGCGTGGGATGGAATTGAATGGATAGAGGAGACGGTGAGGTCCGGGCTGGGCCCTCACCTGATGTAGCTCCCCACGGTCCATTCTACAATTTTAATAGCCAAGTAGAGAACCGGAAATTTACGGGGGCCGGGGAGAGGGCGTAAGACCCAGTAGAGAGAAGTGTGTTTGTGAGTACTGCCCTTAGTTCCTTTGTTGATGCGCTGGGCAGATCAATACCGCTTCTGGATGGAGGCCACTTAACAGCCATACTCTCGGCCCCCGTGGGGAATCTGGGGGACTGTCCGACGGAGCTGTGCCCAGCAAATGCTCTTCAATGCGCCCTCTGGGTTCCCTGGCACAAGCAAACATCGTGTCCACAGCAATACACACAGCAGCCCCGAGAGCCAGGCCAGCGTTTCCCGCCCTCCTCCTGCCGAGTCCAGGGTCTGTTCCCTTCTCGAGCAAGAGATGAACCGCATATGAATACAGAAAAATGTGTCCAGCCTTCTTCCACAGCTCTTGTAGCTGCTGAGTCTGGCGTAAGGGGAACCCTGACAGCCGCTCCTCATCCTCAGTGGTCCCCCAGCAAATTCTCCTTAATGCCCGAGGTCCTGTGCTTGTACGGGAGGGTGAGCTCTCGGAACAGAAGGAGCCCCTCCCCCACCAGCCTGCCTCCCTCCGGGTGTACTGTGCTCAAAATCATGCAGACTGGCCCAGCCTGGGTGCCCAGGAGGCTTTGGGAGACTGGGTTGCAGAGAAACACACCTTTTCTGGCCCAGGGCTCCTCCCCAGGCATTTGCCTCGCTGCTTTGCAGAGGGCCGTCTTGGATATTTAGGATTGGACCGGTCCAGGTTAATCTTTCCTACTTCCTAGGACACCAGGGGACATGGATGTGGTAGTAGCATCGGTTTTTGCCCCCCGGCTCATTAAAGCTGTTTTTGTTCACCGACAGTCTGATCACCAGGGTTTAGTGGAGGCAAAAAGCCGGGAGAGAGAGACCTTGCTGAGGAGGTAGAGTCTCTGTGGTTGCTGCAAGAGGTTGGGCTGTTTTGACCTCCACGACTTGTGTTCATCCCTTGGCTGATGCTCTGAGTGTGTCCCTGTGCCAGGGATGAGCCAGGCCTTGCAGTCTTGGGCCGGTGCCCTGTGGTGACAGCGTGCCGCCCACTGTAGGCAGTGTCAGTGTCCATAGGACTGCTGGACAGGGACCAAGAGCACCTCAGTGCAAGTGAGGCTTGATGCGTTGATTCTGGGCTGGCTCTGGGGAGGAGAATGCGGAGTATTGGCAGCTTTGTTTTCCTGGTTGCCCTGAAACAGGTAAAAGCAAATACCTGGTGGGCACATCTTTCCCCCCACAGACCTTTCCCCCAGTGCCGGGTCAGAGAAAGGAGCAGCCTCACTGGGAGCCTGATCTTCTAGTGAGGACGGTGGCTCTCTGGGACAGGGACTCTTGCACGCTTTCAACCTCTCTCAACCCAAGGGCTGCTGCTGACAGGAAGCACAGGTCTGTGGGTTATGGCTGGCAGGCAGCTCCTGTTTCCATGGTTACTAAATAAGGCAGGTTAGTATTAGGACTGCCCAAGGAAAAATGGCATCGAGCAGGGGCCTTCCTCTGGTCTGCTTTACCCTCTTCCCTCATGGGGTGGGCAGCACTTGACCTGAGGGCATGGGATTCTCCCTCAGGGGTCTACCTGGCTGCCCTGCCCTGGTTTTTTTAAACCAGTGTGTCCTTTGGTGCAGAGGAACAAGTCTTCTAGGAGATCAGAGGGGGGCGCTAGAGAGCACAGTTTCCCCAGAGTTTTGTGTGCTGCCCAGCAGCACTCCCTCAACAGCAGTCCCTGGGGCCACACTAGAGATGCTGACCCCTGTGCTGCGAAGGGCACGGTGTGTAGAAAACCCTGAATCCAAATTTGGTCCTAAATCACACGCCCCAAACCATCAGAGAGTGACCCCCTGCCCCAGGTCACCGCCTTTTCATGGGGCTGTGTGAGTTACAGATTTAATTATAAGACATTTAAAAAAAAAAAAAATCTCTCGTTTGTGTTCCCATGTGATTACAGACCAGGTTCTGCAATCACAGGCTGGAGTCCTTTGTCCTTTGTCCTTTCTCTGCTGAGTGACATGCTGTCCTAGTCTTCTGTTTCTTTGTAACTGGAAAAGAATAATCACTGTCGGGAGAACGTGGGAGAATTGATCAGTGTGGATGCAGATATTGAAAAACATAACAAGTCAGTGAAGGGCACTTTGCAAATTCATGCAATTATTGTCTTTAGTTGCAGCAATAACATGTTATTTTAGTCTCCCTCCTTGGCCATTTCAGGAGAAATTTATTAATACCTTTGAGGGCTGTTTCAGAAATTATTTTTGCTATGGAGCAGAAAAATTAAAAAGTGACAAGGCACCTGGGTGGCTCAGTCAGTTGAGCATCGGACTCTTGGTCTCCACTTACGTCACGATCTCAGGGTCGTGAGATCAAGCCCCGAGTTGGGCTCCGCACTCGTGGGGGAGTCTGCTTCTCTCCCTCTGCCCCGCCCCTCCCTACCGTTCATGCGCAGACTCTTTCTCTCTCAAATCTTTTTTTAAAAAGAGCTTAGGAAACAGTTCCCTAATAAGATTAGCCCATTCTTTAATCCTGGCAACCAACTCTTTGGGCATTTGGGGGACATTTCTTAGAGTAGACAGAGAAAGCCTCAAGTGACAAGAACCATGATTCTACAGTGACTTGGGGGCTTTTTGTGTTCCTTTTACCTTGAGCTCCAGAGCACTCGATGACATAATTGTTGGTCATTTACCAGTCTGAATTATTTGCAGATTTCTTGCAGGAGTATACTCCATCCAGACTTTCTGAGGAGAGGGGAGGAATTCAAAAGCTTTGGCCAACCTCTCTGAATTTTTGTGTAGGATTTAAGGAGCTGCTCTCTTTCCTCATCCCACACTGGGGATGGTGCTTTTTCTGTGGCCCCTTGGGGGAATTTCTTAGCCTGGCGGAGCACGTCTCCTGCCAGAGGGGATGAGCAGGTGAACAGTGGGGCCCTCACCTGGTGCCGTAGGCCTCATGGATGAGTCATCCCCGCCGGTCATGGGCCCTGACTGCTCAGGAGGACTTCCCTTTGAATCCTCTCTGATAGAAATCAGGGCAAACAGAGCAAGTGCTTGCTCGTGGATGCAGCATATGGATCTTGGAGGACTGTATCGACCCACCAACTGGGCCGTCTCCAAGGGCCCTATGACCTCTGCCACCCTTGATGCACTTGCTTCCAGGTTCTCGGGTGGACTTCCTGGACCCAGGAGCCCCCAGGACTGCACATCTGGCTTCCAAACCACAGAAGAGAGGGACTGAGGGAGCACAGAGGAAGTCAGCTTCCCCTCCCCCATCACTACAGACTCTCTGTAGCTCTGTCCCCGCATCATCTGTATTTATTAGGGCCGCCCCGCTGCCCCTTCAGGCACAGAGCCTTCTCACAGGCCTTGAACAAACAAGTCTCTATTTTTACAGGCCGACTTGACCTAGTCCAAAGGCCGAGGCCTCCTGAGGATTTGACACTAATCCTGTTGGATATTTCTCATACCTCCCTCATGCCTCATCTGGTGTTCCTTTCTGGACTGAATGGGTTCTGTTTCCTCCTCAGTACAAGTTCCTGCCTGTGTGAAGTTTCAGAAAGCTTCAGGACACATTCCAGTTTTGAGTGGCCGAAGCCGTGGACAGGTAGCCTCTGGAACAGCAGGAGAGGGAGAGCTACAGGCAGAAACCTGGGCCTGATAAAAACCAGAATGGTTGAACAACCGCTTTGGCTGGAATGCAAGAAGAGAAGCAGTCCCCTGAAGGTCACAGGAGGCTCTTGGTGGGGGCCAGGGCCTCGTAGCCCAGGAGAATGGCTTGGCTGCGTGGGCCACCGGGTCCGAGCGCCGGATCCGGGTTAGCCAGAGAGGACGACTGAATGGAGTATCAAAGTGAAGGAGGGGATTGAGACAGAGTCAAGTCAGAAGCGGGTGTATGGCCTGACCCCCAGCCTCCCAACAGACGGCTTGGCCAGGTGGGACAGCATGGGGCGCCCAGGGTGTTTGCCGACAGACGTGCTAATTAAACACCAGACGACCGTATTGCCCACAGTGATGGCCGTGCCAACGTTATCAGCTGTAAACTGGCTGCCAGGAGCATTCTAATGAAAACTAAACAGTGCCATGGGTGGGCTGGGAGAGAGGGGACGAGGACCCTGCCCCTGTGTCTTCGGACTTCTAGGATTGGTCCTGTGGAGAAGTCACACCCCAGCCACCTTTTAGGTCCTTTTCTCAAAGGAGCCTTTGTCTCATCACAAGGTGGTGTGATGTGTGCTTCCTTAACCCTTAGCTGCTGGGGCAACAATCAAACAGACCCCACGTCCGGGAGCCGATCGCCGGGTGCCCTAGCCCAGGGAAGGACAGGCTGTCTGTGGGGGTTAATGATTTCTTCCGGCGCGCTCGATCTAGGGGACGGCTAAAGCCCAAAGCTCCTCTAGGAGAGGTTAGAATTTCATCAGAAAGCAAGTCTGGTCACATGAGGATTTCTGGCACTGTGTGCATGGCAGGCTGGACACCAGCCTGCCAGAACTGAACGAGTCGATCGTATTGGCCTCGGCAGAGGGGAAAAGTCCCAGCCCGGCCCGCGAGCAGGAGCGAGTGGCTCACTCCCCCGGCCGGCTGCTGGACCGCAGGCAGGAGCGGCGGGGCCACGGCTCTGACGCCTGAGCCCTGTTTCTTCAACCCTAAAGAAAAAGTGTGTGTGGTCCAGGGACCGGACACTGCAAGATGCCTAAGGAATGCAACGCCTTCCACACCCTGTCGGCAGCCCTGTGCTGCTTCTATCACCGCCGCTCATTCCTTGGAGCCAAGGTAGGTGCGGCTTTGAGATAAGATGTGCTGGAGATTCTTTGGGGGAGCCCTGAAAGTGTTCATCTTCGAAAAGGCACCAGAAGAAGTTGGCAGCCTGCTGGCTGTGAGAGCAGAGGCACTTTTTTTGGCGGGTAGATCTTGCTGAGCACCCCCCCCCCCGCGCCCCGTGATGGGCCTCCCTCCCCTGGAAACGGAACCGGCTGCACAGAGGGGGGCTCCGAGTGTGTGTTTGGGGAAGAAGCTCTGTTTTTCAGGACACTTTCAGTCTCCATGGGTGGAAATTCTATACCAGAGTAACTCAGTAAGAAGGACCTATTTTTCTTCCTTCTCTCTTTGTATCTGTCTCTCCCCCGTGTTCGCTGTGGCTGTGAGCTGGCTGGGGCATCAAGTCAGTAGTGTCTAGAACCCACAGAAGCCACCAAATACTGCCTCTCCAATCTCAGCCAGGTTCCAAAACAATTTCAGTGTTTGGAACTGGCTTGTCTTTACTGCTCTCATTTGGAACTTTTGTTAGGAGACACCAGTGCCAAAGGTTTTGCGTAATACGTCGGCACGCTGCTTATTTTGATGAAAATCCTCAAAGAACCTCATCTGACTAATTCAAGACGAGACCCGCTCTCATTGATCCGCGGGGTTTGTCTGCCTTGGGAAAAATCCCATCAGCCCTTAGCTTGACCACGGCCCTCCCTGATTCGTGGGAAATAGGAATCTGAAGTCTCATGACATTCTTTCCCCCCCTCCAGATGGTGGAGCTCTGTCTCCAGAGGGGCTGACTGACTTGGTGCAATTGAAAAAGCTACAGCAGGGCTGTGATGTTCTGCTTCCTTCTTCTCAATAATGCTTAAAAGAACTCTCTGGAAAATGTAACAGGAAAACCTGCTAAAGGGAGAAAGAGCCCTTTGTAGAAAAACAGACACTGAGCGAGAAGAGGTTAGGTTTCTTCTGATTTTACTGCCCTGTTGGAGTGTTCAGAGAAGCTTTCTAACCATTCAGCAAAGTTCGTTTTTGTCTCTTTGTCAAAGAGTTTGGAGGGGGATGAGCAATTAATCATCCATTAAAAGTGTTTCCTCCCTGACTGAAGAGCCCCTTTCTATCCTGGAGCCCAGTGGGGTGATATGAGGACCATGTGGTTTCTGACCTAAATATGGATCATTCTAGCATCGGGTAGATGAAGTCATGCCATTAATGGGGTTGTAAAGCTGTCAAAGATAGACCAGGAGGTCCCGAAGGGGCCGTGTGCTTCCAGTTGGCAGTAGGATTTCACTCTAATAGAAGTCCTTCCATAAGCCAACTTCTGCTAATTCAGAAAAGTGCAACTCAGCATTGGTATGTGAGGAAACAGCCCCTTTATAAATAAATGGGTCTGAGTGATGAGATTCTGTTTGGATGCCCTATCCCTCTGTCGTTATGTCCCTCAAGGCCCGCACAGCAAGGCCACAGGGATATACGGGGTGCAGCCGTCCCTCAGCTTCTCCCTTCCTGGCCGCCCCTGACCACTCTTGGGGATTGACCAGTTGTAGAAACACCTTCTTTCTCCCGGGCCTTCCCACCTCAGCCCCAGTTTGGTCCATCTTCGTAGCACAGAGAGAGGACCTGACTTGCTCACTTGCCAGAGACTGAGGCTTCCAGACCCAGCTCGGGGTCCCCCACCGAGCCTCGGGGTGTGCTCCCCTGCCCCGCCTCGCTTCGGTAGTTACCTGGGCGAGAAAGTCCGCCTGGGCCTCCGTCCCCACCGGAGTCGCCCCGGTGATCACGCGGCATCGCTTTATTGACTCCGACTTTAATTAGGGGTTTCAGGTCTTGCAGCTCATAATTAGTTTCCGCTGCAATTAGGGTTTCAGAATTAAATTGGGATTGATTGCCTGATAGCAAAGCGGAAACAAAGCTCCAGTTCTTGACCATATATGCTGCTTCCCTTGGCATGAGTTTCTCATACCAAAAATAACACTCTGGTAGCCATGGTAACTTTCCATTTGGTCTAATCCATATCATCTCAGGAGAAACTAGAATGTTATTAATAGTGTTCGTTGTATGGGAAGAAAACCAAAAATGTAAAAGCTCCTTCACTACATAGGAGACCAATCACCCTGGCACTTAGAGGGAATAAAATCTTCCTTGCAGAGATTTGCTGGAATTTAGAATGTATTTAGGGGCCTCGTGTGGACTTGTATACAGAGGCCCTGGTGGGGGGTGCGGTGTGTGTGTGGTAAGAATGGAGAGGAGAATTAAGGGTATGCAGTCCTCGCTGGCCCCCGGGGAGCTGAGGCCAGAGAGGAGAAGGTCCAGCCACATTGAGGGTCATGACCGTAACATCCTGGGTGAGAAAAGGAAAGGCTACTTGGCTTATGCCCGGTGGAAAAGAGTTTAGAGTGAAGATACTACTGACCCACAACATTACTGGGGCACGTTCAAGTTCAAAAGTCCCTGAACGTCGAATGTAGGAGCCCATCCAGGCGTGAGCAGGCCCTTGGCAGGGCGGGGGCGATAGATGCCGGTGGAGGCTCAGCCCCCCTGCTTTGAAGGACTTACTGCAAGAGCGTTAGGGCGTGCTGTGATTCTCTCACACTCGCAGAAGTCTCTCCAGCTTCCTTGGGAGCGCCTTCACAAGGAATGCGAGTGAGCTGTCTCACTGGAGTCTTGGAACGAGTGCTCGGGTTGGCAGGGCACCAGTTTGCCCCTTCCCACAGAGGAGAAACTGAGGCGCAGAGAAACTGCCTACCCAGAATCATTTGGTGGGGCACCAAGGGGTAGAAGCCGGCTTCCACCTTCATCTGGCTTCAAGCCCAGTGTCCTTTCTACGATACCAAGTTAAGACCATTGATCCCGGGGCGCCTGGGTGGCTCAGTCGTTAAGCATCTGCCTTCGGCTCAGGTCATGATCCCAGGGTCCTGGGATCGAGCCCCACATCGGGCTCCTTGCTCAGCGGGAAGCCTGCTTCTCCTGCTACCTGCTACCTTTCCCTCTGCTTGTGTTCCCTCTCTCGCTGTGTTTCTCGCTGTCAAATAAATAAAATCTTTAAAAAAAAAAACACAAAAACCATTGATCCCTAAAACGAGATGATACTGATGAATACTTCAGCGCACAATGTGGTTGGGGAAAAACAGTGCCCACCTAGGTTTTCAGGAGAGACCTCGGGGGGGAGGGGGGGATGTTGAACTGCTTTTTGCTTTTTGGAGAATCAGCCATCCTCCTGCGGGTGGTGGTGGGACCACCTTTTAGTCTCTCGTGAACCCCAGAAGGAATTCGATGAGAAGCACAAGAGATCCCATTTGTAGAACTGGCAGTTAAGAACAAACCCCCACTTCTTCTTGTCACCATGCCTCTGATTTTTCTTGTCTGGGGACAGGGGGAAAGGAGCTGAATTTTCCACTTTTCCTAATGGCTGCCCTGCAGAAGAGCAGTGTGGTTTTAACCCAAGAGGTGGGAGTTCCCGTGCGAGGGCAGAATAGCCACGTTCCAGCCTCAACAGAGAGGTTGCAGTACGGAGTCCGTGGACGAAGGAGCCACTGAGTCTCGGTTGACCGGCCACTAAGTCCAGCGGCAGCGGTCTTATCAGTGAGAAGTCATGGCTAGAAGGCAGTGGGTTTTAAGCACATGCTTTCCCACTTGTAGATTTGCTCACCTTGGCGCTCTGTAGTGGGAAGAGCTGAAATCGGGCTGTGCTAGTGTTGAGTTTTGCTTTCGGTCGTTTCCTTTGCCCCCACGAGAGGGATCTGGAGTCTCCCCGATTGCACATTACAGCCCAAGGTGTCCCATCTGCCCATCCCTTGAGGGCTGTATTCCTGGAACTTGTTTTCATTAGAAACTGCCTTCCTGTGTGAATGTGGTAGAGCTGGGGTCCCGCTTGCCTTCCCAATGGCCCATCCCTTTTTGGTCTTTTTGCTCCTCTGACAGTTTGGATACTAGTCCTATGTCCTGGCGTTGATGATGGCTTGAGCTGCATTAGTCAGTGGGGCTGATGCACCATCAGTATGAGCTGTGCAAGGTGGAAAAGGCCCCTCGGGAGATGTCTTTCCAAAGTGACTCAGCCCCTCCTCCTGGTGGCTGCTAGTTGCTCATTTATCTCCCCCCCCCAAAAAAAAAGCCTAGCACAGCTTTTTCTCTCTCTTTTTTTTTTTTTCTAAAGAGACCTAAATGCATTCCATTGGCATCTGGGAGCTTGGGGGATCTGGTTTCAGCATCAGGGAAAGGAAGGACATGCCTGCCGGCGGCTGGGTCCCGGCATCCCCTCTCCGCAGACCCTGGAGCTTGGATCCCGGCCCAGGCCTTGTTTTTGTTGGACAGACGTGGGTGGGAAGCAGAAATGAGACTGGGATCCTGGGAAAATTCTGTTAGTGGGTTTATCACCTCCAGGACCACAGAGAACAGGGCTTGGGCCGAACATTGGTTGGGCGCGGGGGGGATATGCTGGAGAGTCAGGGTGCTTAGAGATCTTGCTCTGCACCACGTGGAGGACCCAGGGCCTGGGTTTAAAGATGTCAGAGACAGCTCTGGGGTCTTTTAACTGAGGCATATCGGGGGTGTCTCCAGGCCAGCAGAGGAAACTTGGGCTGCCCTGGTTGGGGACAGGAGTGTGGGAAGGACAGGGGAGGGTGAGGAGGGGCGCCTCGTGGGTTTGGGCTGCGACCTCTCTGTCCTCATCTGGATCTCCACTGTGTGTCCACAGCCCCAGGGGCTGCTGTCGGAATCTGGCTCTGGCCATAAGAATGTCACGGCTTATTTTTCTGGCTCATAAAAGCGCTATGATCAGTCTTTTAGTTTGTATAGAGGACAGCTCTCGGTATCTGCTCTGAAACGTGTGCTGTTACAAAAGCAGTTCACACAAAAACCAAGCAGCTAGAATCCACAATTTGAGAGATGTGGGAGCCAGCCCCCTGCTTATGGTTCATCGGCTCCTCCCCTGCCCCGTGCCCTGTGTGTGCTCTAGGGACTGCGGGGCTCTGGGGAGACGTTGCAGGCTCCGACCCCTGGAGGGAGCAGTTCCATGTCCGCTGGGGAGATGGGCGCCTAAGCGGCTCTCTCCATGGTGCTCGGTGCTCGGCAGGCTCGGGGCAGGCAGAACACCCAGCGCGGTGTGAGACCCCGCACCGAGGCGTTCATCCAGCTGTGGGTCAGCGGACTTCCTGGAGGAGATAACACTGGGCAGCTGCTAAAGAGGCCGTAGGTGAAAGAGGCATGAGGGGTGGGGAGGAGAGAGCGAGCACACCTCAGGCACTGGACCTCAGGCACAGCTGAGGAGCGAAGGAGAGACGGTGGTGAATGGATCGTGCAGGGCAGGGCGGCCCGTGAACAGTGTGGACGGGGGAGCGGGAAAGTCAGGGGCTTGGTCCCTTGGCGGGCATTGGTCCCTTTGAGGAGCATAACCAGCGTCTACCCCAGCTCTTGCCCTTGTCCTTGAAGCCTCCTGTCAGCTCTGCTCTCCCTGCTCAGCTTACTCTGGTCTGCCTCCCTCCACCCTCTCTTTAGGCCCTTTCTAAATGCCCAGATCTTGTTTCTTCACGGCAGCAGTTAAGACCATCAGGCACGATATTTCCGTCCCACCCCTGCCCCCACAAGCCACAGCTAGATCTAGATCCAGATCCTCGCTTCCTCCAAGGATGAGGTGTCCCTCTCCCTGACCGAGGCTGGCCCGGCCACCTGTGCCCGTGACCACCCCCTCCTCAAAGACTCCTCTCCCTTAGTCTCTCCTCGGGGACCTTCAGTCTGTCCTTCTCCACCAACGCTTGCCTCCTGGTTTGTAAACATACTTCAGTCTTTCTCAGTCTAAAAATACCACTGATTTCCATGTCTCCATTTCCTGGTCCCTGTCTTCCTCCACCCAAAAACTGATGACCACGGTTTCTGCTTCCTCACTTCCCAATGGGCACTCAGCCTCCTTCACTCCACCAGCAGCCTTGCCAAGTCCTGTGGCTGCCGTCCAGCTCAGAATTTATTGGAACTCTCCTGCACTTGGCATTATTGGCTCTTCCTTCCTGGAAGCGTGTTCTCTCGCCCACTAGGACGCTGCATTCTGCTTATTCCCCTGGATCCTTCCTGACCACTCCTAGCCTATTGCTAGGGACTAAATCTTGGCGTCCCCCCAAAATTCATGTCGAAATCCTAACCTTGAGTGTGATATATTAGGAGGGCGTAGGCAGAGCCCTTTTGAATGGGATTAGTGGTCTTGCCAAAGAGACCCCGGGCAGCTCTCCTGCCCCTTCTGCTAGGTGAGGGCGTGGTGAGAAGAGGGCTGTCTAGAACAAGGAAGCAGACCACACACCCAGTCTGCGGACACCTTGATCTTGGACTTCAGAACTGTGAGGAATCGATGTTTGTGGCTTCAGCCGCTTGGTGTATGGTATTTTTCTTACAGAAGTTCCAATAGACTAAGACACTATCTTTAGTTTCTCTTAAAAGCCAGTGTCCCCTAGCCCTCTTCTTCTTCTTCTTTTTTTTTTTTTAATATTTCATTTATTCGACAGAGAGAGAGAGATCGCAAGTAGGCAGAGAGGCAGGCAGAGAGGGAGGGGGAAGCGGGCTCCCTGCCGAGCAGAGAGCCCGATGCGGGGCTCGATCCCAGGACCCTGAGATCATGACCTGAGCCGAAGGCAGAGGCTTAACCCACTGAGCCACCCAGGTGCCCCCACCCCCAGGCCTCTTCTGATATGCTCTCAACACCCATCTCTTAGGTGGCAGTTGAGACAGGCTCCCCCTCCTTCCGAGGATTCCCCAGCTCGCTCCTAGCCCTTCTCCCCACGGCGCCTGGACCCCCCCACCTGGTGAGCCACCCCCACGAGCGTCTCAGGCCACGCAGCCTCTTCCACAGACGCTCCTCGTGTGCTTCTGTGTTGGGAGTTGGTGGCTCACTCAGCATCGCGCGGCAGCCCCCATGCCCCTCCCCGCCCCCCGTTCTTATTTTCATATCTCATCTCTCACCTCAATTTACACCTATTTTAGGAGTAAAATAGGATTTTACTCCTAAACGTTTCTGTCCTCTGTCTCTTCCTCCCTGACCCTACCACCAGTACTGTGCCAATTCAGGCCTCCTATCTCTCCGTCGAAATTCCATAGTAGCCTCCCAACTGGTCCTCCTGCCCTGAATCTTCACAGGAAATCATTTCACCTTTAGGTTGGACGTTTCTGGACCCGGGGTGCACACTGTGCCCTTGTGGCCGTCCCCCGCCACGCGAACAACTCTCCCAGTCTGTGCCCCTGAGGTGCCTGCCTTATTCTGCAGCTAAGTGGGCACGAAGGCCCTCCGACGCATTTCTTCCCTCGTGTTATCGTGAACACGTCTATTTTGAGACCAAATTGGCTGGTATGAGTGAACACCTAGAAATAAAACTGTGTGCGCGTGGGGGGGGGGTGGGGAGTGATTCTGTATTAGTTTCCCTGGGGACTTAGACCAAGAATATTTGACCATCCTCTTGGGATGGCAACAGCCCAAGCCTTCAGCTATTTCCACACAGCCTTCATGTTTCTTTTAAGTCTGTTCTGCATGGACTTAAACATTTCCAGTTCTTTATATACTTCAGGAGACTTGGATTCTAGTTTTTAGTCAATCCCTTATTCTGTAAGTCTGAGCAAATCAAGAAAATTCACAGCCTTGGTGATGTTTTCTCTTGGGAGGTATAAATCTTAGTACCTGTTCGACTCCAGGAATGTTGCACAGATTCATGGGATCGGAGTTGTTTTAGGTGTCTTGGTTCTCTGAAATTCAGCTGCTCTTTTCCCGTTTCTGCCATGACCTTTAGCATGGTGACTGTGGTTTTCAAAACCTTATTAAACGAGATACGTGGGTGTTAAGTGCTTTGAGCTCCTCTGGGAGAAATATACCTTTAAAGTGATGTGAGAGAGTTGTATGTCAGCAGTGGTGGAGTTGATACTTGGCCAGAACCCATCTTGTGATGAATCACTTGGTTTTACTGAGAACCTGTGTATTTGGCCCTGACAATATGGTGTGCTTTGTCCGAAAGCAGATGTCTGAGACAGTTGTTAGTCATGGTGTGCTTTTGGAGAGGTAAATTTAGAAAGTCTGTTTTTCTATATTAATCTGAATCTTTGGATTTTCCTCTGTGTGTTTGGCATTTCTCTTTCTTTTTCTTTCTTTTCTTTTCTTTCAGATTTTATTTATTTGACAGAAAGAGACACAGCGAGAGAGGGAACACAAGCAGGGGGAGTGGGAGAGGGAGAAGCAGGCTTCCCGCTGGGCAGGGAGCCCGATGCGGGGCTTGATCTCAGAATCCTGGGATCATGACCTGAGTTGAAGGCAGATGCTCAATGACTGAGCCACCCAGGCGCCCCTCTCATTTTTCTTTCCAATTACATCTCCTAGTGTCTTTCAACCATGATACATTTTGTTTATTCAGTAGTGCCTCATTCATCGAAGGTGAATTAAGAAAAGGATGATACGGTTGACCCCAAACAACCCTTCCATGGAAAGTTCATGTATAAATTAACTACTAAGAGCCCACTGTTTACTGGAGGCCTAACATAAACAGTGAATTAATGCCTATTTTGTATGTTTTATGTATTATACGCTGCATCCTTATAATAAAGTAAGCTGGAGAAGAGAAAATATTATTAAGAAAATCACGAGAAAGAGAAAATACACGTACAGTGCTGTGCTGTATTTACCCAGAAAGCTCTGCATGTGAGTGGACCTACGCTGTCCTCACCTGTATTAAGTGTCAACTCTATTTGAATTGATTTTGATTTTCTGTATTCTGCTGAAGAGCAAATAGGGCATCTGTTTTGGACAACAGCTATGTTACCCCAAATCACTCATGGTTTGGATTGAGATGCATTAACAAGGTTGAATGACCAGTGGGAAGGATTTCTGGCTTGTACCACCTTGCATTCTGAACTTGGGTCAGCTGGTGTCCAAACCCCCACCCTGGGGGCTACCTCAGCCGGGGTAGTCTCTGTCTCTCCTTTCCTCAGAGATACTAACAAAGGACTACTTTTACTGAACAGAATCTCACCGCAAGACCCAGTGATTAATATTTCACTTTATTGTCTCATTTAGCCTGTGTACCGACCGAGTGAGGGAAGTATCCTCAGAAGCCGAGAATGCGGTTAAAGGGAACAGAACAGGAGACACGGGAGTGTCCTAGGTCGGCTAGTATTCAGCTTTTATTGGAAACCTTTTATTTCACAGACCCACTAACTGATTAAGTGCCAGCAATGACCTTCATTCAGCCTTTATCCTAAGTGTGGCAATCTGACTTCTCCCTGGGAGGAATCCGAAAACAGGGCTGCCTCATGGGGATGATTTGGCTGTCACTCGCTTCTCCGCGGGCCTGCTCTGGGAAGTCATCATCCAAATCAGATCGAGGGGGGAAGGTACCCGCCCCAGCTTTCAGCAGGGCAAGATGCTAACAGCTTGTGGAAGATCTCACTGTGTTTCAGCTTATCTTTCGCCAGGGAAGGATGAGCCCCTGTGCTCACTTTGTCGAGAGGGTAAAAACATGACTGGCAGAGCCACCGGGCAGGCAATGGGGGAAAGAGATCTTACGGTGTAAGGAGCGTGTGGAGCAATTTCCCGCCCGTGTGAGTAACCGTCATGGGGAGAGCGGCCATGTCGGTAGGTGTTGGGCATGCTCCATGCTGTCCAGCTTCAAATTCCTCCTACAGTCTTTGGACTCATCAGTCTCTTGTGAAAAAATAATTTTCAGTCCCTTGGTGTTCCATCAAAATAAAACCAAGCATCAAAAGCAATATCGTCGGGGCACCTGGGTGGCTCAGTGGGTTAAAGCCTCTGCCCTCAGCTTAGGTCATGATCTCAGTGGTCCTGGGATCGAGCCCCACATCAGGGTCTCTGCTCGGCAGGGAGTCTGCTTCCCCCTCTCTCTCTGCCTCTCTGCCTACTTGTGACCTCTCTCTCTCTCTGTCAAATAAATAAATAAAATTAAAAAAAAAAATGTCGTGATCCTGCAGGATGCGGGGGGGGCATGGAGACCTTGCCTAGACAATGATGGGGGATAAAAGGCAGTGGGGTTGAACGTCTAGGGCAGTTACGGGCACCTGGCAGGATGGGGAGCCCTAATGCAGTGAGTTAGGCCTGCCGGGGGGGGGGGGGGGGATCAAGTTACTTCTGCGCTTAGTGGGTGGGCCATGTTAAGACTCCAACCTGCACAACTTAAAAATGAAGCTAGTCCTTTTCATTCACACACACGGAAAGCAGAATTTTAATGGAAATTTCTGAGAGCCTTGATAAACAAGGAGTTCCACAGATGTTCTCTTCATATTTCCTATTCATGGTTTATGAGCCTCTTTTGATAAGTGTTTGATAAGGTTTGATAATGAGTAAAAAGGAAATCTCTTGGATTGGGCTCTCCGGTGGGTTTGATGGCAGTTTCCTGTCTGTGCTAGGGTCTGACAGCCCCCGTATCATCGTTTGTGTGTGAAAAGAAAAATCCCATGTGATAGGAAAATGAAGCATCTTAATTTAACAGCAAATTGCAAATCTGTTTTTAATGGCACTGGAGCAAGAATCTGGTGTTAAGTGTGATAAATTATACAGGTTTAATTATAAAATATGGTAAAATGGCATCAAAAGCCATCTGCAGAGTCTTTTCCGAAGATGAGATTCTTTCTAGGATTTAGAAAGGAAAAATTTATGTCATCAGGGTCCTTAAACATCAACATCAAATTAATTGAAGTGTTTCCGAGTGCTAAAACTTTCTGCGATTTTATGAGATGTCTTCACCATGGATTCCTTTCTCACAAGGGGCAGACACCGTCTCTGACCTCAAATAGGATAGAGAACTCTGAGAACTGCAGCAAAATTGCTGGCGCCGTACATTCTCTTCAGATGTCTTGTCCCCTCAAAGAGGCTATATAACCTGTCAGGCCATGGGGTCATTCTTACCCACGCCCACGTCTCCTGTCAGATCTAGTACGGGAGGCCGAGTGGCACAGTGGGCACTCCGTCTCTGAGTCTAATCACGGGCACGGTGTTCCAGTGGCTATCAAGCTCTTGATTTACAGTTAACATCCAGGGGCGCCTGGGTGGCTCAGTCGGTTAAGCGGCTGCCTTCGGCTCGGGTCATGATCGCAGGATCAAGCCCCACGTCAGGATCCCTGCTCGGCGGGGAACCTGCTTCTCCCTCTCTCTCTGCGTGCCACCCTGCCTACTTGTACTCTCCCTCTCTCTCTCTGTCAAATAAATAAAGAAAATCTTTTAAAAAATAATAAAGTTAAATTGCCCTCCGGACTACTTCTGCAACACTCTGGCCAAGAGGGTGTAGCGTGTATGTGTGGGTATGGAGCTGCCCACAAAGACTGTCTCACTGAGCTTTCATGTAAGGATTGAAAGGCGCAGGCTCAGGGGAAGGGGCCCCAGTGAGACCAGAGGTCCCCATTTGTCAACAGCCCAACACTTAAAAGGTGGGGGACATGCTCAGAGTCTCTGCCTTCCAGCCCAGAGAGTACCTGTGTGTGAATTCGAACGAGGCACCTTCCCAGGATACTCGCCATCTGCCAGGCAGCCGTTGTAATCAGCATGGAAATTTCCTGCGGCTGTGTTTGAGGGGCACCCCTTAGATACAGTGCCATTGTGCCGTACATGTCCCGGAGCTGAGGGCCAGGCCACGGTGTGCCCACACGCCAGACCGGACCAGGCTGAAATGCCTGATTGCCCATCCCACTGTTTGCTTTTGTCTACCAAATGGGATATTTAAAACTTGATATTGACTTTTTGTTCCCCCCTCTTTGGACTTTTATTTACAAATAAAAATACAAATTAAACAATTATACAAATTACTTAGTTAAAAATGTGTACTTAACTAAAGCCCTTGGCTTTTTTTTTTTTAAGATTTTATTTATTTATTTGACAGAGATCATAAGTAGGCAGAGAGAGAGGGGAAGCAGACTCCCCGCTGAGCAGAGATCCTGATGCCGGGGCTCGATCCCAGGACCTGAGCCGAAGGCAGAGGCTTTAACCCACTGAGCCACCCAGGCGCCGCTAAAGCCTTTGGCTTTGATCACAGTTATTAGCATAGAAATGCTGTTCATCTAGCCTAGTACGTAGTGTGAGAGCTGCATCCGTACATTCAAGCCTTTTTTCATCTTTAGAGTATAATAAAATATTTTTAGGCAAGCCATAAAAGTGAGTGTTGGTAAAAGGTGACACAGAACCCAGTATACACAGGATTGAAGGCTTGTAATCAAGCTTGAAATCAAGGCTTGAAGATTGCCACAAATGCTACCTTCCCTCCTTCCATTTTGCCTCCGATGAAAACATCTGAGGGGTCGTACTCAGAGTTGCTGGGCTTAAAGCTTGGGGAGAACTGGGTCTTTAGTGTTTGGCCAGTGGGCAGGGTTAAGGGTGGCAGGAGTGATTGGGGTTTATTCATCCTGTCGGTTCCTAATCAATTTCTGCAGGTTTTAGATAGTAAAAAAAATTACCACCCAGATCTTCTAAAGAGCCCTTGATAGACTTAGGAATTTACCATAAACTAGGCCACTGCTTGAAGATGAGCACAGGGCAGGGGCTCAAAGGGGCTGAGTTTCTGACGTCACTGAAGGGTCTCGTTTTTAGGCGGATGGACTTGCAGGACGGCCCTGTGTGTGGCAACCTCCGCACGGCCTCGGAATGCTCTGTGTCGCGGTTCTGTAGCGTGTGCTGTTTTGGGAGCAGGAGCTCAGCCCTTCGTATGTTCCTGCTTATTTTGGGAGTGCGATGACGCAGGCTCCGAGGCATCACCGGCTGGGTGGATTCGAGATGAGGGTCTGTCCTTTTGGACTCCTGCATTGTCCCAGCTTGAGCCACCTGGTGGCTGCTCCGGACATGTCCCTGAGGGGTTTCCCAGCAGTGTTCAGAAGGACGCTGGCTTTGCTCAGAAACAAACCAATTTTGTGCTATGATCCGCGACACCAGGCACAGTTACAGTGTTGTTAGTGATCGTAATTTCTGGATTCGGTTTCTGGAAAAATGTGACCTGCATGGTTGTTTGGTGCTACTTGATGAGAGTCCCGGACTGTTGTTGACCTCTCCCTCAACTGAATAAACCTCCCAGGGCTGAAGAAAGGAAGCTTTTGTTTGAGAGCCTGTAGCTTCAGGGTGCTCTGGGCCGTCACTCCAGACCGGGATGGACTAGCCCAGAAGCAGGCCTCCCTCCTCATTCTCTCTCTCCTCCCCTCTTGTGCATGCAGATTCCCTTCCTCCTTTTCTTTCTCCCTCCTTTCCCCTCCCCTCCTCTCCTTTTTAAAATCATTTGAGAGAGCACTACCAGGGGGAGAGGGAGAAGCAGGCTCCCTGCTGAGCCGGGAGCCTGACATGGGGCTCCATCCCAGGACACTGGGATCATGGCCTGAGGTGCTTACCCATCTGAGCCACTTAGGCGCCCCCTCCATCTCTTGATGTCAAGCAAGTTAATTGCCAATCGTGATGAGAGAATGAATGACTAGAAAATAATCTCAATTTTTAAAATTCGACAAAAAACATGTCGAAACGCCCAAGGCCCTGAAAGACACACAATCTCTGTACCAGCACCTCTCAACCTTATGCAAAACACGACACTCTTGCCCACTCATGCTGCCACTCTGTCACCTGTGTGCCACCGCCTGCGCACTGTGGACACGGGAGCCAGCTGGGGCTAAGCAGGAGCGCTTGTTCGTCCTGAGACACGTGCACGCCCAGGAAGTGCTCCCCGCCAGGGAAGGTGCCTCCTCACAGGGGGTCAGCAACCCCCTGCATGGGGAGAACCATTCAGCACTACTCAGAACCCCAAGGACTACCGACTTCAAACCGAAATAAACAAAATAAACAAGCCCACACCTAAGGAGAAATCTAAGGAGGTTGTTCCAGCCTCTAGCTTTTTTATTCCGTCAGAACTCAATTCTGAAACGCCAGTTATCTCTAAAACCTTCCAATGGATTTCGTAAGTCCTTAAAAACAAATTCTTCAGTGGAGTAACTTTCCATTCTTGTGGCTACTGGTCTTGGAAAGGGCTTTCAGATTCTACATTGTTCCAAGCCAGTGCCTGTGTGCGCCGGGCTGGGTGCTGGCGCCCTGTGCTCCCTGTGCCATATGTCAGATAGTCCCAGGAAGTGAGAGCTTCTCCCCTCCTGGTGCATACAGAGACAAGCAAAGTCTAGAAAGGTGGCCAGGGTCACCTGTTCTTGACCAGCCTACAGACTCTTTTCCCCCCCCGCCCGGGGACCGGAAGCTTGGCTCCGGTCAGTAAGTGTTTCCTGGGCACCTGCTGTGTGCCAGGCACGAAGCTGGGCTCTGGGAGCCAGAGGCAAATAACGGTCTGGCCTCTGTCCTCAGAGAGCTTATGCCTGGTGGACCACACTGCCTCACTGGCTAGCCGTCCTTAGTGGATTAAAGAATAGACTGGCTTACTTAGGCCTTCCAGGCCCCTGCCCGCCCTATCCAGCTCCCCCTCTGTCGTCTCCCCATTCCCCAGCCTGGGCTCCGGCCAGGCAGTCGGTGTCCCCTGCAGGGGTGTCCCCGCTGACTCATGGACCCCCACCACGTGACGGCAGTACCGTGGCCTGTCTCACCCACTGGTAAAGCCTCTGCCAGTTACTTGGGGGACTCTCTAAGGGGTCCTCACGTAGGCATCCATAACCCTTCTGTGATCCTGGCCTTCTAGCAGATTCAGACCTGGATCCCCGTGTGCGGTGTCAGTATGTTGCAAAGTGGGTAGTTCACTGGGGTTAAGAGGAATGCATTCAGAGTTTGGGGGCCCGGGGGTTCAGAGTTTGGGGGTCCGTGTCCCCCGTGGGACTGAGCCCTGGGAGAATAAAAACCAGGCATTGGAGCCCATCAGGTTTTTGTGGGGGTGCTAGGAGAGTCTCCGGATCTCGTGTCAGCCATCACAGGGGCACCTCCTGACTGACATCTCCAAGCCAGGAATACTGTGGGGAGTGTGTGGCCTCCTAGGTGGCCGAGTGTAGGAGCAGAGACGGGGGGTGGGGAGGTTGTTATGAGGCTGCTGCAGAAGTTCAGGGAGGACAGAACAGGGTAACCTCAGCGGGGATAAGAACACATGTTGGTAAGTGGTAGAATCTGGAATTTCTGTATTGGTGGAAGCTAGTTCCGGGGGTTCTGGTTTGGGTAACGAGGGCAGAGGAGGTGCCAGTGACCAGGAAAGGGGGAGAAGGGCAGGCTTTGCAGACAACCATTTATTTATATCGACATCCAAGTTCTGGAGTGGATAGTTCTGGAGTGGATTCTGGTCTGTATCCCAACACCCACCCTGAGGGCTGGGGATGGAGATTTGGCCATTGTCAGCACATTTCAGAAGGCTCGAACTGGCTTTGTGCCCTGGGCCCCAACTAGCCCCTCTGCCCACGGCAGCCAGATTGATCTGTCTGAAAGCATCTTCTTTTTACCTTTTTCCTATTGAAAATCTAGGCAGAGGTTTTCGGTGACTCACTATCTGGAGCGTGAAGGTCTGACCCCTCAGCCTCCAGCGTCCGACTCCCCTCTGTCCGATCCCTGTCTTTCTTGATCAGGACTCCTTTGGCACAGGTGACAGGAGTCCAGAGCAAACTGGCTTAGGTCACGAGGCATTTGCTGGTGGAAGGAGCCAGCTGGGGCTTAGGGATGTCTGTGCCACCGGGATACCTTCCGTCTCTGGCTCCTCTTTGCACGCTGATTTTTTTCTTCACCCAGTCTGCTC
Source organism: Procyon lotor (assembly GCA_028646535.1). Taxonomy (NCBI): domain Eukaryota; kingdom Metazoa; phylum Chordata; class Mammalia; order Carnivora; family Procyonidae; genus Procyon; species Procyon lotor. Next base: position 68,367,230 of record CM053606.1, on the reverse strand, counting down.
TACACGATGGGTCAGTGTGAGGTGCGGGAACCGTGTGCTTCTGGTCCCATGACGCATCCCCCACCGGCATGGGGTCACGGCGACTTTTCTCATTTTGTCAGGGGAAAACCGATGGCCAGTGAGGGGGAGTAACTTGCCCAGGCTCCAGAGCAGAAGGGCAGGGATAAGATCCAGGCCCTGTGTCTCCAGAGCTTGGGGTTGAGTTTAAACTCTCTCTGTGTGTGGTCTTCTGAGAGCACTGTCCCTCCTGAGGGCAGGACCCAGGGTGTCATCCCCTCCTAGCAAATAAGTTGGCAAAGTGCTTGGCTCTGATTGTTGGTGGCTGCAAAATAGTGCCTTCCCAGTCTTTCCCTTTCTACCTTCAGCCCCAGGGCCTGGGGGACAGGATCTTTCCTGGTGATTCGCCCAATTTAAAATTCTATGGGAACTGGGAAGCTTTTCTTAGAGGCAGGAACAGAGTAAAATAAATATTAATTATAATGCAGATGACATCTTTTTCCTGTCGGCTCCGAGGTCTCCTACATACAAATGAGTGTCTCGCCTTCCCTGGGACTTTCCCACAGCTTACTGTGTGCGCACCTCCCTCTGTCCCCAGACTTAGGGGCGCGGACCTCCTCCTTCTCTGAGGAGTCGCCTGGCCGCCTTTTTGCACCGGATTTGAAATGCAGGCTCTAATGTCAGGCCGCCCTTGTGAGAGGAGACCCCGCGCTCCGTTCCTCCTGAGCCTTTTTCTTTCATGGGGAGCTGTTGAAATGTGGGTTTCCGTGTTAATCAAAGTTCCCGGCACGTTTATGGAACTGGCTCTACGCGTCCAGAATGTGTTTTCCAGCCCTCCCTCGGGCCCTGGCTGTTCCAGCCTGTCAGGAACAGACTTGCGGGGGCCCTGTGTGGCTGCACAGACGTTCAGTCCAGATTCAGAGCGATAGGCAGGATTTTGGGAACGGGCCTCAGCATGCTCGGACTGGTCCTGGCGCTGTAGCTGGACCAGAGGTGCTGCAGGCGGGGGGGTGACGGGCAAGGCCCCGTGGACACGCGGCTGTTCTCCTGAACTGCATCCCTCCCAGGCACCCACCCCCTACGCACCCGGGCGTCAGAGTGCAGGCACCTCCGGGAGAAGTGTTCTTTTATGTAACCAGACGTGTCGCATTCCGGTATGTCTGTGATGACAGTCGCCAGTGCCGTCTGTGTCTCAGGGATGTTCCAAGTGCTTTGCAAATAGGGACTCGTTCCACTCTGATTAACATCTCGGCACGTACTGTCATCCCCATTTTGCAGACCAGGAGCCTGAGGCTGTGTGGAGAGGTGAGGTCCTTTAACCGAAGCCATACAGGCGGTCAGTGGCCCAGCGGCTGTGCGTACGTGCTGTGCTGTGACATCAGGGTCATTAAAATGTCAGCAGCAGGACTTCAATTTGGTTGGACAGGCGTGGGCCTCCCCCACCCCCTGCATCCACCCCCAGAACTAACCACTGGGACGCGATGACATTTCGGAAGTGGAGGCGTGTGAGTGGGAAACCATGATATCGTAGTCACTAACCCTTCCTCCCTCTGCTTCCTGCTCATGGTATTCTTCTTACTTAATCTACATCCATAGCCCCTTTTCTTGCACCCCTCCCCTCCCCCAACAAGAGCTCTCAAATTGCTGGTGGCTCCAACTCAGGCAAAGCCTCAGAGTAGGAAACGTGGGGCCTGCCCGCATCTTTCTCTCGTGGGGGCCGTGGGCAGATTTGGTCACTCTGCAAGTGAACTGGCAGAGCTCATGGCAGAATGTTCTTGATCTAGAGCCTAGCAGCAAATCTTTCTCTGGAGGTTGCATCCCAGCTACTGTGTGTGTGGGGGGGGGCTCAGAATGGCTGGATCCAGAGCACGTGCTGGGGCAGAGGAACTCGACTCCGTCTCCAGAGCAAGCCCCCTCCCCCCAAGCCGCCACCTCTTCTCCTCAGTGTGAAGAGCTCGGGTCACATAGAGTCACACCTGCCTTCTAGGAATGAAGTTCAAATTCAGGGGTGAGTCCTTAGAGAATCTGAGCATGGAGGAAAAGGTGTGTTACAATAATGTGCTTGTTAGCAACATTTGTAGCATTCATGTGAGATAGAGATAATTCATGGGTTTTCTCGCTGCCCCTCTCTCTGGTAGTTGAACATAAACCCCAAAGGGCCAGTGAGGATGGCATTTCCACTCAGTGTAAGCTTTCTGAGGGTGCTAGGCTCTACTGACCTGGCTCTGGGGTGTCACAGATGCCTCTGTCACAGATACCCGCTGTCCTGGAGGTTAATTGGAGGTCACCCAATTGACTAGATTTACAGTTGGGGCAGGGGGAGAGGGAGGGAGACAATGACTTGGGTCCGGAAGGTCTCCAAGGCACGTGGATTCATAAGATGTCTGCAGAAACAAACGTGGAAGAGTTGGGAAAGACGAGCTGAGAGAAGAGGCTATAGGAACGGGGAAAGATTGGTATGACGGGCTTGTGTGCTCTTTCCTGGCCCGAGACTGGAAGACACCGGAGTGATGGGACCTGTATGTACTCTTTGGCTGCCTCATGCATAATTCCGGGCCGGGCGGAAGATAACAATGCCTGCGGCTGTGGGAATTAGGGACTTCTCTCTTCTGCTCTTTCCTCAGAAGGTGATCTCAGGAAGGCCAGGAGGCTTCTTAGGGCATTAGTGGAATCAGTCAGAACTTCAAAGGACACTGCCGCACCGATGGGATAAAGCCTTTGCCAAGGGCAGATGGACTGCTGTGTTACCCTAAATTGCTAGAATTTCTTCTGTGGCCCCAACGACTCCAAAACTATTTGAGGTCCTGCCTGAAAGGGCTGCATTTCAGGGGCAAATTCATGTTTGCCCCAGGTGGCCACAGGTTCAGTGAAGGGGCGCGTTGTACTCAGAAGTTCTGGTCACTGGGGCAAGCCGACGGAATTCTGCCAACCTCACAGTCCACGTGCCCTATCCTGTGAAGTGGGAACGTCATTCTTCGTCTCAGAGGAGCACAAATGTCCATCACAGTGCTCTCAGGGATGCAGATGGATACATTTTGCCCAATTTTCCTGTATGGTCACCCCTCACCCACCATGAGGTTGACCGCCCACCAGAGTACCGGATTTGAAATGCAGGCTCTAATGTCAGGCCTATATATATATACAGTGTGGCATGATCGTAGTTGGCAAGGGCAAGACTCATAAAATATAGGCATTTCGGAAAAATAATAAAGTTGCATTAACGTATGTGATTAAAAGAGTATGTGAAAGTTCTAGAAGGCATTCACCCCCAAAACAACTACTAATGTAATCAGGAGGGCGACCCGGTGTGGGACGTGTCTTTTGATTGCCTTGGTCAGCTATTTGAGAGATGTTGCCTACATCTGAGGCTGAGATAGAGGCTCCTAGAAGCCGACCTGGTCCCTTTTAGTGTAGTAGAACCAGCTCTCACTGGCTTGGACTGAGAGCCCTCTTGCTTGCAATTGCTTACTGGCTCCAGGATTGGTCTCCCTCCCTCCTTGTTTCCCTCCCTCTCCCCCTGCCCCAACTGTAAATCTAGTCAATTGGGTAACCTCCTAACTTTGCACAAATTATTCAAGAGCTTAAGTGCATAGTTTTTGAAGTCTGAGTTTCCATCTCAGGGGAGGCTCAATCTTCCTGAGCCCCTTTTTTCTCCTTCCTGGGTACCTTCCTGCAGTGCCTGATCGTGCCCCCATCTCCACAGTTCACAGTGGCGGGGGGAGAACAATAATTGTGGATTTTCCTCTAAGGAATTAAGGGCAGAAGTAACAGCAGATTTTATATTTCTGGTAACAAGTGTAAAGCAGTATTATCTCAAAATCTGGAGTGGGGGATTGTTTATAAAATGTGAAGAAGGGGCGCCTGGGTGGCTTAGTCGTTAAGCGTCTGCCTTGGGCTCAGGTCATGATCCCAGGGTCCTGGGATCGAGCCCCACATTGGACTCCCTGCTCAGCAGGAAGCTTGCTTCTCCCGCTACCATTCCCTCTGCTTGTGTTCCCTCTCTCGCTGTGTTTCTCTCTGTCAAATAAATAAGATCTTACAAAAATAAAAAATAAAAAAAGTGCGAAGAAATCTTGGCTATTTGTGAAGGATGCTGAGAAGGAGAGGGGTTGACGGTGGGAAGTGGCCTGGGTATTGGGTATCAGGGAGGAAGGAGACTGATTGTAAAGAGAAATATGGGCATAGCTTTTGGGGTCTGGGTGAACACAGTTTGAGTGGAGGGTACGCAGGGGGCATGACTTCTAATGACTACATTTTCAGAGCTCAGGCCAAGAAGTGGGCCCAGTGCACAGTACAAGGGAATCAGTCTCCGCGTAAAGACTGTCAGGGTGGGCGAGTGGAAGCTAGGGTCACAGCATTGGTTAGGACTTTAGTTCAGCTGCCAGTAACAGGAACAACCAAAATATGGGCTTAAACAGGACAGAAGATGATGTGGAACACCTGGAGGTCGGCAATCTGGGGCTGGTGTGTTGACCCCACCGTTGTGAGGGATCTGGGCCTATTGGGCCTCTGCTCCCCCACTTGGAGGCTGTGGCTCCCTCCTGGTGTCCAAGATGGTGCCACAGTTCCAGCCGTCACATCTGGGCTTAGAAGCCCTGCTAAACATCAGTGCACCTTTCCTTGGCCACATGACGACATTAAGGGAGGAACATTGAGGAATGACATCCTTGCGTTGTGTGGCAACATGTCAGCTAACATGAGGCTTCCAGTGGTTTGTGATTGAAGAGGAGAAGCTCCATCACAGAGGAAAGGCTAGAGTAGAGAGGCCTCGTCTTGGGGTATTGGTTCAGTGATTGGAGAGCCAGGCATTGCTGGAGGGCGGCAGGTGGGGTTTTCTGCTCTCGTGAAACTTAAAATCCAGTGGGAGGCAAGACAGACAATTACCTATCAGTAAACGCAGCGTGGTTGACAATCTGAGTTCTGGGCTCCAGTCTTTCCAGCGAGCGGCCTTCCGATGTAACTATGCAATTAACGCTGGACGTTGAGGCACGCTGCCGGTGCCTGGGGGCAGCTGACGTAGCCGCTGTTGGCTTCTCTGTGATGCAGGGGACTGCTCTGTGGGACAGGGAGTGGTGGTGAAGCAGAGAGGGGAGAAGTAGGCAACTGGTCAACCAGACCCCCACGTGGAGAGCGGCCCTGAGTCCTTCTGCAGCCAGCGCCCCCCTGGGCCCATGTGCCCACAGAGATTTGAGGGTTGTAACCTCAACTCTGTTTCCTTTTCCTTTTCCTTGGGTGGAGAAGGATCTGGGCCTGTTCCCTTGCTGTGGAGCAGAGCAATGCGATGAGGAGAGTTCGGTGATTCCTGGAGGCTTTTGAGGCCAAGATGGGGAACTTGGGAAAACCCGAGGAAACAGCATTTTTCTGCTCCCGTGACCTTCAGCCAGTGATCCCTGAGCCTGGTTTTGTTGGGAACCAGGCAGGGGTCCAAGTGCAAGCAGCTCACATGTCAGTGGGTGTGGATTCTCAGCCGAACCTGGAGGCAGTGTCGCCCACCCAGGCTCCTGCCCCCACCGCTGGGTGGCCACCTATATCCATGATTCTCAAACCCTCAGAGGCAAAAGACCAGCGTTTTGAGTTTCAAGTTCCAATCTGTCCTCAAAACGAAATACCAGGAAAATGAAATTTAAAAGACCTACAACATACAAAGTCAGACTTGTGTTAGTTAGTAGATTCAAGAGACACAATTCTGTCCGTTGGCTCTAAATGTTTAGATCGCCCAAAGGCGAACTCAGTTCCTGAACCACAGTTTGCCAGTAGCGGAGAATTCAGGGCCTTTACCGTCGTCAGCGGGGGCGGGGGACTGCACTGTGGGTGGCAGTGTCCTACCCGCCCCGGACCGTGGGCCAGCTGAGGGTGGCTGTCCTTCCCGCTCCCAGTGAGGACAGTTCCTGAGGAGAAGGAGCAAGGTCCCCCGGCTTAGTTGTGCCTCCCTCCCCGCTCATCTCTCTCTGGCCCCCTACCCAGCTCCCCTTGTGTGCGGCGGCTGTCTGAGCCCACCGATGACAGGAACAGCTCCGCAGGCTCTCCTTTCGGAGTCCCCGTGTGTAGGCGAAAATGTTACCGCATACTCATAGCCGGAGAAAGGAAAGGTCACAGCTAATTGTAATCATTATCCAGGTTCCCCGGCCTGAACGAGGCTTTTGGCATAACCTGGCTTGACCAGCCAAGCAGCCAACCGCGAGGTGGGCGGGTCTCTCGGGCTGGCGGGCCCAGCCGGCCCGGGCCGGGGGGATGTCACCGCTGACCCTGTGTTGCAGTTCTCCAAGGAGAGGCACGTCATGGACAAGACCCCCGAGAGGCTGAGGAAGGAGCTGGAGGAGGAGCTGCTGCTGAGCAGCGAGGACCTGCGCAGCCACGCCTGGTACCACGGACGCATCCCCCGCCAGGTACCCGCTCCATCCCGCCCGCGCGCCTGGCCGTCCTCAGACCCCACCGCACTGACCACCCCACGGGGTCACCCTCCAAGCCCCGGTTTAGCTAAAAGCAAATAGAGTCAAGCGGACTGTAGTAACTTAGGCCCGTCCCCAAGGAGACCTTGGGGAGAACTAAGGTCAGGAACCCAAAGCACATTTCCACGTGCCGGGGAAGCGGATGGAGGACAGGCAGGTGTTCTGCGGTCTGCGGCGCCGCAGCGGGCAGGAGGCCGTGGCCGCAGGGGGACAGTCTGAAGAGGTACGAGGCTGACCTGTGGTTCAGAAAATGGCACTCCTGGCTCTCGGCCTGCAGCCTCCTACCCTTTGGAGTTTCTCTCTTAAGGCAGCACTTTAATTTCAGGTGACGGGAGGGTATCATGGAGGGAGGTGGCCCAGGGCAGCAAGGCCGCCCGGGCCCTCGTGGGGCCGGTGACTATTCATTCTCCATCCCTCCCCTGCCTGGGCCCCTGTCTGGAGCAGGGAAGTAGAGGAATTACACCAGCAAACACAGCCCCACAGCCTGGAATTGACTCTGCGATTGTCTTTTGGGGTGACAGCCGTGTTTTTTTTTTTTTATTATTTAAGAGTATAGAAACTGAAAAAGTGCAGAATTAGGGTGTAGAATTTCTCTTAGGTGTTTGTCATAACCTGATCTGGCCAGTCATTCGCCCAGGACAACGTGACAGGAAAGGGGCAGGTGGGGGGGAGGGCATCGTAGTCGTGACAAATTTTTTTTTCGTGTAGCAGATTTCACAGCACTATCAAAGAAATCCCTATTCTATTTTTTTTTTTAAGTTTAAAATTGTAGAACATACAGAGAGTAAAATGAAGAAAATGAAATTCTCACCCCTAAGTCTCCCTCCCGGAGATAGCCACCGTGAACATGTTGATGTAATTCCTCCTTCTCAGCTTTGCAAGTATGAGATCACACCACACAGACGTCTGCAGCCCATTGTCATCCTTTAATGATACATTCTGGGCATTTTCTCCTGCTATAAAATAGTCCTCTCCACCACCCTCCATTGTGCGTATGTCCATTGTATGCATGCCCCACTCTCGGGTGGGCACCCTTACCAACAGGCTTTAAGATAACTACTAGGTTTATAACTGTAATTATTTCCTCAGGCTCCATCCCAAGAAATGGAATTTCTGTGTGCAAACATATTCTTAAGGCAGAGATGCAATTTTATTTTA
>CM053606.1:68277196-68359126 GCA_028646535.1 Procyon lotor | reverse complement strand
GAGCCCGATGCGGGGCTCGATCCCAGGACCTTGAGATCATGACCTGAGCCAAAGGCAGAGGTTTTAACCCATTGAGCCACCTACGTGCCCCCAGAGATGCAATTTTAAAGCAACCGTGGTGGCACACTGTCCCACGCACGCTGACCCAGCATTGGAACATCCTGGGAGAAATGTCTGAGTTTTATAAAACTCATGATGGTCGCCACGGTCCTTCTCTTCATTGTGACCATAAGCTTTGTTTCCCACTGGCACCAAGTACTAATTTGCAGCCATACATCATTTAAGGTTGTCTAACGGCACACCGTAACAGTAGTAATGGTAGTCACAGCTGACCCTTCACTCCATTAAATCTTTCAAGCTACTGTGTAGGTGACATCAGCCCCATCTTAACGGGTGATGTAACTGAACCACCAAGAGATGACGTCACTTGTCCCAAGTCGCCCAGTAGAGGCAGAGGGCAGACCCAGGCAGTCTGGCCGTAGGAATGGACATCCACAGCACAGCATGGATCCTCCTTTTGCTATGAACATCGGCATCTTTATGGCTAACAATTTTCGAGCACCTGCCGTGTTCCAGGTCCTAGTGCTTTGCCTAGATTGTGTATGCAGATATACACTCCTCCGGTGAGACGGGACACGGAGCTGACTTGGTCACAGGCCCTCCAGCCAGTGGCGAGCCCGGCACCAGGCTCGAGTCTCTGCTCTCACAACGCATGGCCTCCCCCTGCGTGTGGACCCCTCCTCCCAGTCAACAAAACCCGCTCCTCCGCCTGGTGGGGGTGGGGAGGGATCAGGCTCCCTGGCCGCGCGTTTCCTTCTTTCTCTTATTTTCTGTCGCTTCTCTTATTTTCTGTCGCTTCACTTGCTTCAGGTCTCCGTACCCGTCATCTTCTCTGGACACCCTGCTGACCCACCGTGTCTCAGAGAACAGCCCCGTCCCCTCCCAGGCACTTCTTATCTCCCTTCCCGATTGAGATTTTCCTTACCTGTACAACATCTGATGGGCCCTCCCTGCCGCTCACTTACCCGCTGAGGCGGCGGGCTCTGCACCCACCGCAGAAGCCCCGCCGGAAGCCCGGGGCCCACGGCACCCAGTGGGTGGGCGGCCAGTAGTTCTTAAGTGAATGCCTGGGTCTCCTGAGAATTTGGCCTTTGAGAAAATAAAGAGCCGACCGAAGCAGACGAGACGGAATAGCCTGGTCTTCTGTGGGCCCCAAGGAGCGGAGCGCGGTGCAGCTGGCCGAAGCAGTGCTGGACTCCTTGCCATTTTGTCCCGCAGGTGTCAGAAAACCTCGTGCAGCGGGATGGCGACTTCCTGGTCCGTGACTCCCTGTCCAGCCCCGGCAATTTCGTCCTGACCTGTCAGTGGAAGAACCTGGCTCAGCACTTCAAGATCCGTCGGACGGTGCTGCGGCTCAGCGAGGCCTACAGCCGCGTGCAGTACCAGTTCGAGACCGAGAGCTTCGACTCCATCCCCGGCCTGGTGCGCTGCTACGTGGGCAACCGCCGGCCCATCTCGCAGCAGAGCGGAGCCGTCATCTTCCAGCCCATCAACAGGACGGTGCCCCTGCGCTGCCTGGAGGAGCGCTACGGCGTCTCGCCGGGCCGGGCCCGGGACGGCAGCCTCGTCGAGGGCCGGCCGGACGTGGGCAAGAGGCTGAGCCTCAGCATGGGCGGTGTGCAGGCCCGGGAGCAGAGCTCGCCCAAGGGGAACCTCCTCAGGTGGGTCAGGGCCTCGCCCGAGGGGACGGGGGTGGGGACCGACTGACAGGGCCCCTCGGGACTGGCCCAGGCCTTAGGCCGGTGAGGAGCGCGCCGGGACCGAGGAACAATAAGAGGTGTTCCTAAGGATGCCACCTGTTACTGGAACAGCTGTCACAAGGCAGCGCGTGATGAGTCCCCAGCTGAGTTGGTGCCCATGTGAGAAAAGGCAGTTGCTGAGGAAGGGGAGTCTTGGCCAGGAGATCCATGAAGAAAGGAGGATTCTGGCTGCTCTGAAGACTAGGGAACATCCAGACAGTCACTGCAAAGGGGAGGGTGTTCCAGGCGAGGGGTGGGGGAGGCGGCGGCTCAGCATGAGCGTGCATGGAGCCATAGGGGAGGATGAGAGTTACTTGGAGCAGGTAGATTGGTGGGGCTCAAGCAAAGGGCCCAGGTAAGGAGCTGGTAAGAGCAGGCTCAGGGAGTGACCCCCAGTCAGATCATGGAGGCCTGAAAGCCAGGCTGAGGAGTTTGAGCAAGCCTCAGAGACTTGACATGGTGAAGGTCCCGAGAACAGAGCTGGGTGGCCTTATGTCAGAGGGGCAGGGAGGGAGCTCGGAGAAGTCAGTTGAGTTGTGGGGGATCAGGCTGTGCAGGGGTAGTGGAGGGAGAGCCTGGGACCTTGGCTTCCTGGGACTGCTGTGCATGTGGGGAAGGTTGGAGAAGGGTGAGTCAGAGACCACAGCAGGGCCCGGAGGGGGCGGACTTTGGAGGAAAAACCAGTTGCATCTGAGATATGGCCGTAGGCTTATCTCTGAGTGCTGGTGTCCAGCAACAGATTGGGGGTTTGGGAGGGGAGTTCAGCCTCAAGGCTTCAGTTTGGGCTCAGTCCACATGGAAAGTGAGGTTGACTCGGTGAGAAAAGATGAGATTCCTCAGATGGGAGACACGAGAGACTAGGGGATGTGCCCTGATTCTGGGGACAGGGGAGAGAGAAGATTCCAGAGAACCTGAGGCCCGGTTGCAGCACCCTGCCCTCGACAACCAGTGGCGCGTGCTGTCTTCACACAGGACCTGTCTCTCAGGGAGCTGGTGCCTGTGCTACCCTCTGACCGTTCCAGAGAAGGAGCGCAGGGAAGAGGTGGGCCTAGCAGGGTGTAGACTAGCTCCAGCCCCTTGGTGACACAGCCCCCCTCCTCAGGCGCCCTGGCCTCTAAACTTACACACCTAAACCAACAATTCAGAAGCAAAACACAGGACTCGGGGTAGTCCACACAAGGCCGTGTGCCGCAGCAAAGCTCCGGTCCGTGTCAGGCAGCGTCTGGCTAGGGACCCTGCCTGCCTGGCCACAGATGCTGGTCCGCCACTGATCAAGGTGCTTACCCTCTCTGGGCCTCACTCTCCCCAACTGGAATGATGGGGTGTGTGAGGGTTAAATGACTGAAGACTTGCAAAGTGCTGAGAACAGTGCCAGAGGGCTAGGTAGGTGTGAATAATCATAATATTTTTTTTTGGAGGGCAGTAGAATGTAGGACTCAGTTGCAGGGAGGAAGGCAAGAACTGATACATAGAAATTCTCCTTTTCTTAGTGATAAGAATTCTTAGTAATAAGAATAAGTAATAAATCCCTTAAAAATATTAAAGGGGTGCTTCTTCCTCTGTTTCTTTTGTGAGTATGGGGATTGGCTGCTTAACTGAGGAAGAGGAAGGTAATATTATGAACAGCCAGGGAGCATTGGGCAATGCCCAGAACCCCTGCCCCGTGCGGTGCTGGGCAGGAAGGCCTACCTCCTGGTCTGCGCTCAGTAGCCCAGATTTAGAAGAGGAATTTTATTTATTTATTTATTTTTAAAGATTTTATTTATTTGACAGAGCGAGATTGCAAGTAGGCAGAGAGGCAGGCAGAGAGAGAGGGGGGAAGCAGGCTCCCGGCTGAGCAGAGAGCCCGATGTGGGGCTTGATCCCAGGACCCCGAGATCATGACCTGAGCTGAAGGCAAAGGCTTTACAAACCCACTGAGCCACCCAGGCGCCCCAAGAAATTTATTTTTTAAGATAAGAAATGAAAGACTGAGAAAGTCAGTCAATGAGGTCGGCCTAACAGAGCCACTCTTCTGATTGGCCTGTGAAAGCAGTGTTTTGAACCCTGCCCCCTCTTGGCTGGGGCAGCAGCAGGGCGTGGATGGTCTGACCATGGGGGTGGGGTGGGCTCCACAGGGAAGCGCCTCCCACAGCCCGTGTGCCCTGCTCCCCCTCACCCTCCTGGGCCCTCACCTTCCCTGACGTCAGGCCCGCTGGTTGGCCAGCCAGTGGGGTGCGCCCTGGGCAGCCAGCCTGTGTGCGCCCTAGGTGGGGGTTCTAGGCCAGTGGAGTCTGGCTGCTCTTAGGATCGCTGCAGAAATACCGCTTGGCTGAAGCCATTGCCTTGTGGAATTTGCCCTCTGCCCTGCCTTATCTCCGAGGGGTTGCTGGAATTTCTCTGTTGCTGGGAGTTTGGGGTTTTTTTTTTTTGGGTGGGGGTTGTTTGCTTTCTCCTTTGTCACTTGCAAAGGTAGGAAAGAAATTTGCGATTTCGGGATTTCGGTAACATAAGCTTGTGGGAAGGCCGATTAAAGTTCATTACAACTTGACTGGTAAGGTGCAGTCTCTTCTAGCAAAGCAGAGATTGTGTTTGTGGGGGCTGGAGAAACTCCCGGTCTGAATAGGGGAGGGAGCAGAGGGGTGCTAGCAAGTTGTGTGGAAAGTGGCATTTCCCAGCTTCCCTGCGTGGTTGTGCCCTGTGCCTCCCAGCGCTGGGCTCTAGCTCAGCAGGAGGCCGGCCGCCCATGGGGCCCTGGTCCTTCCAGAAGTATGAGAGGGACTTTATCTGGGGGACATGGCGAACTTGCAGCGAAATGCAGACTGCCCCAAGGCTTCCTTCCTAACTGACACCAGGAGGCATGGTGGAAAATGCGTTGCAGTTAAACAAGTCGCTTCTCCTGGGTCTGTAAGTAATTTTAAGCTCTGTTAAAAGTACACATTCCGGTTCATCAGATTTTCCTGAGAGGATCCTGAAATCTTTGCTCTGCTCTGCTCAACCGGATGGAAGGGCTCAGGGGGGGCAGCCTGGGACCAGACTGGATCGGTCCTGGGGACGTGGGGATGGAGCCCCGGGCACAATCCTGCGGTAACCACCCCCAGCAGACATTTCCTCCTCCAGCAGACATTCCTCTACTGCTGTGATGTGCTGTACCCCTCGGCCTTCTCTTAGAAACTTTCCATGACGCTGCCTAAAGGTTTTATGACTTAATGACACGTTTCTGCTCCACTTATCTTTGGCTTCAGAAATCAAGAGAAGAGCGGTAGCCAGCCAGCCTGCCTGGATCACATGCAGGACCGAAGAGCCTTTTCCCTCAAAGCGCACCAGTCGGAAAGTTACCTGCCACTTGGTAGGTTTGGGCCTTTTCTGGGAGGAGGGTGACAGTGTTAGCCTGATTTCCTTCAGGCTGCTTCCCCTTCCGTCTGACCCCCTGGTGTGGGGACGACACAGGGCTCAGTGCAGAAGGGCTTTGTGGAACTCTGGAAGCGGGTCCCTTTATGTGTGCTAGCCAGCTCTTAAGCCTTACAACAAACCTTCAGAGCGGGAATGATTATCCTCTTCTCGTTGCCAAGGACACTGAGGCACAGAGGTGACATAACTCATCCAGAGTCACCCGTCCGGCTCCCCATGAACTCAGGGTTTCTGACCTGCGCTCACCCGGTAACTGGTAGCCCTCATGACAGAGGAGCCTCTCTCGGTGCCCTCCCTGGGTGGAGGGGACTGGCTCGGGGCTGGTCTTCCCGGAGGCCCTTCCTCCTCTCCATTCTCCTTTCGCAGCCAGAGGAGTGAGTAGCTGTGGGATGGGGGCAGACCTCATGAGCAGTAGGGTTAGTGAGCCATGGATCCTTGGCCGTTCATTATTTTTATAACTGACCCTCCTTGCTACCACAGGATGACTTTCCTCATGCCCCTTGGCAAACTGCTTCCATACGGGTCACCTCAGCATCTTGTCCCCCACTTGCTAGGGTGCCTCCAGCTCTCCCTCAAGGCTGGCTGGACCCACCCTGGCCGTGAGAGTGACTCAGGCCCTCATGCTGTGTGACTAAAGACTTCTGTTTCTTAGGGCAAGACTAGGTTACTCACTGCCCTCCAGGCGCCGGGTCTTGTCCTTGACTGGATTAGCCTTCTCTGACCATAGAGTGACACTGCAGCCCAGCTGCTGGAAGTCACCGGGATCCAGAATCCCCCCCGCAGTGGGGCGCGGCCAGCTGGCCCTCGAAATGCTCTGGACAGCGCTAGATTGGGTGTGGGGCGGTCCTACCTGCCACATGTCCTACATCTTCAGGAAGTGACAATTGAAACCCAAGGGCATGAATGGAGGCGTTGTCACTCCAGTGTTGCCTTGTGTTCCCCGCACAGCCGAGCTCTTCCTGACACTCTCTTTTCCTCCACAGGCTGTAAGTTGCCCCCTCAGTCCCCGGGGGTGGACACAAGCCCCCGCCCAAACTCACCGGTTTTCAGAACGGGCAGCGAGCCCACCCTGAGCCCCGCACTGGTTCGGAGGGTCTCTTCGGACGCTAGGGCAGGGGAGGCCCTTAGGGGCTCAGACAGCCAGCTGTGCCCCAAGCCACCCCCCAAGCCCTGCAAGGCACCCTTCCTCAAGGCTCCCCTGTCTCCATCCACCTGGCTCAACTCGGAGGCGCACTACTGTGAACTGAACCCAGCCTTTCCTGCGGGCTGTGACAGGGGCACGAGGCCCCCCGCCTGTGCGCAGGACAGCTACGTGGAGCTGCTGACGGCCAAGCAGAACGGGGTGCCGGGTCCCCGGAACTCTGGCACCAGCTACTTGATCCTTGACGATGACGGGGCAGGGCCTTGGGAGGTGCCGGCCGTGCAGATGGACCAGGGGCCGGAGGAGGGTGAGGCCGAGTTCGTGCTGCCCCGTCTGGAGACAGCCTCCTCATTCAGACCCAATGACTTTGAGTCGAAGCTCCTTCCTCCTGAGAATAAACCTCTGGAAATGGCAATGCTGAAGCGGGCGAAAGAACTGTTCACAAAGCACGACCCCAAGGTCATCGCCCAGCACATGCTGAGCACGGACTGCGTGGTAAGTGCCTGGGCAGGGGGGGTTTGGTTCTGGCTTCGGACAGTTCGGAAGGGGATGGCGGGCTGGCCTCGCCCCACCTCACCCTTTAAGTGCATGGCTCAGAGAAAAAGTCAGAAGATAACCTGGGTGGGGATTTGTTTAAAGGGTGGGAGGCCCAGGCCTGGGACAACCTTTGCCCGGGCCTGAAGCTTGTAAAACTCCCCTAGGGCAGAGGGCTGGCTGGCTGGCTGTCCTGCCAGGCCTCCCCTCCGCCGGCTGCAGGGTCCTCCCTGGCCTCAGCTCCGTCAGAACTGGGAAAGTCAAGTCCAAGGAGAGAGGACTGTAGATGCAAATGTACTTTCTGGAGTCGCAGAGCCTGGGTTATTTTTATTTTATTACACGTGATGCATTCTGTAGACATAAACACACACATCATACATTTATTGTTACTCAAAAGGACTTAATAGACATTTTTAAATTTACCCTTGATTTTTTTTCACAAGTAATACTTGGTCAATTTAGAAAAATGATGAGATACAGTTTAAGAAAAAAGAAAAACATTATGCAAGATCTACTTTCCTGATGATCATGCTCCACAAACTGATACATGTAAATAATTCCATGCTCGTGTGTGTTTACCTCAGGCCTGAACAGATGATTCTATTTTATTGTACTTTTTTTTCTAAACATACCATTTTTAAACCCTGAGTCTCTGACTAAACAACATAGTATGGCTATCTTTTCATATAACTAAATATATGTTTACATCATCATCAATTTTGATAGTAAACATTTCTTTTAGATACGGGCAGCTTTGGTTCATAAGTGACCCTATGGCAAAGTTATCCTTCAGAGAGATCCTTCTAGAAAGCAAGTGTCTCAGGCTGGGAGGGGCTCAGCCTATCCCTCAGTTACAGGGATGGATCCATGCATTGGAGCAGCAGGTAAGGCCTTAGTGAGATTTAAAGCCTTTATTCATTTGTAGCTCAGTGAAGTCAGTTACCTTCAAAGTTCAGGGCCTGTTTAGGAACTGAGTTTTCCTAAATAAATTTCCCGGGTTATGACTCATGGCAGGAAGTGTAGTCTCTGAGCCCCCCCCACCCCCACCCTGAGAGTCCCCAGTTGGTGGAGCTCACAGGGGGACAGAAGGCCGCCCAAAACAGCCTCGAGGAACTTGAAGCGCTCTCTCTCTCTCCCTCTCTCCCTTCCTCCCTCCCCCCCCAGGAGAGGGGCCGAACTGAAGAACAAGGGCTTGTTCACACGCGGTGGGCTGGGTATCCTTGGGCCGTTGCTCATGGGTCATGTTAAGTGCTTACCTCACTTGAAAGCGGGCTAAACCCGTTAGGCGGCAAGAGGATTTAAGATTCCTGCTCTGGTTCCTGGCCTGGCCCCCGGTGCGCCAAGAGGCGCACTTTACGGTCTTTCTGGTGGGAACCTGCCTGAGTTCTCCACAGAGGAAGCTCCCCATAGAAACGTGGGGGTGGGGTTGACAGAAGAGCCTGATTCTCAGGAGGAAATGAATCCTTCTTCCCTGTGACTTCAGACAGTGCTTGAAGGATCTAGGAGGGTCTAGGAGGAAGTGAAATGCCTGACTGTCCTTTGGCAGGAGAGTCTTAGACGTTCCCACCACCTTGGCAGCCATGAATCTAGAGCTCAAATCTGTTCTCGACGGAAGGAACATGAAGCCTGCCCTTGTTTCTTGTTTCTTCCTTTGCATTTTGTCCTCCTGGTCGGGCCCCTCTCCCCTATTTGCCTTTAGGCAGCCCTGGAAGAAGGGCTGGAAAGAGCCCCCTGGCAGTGAGGCGGAGACGGGGAGCAGAAGGCCGCCAGACTCTGCTCACCTTCAGTCTTCAAGGGCAGGGCTGTTTATAGGCTTCCTTCCTCCCTCCCTCCCGAGTCCACTGCCATTTCCTTATTCTCTTCCTGGAACCACTGACCTCAGGCTTTGCCAAAAAAGTAGACACAGTATCTCTGACTGGGCTCTCGACGGGCTGTTGTTACCCACTCCCAAGGTAGGGCCCACCAGACAGGGCCACTCAGAAGCTGACAAGAGACACTGGACAGCATTTGGGGCCCAAGTGCTGGTTCCTACCCCCTGCAGAGCCCGGGGCTGATGCCCAGAAAGGCCATCATGACAGTGGCTGGCCCCTGGGTGCCCGAGGCTGCCTGTCCTGCAGTGCCCCCCCCTCCTGGGCAGGGCTCGGGGGGCATCCGCTGCGCCCCTCTCAGCCTGCCGACGGGCACCACTCTGGCCTCCCCCCGAGAGCAGCCTGTCTCCCACCCACTTGTTGCAGCATCTAGAACGGGGGCCCGGTAGGTGGGTGGGAGTTTGCCTCTCGGGATGAAATCCCTGAGTCTAATTCAGGCTCTCAACTTTCCGGTCTTTCTTGAGAAAGGTCTGAAAGTTGAGACAGAAAGCTTTCTTCAGAAAGCTCTCAACTTTCCGGTCTTTCTGTCCCCACCTGTAAAAGGAAGAGAACCACAGCAGCTGCCCAGGTGGTTGTGAGGACTAAGACTGAATGAAGTAACTTACGTAGAGCCCCCCACACACCATGCCTGGGCAGAATGAGGCTGAGTACCTGCTGGGGGCGGGGGATGTGTGGGGGGAATGACAGTGATACAGGACTTCAGACCATCAGCCCAGGTGGGAAATGCTCTGCAAGGGAAGGCACCGGAATTGTGGGGCCTCTGAGGCACGGTCTTGAACATGGGCGGGGGGGGGGGTTCAGGGAGGGGACGTCTGAGATGAGTTTTAAAGGCTGAATAGGAGTTGACCAAGGAAAGAATTCGAAAAGCATCTTCCGGGTGGCAAGCAACAGACACGTGCAGACTCCACGGTCACGGGTTCGGTTTACAGAGGACCCACTGTGTGGGCAGTAAAGGTGGGGATGGGGTGGGGGAGGGGGAGGGACTCACAGGTCTTTCCTTGGTGTTAAGTGTCTGCTTCTGGGCTCATTCCAGGTTGTTGCTTCGAAGCACTTCGCTGTACAGCGAGGGAGGCAGGCCCTTAAGGGCATAGGGCAGGTCAGAGTCCTCTGTTGAGGGCCCCAGAAATGGTGGGCAGAGCCAGGCAGTCTCATTGCGATTCAGAAGATCCCTTGGCAGCTGGGGGGAGGGCCAGGCCGCCGCCAGGCCCCCCAGGGATCACTGCAGCAGCTCCCCCAGGCAGGCAGGAGATCCTGCAGAGGGAGGATAGCTGAGATCGGAGAGCAGAGGGAGGCCGGGAGCGCCGATGCCGGGTGTGCTGAGTGGGTCTCAGAGAAGGTGCTCCGGAAGTGTCCGTCCCTCCGCTCCGTCTAGGAGCTGCACAGCTCTGGGCGTTTTCCCAGAGGACCGAGTCCAAGTTCTGCAGCCGGAGCTCAGGAGCCCCTTGTCCTCGCTCAGCCTGGGGGAAGCAGGGGTCAGCGTATCCGGGCAAACCCCCAGGAAAGCAACCAGAGGTTGCGTGTTTGCGCTGAAGGAAACCGACTTGGAGGCTTCTCTCTCAGAGCGGGGATCACTCTGGTTAGTAGTGCTTCGGGCTCAAAACTGAATCAGTGATAAGCCTTTGACTCTCATTACACAGACTATGTGTGAATTGGAGGGTGCCCACCATCTGGAGGCTGGGTTTGGGGCCTCTGATGGGGCATCTGTCTAAACAAGCAAGCAAAGTGTGTGCCCACAGGTGGCTGGGGGATACATCTGGGTTGCCTGACCATGGTCAGGGTGTAAATCCCTTTCCAGAGACCTGGCCACAATTCTTCCCTCCTTTGCATGCCAGTAATTCACAACTTGGATTTTCAAGTGGTTTTAAAGTCATCTGATCCTTTGCAAAGTCCTTGAGAAAGGCGAACCTAGCAGCTGCGTTAGAGAAGGGGACCCTGGGGCCCAGAGAGTGTAGTAGGAATCCCGCACCCTGTTGCCCGGTCTGCCTCTGCAGAGCTAATTCCTGCAGCTCCGTTTCCCCAGGGCTGACAGTGTTTCCTTTGGGGAGCCACAGATATTAGGGATCAGGGTTGTTAATATCAGCCAAATGTCAGGTGTTTTTTGTGGCCTGTTACAAAGACATCTGGACTGTTCTGATGCCTGGGATTATAGTTGAGGACAACTCCAGCAGAAGGAGGAGAGGAATTGTTCTGTGCCTGCCACTTGTCCAGACTCAATGGGATGCACCGTGCCTGCAGGTTGCCCGGTTGGACATCAGGGTGCGGCCAAGCCTCATTAGCCTGGTATTGGAGATGCAGAGACTCGGCCGTAATGTTTCGAGGCAGCATGTGATAAATAAAAATGGTTGACTGACACCTGGTGCTGGTAGACGGTGATTTCACACTAGAGGCAAGACCAGAGAGCTGGCTGGGACAGACAAGGGTTTTCTGTAAGGAAGGCCTCCTGGGGGAGAAGTGGGTATGCTTGAGACCTCGGGTTTCAAATCACTGTGCGTGTTTCCAATGGTTTCCACACGTATGGTGCCTTGACTGAGCCCAGGAGAGGTGTAATTAAGGGTGACAGCAGACAGCCCTGCCGTGAAGTGAGAACACCAACGACAGAGCCAGCAGCAGAGGCGCGAGCCCTCAGCCCCAGTCGCTGTCCTGCTGGGGGGACTCCCCGCCCGGTGGGCTCGCAGCCCTGCCCCCGGCAGCGGGACCCGGCCCATGGTGGCCAGGAGCTGGCAGGGCAGCACCCTTGTCTGGCTGGCCAGAAACACCAGATCTGCAGATTCTGCAGACCGTGCGAGGGGCTTTCCTCTCCGGGTTCGGATTCCAGTGTTGTCTTAGAATCCTTCTGATCTCGTCTAGAAACGGTGTTTGGGGATGCTGCTGCTCAAAAGGGAACACAGCAAATGCATCCACGCCGTCCCGATTTCCTGTCTTTCTTTTCGCGTGCTACGTTCGTGTTCGTGAACTTCCTAATCCAGTCCGTCCCCGCTTATGTTCTTGACAGGTCACGAGGATACTTGAAGTCTCAGAAGAGATGAGGAAGAACATGGGTGTGAGCTCAGGGCTGGAACTCATCATCCTGCCTTATGGCCACCAGCTGCGCCTGGACATAATCGAAAGGTGAGCTGTGCCGCCCCCTGCCTTTCGGACCCATCAGCGCAGCTGCTCTTGGAGCCAATGGGAGCCCAGCACCAACCTGGCCCGGAGCTTCCCTTCTCTCAGAAGCCTTAGCCACAGAATTCCTGGGGAGGCACAAAGTAGCTGGCACAGAGGAAGTCCCGGAACAAAGAACACGTTCCTGTCCCTGCTCCAGAAGGGGGTGGAGGATGGAAGAGACCGTTGGCCCGTGCTAGCAGAAGTCACCCCTGCCGCTGGCCTGAGTGGAGTGGACATTTCCCCAACAGCCCCACCTCCCTGAGCGGTGGCTGCTCTGTCCCTTTGGAGCACAGGATGGCGCCAGGAATAAGTGGGAGTTTTTGGGAGAGGTTGGGAAGAACAGAGTCTGAACAGTGTTTTCTTTGAGACGCGGGCAAGGGAGAGCAGAGCTCAGGCCCCCCAGCCTCTGAAGCCTCAGTGCCCCCTTCTCCCTCTCCCCAAAAGCCGGGCTGCCCATTGAACCCCACATGCTGCAGCGTTGGAGGTTTAGAAATCAAAAAGACAGACATAGCAAGGCCTGTTTTTAAGAGACGTGCTAGACTAGATTCCCATATCACCGCAGACGTTGGCTTTGTTGATACAAATGAAAAGACGGTTGATTTGGGCAAGACTGTCTTGTTATCTTAAGTGTCCTGTTTTTCCAGCCAGTTTCCTAATTGTCACGACACAAACGTGGGTTGTAACGGACACCAGGACATTCTAGGTCATTGGTGCCATCCAGTCCGTCCTCCTGTGGCCACTGAAGTGCAGCAGCTAAGGGACACACTGTTGTATTTTACTGTGGACTATTTTCGGTGTAAACTCAGCCACATGTGGCTAGTGGACAGTGCAGTCCTTGGATGTCAGCCACTAGAAAGTAAACAGTGTACTTTGGGGAGTCTGGGGGAATCTGCACAGCTGCTCTTGAGGTTCCCTGGCCAGAAAGCAGATGAGCCCGCCCCCATGCCGCTGTGGCTTTGGTTTCCAGCCACGGAGTGAAAACACCTGGAATACCGAATGAAAGGCTTCTGGGAGGCAGGAGGTTGGGACACGGTCCTTGGCTTTGTTCAAGCATCCTTGTTGTGGAATGCTTTTGGAGAATTGTGTAAATTTGCCTCCTTTTCCTACAAGCTTTCCTAGATTCTAGCCTCTCTGCAGGCGCCCTCTCCCCTCCCCAAGCCCCAGGGGCCTGCTTCTCCCCTAGCTTTGTCCTCTGTTGTTGCTGGGCCCGTGGTCACAGTTTGAGCAGAGGGGAGCCCTGCTGCTGCACAGCCCCGTTCCTCAGGCAAGGTGTGTCGGTGCCAGTCCCCCAGGTTCTAGGCCTTACTTTTTTCCGGGTCATTGGGTATATTGGACGTGTGCTCGGGCCCAGGCAGAGTTTGGCAGGCTGGGGGCTCCTCTGGGCTTTTTTCGGACTTCCTCGCCTGTCTCCTCATTGCCACTTCCCCAGGGCCTCGCTCCTTGCTGTGCTTCCTGGCCACGGCTGACCTGGGGCATCTGCCTGCTGGAGCCGGGGGAGCGCGTTTGCTCCTTACAGCGTGTGTACTAAGTACAGGCCCAATAGATGGCCATTTCGAAGGGTCAGATGACATCAGCTTCTTGTGTTTGAGAAGCCAGTGCAGACCTCCCTTTATTTTTAACTCACCACCTCACCCATTCCAGGCCTACTGAGTGGAGATGACCTGTGTATAAGGTTTAGTGTCTGTCCTTGCCACCCACCCAAGCATCTGCCTCAGACCTGCCACGCTGAGCGCTGGATACGAGATGTCTTGGGCACATAGGCACACATTGGTTGAATGAATGGCTAGCACTACTCTGATCTTAAAGAAGTAGAGAACCTATCTTTATGGGCCGTTTAAGACATAGGAAAAAATAGGGGCACCTGGGTGGCTGTCGTTAAGCATCTGCCTTTGGCTCAGGTCATGATCCCGGGGTCCTGGGATCGAGCCCCGCATAGGGCTCCCTGCTCAGCAGGAATTCCGCCTGCTTCTCCCGCTACCATTCCCTCTGCTTGCGTTCCCTTTCTCACTGTGTTTCTCTCTGTCAAATAAATAAAATCTTTGAAAAAAAAAAAAAAAGACATAGGAAAAAATAGTGAACAGAAGAATCCACTGAAGACAACGCAGGAAGCCAGTTTATTGTTCGTTACTGTTCGTTAAAAGAAACATCTAAAATGCTCAGCTCAACCTTAACACTCTGCAAATAAGGAAACTCTTCAATAAAATTAGCAAGTAGTAAAAGTACACTTTATGATAGGATCCATGAAGAAATAAAAAAGCAGAGACAGACTGACAAAATGGACCGGGATGCAGAGAAAGATGTAAACATGGAGGCAGTTGTGGTCACAGCTACCATTTGTGAGGGGCCTCCTGGCAACAGGAACTCTAGTGATTTTGACACCCCTACACCCTCTTTCTTTCTCACAACAACGCTTGCTCCCATTTTTACAGTGAAGAAGTGGAGGAGTGGAGCAGTTAGGTAAGAGCCTGTGGTCACACCTTGAGTGAGCACCACACACACACACACACACACTCACTCACTCACTCTCTCTCTCTCTCTCTCTCTCTCTTTCGGAGCCAGCAGAGCTCATCACTTAACAATCCCTAGACAAAGCGGTAAGGCCAGCCACCTGAGGAGTCATGCCACCGTTGGCTCAGGGCACCGAGAGAATGCCCGACACTGCGGGCCTCTGGGCAGAGAGAAGAGCAGGGCCATGGAGTGACATCCTTGGCTGTGAACCTGGAGAACAAGGTGGCCCCGGAGCGTCAAAGTCATGTTGTATTTTGGTCACTGTAGCTATGGATCGGGGCTTCGCCTCCGGCGCTGGTACCACAGCCTGAGGGAGACTTAACAGAGGCCATTCTGGCCCAGTGCAGTCAACTCACTGGTCCCGGTTGAGGGGGAGAAGGAAAGGATTGCCGTCTGCACCGCCTGCCATCGGCAGAGACTGCTCTGCGACCCCATTCACATTAGTCCCATTGTCCTGTGGAGACTTCCTGTTGTGGGTCTGTGAGCTTGACCCAGGTAGTACAGGATGAGAAAAAGGAGGATTGTTGGCATGTACAAGATTTCTCTTTTATTAGGGTCTGACTCTACAGGGAAATTCCCGTCGGTCAGCCATGTGGTCTTTGTCCACATCTCCACTCACCTTCTGGCCTCTTGACCAGAGCCACAGGCTCTCCATTCTTAGTTCCTCATCTCTTCTTAAGTGCTTGGACCCATGTCGTTGTCTTGGGTCAAGCATACGCTGTCATTTTTCTGTTCTTTCCCTTCCCCAGTCCAGGGCACCCAGTGGAGGTGGCCCAGGGCTTCCCTGAGGATGGGATTCCCCAGTGTGTGAGGGACCAGGGGTCTCCCCAGACATCTCGTGGAAGGTACAAGGAGCCCCATGTACTTCTGAGCAGCTTCACACCAGGAGGGCTTCTTTGTGCCCCAGGTGCAGGGCTGAAGGTGGGGCACCTGTCTTCTCTGACTAAACGGTGTACCCTCGGAGGCCTAGCCGGGGCCCTGCTGCTGTCAGCATGGGGAGGGGGGTGTCTCGCCATTGAAACCGGCACCCAGAGTGTCTGAGCTGCCAGAGCCTCACAGGGCAAAACAGCAAACGGTGCAAATCTAGTCCTTTTCCTGGCTGGTTTGCACTCCTTTCCTCCTAGTCCTGTCCGCCCTGAGCCTGACCCTTGGTCTCCTCCCTCCCAGACACAACACGATGGCCATCGGCATCGCAGTGGACATTCTGGGCTGCACGGGCACTCTGGAGGACCGAGCGGCCACCCTCAACAGGATCATCCAGGTGGCGGTGGAACTGAAGGACTCGATGGGGGACCTCTACTCCTTCTCAGCCATCATGAAAGCCCTGGAAATGCCGCAGGTAAGTCTCCCCTGGTTCTGTGCACCCTGCACTCCTGTGTGGACTTGAGAGTTCTGAAAGTCTGTCTGTGAGCCCAGGCTTAGCAAAGCCCCACGCTTTTAGTCAGTCTCAGAAGGTCGACTAAATCATAGTGAAAGCAGCTTTGATTAGGAGGCAACCGAAAGTAGTGTCCTAAATGTTTCAGCTATGTTTTTAAAAACTGGATTGTTGTTGACGGCGCACGCTTTCTCTCTAGTGTTCCAGAAGAGGAGCTCTCTATAAGAACAATTGGTATTCCTTAAGAACCAATCAGCAGATATGTCTGGCTGACGTGTGTCGTAGAAGAAAGAGACTTTTCCATCTGTGTCACCAGACAACTGGGGAGCTTATCTCTGAGAATCCTTATAGCGGTTTGCCTCAAAATTATGTTGCTCAGGTCACCTAAAACAGACTTCCATTAAAAAATTCAGATTTCTAGCCCATCTGCCATTTAAGCCCCTAATTAGAGTTTCTGAAGTCAGGCACCTTGAATTTATCTGCTCAGATGGGCTGTTTTTAGGATGAGTGTCAAACCTGAAAGGCTGTGTTTAAAGTCCAGTGGATCTTGGGAAAGTCATTCTGTCATCTTGATTGCCGGAATCCATGGTCCCATTTTGGTCCTACCCCACAAGCCCTAAATCTCACCCTTGGTCCTCCAGTCCTATAAACCCAGTCTGCAACTGGTAACAGCAAAACCACAGGTCATTAGCTTGGCTGTTTGCTAACTACAGACTGTCTCCGAAAGCCTGCTGGCTGCTCACTGAAAAGCCACTGCTGCCACTAGGAAGACCCCACAGTCACATGTCCTACAAGTCAGAGCATGGTAGGAATGTCATTTCCTGGCATTAAAGCAAGGTCACCCTGAAGACAAACTGAACAACATAGGGCCTTCACCAGGAAATTTTGAGGGGAATCAGTTCCAACCACAATATCCTAAGAGTTTAAAAACTCCTTAGATGCCCTGGAATTTTGTAGGATCCATATTTGAAATAAGCAAATCCAGCTGTATTTTCATGATATGCTGACTCCTCTACTAACAGAGGTTATAATTTTTCATTCAAGTGTTTTTCATTTGCATCATATTTCTTCTCACCCACAACGGCCTGTAATTTTGGAAGGCTGAGGCACCAGGCTAAGCTGTGTGTAGCCCTCCAGCACAGAGCTTCCTCTGAGAGTAGTGAGGAGGTGGTCTGTGGGATCATGTGCTTGCCATCCATGGTTGGGGCTTCTCCCAGCGCACCTTAATATGCCTGTGCAGAGGGCTCCCCAGCCTCCAGCACCATCAGACCCTGCCCTGCTGGACCCCTTCAGCAGTGAGGGTCTCCCACAGCGAGCTAGGGTGCAGCGGGGGGAAGGGGGTGACAGACCCAGGGAAGGCTGAGAGGGTACCCGTATCACTCCTGGGTGTCCTCATCCAAATGTGACCCTGTATTGCAGGCTCACATGCCTTCTCAGCTTCTAGTCTCAAGGAATAACATCCAGCAGATTGGGCTCAGATGAGAGACCGGGGCTGCTTTGGGAAAGGCAGATGCTTCTGGGAGGGGAAGAGAAGGGACAGGTGCATAGGGTGGGGGGTGGCCAGAGGAAGACCAGTCACCTCCTTTCTGTCCCAGCATACTTGCTGGTGCCGATCGCTTCTCCCCTTCCTCAGGGAAGATGCAGCTCTTAGAGGCCAAGGGAATGAATCTCTTTTCTGTCACTTACCAGCTATAAAACCTGGAGCAAGTTGACTATTCTCTTTTGGTTTCTAATCTGTAAAATGAGGCCAAAATACTGCCTCATAGGGTATTGGAGGATTAAATGAAATTCTTCAAATACCCAACAGAGTTGGTGTTCATTCCCCAAATATGAGTGCCCTTCCTCTTTCTTGTTTCATGTTAAAAACAAAACAAAACAAAAACAAAAAAACCCAAACACACCAAAATAACCACTTCAGACACTCCAGCTTGCTGGTCTTTCTCAGGGCAGAGTCAGAGTCAGTGGCATATGTTGGCATTGATTAAACTGTTCTAAAAGAACGGAATGAAGAGGATCGAGTGGCATCATGTGGTCTGGGCAATCTTCTGTGTGTCTCAGACATTATTCCTTATGAGGAAATAAAAATGCTATACATTATACTCCTATGGGCTTTCATCAGTATAACCTCTGTGGACACTTGGCACTTCCCATCAACATTTAAAATACATGTATTTAACCCAGTAGTCCCACTTCTGGAAATTTATATCCCAAATATTTTCACACACATACACATTTGCAAAATCTTCACAAGGTAATTTCATAATGGAAAAAATTTTGTAAAACTTCTCTGTGGGAGACTAGGTAAATCCAATGTATCCATAAACTGGAACATCATACAGAAGTTTAACAAAATAAGGCTGTTCTATGCTGTTTTATACTTACTTGAGTGATTTCCAAGCAAAACACTGAAAAATGTGTAAAGCGTGATATGCCTTTTATTTTAAAAGTCATATGTAGGTGTGTAGACACAGATACGTGGACACGTACAAGAAACTGATGAGTCGTCTCTGGGATGGGCCGTTAGAACCACACAGAATGGGGGTGGGGGCGGGGATTAGCCTTTCTCTATACACAGCTTTCAGCTGCTTTGACTTGTTTCTAAGAAGCGCCTCTTCCAAAACGGTAACACCTGTCTTCCAGATCACAAGGTTAGAAAAAACGTGGACTGCCCTGAGGCACCAGTACACTCAAACCGCCATCCTCTATGAAAAACAGCTGAAGCCTTTCAGCAAGATCCTGCATGAAGGCCGAGGTGAGCACGGGGTCAGCACAAGTGGGCGTGGTGGCCGCCCCGCGTGTGTCTGTGGGACCGTTAGGTCTGCTCTGCTCTGGTTTCATCAGAGCCTTTAGCAGGACATGGCCTGAGATATGAGGTATCTGTAGGATTGTAGATGGATCAGCGAGGCTTTTATCAGATGACAGCAGCATGTCTAGAAGGACTGCGGTTGCTAAAACAGGACCTGGGCTACCAGTAACCTCACTCCGTGCTTTCCTCTCTCAGTTGAGGGGTAATGTATGTATTAGTTGTCAGTGGACAATGTAATGAGTCAGTATTTGTATATACTACAAAATGATCACAATCCAAATAGCATCCACGTCATATACAATTATAAAATTTTTCTTCCTTGTGATAAGAACTCTCAAGATCCACTCTCTCGGTTACGTTTAAATGTGCAATGCAGTATTATTAACTATGGTCACTGCGCTGTACATTACCTCCCCATGACTGAATCACTTTGTACCCTTTGACTCTCTCACCCTCTCCACCCATTTGTCCACTCCTGACCCCCAATCTGTTCTCTATATCCACGACCTGAGGGGATTTCATTTTTGGTTTTGTTTTTTTTAGATTCTGCATATAAGTGAGATCATACATTATTGCTCTTTTTCTATGACATATTTCACTTAGCAGAATGCCCTGAAGATCCATTCATGTTGTCAAACAGCAGGATTTAATTTTTATGGCTGAATATTCCTCTGTGCATGTGTGTGTAGTTAGTTATAAATATATACCATATTATCCGTTCCTCCACTGGTGGACACTTTGGTCATTTCCATAATCTTGGCTATTGTTAATAATGCAGTGAATGTGGGGAACAGATGTTTAAGTAAATATTTTTGTTTTCTTCAGATAAATAGCCAGAAGTGAAACTGCTAGATAATGATAGTTCCATTTTTAATTTTTTGAAGAATCTCCATACTGTTTGCTGTAGTGGTTGTGCTAACATACATGCCGGCCAACAGTGCACAAGCGTCCTCTTTTCTCCACATCCTTTCCAACATTTGTTATTTCTTGTCTTTTTGCTATAGCCATTCTAATAGATAAGAGGCAATATCTCATTTGCATTTCCTTTGTGTTGAGCATCTTTCCATGTACCTATTGACTA
This sequence comes from Procyon lotor, assembly GCA_028646535.1. Classification (NCBI taxonomy): domain Eukaryota; kingdom Metazoa; phylum Chordata; class Mammalia; order Carnivora; family Procyonidae; genus Procyon; species Procyon lotor. Next base: position 68,339,480 of record CM053606.1, on the reverse strand, counting down.
TTTGCATCTCCTCTGGCAAAATGCCTATTCAGATCTTCTGCCTTTTTCATTGGATTTTTTTTTTCTGTTGTGTGAGTTTATATATTTTGGATGTTAGCCCCTATCAAATAGATGATTTGATATTTTCTCCCATGCAGTAGTTTGCCTTTATATTTTGTTGATCATTTTCTTTGTTGTGCAGAAACTTTTTAGTTTGATGTAGTCCTACTTAATGATTTTTGCTTTTGGTGTCAGAAAAAAAAAATCATCACCAAAATGAATGTCAGGGAGTGTCTGCCCCTCTTCTAGGAATTCTGTACTTGCAGGTCTCACATTCAAGTGTTGAATCCATCTTGAGTTGATAATTGTGTATGGTGTAGGGTGGTGCTCCAGCTTTCCTAGCACCATTTACTGAAGAGACTGTTCTTTCCCCATTGTATGTTCTTGGCTCCTTTGACATAAATAAATTGGCCATGGATGCATGGGTTTCTTTATGGGCTTTCAGTTCTGTTTCATTGAGTAGGTGTCTATTTTTATGCAAATACTGTTTGGATTACTATAGCTTTGGAATCTAGTTTGAAACCAAAAAGCATGATGCCTCTAGCTTTGTTCTTTCTCAAAACTCCTATGGCTATTCAGGGTCTTCTGTGGTTCCCCTATATTTTAGGATTGTTCTATTTCTGTGAAAAATGCCATTGGAATTTTATAAGGATTGCATTGACTCTAGATTCCTTCATGTAGTATGGGCATTTTAACAATATTAACTCTTCAAAACCATGAACACAGCATATCTTTCCATTTGTTTGTGTCGTCTTCAATTTCTTTCATTGGTGTGATATAGGTTTCAGTATATAGGTCTTTCAGCTCCTTAGTTAAATTTATTTTTAGGTATTTTATTCTTTTTCATATAACTGTAAATGGGATTGTTTTCTTAATTTCTCCTTCTGATAGTTTGTTGTTGGTGGGTGTATAGATATGCAGCAGACTTTTGTATATTAATTTTGTATTGTGCAACTTGACTGAATTAGTATATTCTAACAGTTTTTGGTGGAGTTTTCTATATGTATTATGTCATCTACAAAAATAGTGACAGTTTTACTTCTTTCCAATTTGGATGCCTTTTATTTTTTTCTTGCCCATTTGCTCTGTCTAGGACATCCAATACTATGTTGAATAAAAGTGAGAGTGGGCATTCTTGTCTTGACCCTAGGAAAAAAGCTCTCAGCTTTTCAACTTTGAGTATTAGCAGTGGGTTTGTCAGATATGACCTTCATTATGTAGAGGTATGTTCTTTCTATACCTACTTTGTTGAGAGTTACTGTACATGGATGTGAGGGAGAGTGCAAAGATGGCACCCCCCAGCCTACATTACCTCAAAGTATCTCTGTAGGCCTCCTACAGTTGTGTGCCAGAAGTGAAACCTGCCTCTCAGGCTAAAGCTCCAGGACAAGCAAATAGGCCTCTTTCACAGAAAGACTGGGGTGTATTTCAGTCTGGTAACAGTTCTGCGAGATATAGGATCGTGGTTCCTCTAGCCGTTACAGCCAGGTGGTCAGGGATGTATCATGGGGAGCACCCACAAAATCTGAGGCACCGAAGGTGTGTAAAAGCTCCCCCCTGAAGATACTGGCACTGTGCAATTTGGCAGAAGGAGGGCATATAGATGGCACCTGCTAGCTAGAATAAGACAGTATGAAGATGGTGCATGCCAGCCAGTGGGCCCCTAATTTAGCATGTGCTAAATTAGCCTGATCTCAGACCAACACTTCAACTTAGCAAATGAGCTCCTCTCAGTTTGCTGCCTCCATGCCGAGCCCTGCTGTAGGTGAGTCTGAGCACACAAGACCTTTAAAAAAGAGCTCGTTCTCAGTTTGTTACAGCCTGTGGGTCTTGTGGACAAGAACAGGGTTGATTTTCAAAGCTAGATATTTTGGGGGCTCATCTCTTAGGTGCAGGTTTTACAGTTGGGGTGTGGGTGTCCAATGTGGGATTCAAACCCTTTACTCCTCAGGGAGAAAGCTCCAAGGTTTGAAGTTTATGGCGAGATTGAGTCCTGGCCTCTCCTACTTGCTTTGATGTGGGCCCTATTTAGCTGCAGATTAGGTGTGTCCACTGGGGGCGGTGAGCACAGGCTCTTCCTGTATTACCATCTTGAATTGGAACTCTTAACTTTGAAAAAAAAAAAATACAACATGGAAAACTTTATCCCATTTTTCAGAGTCTACGTGTGTTCCCCCCAACAAAATATCAGTCCCACTACTGATGCCTCTTGTGACCTTGATGGAGCGCCAGGCTGTCACTTTTGAAGGAACAGACATGTGGGAAAAAAATGACGAAAGCTGTGAAATTATGCTGAACCACTTGGCCACAGCCCGGCTCATGGCAGAGACTGCAGACAGCTACCGGATGAATGCTGAGAGGATCCTGGAAGGTAAGAGCTGTTTTCTGTAAGCCGCTCTCTACTCTGCATAGTAATTAGAATGAAGGAACAAAAGAGCCTGGATGCTCTCAGAAAAAGACAAAGTAGTTAAGAGTAAGGTATGGAATTAATTCCCTTTCTTATGATTATTACTTCCTTTTAGTCCCCAAGTGACTTGAGACTCCTGTTTCTCCTTTCCCGTGTGTTCTGTTGTGTCAGTGGCATAGAATAAACAAAGGGTCAAAAAGGAATTGGTCAGCTTGCCTACCATTAGTACTTCTGCTTGGTTCTTCTATGTGACTTCATTTATCTGCATTCCTGTTTCTTCCCACATTGGGAGGTGAAGTCCCATGCTTTTAGATCAGAGGGTCCAGCAAAGGCACTGCTGAGAGAGCTTGGAGAATAGTGTAAACTATCAGTATGGAGGTTTGGATTAGTGTAAAGTGTGTCTTAAAGAATGACCAACTAGGCTGAAGGAGGTGGATATAAGGGGGAAGACTAAGGAAGAGCCTGTGAAGAGTTTTAAATTGGCATCTGTTTGTGAGAGGGCTGAAGGCTTGCAGGCAAAAAGATCATTTAGGAAGCAAGATAAGAAGGAGGGCTTTACCTAAGGTGGTTATTTTTAAAATTCTTCAAGGACCCAAAGGTTCACCTGCAAGGTTAAGAAAGAACTATATATAGGGCAGGAGAGGCCTATTTCATCCTAAAACGAAGTTGTTGCTCCAGAACCAGAATTTGGGACTAAACAGTTCATAATCTGTCTGCTGTAGGTTTAAGAACTACATACATCTTTGTTTTTTCCTGGGAAAGTTCTCTAGAGTTGGCAGTGTAGGATTCAGAAAATAAAAGCACCTAATTGAATTCACCCGATATTACAGTCCCTGCTTATATACAGCTAATAACTATATTACGTTGGATGTTGCCTGAGCCAATATATTTAGGATGGGTTTTGAGAAAAGGGCTTGAAGCTGCTCTATAGCAAATCACTTTAAAGGTATCTAATGACATTTCTCAGTTAATCCTGCTACAGGTTTATGTAGCAAGTTTCCAGTGCTGGGCGTAACTATAAACCCAGTAAGGGCAGAGATTTGTTCACCATCTAGCCAGCCCAAGGCAGGGGACTCAAAAGCATGTTAATTGAATGATTGGAAATCGTCTGGCCTCCTGTGTATTATCTGTCAAAGATATTCTGGCATCACAGGGCAGGATGAACTAGGTGGCTTTTTTTTGTTAGTCACCATACAGTACATTATTAGTTTTTGATGTAGTGCCCCATGCAAAAAGTGCCCTCCTTAATACCTATCACGGGGCTCATCCATCCCCTCCCCTCTGAAACTCTCCGTGTTTCCCATAGTCTCTCATGGTTTGTCTCCCCTGGCTTCTATTATTTTCTTCACAAAGATCCTATAAATCTAGATGGTAGAAACAGATTTAAGGACAGCAGGAACCAAATGTGTGTTGTATGACTCTGGCTGGAGGTTTCTGCCTCTCAAATAGTTGACTGAGTATCCTTGACTTTAAAGTAGATCTTCTCTTATGTAACAGAATAGAGGCACGAAATAGATACACACATATGGCTATCCATATATTTTTGAGAAAGGTGCCAATGTAATTCATTGGCTATAGTCTTTCAACAAATGGTGCTAGAACTATTGGATATGCTATACCAAAGAAAAAAATGAATCCTGATCCTTACCTCAACCATACACACTAATCAATGCAAAATGATCATAGGTACAAATATAAAAGCTAAAGTGTAAAGCTCCTGTAAGAAAGATAACAGGAGAAATTCATTGCACCCTTGGATTAGGAAAGCCGTTTTAGGACACAAAAAGCATGAACTGTAAGAAAAAACTTTGATAAAATTTTAAATTTTGGTCTTCAAAAGACACTGTTAAGAAAGTGAAAAGGCTGACCATAGACTATATAAAGAACTCTTCTAACTCAGAGAATATCTGCAAATGACAAATAACTACATGGAAAGATGTTTAAAGCATTAGTCGTTAGGGAAATGTAAATTTAAACCACAGTGACACAATACCAGATACCATGCAGAATGATTACAAGTTAAAAAGAATGATAATACTGGGGCACCTGGAGGCTCAGTTGGTTAAGTGTCTGATTCTCCTTCATTTCAGCCCAGGTCTTATCTCAGGGTCAGGAGTCCAGGCTTCACACTGGATGTGGAGCCTACTTAAAAAAAAAATGATAATACTAAGATTTAGCAGCTTATGGAGAAACGAGCTGGTGAGAATGTAAATGGTACAGCCATTTGACAGTTTCTTTAAACATACTTACTGTATGACCCAGTAATTCCTCTCCTACAGAAATGAAAACACATGTTCACACACAGAGGTTTACAACGTTATTCATAACAGCCAGAAACAATCCACATGTCCATCAGTTGGTGAATGGATAAAATGTGGCATGTCCATATAACAAATGCTACCCAGCAATAAAAAGGAATGAATTGATAACCTGCAACAATATGAAATAGTCTCAAAAACATGGTGCTTAATAAAAGAAATCAGACATAAAGTCTGCATTGTATAATTCCATTTATATCAAGTTTCTAGAAAAGGCAACACAAAGATAAGAGGTACTAGGTAACGTTATAAAGCTGGTGGTGATGGATGTGTAACTTGTATATCAAACTGCAGCTAAAATAGGTGCATCATGACACAAAGTGTACATCAATAAAGCTGTAAAAAACAAAAGTTTCTTTGGACACTCCTCCCCACACTGGCTTGTGCACACAAATTTTACTCTATCATGTTTCAGTGAGTTTACTTGGTATTCCTTCTCCAAAGGTCCTCAGGTCCTTGAGGACGGAGCTCTGCCTTTTCCCTATATAAGGCAGAGCCTATATTTTTCTTTGGGGGAATTTTTAAAGTTCTGATAGAAGATGAATTTCAGGGGTACCTGGGTGACTCAGCCGTTAAGCGGATGCCTTCAGCTCACAAGCCCCGCGTTGGGCTCCCTGCTCAGTGGAAAGCTTCTCCCTCTCCCACACCCCCTGCTTCTGTTCCCTCTCTTGCTGTCAAATCAAAAAAAAAAAAAAAACATTTCATTTTGATCCGACTTTAAGCAAGTAGGTTTTCAGTCTGTTGCTGACATTACCTTTGAAAACTGTTTTTTCCTAGGTTTTCAACCAGATGAAGAAATGAGTGAAATCTTCAAGACTGAATTTCAAATGCGATTGCTATGGGGCAGCAAAGGTGCACAAGTGAATCAGCCAGAAAGATATGAGAAATTCAACCAGATTTTAACTGCCCTTTCACGTAAACTGGAACCTCCTCCTGTAAAGCAGGCAGAGCTTTGATAACTCTCCAGAGAACCTTAGGATATTATTATTATTTGAAGTTTCTTCTTTGGGAAGGCTTATCATTTGATAAAGTAACAATGTACAAATCTGACAGTATACAAGCTTTTAGTATCCACAGGATATTAAATATGTAAGTTGCACAGAGCACACTTATTTATGAATTGTTTAAAATTACTACTGATTTTAAAATGAAAATAATTTATTATAAAGGTAACTATTGCTAATGTTCAGGAAATTTAAAAGACTATGTTGGTTGCTTTCTTTTTCTGAGGTATTTGACCATTTTAAATTCCTCGTCAGATAAGTGTAAATAGAAGAGAGTTTAAAAGCATGAAACATTATGGAAGGTATCAGTTGTATGATATTCTTTAAATATGAAAAATGTAAATAGTCATATGAAAATATATCTTTGTGAAATAATTGTATCTGGTCTCTATTATTAAAATAACTCATCATAGTACAGTAATTATACCTCCTACCTTCCTGGGGTATCCTCTTCCCTAGATACTATATCCTAACAATAAACCAAAATTGATGAGAATGATATGGAGAATTTAAGGTTGTGGCATGGAGACAGAGTAAATAGTGATACAAGGTAGACCTAGGTTCAAAGTGAAACCCTGGTACTTGCTAGCGGCTGGACTTTGGTCAAGTTAACCTCATCATATTCTGTGTGCAGCACAGCACCTGGTCGAGAGTACCCAGATGCTAGTATGCTTCATGCATTTGAAAATAACCGACTGCTGAGCTTCCAGTTCCAGATGGTGATGTAGGGAAAACCCTGAACTCTCTTGTTCCCAGATACACCATATCTATACCTACTTATAAAGCACTTCCTCCTAAAGAAGTGAGGGCTGACCAAATAGCTTCTGCACAACAAATGACAGACCACACAGTAACAAAGGGAAGCCCTACTCCCAAAGCCGCAAACTGCAGTGGGAAGGGATAGTACTGAAGGACCACAGGCTGATTTGTTTGCCTTGGGGTATAGAAAAGGCATGGTTTAAAAGGGCAACTAGAACATAAAGCAAACAGCCCTAGAACCCTGCCAAATAGTGGAGGAGCTGCTTGAACTCCAGAGGGTCGGAGGGCCTGGTGAACACCACAGTTTGTTTCACCTTGGCAGAGCAAGATAGAGCATGGTCCTGGCACCATAGCTGGGGTGCAGAAAAAAGCCATAGTTTAAAAAAGCAACTAGAATGTAAAAGATCCAGCCCTCAAACTCCACCAAAAGGCAGAGAGCTGCTGCAATGCTCGCTGGTCAGAGGATCTGGTGACAACTGTTTACATTCTCCCTCCATCTTTATAGCATGGAAAGGAGCAGCCGACTGCTTCCACAAGCCCCTGGCCCCTAGCCCACACCAGCCCAAGCCATCCCACCAGAATGGCCTCAGTGTGCCACATACTGGACACCCCTGGTCAGCACCCATATAGCTCCAGCTGTCTCACCAAGGTGACACAGGCACAAAGCACCCCAGAGCAGTCCTGGCTCATGCCCTTTATGGCTCGGGGTGCCCCCTCTGTAAAGTGACTTGGGATACTGGACTGTACCCCACCAAGGCGCCTCCTGTGCAGAACACCTTAGGACACCTAAGTTTACAGCACTTTAGTTTCAGCTGCCCTGCCAGGGCACCCTCTGCACAGAGTGCCCTGGAACCCAAGGCTTGCACTAATTTCAGCTTCAGCTATCCTGTCAGGTGCCCTCTGCAGAGAAAACACTGGGACCACCCTGGCCACACCCATGTCAGCTCTGGCCATGGCACCTCGGCAGCCCTAACAGAGAGAGAGTGCCCAAGACCCCTAGCCCCTGCCAGCCAACCAAAATCACTAGGCACACACACGGGACAAATAGACTCAAGACCCTTCCTTCAAATCTAGAAATAGCTGTTCCACCTAATTCATAGAAACAAAAATAGAAAGTCAACCAAAATGAGAGGACTATGCTCCAAACAAAAGAATAAGACAAAACCTTGGAAAAAGAACTAAATAAAACAGATAAGCAATATGCCTGATACAGAGTTCAAAATAATGGTCAAAAGATGCTCACTGGACTGGATAGAAAAGTGAATTAATTCAGTGAGGATTTTAACCAAGAGACAAATATTAAAAAAGAACCAGAGTTGAAGAATACCATAACCGAAATTGAAAAGTACACTAGAGGCAATCAACAAGAGATTAGAGAATGCAAAAGAATGGATCAGCAATCTGGAAGGCGGGTAGTGGGAAACACCCAAGCTGAACAGCAAAAATAAGGAAAAAAAAAAAAAATCAGGATAGATTAAGGGATCTCGTGGACAACATAAGGTAAACGAGTATTCTAAGAGTCCAGAGAAGAGAGAAAGAAAGGGAAAGAACACTTAAAATAACTGAAAACCTCTCTAACCTGGGGAAGGATATATACATCCAAGTCCAGGAAGCAAAGAAGGTCTAAACAAGAATGTCCACATCATGACACACAATAATTAACATGTCAAAGATTAAAATAGGTAATTCTACAAGCAATGCGAAGCAAGTACAAGGTATACCCCGTAAGCCCATCAGTTGATCTCTCATCAGAAATTTTGCAGGCCAGAGAAGAGTGGCAGGATACATTCAAAATGCTGAAGGGAAAAAAGCTACAAGGATTACTCTGCCCAGCAAGGTCAGCATTTAGAAATGAAGGAGAGTTTCCTAAACAAAAGTTAAAGGAGTTCACCACCACTAAACCAGCCTTACAAGAAATGTTACAGAGACTTCTTTAAGTGGTAAAGAAAAGGCCATACTGAGAAGAAAATTATGAAAAGAAAAAACTGACATGAGTAATAGCAAACATAGAGTAAGGCAGTAATCACTTACAAAGCTAGTATGAAGGTTTAACGACAAAAGTAGTAAAACCAATTATATCTAAACAGTTAAGGGGACTCACAAAATAAAAATATGTAAAATATAACAACATATACATAAAACATCCGAGGGAGATGAGTAAAAGAAGTTCTCTTTTACTGCTTTCAAAATTAAGTGATCATAAACTTAAACATATGAAGGCTATATACTTAGGATGTTACATACAAATCTCACGGAAACCAAAAACCTGATACACACAAAAGAAATAAAGTGAAAGCCAAGAATGATACTAAAGTCATAAGAGAACAAGAGAACTATAAAAATCAGAAAACGATGAACAAAATGGCATTAAGTACATACCTACCAATAATTACTTTAAATGTCTAAATGCTCCAATCAACATAATTTAGTCACCTTTTCCTCTAGCTTGTTAAGTACAAGTTTTCTAGGACACTTACCAATTTGCTTTTTCTTCCTGTCTTCTAAATAATCTGGGGATCATATAGAAGATCCAACTTTTCGCAAACAAGTTACAAAAATTTCTCCATCATGTTAAATAGCCTTTAAAAAAATACAATTTATTGGTTACCTAAGTTATACTATAATTTAACCATTTTCCTTCCATCTTAAATATGCCAACTAGAACTAAGAATGAGCCTCTCATTATGGTCTATTTATAACAAGGGAAATACTAGTTCTTCTGGTATCTCTGTATTTCCGTTAATGTGACCTAGGATCATGAGGCCCTCTCCCTTTTTCAAAGGAGCCATCACATTACTATTTTTTATTTGCTACAAAAACAAAAAACAAAAGTACAATTCTACTTCTGGCAATATGGTGGTTTAGGTGCTCTTGGAAAACCCTTTGATTATCACTACATCAATACATTTTAATAAACTTACCTTTTAATGCACTGTTTTGACAGAATGAAAGGGAAATCCCCAAGAAATAATCTTTCCCATCCCACCTCACCTACCAAAAGGATCGGCAAATAGAAACTCTGTAAGAGAATTTAAAAACCTTAGGGTGGCCCCCTAAGGCAAATACTGACATCACCTCAGTGAATGGGAGAAGATGTCTTAGGTGAGCCACACATAATATCTCTATTAAGTAGGGATCTTTAAAGGGTCCCTCTTGTTAGGCTGGGGGAAAAAAGCCATTCACCAGCAAAGAGAGGTTACCAAGAAATAGGCCTGTCTTTTATGCATAGCTACAGAAAAGAATTCTAATGATAACGGTCTTTGGTGAGGATTTGCAACTATAAGCCTATTCTCAGATCTAGAGTAAAATCCCAAAACCAAACTGATTTACAATGGTCCTAGGTTGCTGGCATCCCTGGGGCCTTGCAGATAAACCCATCCTCTACAGAGGAAAGCATCCAGTATTCACACTGATAAAATTTAAAAATGCAGAAAATAATGTTTAAAACTAAATATATTTACATATGAATATATATAAAATCAAGCAGAAGCAATGTTATCATGAACAAAATGCCAGGGAAAAAAAGGTTTAGAACCCCAATGCCTTCAGATACTAAAATTATCACATTTCGAATGCAACACAATCATATACAGTTGTGTATAAAGAAAAAATGAACCCAAACAGGAAACTGATATCAAAAATTGATTACATTTTAAGAGAAACAGTAGATCCTTTAGGATTGTATAATAAACTAAAAAATTCAATGGATGCTAATATTAAACAGAAGATTAGATCTGGGGCACCTGGGTGATTTAGTCAGTTACAGGTCTGACTCCTGATTTCAGCTTAGGTCATGATCTCACGGTCTTGGCATAAAGCCCTGCCTCATGCTTCCACATTGGGTATTGATCCTCCTTGGGATTCTCTTTTTGCCCACCCCCCGCCATGTCCCCAGCCATGTTCGCATGCTCTCTCTCTCTCTCTCCAAACAAAAAACAAACAGCAAAAACCCAGATTAGATCCAACTGAAGCTTTAATAAAAGAACTCTGAGGACCATGTCCAGAATACACAGAGACAAGGAGAGGAAAATAGAAGACAGAGATGAAAAGATTTAAAGGCCCAAAACAGAATAATCCAAAGCATCTCATCAAAGCTCCAGAAGGAAAGAAAGTGGGGTGGGAGGTAGGAATTCATTCAAAAGGGCCGAGATTTAATTTAAGGATTGTTGAGCAGTGAAATGGGTAATCTTTTAGGTATACTGAAACAATATTGTGTCTACTGTGTGAAGTTAAAAAGGCAATTAAAAGCACAAACCAGGAATGGGGTGATCAGTTACTAGAGTTCTGATAAAGTGTTTTCTTCTCATCAGTAGGAGGATTAAAGATACTGATTAGCTTCAAGTTTGTAAAATGTCAAAGCTAAATGCTATAAGAACAAAATCAGGGGCGCCTGGGTGGCTCAGTTAAGCAGCTGCCTTCAGCTCAGGTCATGATCCCAGGATCCTGGGATAGAGTCCTGCATAAGGCTCCCTGCTCAGCGGAGAGCCTGCTTCTCTCTCTCCCTCTGCGTGCTGCTCTGCTTACTTGTGCTATCTCTCTGATAAATAAATAAATAAAATCTTAAAAAAAAAAAAAAAAAGGAACAAAATCAAAGTTTCAAACTAGTAGAGGAAAAAATGGAGAAAACAAAAATACATGTAAAAAGACAGTAAAGGGAGATGAATAGCAGGCACAGAGATGTCAGAAAAAACTCCAAACTTATCAATAATCACTGTAAATACAAGTAGAGTGAATCTGCCAGTGAAAAGTCAGAGATAGCCATCTAGATTTAAAACAAAACAATCTGGGGCGTCTAAGTGGCTCAGTTAAGCATCCAACTCTTGATTTCAACTCAGGTCATGATCTCAGGCTTTTAAGATCAGCTCCACATTGGGACCCGTGCTAGGCACAGAGCCTGCTTAAGATTCTGTCCCTCAAATCCCCTTGCGTTTTCTCTTCCCCTCAAAAATAAAAAATAAAACCTACACTCTTTATAAGAAACAAAGTATAAAAACACAAAAATTTGAAGTCCATATAAAAAGGTCAAAAGACTTATGAGGGAACAGAGTGTGATTAGGGGGATGCAGTGTGTATCTGGAGCACTGGTGATGCTTTATTTCTTGACTCAAGTGTTGATTTTATAGTAACTTAACATGTACACTTACATTTCATGCATTTTCTGAATGTGTATTTTATAACAAGGTGTTAAAACATCCATAAAAATATGTGATACTAGGGTTGTTTTCAAAAGATGTACAAGAATTTTGGTGAAGAAATTTTTAAACTTTAAAAATCTGGGGGCGCCTGAGTGGCTCAGTGGGTTAAAGCCTCTGCCTTCGGCTCAGGTCATGATCTCAGGGTCCTGGGATCGAGCCCTGCATCGGGCTCTGTTCAGCAGGGAGCCTGCTTCCCTCCCTCTCTCTGCCTGCCTCTCTGCGTATTTGTGATCTCTCTGTCAAATAAATAAAATCTTAAAAAAAAAAAAAAAAACTTTAAAAATCTGAAAAACACTTTAGAAAATTAAATGGGAACACCATATTCCCAGATTTTAAAACTTGGTATCAGAAATACTACTTCTTAAAATGACCTATCTCAATGCAATCCCAAAATCCAACAGGACTGTTCAAGCTACCTTGATAAGGTTTTCCTAAAATTTACATGGCTAGAAATAGTTAAGACCATCGTAGGAAAATAAGATGTAGAAAGGGGAGAAATCTGTTCTACCAGATTTAAGGTTCATTATTAAGCTATAGTAATCAAATTGTCATTTGAAATTTGGTATGACAGAAGCAGCATTGGCAATCAGTGGGGGAAAGGGTACCTTTTTAAATAAATAACTCTTGGACAATTGGTTAAGCAAATGAAAGGGGCGGAAAATGGCCCCTTGCCTCCTATCATACACTAAAATAAAATCTAGATGAATTAAGAGCCTCCACATGAAAGGCAAAACCATACAACATTTAGAAGGAAATCCACAATTTTTTACTTTTTACTTTGAATCAAGGAAGAATTTTTTAAACTAGACAGAAAAAGCATTAACTATAAAAGATTGATCAGTCTACAATAAAAAAAAATTCTATTCATCAAAGGATATCATATTATAAATGCAGCCTCCAACACTGGCTACTCCTGTTCCCTGCCACCGAATATTCATTCACACCCTTCTGTTGTCCCCTCCTACACCGCACCAGGTTTGCTTTGCATCACCAAGTACATATGGCAGAAGTCATGGTATATTATGTCTGAGATTAGGTTATAAAGACTGTCTTGAATTTTTTTCTCTTGGATACCTCACTGAGGGAAGCAAGATGCCATGTTCTAAACATCCTTATGAAGATGTCCACATAACAAAGTCCTGAGACCTGCCAACAATCATGTGAATAATCTCGGAAGTGGACCCGCCAGGTCCACACAAAGCCTTGAGATGACTGCAACCTTGACCAACAACTTGACTGCAACCTCCTTAGAAACCAAGCCAGTCACCAGCTATGCTGCATAGTAAGATAACTAATTAGCATCCTTAATGCATAAAGAATTCCCATGAATATAGAAAGATAATCAACAAAAAAATGGGCAAAAGATATAAACTGGCTTTTCACAGAAAAGGAAACACAAGATCTTCAACTTCATCAATACACAAGGAAAAGCGAATTAAGACTACAATGAAAGGCCATTTTCATTCACCGAACTGACAAAAATTGAAAAGTCTAACTCCTAAGTGTTGGCTAGGATATAGAGCGTAAGTAACCCTTATACACAAGTTGTAGGTGTGTAAAACTGTCACAATCACTCTGAAGGAAAAAGGTAGCATCTTTTAAAAATTGAAGATAAATATAACCCACAAACTAGTGACACAGAACTTTTGTTATCAGTAAATCTGCGTATGTATGTACACAGCAACAAAAGAATCAGGAAAAAGCACACATGTCCATTGACAGAAAGATGGATATATTGTGTATTTATATAACAGAATACTATGCATACTAAAATGAAGTATACATAAACATGAATAAATTTTTGGAGCGTTGAGTGAAAAAGCAAGTCTCGGAAGATACCATGCAGTATTCAAAATGTTTAAAAGTGGAATGTTAATACATAAATCAAAATGAACCAATAAGTTCATACACATCAATGTACACATCTAGTAAAATAATCCTTTATTCTTTAAATAAACTATACAATAAAACTTAAATCTAAAGTGATGAAAGTAGCACAAAACATTCAGCAACCACTAATAATTTCCAAATCATTTTGAACAGCTGGGCTGATAGAATTTTTTGTTTGACAAGGCTCTCACCAGCTAAATGATACCCTATTTGACATAGGGCTGCAAACTCTTCCAGTGACTTCCCCCATTCAACCGATAGTCATTAATTTCCTAATGTGCTGTTTGGCACCTGAAGAGAAGGGACATGCTGCTGATCCACATCTTACCACATCAGACAGGATAGTGCCATCTGGGTGCTGGCTACATGCCAAGAGCCAGTGATAGGAGCTCGCAGCTAGAAGAAGGAATGGTGGGGTGGGGGGAGGGAGAGAGTACTGGTTGGGTGGGATTGATGATCTTGGTTGCCAAACCTGGGAACTTGTATGTTAGGTCTACCTCATTCCATACCCAAAACTGGGTCCCATATTGGCCAAACAAGAATGAACCAAGGGCTGGTCAGATGCCACTTACTATTCAGGATAAAGAACGAAGGGGATAGCAAAGAGAATAAAAACCTAGGTAAGTCTGCCAGGGCTTCTGCTGGCCCTGGGACACAGCAGCTTGGTCAGGCCAGTGAGTGCAAACCAGCAGAAATGAAGAGGCAGACAAACATGATACTCCTGTCTAGAGACCAGCCAAGGGAAGGTGGGGCGGGGGGGTTGCTGCTGCCCGGGAGCAGAAGTTGTGCTATCACCACGGGAGAGCCCATTCTTCTGGGTATGAGAATCATGGTATAGTCACTCTCCTCACACCTCTTCAGTGTACAAGGCAGGTCACCCTCCACCACAAAATAAGCTGTTAAAATAAAAAAAAAAAAAAACATCTAAAGTGCTATTACTGCACCACAAAGGGCTATGTTCCTAACACTTATGCCTACCCACACTCCCAATCTTGCCAGCTGCTACCAGAGCTTAGACACCTCCCCTTGAGCAAGAAGAGGCATTTTTTGGGTAGGATGAACAAAAGAGACCTTCAACTTGGTTGCCCAGGTTCCTCTTCCACTCAAGGGCTTACAAAACCAGAAAAGATTTCCCCAAACCTGCAATAATAGTAAATCTATAGCAATCCCTTCACCTTCGTCCTCATTGCTCAAACCAGAAATACATCACACAGTATCATGTGTGGTTTCTGAGAAACCACATGTACTGGAACTTGGTTTTATTAGTTTCTGGAATTACTGTTTACCAATTGGTATGGAAATATTTCAGTATTAACATTAACCATGGCTCTATCAGTGTGAACTGGCTCAATATCAGGCCTGCACATATAGATTATGACAACATCTTTACTGAAAAACATGGAAAGCTTATCAGGTTTAGGAAAAAAAATTAAGAGAAACTAAGAAAACAAAAACTAAGAAATTCACGATAGTGGTTATCCTTCAAGGAGAGGAAGACGGTAATTTTCTATTTAAATTGGGTGATACACTTACATTTATTATGTATGGTTCTTAACATACACATTTTCCACAAGGTTTCCTCAGGGTTGACATTCTGGGTTTACCGTATCAGCTCGTTGCAAGCTCCTATTTTCTCCAACAATGCTATCATCATCTCACAAAAATGAGTAAGATATCCTGTCAAGTCCTGAAATTGTGCTGAAATAAAGACAGTTATGTCTCTTGAGTTTCCCAACTGTATCTAAAGAAAGGAATGAGGTTAATTTGATGTGTGTTGTTCTTAGGATCTAGATCAGTTGCCCATTACATTTTCTTCTAAATGTTGACAAAAATACCCAGTACTTTAAGACTTGTTAAACTTCCCAGAATTTACTGTTCACATTTTGTATTTTCCCACCCCTAATCTTTTGGCACCTTTTAAATTTCCAATCGTATTCTTATTCATAGTAACTATACTTGGGAATTTATTTGACGCCAGGTATGTGAACTCATTGAAATAGGTCTGGTGTTTCTTTAGTATTTTTTCATCTAAATGAACACCTTCTCACAAAGAAAATCTATCCTTTTCAGCAAGTCTGGAGATCCTTTCTCTCTTGTTAATATTGTTATAAGGATGTTATCTTTCCCTAGCAAGTAGGATTTGACTTCCCTGATCTCAATTCAGATAGTAAAAGCCCTTTTCATTGTTTTGAGTTTTTGTTGTTGACACTGTTTTCCTGCTATTTTGTATGTGTCCCTACTTCCAAGCTTGGCATAGATATCTGTATTTTAATCACAACAATTACAACCCCTCATTGTTCAGGATCAACCCAGAGTTCTAGTATCTTCTGGGGTTTCTAGAAGTTAATAGTCATGGTTTCATATTTATCTTTTTAAAAAGCTTCTGAAATTAAGACTTCCTAAAATGACAGATGTGACACTATTGTGACAAACATTGCCTTTCCATGATTTGAAATGCCAGGAAGATACAGGTGCTCTCTGACCAGGAATTCAAGCAGAAGCACAGTAAATGCTGACCAGCATGTGGGCTAGATCAAGCTATGTGATATAGGGACACTTTTTATGGATACAGAGGGTAAGATGGTATAAAAGCAAAGTCTGTGCAACACAGCTACAGTAAAATAAAGATTAAAAGATCCAAATTATTACACTCAATTTAAAATCACTCTAAATAGTTAATTTTTCTTACCTTTAGGAAAGCTCAAAAGAAACTAAAACTAGAATAAAATTTCCAAAACTGCTTTGCAAAAAATGTCACCCAACACAAATACTTCCATTTACAGAACTTGTCCTCTACTTTGTATCATCAGGAATTCAGCACAATCAAGAACAAAATCATTACATCTCTCTAGTTCACATAGGAATAAGAGATAACACACTATACACCTTAAACTGACCATGAAAAGATTGTTTTATTCTGTGAAAATATTCTCAACAGAGAACACAATCTTAAACAAAGCATTTACCATTAAATCAACATGTGCACAAAAAGAGTAAAAATTACTGAAAAATTAAAGATTTCTTTTGGACGATTCACATGTTCAAAATTTAAGAATGATTTAAGAATGATTTAAACCGTGGAAGTACAAATGTCTGTCCTATTGTAATAACCACGTACAGGTTGCACTATTCCACACGAAGGACCTTGCCTCCTACGGAAGCAAGTCCTGCTTTGAGAAAAACAAACAGTAGCTTGAAAAGAACAGTTAGTCCTTACAAGAAAGCCTTAAACTTTGCCCTCTGTGGCTGTCAGCCAAAAAAACACAAGCACTTCAGGTTTTGTACAGAGGACAAACACAGCCAGATCACATTTCCTCCTCACTGCTAACCTTTAAAATAAAAATAGCACTAGATTTCAAAACTACTTTATGTAGTCTGTCAGTACTGAATAATGTCACATTATATAAATAACCCTGTAAAGAGATTCAAAGTCTAAACTATATAGTTTACTAACCTCAAAGGTAATACACTATATGTCAGCTGTGTAACAGGGGTGTACTTGATCTTACGAAGGCATTAACTTTCACACAATTGTCATTCAGCTTTAGTATAACTGGTAGTACGATTCAAATAACACTGGGGAAAAAAAATTATTAAAGCAGTAACACAGCTTCTAAAATATTGCTTAAAATCCAATAATACACAGACGATTTCACGTTCTTTCTTCCCTTAAAACAGTAACGAACAAAATTAATGAAGCTTCTGTGGTACAAATACCAACCCCCCACCAACCCATGCCCAACTCCCTGTTAAACACCACTAAGAAATTCGTTAAGATACAAGTCATTAACAGAATCACAAATGCGAGGCAGGACAACATGAGCAACGGGGGGCACTAAGGACAATTATATTTACAAGTATAAACATACAGAAATCTCCATTTTACAAGTAAAAGTGCACATAGATCATTACAAAGTTTCACTAAATTTTATCTGGTTCAAACAAAAGCATCACTTGGAAACAGACTATCATTGTAATAATCAATTAAGAACATGGTCACCCCAAATTAAAACACAATGGGGGGGTCCATAAAACTTCTCATAAAAACACTGAGTAAAGTAAAATGGACTTGGGACATGTCTTTAGCTTGATGCATAAATTTGAAAATGCACCATCAAACATGGTAGAGCTCTAAAAGCCACCTACCAAGGCTACGTTGGCATCCGCAGCAGCGCTGCCGAGTTAAAGGAGGTCGCACTGAGCTGACACATAAAGCCCTTTGTGGGATACTGTAGTGGTAGTGTTGGCAATCAACAGATTTAGGCACTCTAGTTTAAGGCAGCATTTGAATGGAAGCAGCTGACTTCTGACAACAGTCCTTTGTCTTGAAGTGGTGAGTATCTTGTGTTTATTATGCCAGGATTTCAGTGCTGACTATAGATTCTTCTCAGACTGAGGTGAAGATGTATTACGTTTCAGAGTTCTTTCAACTGGGCTGTAGGCTAGAGCAGAGATGTTTTCTTTTTCTTATCATAAATACTTCAGGTTCACAAACTACTTCTTCATAATGCCAAAACTGGAATGTTTGCAGTTGGGAAGTTATAGCAGCGTACACGAATACTAGGATGAAAACATTAGTGCTGGAGATGTCTGACAAAGGGACTCGCACTACAAATGTAAAACAAAACAAAGACTTTGACAAGAACAAGGGATTATAAAGACATGCCTGAAAACGCTAGCCCAATCGCTCTAGACATGCAACAGGATGTTAAGCAAGCACGGAGGTGGCGCAGGCAGACACTGACAAATGGCAAGGGTTCTAATAGACGACGGGTCTAAAAGCCAATTAAAACAGAGCTGGGACAGACGGTCCTGTCGGACAGCCAAATGTAAGACAAGTTTCATGACAGCTCTACATTCTTTCTGACTTAAACATCAGTAAAAGAAATGGAAAAAAGTTGGCCGTTTTGGGCTTTTTTCCCTTTATAATTGTGAATGAGGAATTTAAGGACTGGTATTACAATGATTCTTTAAAACAATGTATGGAAATGATAATGAAGTTAGTAAAAAAAAAAAAAATGTCTGCATGCACTCATGCACTTGCTTCTCTCACTCTCTGAGCCTGACAACCTAATACCCTCCCCCTAAAAGCAGCTGCATGTAACCTCCTTCAACATCTTGCCCATTTCCTCAGAAACCCTCTTCAGGAACCTGTAGTCCAGGAGGAAAAAGAAAAGAACAATTACTGAAGACCTTTGGTAAGACCAAAAGGGGTATTCAGTTTAAAATGTCTGTCCCAAATGTCTAAAATCATTTTAATAGTCAGCTATGTGAAAACACCAGAAAAATCTGGACATGAGCAAAATTAAGGACCAGTCTCTTAATTGCTTCCTCGCTTTACTTCCCCACATGACCAGCACTGCACAATCCTTAATTACACAGTATTTTCCAACAAATGCTTGTTAAAATCGGAAAAAAATAATGTTGAATTGATGACTGAGCTAAAATGAGGAAATGTCCTGAACGGTGGTACAGATATAGTCCTGCAACCCCGTTAGTCAAATAAAGGTTTTTCCTTTACAAAGTAAAATCTGCCAGTACTTTCCTTCAAGATTTCCTCTCAGTTTATTTAGAATCTATTTTCCTATGTATAATTGCTTAATGCTAAATCATCAAGAAAGTGGTATTTCCCAAAAGATATTTTTCAAGATGAAAAGATAGAAGTGTTAAGCTGGAAGGAAGTCTGTACATTACTGAAAATTATTAGTATACTAGATGAAAATATTTCCAGGTCCCAAAACCATTTTATTCACGTAAGAATGAGACCGATTCATTTATTTTATAGGTCTCTTGATTAGCCTACTACCAAAATAGATTTATATTCAAGGTGTTTGTTTTCTTCAAAAAACCAAAGCTAAGAATAGGGAGAAAAATGAAAATGACTATATTGATTTTTTCAATTAGCCAACTATTACTTTTCTTCCTGGAAACTGCAGCTACAAAAATTCAAACTCCTAGGCCGAACCACTCTTTTGGGAGTTCGCTTTCAGAGCAGTTTTACTTCTTTGAATTCACTTACAGTCACCATGTTTCCTGAAGCAAAATGTGTGTTGGGGGAGGAGGGCTTCCTATATCTGGAATCCTGCCCAACATAGCAAATTCTAGGACTTGTAAGGCAGAAAAACACAAATCTTTCACAGAGACTTAAGCAGGACATAAAGCAAAAGGCATCAATAAAGCTTCACACCAACGTCACTCAGATGGGAAAACATCACGAGTACAGTTTCTTGTGGTAATATTCACATCTTTGAGATCAAGCCTACACTCTGCTCACATAGTGAACAATGTAACTTGGATGCCTTTAAGTTTTCTTGTTTTCCCACCCACTGAATGTGTTTTTGTTTTATGTTTATCGTTCCTATATCATACACATCACAAAACTGCCTGGTTAGTTTAGATGTAAGTTACTGCACCTTTACTGTTTTTCTCTAGAGTTACATCTATGTATGATGTGGGAACGTAGCCTTCTTCACCATTCTGTCTCCGAGCTCTTGTCCATCCATCACCTTTGTCTTCCTCAATAATGTATAGAACTTCACCTTCTTTCATTGCCAGGGTACCTTCATTATGTCCTAAATGAGAGTTTTCATAGCACAAGTGTAATTAATAATTTCAAATAAAAGTTACAAATACACAAAATGACATGAAAACCTACTAGATTTCAAGGTACCTAGAACCAAGAGCCCACTGACTTTCATTAGTAACAGCTCTAATGATGCTTTTGTATTTTATCCAACACTTTCACAAACATTACATCACTGGAAATGCACAATAACCCTGGGAAATTGGCACTGACATCACCCCCCATGTAGCAGATGAAGTATCTGAGCTACATTACATGATTTGACAGGATACTCTCTTATTTCACTACTTCAATTCTTTTCCCAATTTTTTTTTTTTTTTTAAGATTTTATTTATTTAGTGCGCCTGGGTGGCTCAGTCATTAAGCGTCTACATTCAGCTCAGGTCATGATCCCAGGGTCCTGGGATCAAGCCCCGCATCAGGGTCCTTGCTCCAGAGGAAGCCTGCTTCTCCTTCTCCCCCTTCCCCTGCTTGTATTCCCTCTCTCACTGTGTCTCTCTGTCAAATAAATAAATAAAATCTTAAAAAAAAAAAATCATTTATTTATTTGACACAGAGAGAGAGAGAGAGACAGCAAGAGAAGGAATATAAGGGGGAATGGAGAGAGAGAACCAGACCTCCCTCTGAGGAGGGAGCCCAATGTGGGGATCAATCACATGAGCCCAAGGCAGATGCTTAACGACTAAGCCACTCAGGTGCCCCTCCTTTCCCAAATCTGAGTGGCGTTGCTATCCAGAAAATTCATGAAGTATGGATCAGGAAAATATTACTGTAGGGTGGGAAGAAAGGAGTTTGGAGAGGGAGTAAACACAGGTTCAACTCTTGTGATGGTGGAGGCACGAACTTTCTTCGAAATCTCATCAGACTCAGGGCTCTCTTTCTTCTCCACTGCCAACCACTTCCAACCTGATTAGCAGTAACAGTTTTCACTAATGAATATTCACTTAACATATGCTAAATTCTCTAGGTAACATTACAGCAAGATCTTATGTGATACTATTTTCTCAGACTTAGGAGTAACCAAAAACTTTACTCAACTTTAAAACCAATACAATGGATGGGTGGGGAAGGACCTTAAATCATATGCCATTTTATAACAAATGATTGTGAAAGTGTTACTCTTCTCCTCTGTGAATTGAGGAAAAGGATTTTTCACAGTCCAAGAGAGGGAAGGGCAACAAAAAATCTGCAAGAGAGAACCACAGTGTCTTCCTTCCCTCACCGGGACTGTTCTCCAACCATCAGAGCAGAAGGATGGCACAGTCAGAAGCGACCATATTCACTCCTTCTCACACTATATCTAGAGTCTAGACATAGTAGGTATATTCAGCTATACCATGTACCTTGTCCCTGCCTCTCAATGATAGCAAGTTACAAAGAAGAGATTAAAGTGGCATCTGCTAGCCTTCCATCTGCTAGGTTGAGCTACATGCTTGAGCTGCTTCAACTGTGATAAGTACATGTAGTATTAATAAGATCTCTGGGGGAAATTAAATTCTATATTGACCAAAGCTGATAATTAAAATCTGTACTAGGATGCTGATAACACAAGTAATTTTCTTTCAGTGTCACATACAGAAGAAAAACCTCTATTTGCAATATAGTTAAAACAAAATATTCATACTAATGAGCTGGGATTACAACTGCTGACAATGAACAATATAACTAAGGACACTAAAGTGCATGATTCAATGTATATAGGCTTTACGGAACCAGTTTTATCAAATACAGCAGAAAATCATACCATCAAAAGGGTAGATAGCTTTGCAGTGTCCAATAGCAGGCAAGGGATCGTCGTCTTCAAATTCATCATCAAACTCGTGGTGACCATGTTGTTGGGTTGGCCCACGGACTTCTTGGTTTGCATCATCAGTGTAACTTCCCTCGGGACTATAAAACATAAAAGTATACCTCATAAAGTATCACGAACATGGGAACTTTTTATGCTATCTATAAGTTGAACTCCTCAGGATCAATTCAGAGAACTAAATATCAATGACACAGTCCAAATTAAGCCTTTATTTTCTTCAATCTTGATGATATACATAAATTGCTGGTAATACAAAACGTTTCTTTGTTGAATTTCCTGAAATTAAAAAATTACCATGTTCTAGGCATACGGCATGCACTCAATAAATATATCTATCACTGGGTCCAGAAATAAAATGGGAGAAATGTAGATGACACTTGTCCTTCTTTAGCACCTCCTCTTTTGGCAAAAGAACCCTAAAATTCCATAGGGGACCCATCCATACCCATGTTCAGGTCCCAGGCTTCAGGTAGAGTTTTGTCCTGGCTCCAGAGGGCCTATCTCAGCACACCATGTGTATGGTCAGAGTAAACAGTTCATGAGAAGGCTTACAACCCGACCAGGTAGAACATACCCACAGAGACTTTTCTTTAGGACTGAAAAGAAGCTCCCTCCCCGCCTTTTCTAGTGGACTTGAACCTGGAGAAATATGAGCCCCAAACAAGATACCATATGAAGCCTTCAAATGGAGTCCACATAGTAGAAGGCAGAACTCTAAGGTGGAGAGAAACAGTTCTATCATCTGAGTTCCTAGATCAAGGTCTCCCTAAAGCAAGCCAATAAAAGCCCTTTTTAGTTTAAGCTTGTATGGGTAGAGTATTTATTCTGTCACTAAAAGCAAAAAGATTGCTAATAAAGTTAACTTCCAATTAATCATGCTAACAATGTAGTAAAACTCAGAAAATTCAAAAAAGCAGGTAATCCAAAGGTATTTTTTTTCCTTAAAATTTTTTTAAAGAGAGAAAAATGTAAATAATTTTGCTAAAGAATCAAATGACTGAATAAGATAATGGGAAAATCTGTATGATTAGAAATTAAAAGCACTTTCAGTATGCCATGTTCTTAAACAGAAGCCATGTTCTTAAATAACACAAACCAAAGATTATATTACTTTAATCTAGGTTTACCTAGTAACAAAAACCCTTATATTTGTGAGTATCTCTTGATATACAAAAGATAGGTATCTTTTCAAAAGTTTAAACATAAGAAAAGGAAAACTATAATATTTGCAAGCACATACTATTTCCAGATTTTTGTGGTTTTTTTTTTAAAGATTTTTTAAAAGATTTTATTTATTTGACAGAGAGAAAGAGATCACGAGTAGGCAGAAAGGCAGGCAGAGAGAGAGGGGGAAGCAGGCTCCCTGCTGAGCAGAGAGCCCGATGTGGGGCTCGATCCCAGGACCCTGAGATCATGACCTGAGCCGAAGGCAGAGGCTTTAACCCACTGAGCCACCCAGGCGCCTTTTTTTTTTTTTTTAAAGATTTTATTTATTTATTTGATAGAGAGACAGTGAGAGAAAGAACACAAGCAGGGGGAGCAGCAGAGAGAGAGGGAGAAGCAGGCTTCCCGCTGAGCAGGAAGCCCGAAACAGGCTCAATCCCAGAACTCTGGGATCATGACCTGAGCCAAAGGCAGACGCTTAACCACTGGAGCCACCAAGGCACCCCTATTTCCAGGTATCTTACTATGAGGTGCTTTGTGTACATTATTTCATTTATTACTAATAACTCTCTATGGTAGGTATTTTAATCTCTATTTTATATTTTAAGAAACAGACTCAGATTATTAAAAATGAACTAGTTCAAATTACACTGTAATTAAGTATTAAACCAAGATTTGATACAAGACCTCTCAAATTCTCCCTAAGGAGAATCCTAATTTGTTGAATGTTAGTGGAGGAGGTGGGAAGACATATATACAGAGGGGGAAATGTCACAAATGGTATGGAAACTTAGCAAAATGCCTTTTGGAAGCCCTGATTCAAACAAACAATACAGATTTCTTTTTTCCTTCACAAAACTTTGAGCAACATAACAGTTAAGTTTTTCTTGGGCATAAGCCACCCAACTCCATCTAAACCTTGGAATCTTCCCAGGTCAGAGAAGCCTATGCCTCCAGACTGTAGCTCCACAAATTTTCTGTTCCTACCTCTGTTTTTGGATGCATTACAATCTAATACAGACCAGTAATAGGAAATTTCATATTTTACCTGTAGCTACTGTAAAGAAACAGAAAATCCTTTAGGTTCATAAGATTAAAGTTATTAAAAGCCAAACCTGTTAAATCAGGGAAGAACTGTATGAAGTTTAGGACAAAAAGATGAGAAAAATTTGAGGGAAAAGAAGAAATACAAATAAAATGCAAAAAATGACCTTTCTCGTCCCTGTGTTACAAGATGATTTATGTCACTGCTATGTCTTCTGTCTCCTCTCCCACCTGTTTTGCCTTCAACTTCAGAGAGCCAAGCCTTAGGAAAAAAATAAGTAAAACTGAGCTCAATAAATATTTTTAAAAGCTCTGAGATAGTCTACATTTGAAATGTGCTTTAAGTTGTTATAATTACATAATTCTTAGAGAAGGGGAACCTTTATTCCAGTTAGATCAATGACCAACTTTACAGCTGGTAAGAAAAGCATGTTTAGTTTTACATAGTTTAATTAAGAAAAACTTGAATGAGGAACTAATTCTAAAGATTATATACCATAATGATTCCTTTTAGATTATAAACCCTAAAATTAAATAAAAACTTAAAGATGAAATTGTAGCAAAAACCGATCATAATGAAGTTTATAAAAATGATTTTGCCTTAGACAACTGCAAAACAAACCTACCTCATTCTTATGGATTTCCATTCGCAGGCGGTCAATGTTATTCATGGTCTCTGCTAATTTAGGCTGCAAACTCCCTGGGTCCCCCATTTGTGGATTTTTCTCATACACATCTTTCATTTTGTTGAGTGCTTCTCTGGAAATGGGAAGGAAGTCACAGAATATTCACTTCATATGTTCCCAGATAAAAGAGTTTCATTTGATTTGGGGGATGCTCACGTAGCCTAATCTTAAAAAGAGTCCTATCTCTTTAAATTCCGTCAAACACCTCCGGCTAAAGATAATCTGCATAAAGATGATAATGTATATCGAGTTAGTAATTTATGGAGACAGTCTTTTAAAGTATTTGGAATAAAAAAATTTCTAATTTCTTGCTTATTTATAAGAATTCATACAAATAGTATAAATGTATATGTGTACATTGTGTATGTATATATATATATTATATGTGCCTTTGTACATATATAGGTTAAATTAAGGCCTGGAAGGATATTCCTCAATATTCTTAAATTCATGTCTGAAATCAAATTCATTATATCCCTATGTAGTCATACATTCCCCAGTGCACCTCATCTTAATTTACAGCATCTCTGTCCTCCCACTCAACTAGAAATAGGAATGCCATCTTTCACGCGCCCCTCTCCCAGTTCATTCATCTCTTTATTTCTCTAATCATATCACTGCCAGTTATACCTCAGTCAGCACTCTGTGACTTCCTCTAACATCTGAATTACTAACACTCTAATAATCTTTTCCACCTTAATTTCCTGGAGGTTCCATTTTCTTTTCCCCTCTCACCTCTACTATCTCATCTCCCTCCCTGGCTCCTTTTCTGCTTCTGTTCAAACTTTAAATGTGTGTTACACAAAATGACAAGGTTTCTTCTCACCTCATCATACATTCGTTTTTGAAAAGGACCTCTTAGTTTTTTTTCCCTAGCTTTATTGAGATATAATTAACTCTTACTATCTTCAGAGGATACTCAAATATCTCCAGTCTTCTTTCTTTCCTAAGTTCTAGACACCCTGAACAAGTCCATCTAGAGCCACGTTTTTTTAAATTGTGTGCTCTTTGTTGATTTTTCTTTTTAAAATAAGCCCATATGTGTAGTAAAGTATTATCTAGTACTTCTAAGTGCAAGAAAGCTGTGAGGTGCCTTATCAAGAAAATACATGTGGTTAGATAGGCTTTGTTCATGCATGAGTTACAGTGCTATTGGCCCTGAGTTCAAAGTTAATTAATGAACAGTATATATTAAATTATGTGTCTTCAGGGGTGCCTCGGTGGCTCAGTGGTTTAAAGCCTCTGCCTTCAGCTCAGGTTATAATCTCAGGGTCCTGGGATCGAGCCCCACATCGGGCTCTCTGCTCAGCAGGGAGCCTGCTTCCCCCTCTCTCTCTGCCTGCCTCTCCGCCTGCTTGTGGTCTCTCTCCCTCTCTCTAATAAATAAATAAAATCTTAAATTATGTGTATTCAAACACAAACACACATAAAACAAGGTTATGATCTGGGCACCTGAGTGGCTCAGTGGGTTAAGCATCCAACTCCTGATTTTAGCTCAGGTCATGATCTCAGGGTCCTGGGATCAAGCCCTGTGTTGGGCTCCATCCTCAGCCGTGAGTCTGCTTGAGATTTCCCCCTCCCTCTGCCCCTCCCCCCCACTCATTCTCTCTTTCTCAAATAAATCTTAAAAACACACACACACACAAACGTTATAATCAGTTGATAAAAATGTGACCAGAGGCTAAATGGAGCTTAAATGTGTACTTCAGTGTTCACAGTGACTTTACAGAACATAACTACTACAAATAATGAGAATCGACCAAATTACAGTATTTATTTTATGATTAAGCATCCTATCATACCCAATGTACAATTCTTAAAATCAAAACTTCAATTACTTCTACACTTGAAACTGAAGTGACACTGTGTGTCAACTATACTTCAGTAACAAGAAAAACAAAACACTAAATCTGGAATAAAACTGCCTGAGCTGCAAAAAGCCAAAAACAAACCCCCAAAAACCTTCAATCATTCATGTTATAGTTTAAGCTCCAATTTTATCTTCAGTATAAAAGCAGATAGTAAGACACCAATTCACTTACTAGCCCTTTATTCATCATAACTATCTGTTTATGGAAAAAAAAAAACTGAACCTTTTAAAAGGAACTTTTTATAAAATTGAAAAAATTATAGCTACGAATCCACAAATCTGAAGCTCTAAGTAATCAAGTATTACTTGTCAACACATCTGCTGCAAACAAAATAATTATAGCTTTAGGTTTCGACTGAACTCCATGTATATATTGAAGCAAAATGAAATGTATCAAAGTGTAAAAGATGGTTCGTGTTGGTGAAACTATTCTTGATAATGCATCCTCAAACTATTTTGCAATATTATGGAAAACATAAATATAGACTATTGGCATCCAATAGGTAAGCTGCAACCTAAGAAACTAACATTTCATGTTTATCTATGACATGGCAACCATAAAATTTTACAAAGTTTAGGGTTCTACTTTTCCCTCAAAGGGTATTTCAATTAGGATATATGATTTTTTAAACCTTTTATACATCACATTTAAACACATCATTCAAAGTCAGTCCCTTAAGGAATAACATGGTAGAAAAGACTTAATGGGAAATACTTTTGGTCTGATTCTTTTTGTAGTTCTCGGTTAAGTTCATCGATGCGCTGCTGCAGCTTTTTACGTCTCTGTTCTGGTGGCAGATGACTGAAATCTTCTAGTGCTGGGCCCTGAAAAGGGAATCTAAATCATTATAAAAGACATCTTCAGGAAATTTTATTTTTTAAGTATACCCACTATAAAATAAAAATACATATCAATTTTAAGTTTAATTTCAAATTAGCCCCCAAACAACCCTTTTTAAGAAGAAATCATAACAGATATGTATGTTACTTAAAACAACTGTATTGAAGAAAGAGTTCGAATTCCAGTCTATCTATAAAATCGTGAAATAGAATAGGTAAAAATGTAACCAGATAAAGAAAATTGATAACGACCACTATCACATTATTTTCAGGTCTTGGTAGTTAAAATAAATACATATGAACCTTCTTACAGCAACAACAACAAAATGGAAACACATAACATTTCTCACCTATACAAATTATTGTTTTATATAGATAACATTACATTGCCAAATCAAATATTGCAAATGTTGACTGCAAATATGAAAAGTTTATAGAAATAAGAAACTTACCTCACGAAGATAATCTAATTGGTGAAATATATTTTGATATTGAATAATCTTTCAATAATTACATATATTAAGCCACTCTTTAGAACCAAAACATACCTGATTATTAAAAAACAAAAGGTAGAACTATCCTCTGTGTGAAATATAAGAAAATATTCTAGAAAGGAGATATTTTCAATTATCTTTTGTACAACCTAGTAATATCCCTCAGTTATTCCCAAAAGAAACTTATAATCCAAAAAAAGATGGGATCCTTCTTTAGGAAAGATGCTTGATTTTTGAAAAATTTTTAATATTTTAATATTCAAAAAACTATCATTTAAGAAAAAGTACTAGTATTTATATATAAACTCCTGATTAAAATTATGTCTTTCTCATCTTAAATGTTAATGTCACTCTTATTTATCTTACACAACAATAAGCTCTTACATAACAGAGCCAATATTAGCAACGATTGATTTCATTTACTATAAACCCATATTTATTTCGTAAGTTTTTATACACTCCAAAAACTGATGACATTTTTTGGGTGATTTTAGGAATATGCCAGTTCAATTTTTCAAGTATTGTTGAAATGAAATGCATCCTTGCGCTTTAGGCCACTTAGGCATATAACATATGCTAAGTAGCTTTATTTCACTATCTATAATGTAAGAATGCTTCCCTGACTCTTAAAAAACTCACTTTTAGGATGGAGTCATGATCAAAAGTACCATTTAATTAATAAACAGAATCTCCAGAATTTTCCCTAAGTGGCCCACACATTATGGATATTTAACACGCTTGCCTTAAAAAAAAGGCAGAGTATCTCATCTAAGTGATTTTTGTTCTTTAATCTACCAGGTAGCAGAAATAAGAATCTGTCAATCAACTAAACCTAACCTAAATAAATGAATGGGAGAATTTCCTATACAAGGTGCCTTTAAATTTAGTGGTCAATTATTAATGTAAGTTGTCAGATTTAATCTAATTTCAGGTACAGGTTTTGAAAACTATTATATATGTGCCAAGATAAAACTTCATAATGTATATTTTTTAAAGTATTTCTTAAAATTCTGAAAAACTATTTAATGAAGAAATATATTTCAGTGTGGTTTTTTGTGTAGTATCACAATAAACTCATAATTACCTATAAGTAAACCTTCCAAATTTCCACTTATCCCTAATTAAACCTTGCTCTCAAATTTATTAAACAGTGGATACCTAGGCATTTCTGATATCCCAATTTGACATTATATTCTGTCCTTTTACAGAATATAAAAACCAAACATGCTACTTCCTATATATATAAAGACCTCTGAGGCATTTAACAACATTTCCTACTACAAGGGAATTAATTTCTAAAAGGACAGGCTGCAATTCTGAAAGAAAGTGGTCTGGAAAAGAGTGGTCTATTTTCCAAAAATAAAAAACTATGCAAGCAAAGATTTGGAGGTTACGTCTTCACAATGTAGTTCCATTAATGTGTCTGAAATGTATAAAGGACCATCACGCACATACACTGCACACACATACATTGCACACACATACACACACACAATTTAGGTTATGTGTGCTTTTACTCCCATTCAGTAGTACAGAAGAAGAAAGCACTGACTCTCTAATGAAATTAGTAGGAAATTTTCTTTCTTACTGTTTTGAAAATCTAATGATTCTTATGATAAACTACAAATAAAAATTTATACAATCTTTTTAAAAGATGTTAAGAAAAATCATTTTTCATTTTCATCTATAAAAATATGAACTTTTGTTCTACCATATAACTTAAAATGATTAATTATAATTTTACGCTCTGTAACATGACAAGGACTCCACTCAATAACATTTAAGAACGTAATGGGTTGATTACAGTTAATCACATTATTTTTGAATTTTATGACATCAAGAAGTACTGGCATATATTGGACTATGGAATGAATTATAAAAAGAAAAGACGCATACAAGGTGAAAATGTGGGGTTGTACCTTACCACTTATTTTGGATTAAAAAAAAAAGTTTTGAAATTATTTAATGTTGGCACAGTATATAGATCAGCACATAAGGCTTACCATCTTCACCGACCACTGAATAGTTCAATGGAAAACAGAAAGAAATGGTAAATTATTCACATGAAATTGTAATACAGAAGGTGCAATAACTTATACTCTTTTTTCTACAATATTAAAATAAATCATGAGCATTTCACAATCCAAACAATTATGCCAGAAAAACAATTTTAAGCACATGTTGGGGAAAGTAAATTACTTGCAAAAAAAAAAAAAAAAAAAATACACTGACGATAATGGGCAGATATTTTCTAAATGCAACTAAAACCCAAAACAGAAATCATTCGATTAGTAATCATTTATTTTCTTTAAAAGATAATTTTTCGGTAAGTGGATTCACTTATATAGCTCTTTATTCTCAAAATACTAATATCTGAAGAGCTGAATATAAAGATCTACTATTAGCCATTTAAAAGAAATCTTCTATGAAGCATTAAAAAAAGAAAAGCTCTTCCCAATACATTAAACAAAACACCATCATAGGAATTTTTATAGTTCAAAATACTATTTTGAGTTTAAATATGTCAAGGGTAGATAAGGGTAACATTTCCACTTTAAGGTTGTTTTTTTTTTTTTTTTTAAGGAAAATTACATTATCAAAATAATAAATGAGTCACCCAGATTCAAGTTTCCCATACGTATTTCCTAATAGACACAACTAGATGGGGTGAATGTTGCTTTGAAGATCAAGTTTCTATTTTTCAAATTTTATTCCGAAATCCACATGCTCAATAAGCAACACTAAAAATATGGCAATTTTTAGAAAACTGGATATAATTTCTTTCTGAAAATATGAAATGACATAGCCAGAGTGCTCTCATATAGTATATATACCACTACTATGTGTGTGTATATATACATATGCCACATTACGTGGATTAGCAGGGCTCTGCAACTGGCACCGCATCTATCAAGCATCCCCAGTAAACACGTGTGCACACATGCGCACGCACACACATGCACGCACATACACACACACACCCCTTGTGACCCACAATACGCAATACAGCTTTACAAAGCTCATCTTCACATTCATTGTGTTTGGTTCGCAACCTCTAAAATTTATATCTTCCTACTTTCTAAATCATCCTGTTTTAGAAAAGGTGGGGGGATGTCAGGTAGAATTTCACATAAAAAATTGAACATTAACAAATAACTGACAAAAATATCTACCCCTTATCTCCAATGAATTAGCTATATATATTGATGGTTATGATGATAAGAAAGATGACATTTATTATCCATTATCTTTCCAAATAAGGCTTAACATTCTTTAGACTGTCAGTAGTTTCAGGGAACAAAACCACAACGTATTTTGGTATCACAAAATTCCTGATAAAAAGATTAAAGGATTAAATTTTAAAAAGATATTCATGATCTTTAATGTTATTACTACAAAATTGTACAGAACACAAGAAACAAAATATATTATTTGAATTTGTCTTTTGTTATTTTCTAAATTTCTAAGTGAAATAAAAATTACTTTTCCAGTTTCTATAGTAATGTTTTAAAGAAAACATTAAGATGATTATAACTGAAGTAACAAATGTTTCAGTTTTCAGTTAATCTAATTTCCTATCAATTAGATTAATTTATAGTTCAATAATCTTAGATTTCAGGATACGAAAAACTCAAGTTCTTTTTAAAAATATTAGAAATACATCAAAATATTTTTTAAGTAATTCTTGTTCAATGCATAAATACCTTCTTACTCTCATCAACAATTATGTACCTATAACTAGAAAACTTCATATAACCCCACACCTTAATAAATACACAAAGGAACTAAAAAGGAAAACAGGCAATTACAATTATTTTATGTATTTCATTTAAAGATAGGAAAATCCTGGTAACTGTATTTTGAATAAATAGAAGTTTACAAATAGGACTCTAGGTTTTTCAGACCATGAATAATTTAGACAGAAAACATGGACTTACTGTTGCTAGATAAATCTTCTCCTCTCCCAAAAAAAGATTACACAGCAATTTCAAATGAAATAGTTATATATAAAAATTATTTGTTTCTATATGAAGTAGTCAATTTTAGGTGTGCCCCCAATACCCATTAATGATTAGATCTTGATGTCACAGAAGGAAATGATACACCACCAGCCCTCAGAAAAGGTCTACTGGTCAAAAACATCAGTCCAATGTAACATTTCTCATATCCTTAAAAATATTAGGAACTATACTTAAGAAAGAGAAAGAAAAGAAAAGAGAAAAGAAATGAAAAGAAAAAAGAAAAGAGAAATTATAATTTTTTAGAAAAGCCAGAAGTGGGTATTTAGGAAAAACAATGTAGCAAACATAGTTCAAAACAAGAGTTTCTGATTTGAATGGTCCAATTCATCAGCTTTAAGAACCTTAAGACTTATTTCGTAAAGCTTAACGGACTAACATGTAAATCCATGTTAAAAAAAAAAATGGCTTCTTAAAGCTTGTCTTCTTTTTGGATTTTTCTACATTGAGAAATATTCTGTGGCAGAAAAATATTTCTACAGGTTAATTTTGAAAGAGAATCTGATAAACTACCAAATACCAATCAAAATGAAAAATTTCTTAATAATAATAATAACTTTCTTTTCTGCTCTATCCTCTAATCCCCTAGAGTAGAGTCAATTTATCTGCCATATTTTCTACCTTGCATATTGGTTTTTCCTTTGGTATGATAACTAATAACAAAAGGATGAAGATTTTGGCCTTCTGGAACTGGGCCCCCCAGAACAATGTACTAATATTTAAAATTAAAGCACTAAATGTAAATAAGACAAATAATGGCTACGCAGATACTTTTTTAAGTTCTACAGCTTATAAAATTCTACCTTAAGAATGAAGATGTCATATATTTAAACTTCTCTTCTCCCTAGGTCTCACAGTTTTAACTTCCTAAACTTTTTTTCACAGAACTACATTTATTTCATAATATTTAGTTTTTTTAAAGATCTTATTTATTTATTTGACAGAGAGAAGAGAGATCACAAGTAGGCAGAGAGGGGCAGGCAGAGAGGCAGGCAGAGAGGGGGAAGCAGGCTCCCCGCTGAGCAGAGAGCCCGATGCGGAGCTCGATCCCAGGACCCTGGGATCATGACCTGAGCCGAAGGCAGAGGCTTTAACCCACTGAGCCACCCAGGCGCTCCTACATTTATTTCATATCTCTATAACTATACAGTGCAGATTACTGTAACTGGGTCTGACAGACTCAGTGTGTAAGATACACAATTACAAAGCTATAGCTATAAATAGTACTTTCTCAAGATTTATGTAACACATAATATTTAATTAAATCTAAATCATCATAGAGAATAAAGATGGGAATTCTACCCTCATAACTCAATCAACAGAAATCCCAAATATAATTTCTTAAAAGTCCTTCAGACAAGTGTTAAGGGCTTTTAAAAATATAGGTACCTGTAGTGCTGTAGGTCTAATACAGACTCATTCCTAGCGACTTTTCAGAACGTCATTAATTACCTATACCATCATTCACACACAGAATTAGGTAAGATAGATATAAAAATGTTCACAACATTTTAGGAAAAAGGAAGGCCAAAAAGGGACACCATACTCTAGAACATGTCTGGTGCATTACTGACAATTACTTCTGTTAGTCATATTGCTTTAATGAAAATGCAGAATAATGTAATCTTGTCCTAAACAAATATATCTTGTTCTGTACGTTGCCAGAAGAGAAACTCAATTAAAGCATTTTGTAGAAAAGGCTACAAAATGTATTAAAACCAGACAGGCTAGACAGAGAAGGAAAGAGAAGACAACAAAAAAGAAAGAAGGAAGACAGAGAGAAAGGGAGGAAAAGGGACAGTGAGAGGAGAGTGGGCAGCAAGAACAAGAGTCCAACTACAGTGTATCACCATTAATTAGATTTCTTATGGCACTGATACACTCAGTAGACTAAATAAGCCACAGGAGTTCTCACCTGTGGGCTTTCAAACCTGTTTTTCATTATGTCCAAACAAATGCTCAAAGTTCATAAATATATCTAAATTATGAGCTATGAATATTAAGCACAACCTTAAAATCAAACATAAGAGAAATTAGCTTCACTAACATAATGGAATAACACTAATATTTATCAGTCGTTTAATATAGCTTTTTACTATTCTAAAATTTTTCGTTTGCAGAGAATATCTTTAGTTTTAAGTAAACATAAAAGGCTGGCCAATTTTTTTTTTTTTTTCAATTTTTTTTTTTTAAAGGAAAAATTCTGGTAAAAAGTTCTTTTGCTTTAGTTCAAGAACACAAATTTCAGGTAAACATTATTCAATATCTAGTATTTTATAGGCTTTTTAAATTTACAAAATACTTACTAATGTATTATCTTCCTTTGATCTACAATCTTGATATTTAACATGCCTATCTTTAATCCTTTAACTACTGCAAGCTATTTTTATACTTCTAAAAGTAGGGCAATTAAAATTGAACTTGATTTTTTTTAACTTGATTTTTTTATTGTCAATAAAATACTTTATAAGTTGGCAGAAGTCATTATTAGTGACAAATTACTGCATGAGTAACTCCAGTGACAAATTACTGAAAGTCTTAAAAATGTAAATACATTACAAGACAATGGTGGACATATGATTTCACATAAACAAAAAAAAATAGCTAATATGATTGTACCCAGCACCCTCTTTATAATACCATTCTTTTATGGTTGAGCATTTCAAATGTTATAAAGAGGAGTTGTTTTTAACTTGAGGGTAGCTATACTTAATTCTGTGGTGTTTTAAACTACATATTTACAGGAGAGAGCCTTATAATGAGGGTGGAGAGTATTAAAAGCCACACTACACACACAATAGGCCATCATGCATTTTAACCCATTATTAAACTTACCCCTCTTTTGAGGCTTCTGAAAGAAGGAATTCTGGGCTTCCCTGTTTTTATTTCATTCATACAATAATGCACGGGCTCAATGGAGAATGTGAGAAACTGGGACCCATTAGGAGTACTGGATGTGAATAAACTAGTAGGGGTTAAGGGTGGGGACTGTGGCTAATATGGAAATAAAGAAAGGAATCAATAAGCCAAATGTGCATAGTTTTTTCCTAAATGAAAATTCTATTTTTGGCAACATACTTTTCACAAAATAAATCTGAAAGTTTTCTATAAAAATAAGAGAATTAACATAGTTTTGCCAAAACTGTCATTTTAAAAAGTCAATTTACTATAAAAAATGTACCATTTCATTTGATCACTTTTTACAAGCTGACATTAAAAATATAGAGTACACAAATTATAATGTTAGAGTAATATGACCTACATAAAAAAATTCTCTTCTGGTTTCTAGAATATTAACACTACCTAATTGGTTACACTTAACCTGTACTTGTCAGAGATAAAGGTGGCAGCTACACGTAAAGTTATCTAAATAGGTAATGTCTATTAAAATATTAAGATTGCAACTATTATCACAAATAGGCAAATTTCATTACATTTGTGGTTTTTCTCTCAGACTGTTTCTATATCATCCTCATTACACCTCATTAAAAAAACATTCAGTAGCTTTTGTTTTTCTAAGCTCTCCTATCTACTTAGATTTGACTTAAAGTCTCACCTCTCAACTTCTCGCCTGGAAAATATTATTAAAAGTATGAATAATGCTTGAGTTAATTCTAAGTGCACTTCTAAAGATATTTATAGGTATATTATAATTTGAGTTATATTTATCTACATTCTTACGTCAAGAGCAGAAAAATGAATTACAATCGTGTACTTTAAAAGAGCATATCAGATTAAAAATATTCTATTCTCAAACTAGATAGACAGTTATAATCACTAAATTGGTTAAGATTAAGAACTCATCTATTCCATTTGTTCATCCGCTGAGCTAGATTTATCTAATGTATACAACACATCAAAAAATGGACTCCAACAAGAAGAGTGAGGATCTCTTAGTAAACTAGACTTTTTAAACTTCAAATAACCACATTGAGCCCTTCCTATTAAGTGTTTACATAGATAAAAATAACTTTATTAGTATAATCCATAAAACCTAATGTGACCTTTATTATTGCTATGTTCAACCATTCATTCTAATAGAGAAACTGTAATTTTAGTGGTCTTACAACCAGTTAGATCATAAAGATTCCTTAGAAATTCTGACTGAAACTATAAACAAGTGAAATTTCAAAAGCATATAATTCATGAGATATTAACTATTTAATATTTTTACTTATCAAGTGGTGTCAAATGTCAAAATTATTTCTGGATTTAATTTTTACTATTAAGTAACATTTAATTTTTACTATTAAGATACAAAACTGTTTCTACTAAGTGAAAAGTTAACTGAATCATTCAAATAAAAATGCTTATTCTCTATTAATAGTAAGCCATTATCCAATCAACACCTACATTGATTTAAATGACACACTAAAATAAAATTATTAGCATAGAAGAATTTTATGACTTTTACCTTTGGCTTCTTTCCAAAGAGCCACAACTTGCCCTTGGCCTTTCCTACTGTGGTTTTGGCATCCATCTTCCCACTTTCCTGTTTGGATGCACTGATAGTCCCATCAGAAATGGTTCTATAAATATGCTGACTGTAATCTTCAAATGGAAAGTCTCCTGGAGGTTCAAATCCAGACTTGAAGGAGTCTACTACCATTTGAGAGTCCTACACATATGAAACATGTTTTTAAAACCATTTCATTTATTTTTAATACCATTAGCTTTCTAAACTTTACTCAAGAAAATAACAAATTTAAAGAAAAGAATCCTATAGTTATCATTAAAGGTTTAAAGGTTACTTT
This sequence comes from Procyon lotor, assembly GCA_028646535.1. Taxonomy (NCBI): domain Eukaryota; kingdom Metazoa; phylum Chordata; class Mammalia; order Carnivora; family Procyonidae; genus Procyon; species Procyon lotor. Next base: position 68,302,604 of record CM053606.1, on the reverse strand, counting down.
GTTCCTGTGGATTAGTAATAAACCTTACATATTTTAATCCGAATAAAAATACTAATTTATAATCAAATTAACACTTTATTAATTTGTAATATTCATGAACGTTTTTCTTTCATAGCTTCAACCCACTGAAATTCATCTGAGGACAAGTTAGCTGATAAGAAAGATCTGACAAAAGGAATACAGAAAGGTTATTCTCAAGTAGAAATTCTAAGAAGTTTCAAAGGAAAAGGGCATCTAATTGTAAAATGGAGTAGGAGACAAGTAGAAAGGCTTTCATTCATCCAAAAGGGGAAAGGATAAATAAAATATCTTCAAGACATACTCAGGAATGTTAACCGAGCAACAGAGAAAGATCTCACGAAAAAAAAAAAAATCTCACATTAAATACAAAAAGCAACTTTAAAAATATAAAGTTCAGTATGATTTCCCTAAAACTTTAAAACTCATGTAATATATATTTTTGTACATACCTACCACTATCCCAATGTTCTACTGACACCTTAAGCTCATTATTTTCAAACAGAATACTTTCTGTGAACTCCTCCCAACCCGAACCCTAACCACTTCTCTTTTATGGCCTAATTCTGTTAACTGTGCATTTTACCTGTCATTTAGTCAAATGTTATCTGTAAGTCACACCTCAGTTTTGTTACTGATGCTACCCCTGCCAATATGAGAAAGAAGGGACTTGACTGTATTTATAATCTTGCATCCAGCCATACTGAAATGTAAATGTGATCTCCGAATTCCCAATTAAAGAACCCAAAAATCCTTTTATTTTTAAAAAAAATTATTTTGGGGAGGGAAAGAGGGACAGCAGGCAAGTGGAAGGAGGGGTGCCTGCGGGGCTTAACCCCAGGACCCCAATCTCAAAACCTGAGCCCGGAAATGAAACCAAGAGTCTGACACATACCCAACTGAACTACCCAGGCACCCCAAAAATCGTTTTATTTTTAAAATTTAAGTTAGAATTCTATGTGTTACAGGAAGAATGCTCATTAATGTAATACCAATTTGCTAAATATGAAGACTAAAATATGTGGTACATATTTGATCCTCCCCAAACACTGGTTCTCTTCTCTTGCTCTTTCCTCATAACCTCAGTTTCTGCCAACCATCCTTTCTGTCACTCAATCAACATTTACTGAGAAATGACCAGGTACAAGAGTCTTGCTAGATCTCAATCAAGATACTAGATAATGTGACCGGATATACTTCCTCAAGAGGAGCAGGGCTATGCTGTTCCTTCTACTCATTAATGTCCTCCATCCTTTTTCCCATAGGCCATCATTTCATACACTACCCATGCTTCAAGTGCCAACTCTTACATTAAAAGTAATTCCTACAGTAACTCTAGATCTATTTCTTTCTCCTAACTTTCACTAGAGTAAGAATATAATACAGTTTGTAATCTACACCTCACAGGTTATATTATACTCTTGGAGTGGATTTAGTGAGGGTAGGAGAAGGATTAGAACTCTTTTCTTTCAGAACAACTAGAATTTTAGTGTTCAGAATGGTCTTTAAAACCCAAAGGAGTCCAATCTACTGCCAGACTTCTACAGAATATTATTTAGAATCAGCTACTCATCAATTACTTTTATCCTTTCCCAATTCATTTCACCAATTCAAGTTGCATACCTAAACCAAATACACTTATTCAAATATAATTATATAACACTTACTCTTCTTTCATCAACTGATTTTGCGGCGAGAATCATTCCTTCCAAACATTTTGAAATAATAGGAATAACTTTGCGTTCTGAGTCTGCAAATCCTCTGTAACACTCACTGAGTTTAATAGTCCTTCGTTCATCCATTTCTTGTAGTTGCTAATAATCAGAAATTTTTTTTTAAAAAGGGAATACTGAATTTTCTTTTCATTCTGAAGTAAACCCCACCTCTAAATTAAGTATTCTACAGTAATCGTTACATTGTTGTTAATACCTTTTCAGTGCTACACACTTAAAATACTTAAAACTTGAGACTTGTTCTCTAACAAAAGAAAAAAAAATCCAGCCTTTTAGCACATCTTAAAACCAGGTGACGCTTGTTTTCAAGTATTCTAAAGGCATCTCCTAACAGGCTAGCAGCTCCCTACCTCTAACCACCTCCACCTTTCATTCTTCAGTCAGAGCAGTTGTCTATGTGTCCAGGAAAAGTTGCACTTTAAAAGAGAATTCTGATGCCTTTTTTCTCCCCCTTTTTAAGCAACTGGCCTATACCATATATAAATCCGAGACTTCTAAGCCCTTAAGTTAATTCAGACTACTTCAGTAAGATCTGGCTGGACTAAGGATCCAGAGTTGATTGAACAAGTATTCAGACCTACCAGTCAGTCTACAACTCAGAGTGACTGTCAAAGGATTGGGGACCCAAGATGAAAAACAGGAAGCCATAGAGTGAAAATGGTACATACAATGGAATCTCCACAGTTCAAAAATTCACTGGCACATGCAACTAAGAATTATGCTGTGACAAGTAAAGCCAATAACTTAACAGCATTTCTGACATTTAAAATCTGCCAATACTACAAAACCTTTTTTTCTCCTAGGAAGCAGTTACACTGCTCAAATCCCCAAACTCACATAGCCTTCATACCAGTTTTTCCTAATTACTTCCCAAAGCCTGTGGGTTTATTTTGATACCCACATTTTCACAAAAGGAACTCCCAGCATTACAAAATGCCAAGACTGCTCCAAGCAAGGTCCAAACAAAAGGATCAGCCCCAAAACACAGAAAGTAGTTGATCTCCAAGTTAAGGTCTCCCCAGAACATGAAGGCTTAGCTGGAAAGCCTAGGAAAGTACCCAGAATGAGGACTGGCAAGCTAGATACTCTGGATTAAATGACTGGAATATGATACCCACTCTAGGCCACTACCTCTAACTACACTCCCTTTGTACTGCTAATTTGCTTAGAAAGAAAAAGAAAATATATTTGGGTTCACAACTCTTTCCATATAAGCTCTGCTCCCCCACATTACTTTCAACACCATTTCACTTAATCCTTTTTCTCTAAATTCTCGTCTCTCTGTAATTAGCAGTAACATAACTTAACCCTCATGGAAATTCTGGGTCTTTATCTCAGGTTGTTTGGCAACTGTTTATCATCAAATGATAACGGGTGGAATTTGTAAGCAAACTTAGGGCCTGAATTACATTTATGATTTGGCAGCTAGGAAGACAAGCAGGCAAAACCGGGATAGCAAATACATTTCATAAGCTTTATTTCTCCCACGTGGAGTAATGCCAATGATTCTGGTACAGTGTCAAAAGGCTATATCCCAATTCTTGTCAAGCAGATTACAACATACAATTCCAGTGAATTCTTCCCTATGTCCTAATGCTCAGTGATATGGTATTAAACTTTCTCTAGAAAATGTTTTAGTGGACTGCTGATTACACTAATAATAAATCTATAGGAAAATTTGTGATTTCAAAGTTGGGAAGAATTTACTTTTCAAATCTATAATCATAAAGGAAGTTCGTATCACTAATCCTGATGACTAATAAATATAGAACCATTCTGGCTGATTCCTGTAATTTAAGTTTTAAAGAATAGCTCTTCCAACTCTAAAACTACATTAATTTCATATATCTAAACTTTACCTTGTAAATCTGAGGAATCACTACGTAGAAATGTTTGTGTTGTTCGCCATTAAAGTTCTGTAACTGTGCCGCATATTCATTTTTATTTTCATCAGCCATATGTGTACGCAGATTCAACTGCTGTTTGGCCTAGAGACAAATTGGTCCAAATCATTACCAACAAAAATAACGAGAAAATCATACCTAATTTGCTTTTCTAAAAGTTACACTAAAACTAGACTTTTTCTATTAATATCATTTAAAATTTTAAGGAGATGCTTGCAGATCTTCCAGCCAGAGCACTGTCCTTTGCAACATTCCCTTTCTCTTACTGCAAGAGTTCTCCCTCTTGCAATAATCTGTTCAAATAAAGTTTCTCATTACCAAATCCAGATTTTTTTTTAATTTAATAAGTAACATTATGGCTTGACTTGAAACAGGATGCTCTTGATCAGAAGGGAAAAACAGTACAGAAATATTTTAGACAGTTAAAGTCAGTAGTTAAACATTCCTTCAAATATAATTCACTTATATCCAACTACAACCACAGTGAAATCAAATAATGATAAAAATGTTAATTTGGGGTAAGGTAATACTCAACAATGATTTCCATCTCTATACAAAACCAGAGGACTTTAAGAAATGTTTATTTAGAATACAGTTCTGTTCATCATAAGCTCTTATAGAAGTGTTTTTTGAATGAGTCAGGTTAGCATCATCTATATTGATAAGAATGTTAGAGTACAAACTTAACATAAAATCATCAATTCTAGATTTAATGAAAGGGAATCTAAATAAATTTCTCAACTGATTTAAAATAATAAAAAACAAAGTAAGAATTCAACTCAATTTTTCAGTGTTTCAAGGAATAAATCATGTTATACTATAGTGTTTTGGAAACAGTAAAGCACATTGTGAATAAACTTCATTATTTTAATTCCATTTTGGGCAAATGTAGTCTCTAGCCTTCTAATAGTAGGCTAAACTCAGAAACAAACTGACCTATGGAAATACATGGTAGCCAAGACACCAAATTAGCCCACAAAAATGCATTTAATCTACAGTGCACTTGAAGATTACAATACTTAAGTACTACAGAAACTGAACACCACAGCCCAAAGTATTTCTACAGAAATATACATTTAAAGTTCCAACATGAGACCTTAAGTACACATTCATTTATTTCTTCCCCCTTTCTCCCTGCTCTGACAAACTATGATGGAATACAGTATCCTAAATTACTCCCTATCCACAATGGTTCCATCAGGAGAAACCACTTCTGTTCTAAAGTCACTGGCTGTGATTCCCAAAGCATGGGGCATAGGTTCCAGCAGGATATGTAGGAGTGTAAAACTAGAAAGCTAATACAACTGAAGCCTCCTCTGGCATACTGTGGGCTTCATACTAATTACCTTCTTTTATTTTTTAATATTGCATTAAAAATCCCTTAAATTTTAATTGTAATAAAAAAATACACAATACACATAACATAAAATTGACCATCTTAGTCATTTCTAAGTATACAGTTCAGGAGTATTATGGTATACTCACACTGTGCAACTGCTTTAGGAAAATCAGTTACTGGTTTGCTCCCTCTTCACATTTTTTTTTTTTTTAAACTTTTACCAGTAGTTTGCTCAGTTGAAACTATGATCCCTTCCCTCCCTGATCACTTACAATAGAATTCCTCTACTCCATAGTTCCTAAAGCAAATCCTTAAAGTTTTCTAAATTTTCTAATAAGTAAGAGATTGCAAACCAATGAGCATAAAAAAGGAAACTATGAACATGAAAATTCTTAAGTTAGGTCAAACTATTAAACACATTATATCTGGATTTCAAAATATCTAATTAGTCTCTAAAGATATCTTTACCGACAAAATGAAAAAATAAATGAGAATCTAGTTAAAGAATTCCTTAACTTGCCTACTACATAAACTATGTATTCAATCAATGTTTAGTCAAAGGAGTTCTTAAGGAACCAGTGTCAACCAGCAAGGATGAATCTCATGTATAAAACAGTGCTGTTTCTAACAGTTGTGGTCCACATTTTTATCAAATAATGACAACACATTATGTGCATGACACAATTCTGGGAAGGAAATGAATATATGGATGATCGAAATCAGGATCCAAAAATCTTAATAGCAGAGTTAAGTCTAATAAGTGATACAGATGTACATACGCATTTAAAATACCAACAGTATACGTTCTGAGACACATGTTCTCATACCACACCATATATGAAAAAACACTGGATTAACCATAAACTCAATGGGAGTCCATCCAAACAAGTGGTTGCCCAAAATGTCTATATACATTTAGGCCATAATTAACATAAATGTGGTGTTCAAAACAAGGTAGGCAATCAAACTCAGGACTGATAAGACTATCCCTGGATTATTATACCCAATCGGAAGTAACATAATTTATGTTGGATATTAACAAATTAACAGTTATCCAAAGGAAAATAGTTACAATGAAAGGTAACTTGAAGCTATTTCCTGCATAGTTAAAGAAACACAATGGTTTATCTAAGGGTAGAAAATCTGCTACAAATATCTAAAAAGCTATTATGAGGAAAATACAGATTTGATACTTTTCTGGTACTGCAAAGAAATTAAAACTAAACAGGAATAAGTGGGATCACTCTAAGGAAATGCTAGAGTTGGCGGGGGGGAAAGGACAAACTGCCTTAAGACTGTGTCCAACAAGATGGAACTTAATATCATTAGAGGTTTAAAATCATTGAAAATCAAGTAGAAAAAAATAAAAGCCTCACAAGTTATACTAGAAGGCCTTTAAGGTAATTGTAAAATCTGGATTTTAAATAATTTTATAACTTTTAAGTGGTAAAGAAAATGGAATGCAGAAAATAAATTACTCCTTCCTTCTTACTTTTTTCTTATTCTAATCCTATAGAGATTTATAAAATCCTAAATTGAAAATATACAAATGGTGGGCCTTTGTATATACAAAAATGTGGAGTAAGGTTCACGTACATTTCAAAATCCTGACATTTCAGCTCTATCACTATGTCAAATGTTCTAAGATAAAGAGCATACAGCAGGGTAGAAAGAAAGCCTAAGCAGCAGCAGTTACAGGACTGATCATACAAATAGTTAATGTTACAAAACATCTGACCCACATCAGTTAGTGACAAGAGAGTTCAGTTTCCCAAAATGAATGAATGAATGAATGAATGAAACAAACAAACAAAGACATAAACAGCTAACATCACATACCTCTGACACTTTGATCTTGTTTGGCCTTGTGTCAAGCTGAGGAAGCACACTACCCAACTCTCACCTGCACTCCTCATCAACTTACCTTAGACATTCTATTCAGTTTTGGAATAGGAGAGAAACTCATTCTCAACGACAACCATGTCTTTCTTATGCATTCTGAATGCAGTTAAGACATTACAATAAAATAAAGTAACGCATATTAACTACTTTCTCAGATTAACTTGTGATTTGAAGTACACAAATATTATTTGTATATTTTAGATTTAGACATAGTTTTTCTCTTGGGGAATCTACCAATACAAATACTGTAACTACCCTCCATATGTAAATAATGATATTTCGATATCAAAGTCAGTTTGGATTACTTCTTACCTTTTCAACATCTGCCTTGGTTGCATTAGTATCATTATCCAATCTTTCATAACTCTGTTGTGCCTTTTCTGCCTCTCTACATTCTCTTTCAAATTTCTTCTTACTCTGTTTAAAAAATTAAAATATCACACTGAGAAACAGAATTATCTCATTAAAAAATAAATTTAAAATGCTGTCACTGTATATAGTATAGAATTACACACTAAAAATTTTTCTAATTTAGAAAACAAATGTTAGCATTACAATTAACCCATATGACTTTAAATATCAGGCTGTGAAGGAAAAAATCACAGGTACGACTGATTTAATATTTATAATATGCCTCATCATTTGCCAATAAGAAAAAAAAATCACATGTATTTTGTAATTTTTTATTATAAGCTTACTTTCAGAAGGACTTTTTTGGTCTGTCTGGTGTTTTGTGTTTGGTTTTGTAGGTTTGTTTAGCTGGTTGGTTTTGGTGTTTGCTTTTTATTTTTTGTGGTGGAATGTGGACATGTCCCTCCAAAGTGGATTCATATTGTTTCTTCCAGGTGTCTCAGGAATACCGTTAGCCCAGAAGCAGGTCTTTAAAATTTTGACTTATTTCAAATGACTATGACTTTGTAAAAGCTATTCACAATAGAGCTGTGCTATATGTACCATATTTCCTTTCCAGCGTACTTCTTTTTTTTTTTAACTCCTGGACTTAATTTTTTACCTTTGCTTAGTTTTCAACATATTTTTTTCTAATTCCACCCTAGTGTGCACAGTTCTTTAAAAATCTCTCAGTTAATTCAAACATATTCAGAATTCTATCCATTTTATTTTCTTAATGAAATCTCTTCCAAAGGCTTTGATCTACTGAAATTTGGACTACTTACACAAACTAGACCTATTGCATAGCTGCTTCCTTAAAAATTCCCTTCACCATCATTGCCAATTCCTTTTGCCTCCCCTTTGATTTGAAATTCCTATTTCCCAATTCCACACCTTCCCCTTTCTTGATTCATTTCCTTATTTTGCTAGAACACATTCAGCAACAGCTTCCTGAAATGAAAGATTTGCAGGAGATAACTTCTCACAACTCCATGGCAGAAAATACCTTTTCCATCACTTTTAATTGATAAAATTTGGCTGGGTATGATGCTGTCAGAAATTGTCTTCCTTCAGCAATGTAAAAGTACTAACTCATCCACTACCTTCTGGCTTCCTGATCCCATTCTGTTTCTTGATTCTTTGCATAAAACAGGTTTGTTTTGTTTCCCACTCTGGAGGCTGGTAAGGATCCTCTCTCTCCTAACTGTTCTGAAATTTCATGAAGATATGTCTTGCTCTAAGCCCGCTGTGATGAGCTTCTAGAAAATCCATCTGGAAACTCATTTCTTTCTGTTCTGGGAAAATTTTCGTGAATTATTTTTGTCCATTTTCAATGTTTTCTCTTTTATAGAATGCTTATTATCTTGAAAATGAACCTATTGGATGAACCTTCTATTTTCTTGTACTTTCAATTTCTATCATTCTGCTCTACTTTGAGAGATTTCTTCGATTTTTTTTTTCCTAGTGAGTTTTTCATTTCTGCTATCCTGAAGTTCTTTGTGTGTGCGTACCTTCTTTGACATCATCTTATTCCTATTTCACAGATATAGTATCTTCTCTATTCTCTTTCAGAATATTAAGTGTTTAAAATGTTTGTTTTTGCTATTTTCTATTTTCTTTCAGTCATTGTTTCTTCAAAGCTGCACCCCTCCCAATAGTTTTGGTCTTTATTATTCACATTAGTTGTTTTCTCTAAATGTCTGAGGATCCTTGCCTCTCTGTTCTTATTTTAAAAGCCAACTGAAAGTTCTGCAGGTGAGGCTTGTGGATTATTGTCTCTTCCTCTAGGGTAATATGCCCAGGCAGTTTCCTCAGAGAAACTCTACTATTGTTATCTCTAAGTCTTTTCTCTCAAGCTAGTTAAGATTCCCCAAAGGAGACTCCTCAATTTCTCACCTGGAAAAACATCCCTTGCTCCTTGTATTCTGAGAATTACTCAGAAGAAAGCAGAGGATGTCAATATTTCCCATGTACCTAACACCCTCATTAGAACAAGTTAGATGTGAATTTCTTTCTTGGGGATTACAAAACTATACACGGGACAAACTGAATTCCAAACCTCATAACTATAAGGTCAAAGTCTTAAATTTTTCACAAGACACCTCTCCTCCTTTGACCTTAAGATAGAGACAAGTTGAGAAACTTTTTTCTCCCTTGACCAGTGAGCAGTTCTTATAGTCTATCTTTCACTAAAGGGCTAGTCCTTTGAAGATTCAAAACTTCACACAAGGTTATCAGTTCCAACTCTCTACAACATACAGAGCTAAAACATCATCTCTGTCCCTGTGTATTAAAACCTAAGCTCTTAGCAAGGTCCAATAAACCACCACACTCCAATACCTCTGCCTTCATTCTGCAAATGCCACTGATCAGCTCATATACCTACTGCTCTGGCTTCTAGTTTACCCTTAGTTTCTAGCAGTTAGAAACAGATTTCCCTTTCTCTTAGCTCTAAGAACTTAAAATATAATAAAAAATATTTTAGCTAGTATATCTAAGTATTTGTAGCCACGAGGTTTCTAAGCTCAGACTGTCATATAGCTAGAACCAGACATACCTATACAATTTATGTCAAATAAATGTGCTAAGAAAATTGTATAAAATTCTTTAAATGTATCATTTTGATTAGTATAAAAATACCAAATGAGACATGTACAATTTATTCAAAGCACATAAATATATCTGAATGCACCTAATTCAGAATGTCACTTTCCTATTAAGATTAAATTTCCACATTAAAAATAAACTTCCACATCTACTTCTCTGAAAGTCAGAGTGTTATTTTCAAACTGAGTAGCTACAGGCTACTAATTTTGTTTCAATGTGAAGCTACTATATACAAAAGTACTTTTATTATATTAGGTATCTTATTATTTGTGAAAAAAACTATTAATTTCAGTGCAACAGCAAAAGAATCACTAGTACAATATTAAAAATATTACTAATACAGTAATATTAAAAATTCTGCTTCCTTGAAAGATCATTATACAATACAGGAATACACTCCTTCCTTCATCCATTACATGACAGACTAATCAACAGCCACTTCTACACCCCCCACCCCTTCTTAGAAGAGCCTACCTCCCAGTGTAAAGGCTGAAAATAGCTGATACTTGCTTTACTAGCCTCCCCACAAATGGAGCATGGTCAAGTAATCTAATCCTGTCAAAGGCAGCCATTAGGAAGTCTGCTGAGGATTTTCTGAAAGTTTTCCTTCCCTGATAAAAAGAAACAGTTAAAAGAGAAATGCCCTTTTTCCTGCCTCCGCATGCAGCTGAGAGGATGTGGTGCCTGGCAGCTTAAGTTGGCTACTGACCATAAGCCAACATAGTCAAGACATAAAAAGTGGACGGAGAAAGCAGAAACAGCTTTAGGGGTATCACTGAGCTACTGACCAACGCTCAAACTGCTCCATTTCTGAGCTCTGTTCTTATAAATCTGCACACTGTTACCTGAGCTGCTTGATAGACCTGGCATCTTTGATACTTCTATCTTGGTAATCTTCCACCAGTCCTTCAAAATCTCCTTTGCAGGCTACTCTCTTCTGCTTTCATCTTAAATGCTGGTGTGGCCTATTTTCATTATCCTGGTTAATAACTGTCTTTTTAAATATTTTCCTCAATTTTCAATACTCTGTCACTAATTCAGCCTGTCTCTCCCACTTCTTTAAATCTCCTCTCAATTATCTTAAAAACATTAGGAATTTTGCCATTTCATTTCCTTGATTAAACAGGAAGATACAGAACTAAGAAATGGGATCCTACACATATTTCTACATATTCCACAAAAATTATATTTGTCTGTCTCCCTCACTAGACTGCAGGCTCCACAAAAACAAGGGCTATGTCACTTATTCATTTTTTTTTCACTGTTCACTTTTGTACCATGACTCAGTACATGTCAACAATGCCTTCAATAAACATAAGTTGAGCTGAACTCACTTTTAATGGTATTGTTAATGCCTTAAAGAAAGCATTCCCCTCTTTTTTTCCAACGCTTTTTTCTTCTTTCTTATGACCCCTCAAACTTCTGCTTAGTAACTGCCAACTGTTCTAAAGGCAAGTCAGCACATATTAACAGGAATAATTTGTGCCAACACAAGTTTTTAAAGGGACCAATGACTCATGAGTGTAGGAGTCTGTTATTACGTGTAAATGAAAACACACATACAAACACACTCATTAGGTGGCAGATACAAGGATTGCTAGGTAAGGTAATTTAAAATTTAATAAGTGTAAACACTCCCCAAAAGTCTTGTTAAAATCAATTAGAATGAACATGAAAACAAAAATGAAAGGGACTATTAATATAACTAAGAATCTCAATCAGCACCAGTGCCTAGAATCTTATATCAATGACATCATTATATAGCAGAACTTACTTAGAATATGTGACTTTAAGCTCTGAACATGTGATTTTAAAAAAAAGAAAAAAGGCCAAAAACATGTATATACATGGCTTTTTAAAATCTCAAACCTAAAACCCAAAACTAAATTAACATGGGAAAAACTTCCTTTAGCATTTTTTTTTAAGATTTTATTTATTTATTTGACAGAGATCACAAGTAGGCAGAGAGAGTGGGAAGCAGGCTACCTGCTGAGCAGAGAGCCCCATGAGGGGCTTGTTGAGGGGCTCAATCCCAGGACCCTGAGATCATGACCTGAGCCAAAGGCAGAGGCTTTAACCCACTGAGCCACTCAGGCGCCCCCAGCATAATTTTCAAGGAAAACAGTGCCCATAATAAAAATATGCAAGTAAAAGAGTAAACTGCTTGCTAACCTGAGAGTTATATATATATGTATGTGTGTGTGTGTGTATGTGTGTGTGTGTGTGTGTGTGTATATATATATAATATATATGTAATTTTTTATCCATTTATTTTTATTCATTTTATTCATTTGCTGGAAGAGAGAGAGAGCACAAGCAGAGGGAGCAGCAGGCAGAGTGAGAATAAGCAGGGACATGGGACTCTATCCCAGGACCCTGGGATCATGACAAAAGCAAACGCTTAACTGACTCAGCCACCCAGGCATCCCCGGAAAGAATATATTTAAGATTTTATTTATGTATTAAGAAAGAGAGAGCCTGTGAGAGTAGGGAGGGACAAAGGAGGAGCGAGAGAGAGAGAGAGAGAGAAAGAGAAAGAAAGAATTTGAAGCAGACTCTGCATTCAGTGGGGAGCCCAACATAGCTGAATCTCACGATCTGAGCCAAAACCAAGAGTCAGTCACTCAACCAAGTCAGCCAGGTGCTCCCAGAAAGAATATTAGTCTTATACTATAAAACATCATGTGGCAGAGAATTTTAAGGAAAGCAGACAACAATGTTCCTTGTAGACATCTTGTTTTTCAAATGACTGTATGCCAGGATATTTAAGAGCAAGCATATTAGTGCGCACCCTTGGAAGTCTGGGGGTTTTTTAAAAAGATTTTTTATTTGAGAGAGAGAGAGAGAGAGCGCATGGGGAGGGTCAAAGAGAGAGGGACAGAAATTCTCAAGCAGGCTCCCTGCTCAGCTGGATCACAGGACCCCAAGATCACAGCCTGGGCTGAAATTAAGAGTTAGTCAGTCAACCAACTCAGCCATCCAGGCACCCCCACCCTTGGAAAGATTTTTATAATAAATAATTATTATACTTTTATAATTTTACCTATAAATACTATCAAGTTATTTTCTTTCCTAAAATTCGAATGGTCTATGATCAGGAGTCCAGTACTAGGAACATTTACATTATTACAGAATCACTAAACTGGAAGAAACATTTCATATAATCTAGTCCACTGTCTCGATTTTTCATATGCTAAAGATGAAATCAAGAGAAATCAAAAGGCAGAACTAGAATCTAGGTTCTCTCAGTCTCTGTCTAATGGTCTTCTGAGATACATCACTATTAATACTCCCACTACCTCTACCCTCTATCAATATTTTATAGTAACTACCGCAAAATCAAAAAGTATATTCCTAAACTTTTAGTTATCTGAAGATTACAGAAATGGTACAAGTATAAAGCCATATAGAAGAAAAAAAAAAAAAGAAAAATGACAAAATGATTTCACATTCTTTACACCAATGCCAAATATGAATAAATACATCGAGAAATATTAAACTCAAAAGATGTGAAGCATAGGAGAATTTGGGGCTAAACTAGTCTACAAAACTTTATAAGCATGAAAACATTATAACCTACATTATCCATCTGTTTCCAGCACATGTCAAGGTACTGTTGAGCTTTCCGTCCCTCTTGAAGATGCTGAAGATCACAACCAAAAAACAAATAAAACAAAAAATTACATTTAAATACTAAAAATCTAAAAATCCCAAAAAAACCTTTATTTTTCATTTTACTTTTCCAAGGTACTAATTATATAACTCTATTAAGACCTAGGAAAAGACTATTAGTAAAGCAAAACTCTAAAATGCACTTAATAAGTATTATCTAAATACTTTAAGTATATCCTTTAAGACATATAATCTCTAGACAAAGACATGACTTGTCTTGAATAGAGGTTGACAAATGTTATCTATAAAGGGTCAGATAAATATCTTAAGTTTTGCAAGCCATGTGGTCTTCGTTATAAATAGTCAAGTTTCCTATTATAATACAAAAGCAGCAACAGGCAATACGTAAGTAAATGAGTGTGGGTCTGTTTCAATAACACTTTCATTATAATCAATGAAATGTGAATTTCAAACAATTTTCACATGCCATGAAATATCCTTTTGATTTTCTTTTCAACTATCCAAAATATTACAAACCATTCTTAGCTCATGGGAACTAAGAAAAAGAGTCAGTAAAGCTAGATTTGGCCCATGGGCTATAGGTTACCAAATCTTGGTCTTAAATAAAGAATCACAAATTAGCAAAAGTATCCTAAGATAATTTTAAAGAAATTGAAATAGCAAATCATTTTATGCTGAATATTACTTTAAAAAGCAAAGTAATTATGTGAAAATATTTCATGTACTATAAGTGGATAAAAAAATAATTACCATTTTTCTTTCAGTTTTCAGATCATGAGCATATCTCATTAATTCGCCATAAACTCTGTGCGCCATTTCTTCTGCTACTACTTCTCGCTGTCCTGCATAGTCATTTAACTCGTTAAGGATGTTAAAAAAGGCTATACACGAGGTAAACCTGACAAAAACATATTAAAAAAATAGTGAAATTTATGTATTTTTTTCTTTAAAAATGTTTTCTGTGAGGTATAGATTAAGCCTGACACTTGACAAATTTTAACATACTCAACCTAACTGCTAGTAGCTCCAAATTAACTCTTAGAATACCACATTTAGCTCAAGTTGTATATGTTTGTTTATCTTTAAGTAGTCTTACTTTATAAATAAAGGGATATATGGGGCAAAAAATAGTAAGAATACTACCTGTAGGCTCTTTTGGCATACTGGAATCTCTTAAGTAGTCAATTGACTGGCCTGAGCTGGGGAATGAGCTGGGATTCCTAGGACTGGCAGCTGAACCTGTTGCAGAGATGATGTGCTTGCTCTCAAGGACAGAACCTGCCAATCATACCACTCAAACGCATCTCGATGGCTGATCTACAGGACAATTTTGATATCAGCTCTGGACACAGCTGCTTGTATGCCTGCCCACATCCTGAATGGAAGTAAAGTGCCATTATGGTTGGCACCAAAGAGGGGTAAGAAGGGGCAATAAGGGTAAAAAATGTGTGTGGAGGGAAGGAGAGAAACAAAGAGAATCACTGTATTAAAATGCATAGATCTACTCTAAATACACTGCCGCAACACTCTTTCAGTTGAAGGTAAGTAACTCAGATAATACTCCATTACAACTAAACTTAAGAATCCTAACTAACACTTATACACAAAGTTTTTTGTTTTGTTTTTAAGATTTTATTTATTTGAGAGATAGAGAGTGAGAGAGAACATGAGAGGGGAGAAGGTCAGAGGGAGAAGCAGATTCCCCATGGAGCTGGGAGCCTGATGCGAGACTTGATCCTGGGACTCTGGGATCATGACCTGAGCTGAAGGCAGTCGCATGACCAACTGAGCCACCCAGGCGCCCTACAAAGTTGTTTTAAGTCTAGTCTCTTTGTTTCTGTATTTTACAACCATCCACATATCCCTGTTTAAGACTACCGAAAAGCTCGGTATCGATTCCTAAACTTTTATTCAGAGTTCCAAGGTTACCCTGAAAACCTCATCCTTTTTGTGATCCCTTTAAACTAACCAGCCAAACTGTTTTAATACCTGTAAGAGTAAAATCTCAAGAATCTGACAAGCTAACAGCTGCAAAATAAAGTATGGGAAAAATACCCTTTTCTTTTGAAGAGTAAATCGCTCAAGTAAAGTCCCAGTCCACATTTTACTTGGAAACCCATACTTCCAACTATTTTAGAAAACTGAGCCCAATGAAATATTCTTTCTTATTAGAATAAATACTTCCTTATTCAAAAACTTGTGATCTTTTTAAACTAAAACTTTAAAAAATTATAAAGAGCTACCAGCATATTTATTTTACTGAATTACAAAAATATGTTTTTTTGTTTTAATATGCAATAATAAACGGGTATATAATTTACCTTGGTTCTTCATCTTTGGAGGAACGTTTGGGACAGTACTTCTTAACCAGATTTCTACAGGAATAAAAAAAGTTTTTTAATGTATAAAAAATACTATTGTTGAAACTGAAATATCCTAACGGTTGCCAATTACATGTTATCAAGCATTTAATGACATAAAACAAGACAGGAATGTAATCCTCTTCTACCATTAACATCATATGATCCTTACACTTTGGTCTTGAAATACTGATACCTGTAAAAAGAAATGTTATTTCTGTGTTTGTATGAATGTAATCATAATAATCTGGATGATTATGCTATCAAATAGGAACAGAGGTGAGAAAGAAACAAAGTACAAAGAATAGAAGAAACAAATTTCGGTCTACTAAACAGAGCCAGAGTAAAAAGACATATATTTCAAAGAAATATCATCACTATTTTGTTTTGCAAATCAGGAATTTTAGTATGAACTAAGGGTAACAGGCAAACAGAAGCAGACTCATTAACAGGATAAAAGAACAGCATCCTCCATAACTCTGCTTTTATGACCCTTAACATTCCCTTTTTTAGGCAAATTAATTATATTTATACTTGTATCTTTCTTTGCCTGCATCCATGTTCATTCTACACAGTCTCAGCCTACAATGTTACCTCATCTCACCTTTGCAAATTCAGAAGGAGACTGGAACATGTACTGTGAAATCAGACTAAACTACTTGGGTTTGAATCCTAACTGTTCTGTGTGGAATCTATGTGTCCGTAGGTAATTTACTTGCCTGGTTTCCTATCAATGGCGATAACAGTACCTAAACCCTATAACTATAGGGTTATGAAAATTAAAGTGGATAATATTTGTAAAGCATTTACTAGTGCTTTGTACAATTCTCAAAATATGGTCAATGGACAAGCAAAGGTGCACAGACTATTACCAATCCACAAAATGCTAAGTAGAGAACTTGAGAGTAATTTTGTCTGTTGAATCTAATAATAAAAAAATTGGTGCCTATATTTTATCTCCTCTTATGTCATTTTCCTAGGATTAAATTTTTACTGTATTTTACCAAAGCATTAATACACAAAATGAATTGGAAACTTAAAAAAGAAACTATTCCCCATCAACACAAATAATGAGATACATTGCTTTAACCTGTAGGCATTTAAAAAATAAATGGCCCTATGGTATTTCAAATAAATACTTCAAAAGAATAATTGTCTTAATTATTCTCAAATCATCATTGATTCATTTCACCTAATTCAGCTTATCCATTCTATAATTACCTACTATATGCTAGGCACAGTGCAAGCTACTAGGAACATAAGAAATGAGAGCATACCCACACTCAAGAAATTTATACTCTATTGAAAGAAGATAAACATATACCAATAATTACAATATACAGCATAATAAATACTAAGATAAGGTAACAAAGGGTGCTATGATAGACAAGAGAAGGATGTCGTAACACCCTGAACAATGGGGGAAAGAACAGGCAAGACACTGAGAAGGGTATTTACCAAATTAATCAAAAAAAATCATAGTCAGGGCACCTGGGTAGTTCAGTCGGTTAGGCATCCTACTCTTGGTTTCAGCTCAGGTCATGATCTCAGGGTCTTGGGATCAGGTCTGACATGGGGTTCCAATATCAGTGGGGAGTCTGCTTGAGATTTTCTTCCTTGGCCCCTCTCCCTCTCTAACTCTCTCTCAAATAAATAAAATCCTTCTTTTTAAAAATAAGTAAATAAAAATTAAAAATAGGTTAAGTGACCTCTGGGCAACATCAAGGATACCAACATTTGCATTTTGGGGGTCCCCAAAGGAAAAGAGAAAGAGAGGGAAAAAAAATTATCTGAAGAAATAACAGCTGAAAAATTCCCTAACTTGGGGAATGAAATAGCTACCCAGGTCAAGGAAGGAAAGAAAGTCCTAAAGGAGATAAACCCAAAGAGGTCAACCCCAAAGCACATAATAATTAAGCTGTCAAAAATTAACCAGAGAATCTTAAAGCAGCAAGACAAAAAAGTAACTATTACGTACAAAGGAACAACCACCTAAGTCTATAGTTTGACTTTTCAACAGAAACTCTAGCCCACAGCATGATATATCCAAAGTGTCAAAAGGAAAAAAACCCTACAACCAAGAATACTCTACTCAGCAAGGTTATCATTCAGAATTCATTCAGAAGTAGAGAGAGTTTCCCAGACAAATGAAGTTAAAGGACTTCATCGCCACTAAACTGACTTTACAAGAGGTGTTTAAGGGACTTCTTAAAGCAGAAAAGGCCACAACTAGAAAAAAATATATGAAAGAAAAAATTTCACTAGTAAAAGCAAATACATGGTAAGAGTGTAGATCATTCATAAAAGTAGTAGGATGGTTAAAAGACAAAAGTAGTAAAATCAATTTTATCTATAATAAAGTATACACAAAATAAAAAGATGTAAAATATATATGTCAAATACATAAAACAAAGCGAGGGGAAGAATGTAGTGCTTTTAGAATGTGTTCAAACTTAAAGTGACTTTAAATAGACTTTAAAATAGGTTGATATATATATACATAGCATGTTATACACGAACCTCATGGTAACCACAAACCAAAACCCAGTAACACATACATAAAAAATAAAGAGAAAAGAATCCAGCAAAACATTAAAAAAAAAAAAGTCACCAAATCACAAGGAAAAAAAATAAGAAAAAAAAGAACCAAGAACTACAAAAACAATCAGAAAACTATTAACAAAATAGCAATCAGTATGTACATATCAGTAATTATCTTAAATGTAAATAAACTAAATGTTCCAATCAAAAGACAGAAGGTGACTGAATAGATTAAAAAAAAAAACAAGACCCATCTATATGCTGCCTACAAGAGGCTCATTTCAGACCTAAAGATACATACAGACTTGAAGGGTTGGAAAAAGATATTCCAGGCAAATGGAAACAAACAAGAAAAGCTGAAGTAGCAATACTTACATCAGATAAAACAGCCTTTAAAACAAAGACTGTTAACATGAGACAAAGATGCCTATTACGTAATGATAAAGAGATTAATCCAATGAGAAATAAAACTATAAATATCTATACATCCAACACAAGTACCTAAATATATAAGTTAAATATGAATTGACAGAAATACAGTAAATAATAGAGGACTTTGGCACCTTACGCTTTTAACACTTACATCAACAGATGCATCATGTATACACAAAATTTGTAAGGAAACATTGGCTTTGAACAACACATCAGAGCAGATGCACTTAACAGATATATACAGCATTCTACCCAAAAAGAAAAGAATACATTCTTTTCAATACACATGGAACATTCTCCAGAAGAGATCACATTTAGGCCACACAAGTCTCAATAAATTTGAAAACAATGACATCATATCAAGCCTGACATCATATCAACACTGACATCGTATCAGTTTTCTGAACACAACAGTATGAAACTAAAAATCAATCACAAAAAAACAAAAACAAAAACAAAACAAAACAAAAACCTGAAAAAAACAAAACACCTGGAGGCTAAGCAATATGCAACTAAATAACCAATAGGTCAACAAAGAAATCCAAGAGAAAATAATAAAATACTTTTGAGACAAATGAAAATGTTAACTTGACACTGAAAATCTTAGGGATCAGGAATAAAGAACAGCAAAGGCAGTTTAAGAGAAAAGTTTATAGTGATAAAAGAAAAATCTCAATCTAACCTTACACTAAAAGAGCTAGAAAAAGAACAAAACCCAAAGTTAACAGAAGGAAGGAAATAATAAAGAGCACAGCAGAAATAAGTGAAATAGACTAAAAAAAAAAAAAAAAAAAAAGAAAATATCAAACTAATACCTGGTTCTTCAAAATAATAAACAATTAATAAACCTTTAGCCAGACTCATCAAGAAAAAAAGAGAGGACTCAAAATCAGAAATGAAGAGAGAAGTTACAACCAACACCACAGAAATACAATGGATTATGATACTACTATGAAAAAGTATACACCAAAAAACTGGACAATGTAGAAGGACAAGTTCCCAGAAAAATGCAACCTATCAAGAATGAATCAGGAAAAAAAAAAAAAAAAAAGAAAAGAAAAAAAAAAGAATGAATCGGGAAGAAAGAATTTGAACACACTAATTACTAGTAATTTAAACAACTCAGTAACAACAACAAAAAAACTCACAACAAAAAAAAGTACATGACCAAATGGCTTCACATGTGAATTCTACCAAACATTTAAAAAAGAATTAATACCCATCCTTCTCAAGCTATTCCAAAAAATTAGAGAAAGAAAAATTAAATAAAGGCTTCTCATTCTATGTAGCCAGCATTACCCTGATAACCAAAACCAGACAAAGACACTACAAAAAAAAGAAAATTAGAGGCCAATATCCCTGGTGAACAGAATGCAAAATCCTCAGTAAAATATAAGTCAACTACATTCAACAACAAATTTTTTAAAAAATCAACACAATTAAGTGGGATTTATAGCAGGGATGCAAGAATGGCTCAAATCTATAAATCAATCAGGCTGATATATTAACAAAACAAAGGATAAAAATCATATGACAATCTCAAGAGATGTAGGAAAAGATTTCAAAATCCATTCAGGATAAAAACTCAACAAAGTAGATATACAGGGAACATTACTCAACATAATAAAGTCCATATGTGATAAGCCCACAGCTAACATCATACTCAATGATGAAAAGCAGCTTTTCCTCTAAGATCAGGAACAAGACAAGGATGACCACTCTTGCTACTTTTATTCAACATAATACTAGAAGTTCTAGCCAGAGTAATCAGACAAGAAATAAAAGGATCCACATTTGTAAGGAATAAGTAAACCTGTCACTACTGACAGATGACACAATACCATATCCTAAAGATTCTACCAAAAACTATAAATGAGCTAAGAATAAATGAATTCAGTAAAGCTGCAGGATTCAAAATTAGTATACTGTTGTGTTTCTATAAACTAATAATAATTAGCATGAAGAGAAATTAATCCTATTTATAGCTGCATCAAAAAAGAATAAAATACCTGGGAATAAAGTTAACCAAAGAGGTAAAAGACCTGTTCTCTGAAAATTATAAAAAGATGATGAAAGAAATTAAAGATGACACAAATAAATGGAAAAATATTTCATGCTCGTGGATTGGAAGAATACTATTAAAATGACTGTACTACCCTAGCAATTTACACATTCAATGCAACCTATCAAAATACCAATTTTTCACAGAACTAAACAAATAATGCTGAAATTTGTATAGGAGCACAAAAGACTCTGAATAGCCAAAGCAAACTTGAAAAAACAAAGCTGGAGGTATCACAATCCCAGATCTCAAGGGATACCATAGAGCTATAGTGCTCAAAACAATATGCTACTGTTAGATACCATAGATGCATAGATGCACAGATACATGGATCAAGACAACAGAAAGAGAGCCCAGAAATAAACCTATGTTTGTATGGTCAATTAATCCTTGACAAAGAAGGTAAGAATATACAATGCGAAAAAGCCAGTCTCTTCAATAAATGCTGTTAGGAAAAATGGACAGCTATGTGCGAAAGAATGAAACCAGACAACTTATTTGCACCATACACAAAAATAAACTTAAAATGGATTAAAGACCTGAAACCATAAACTCCTAAAAGAAAACACAGGCAGTAAATTCTTGAACATTGTTGGTCTTAGCATTTTATTTCTGGATCTGTCTTCTCAGGCAAAGGCAACAGAAGCAACCATCAACAAAATGAAAAGGCACCCTACTAAATGGAAGAAATGTACAAATGTTATCTCCAATAGAGGTTAATATCTAAAATATATAAAGAACTCCTACAACTTATACAACTTAACACCAAAAAAACCCCCAAACAATCTGATTAAAAATGGGCAGAGGATCTAAATGGGCATTTTTCCAAAGAAGACAAAGATGGCCAAC
This sequence comes from Procyon lotor, assembly GCA_028646535.1. Taxonomy (NCBI): domain Eukaryota; kingdom Metazoa; phylum Chordata; class Mammalia; order Carnivora; family Procyonidae; genus Procyon; species Procyon lotor. Next base: position 68,280,834 of record CM053606.1, on the reverse strand, counting down.
AAATACATGAAAAGATGATCAACTTTACTAATCATCAAGGAAATGAAAATCATAACACCGACAAATCACCTCATACAGAATGCCTAATATCAAAAAGATAAGAAACTAGTGTTAAAATGAGGGTTGCTGGAATGGAGGGGGGTGGATGGAATAGAGTGGCTCGGTGATGGACACTGGAGAGGGTATGTGCTTTGGTGAGCACTGTGAATTGTATAAGACTGATGAATCACAGACCTGTACCCCTGAAACAAATAATACATTATATGTTAATAAAAAAAGAAAGAAAAAGAAAAACAAGTTTTGGTGAGGACATGGAGAAAAGGGCAGCCATGTGCCCTGTTGGTGCAGCCACTGTGGAAAATAGTACGGAAGTTCCTCCAAATTTTAAAAATAGAAATACCAGATGATCCAGTAATTCCACTTCTGGATATTTACCCAAAGAAAATGAAAATACTAATTCAAGAAGATCTATGCACACCCATGTTTACTGCAGAATTCTTTACAAGAGTCAAGATATAGAAGCAACCTACTAAGTGCCCATCGATATATGAATGTATAAAGAAGATGTGGGACGTGCGTGCGCACACACACACACACACACACACACACACACTCACTCACTCAGAGGAGTACTACTCAGCCATAAAAGAAGCATCAAATCTTGCCATTTATGACAACATGGGTGGACCTGAAGAATATTATGCTATGTGAAATAAGTCAAAGGCAAATGCCATATGATTTCACTCATGTGTGAAATCAAAAGAAAGAAAGAAAAAAAGAAAAAAGAAAAGATGAACAAACACATAAAACAAAACAGAAACAGTTATAAATATGAAGAATAAACTGGTGGTTGCCAGAGAGGAGGGGATGGAGGAGACAGGCAAAATAGGTGAAGGGGATTAAGAGGTACAAACTTCCAGTTATAAAATAAGTTAAGTAACAGGGATTTAAAGTACAGCATAGGCAATAGAGTCAATTATATTGCAATAATTGTATGGGGACAGATGGTAACTACACTTATCAGAGTGAGCATTATATATTGTATATAAAAGTTTAAATCACTATATATATACCTGAAACTACAACTACAATTAAAAATAAATCTTAGGGGTGCCTGGGTGGCTCAGTTGGTTAAGCATCTGCCTTCAACTCAGGTCACGAGTCCTGGGATCAAATCCCATACTGGGCTCCCTGCTCAGTAGGGAACCTACTTCTCCCTCTCTCTCACCTCGTGCTCTCTCTTGCTAACTGTTACTATCTCTGTCTCTCTCAAAATAAAATCTTTAAAAATAAATAAATTTTAGAAGTTTTATTAATATTTAACACATTACTAATACATGTACATTTATAAAAAATTATGCACACACTCTTCAGTTTTTACAGGTAAGCAATAAAAAGTTCAGAGATCTCTGGCCTAAAGAAATCAAATATATAAAATACTTTTACATAACATAATATGGTAAGAACAACAGAGGACTCTATGGCTTCCTTCCCCAGAGGAGAAAGTCTGAAATTTCTGATTTCCTGACATACTCTGAAGAGGTGAACAAGAACTAAACAACCAGAAAGCCCTGGGAGAAGTCTAAATAGAGAAGATCTAATAAGCATAGGCACGGAAGAGAAAAATTACATCATTTATGAAAAACTATAAAGGGGTTCATGTTGCTGGAACACCAACCGTGAACCAAACAATGGTAATCAGTAAGGCTGGAAAGGTATATGGGGGTAGCAGAAGCCCTTCTATGTCATATTAAGGAAGTCTAACTAAATACCCTTTACCTGTGGTTCTTAGTCCTAGTCATCTGAAACACCATCAAAAATCATTTTTATGGATGACTTTATTAATTCAAACATGAGCAAATCTATGTGCTACACATTAATTACTTCAGATACTATATCAACAAAAATAAAAATAAAAAACTTGGTTAATTAGAACAGGCAAATACACAGGAAGTAGATCAGTGGTTGCCAGGGCCTGAGGGAGGGGTGAATGGGGAATGACTGCTGATAGGTACAGGGGTTTCTTTTTTACAATGATAAAAATGTTCTACAGTTAAATAATAGTATATGTGCTGCCGAAGCGAGCACTACAGTTAAATAATAGTGATGGTTTGAAAACTCTGTGAGTATACTAAAAACGACTGAACTATATACTTTAGAGGGTAAATTTTATGGTATGTAAATGATACCTCAATAAAGCTGTTATAGAAGGACTGGCTACAGGATAGCAGTCCATCTGCCACAGGTTCATCAAATACAAGTCTAAAATAGAATTTAACTTCTTTATAAACCTTATTATTTTTTTACATTAATAGCACTACCATCAACCTAGACATTTCAGCCAAAAATCTGGCAATCACCCTACATAGCAAGTCTCTCCCACTTAAGATGTTCAAGTCCTAGAGATTCTATTTCCTAACTTTTTAACTTTTTTTAGAATAAAAAGGAAAGGGGCGCCTGGGTGGCTCAGTCGTTAAGCATCTGCCCTCGGCTCAGGTCATGATCCCAGGGTCATGGGATCGAGGCCTGCATCGGGCTCTCTGCTCGGCAGGGAGCCCGCTTCTCCCGCTACCATTCCCTCTGCTTGTGTTCCCTCTCTCGCTGTATTTCTCTCTGTCAAATAAATAAAATCTTTTAAAAAAAAAAAAAAGAATAAAAGGGAAAAAATCACCTCAGAAGAAGTCCCTTCTTCACACTTTGCTACTGCTCTGAATACAGACATGTGAGGATAGAATTACTGAAGCTATTACCACATCTTGCAACCAAGATCAAGAAATTCACAATGCCACTGATATCACTAAGCTCTAGAATCCCATTTCCAAACTTCTTGTTATGTAGGAAGACTCTTACTTGAAGAGGAATGTTTATTAACTAATGCTACAGAAGACCTGAATAAAAATGTCCAACAGAGAAATGTAGTAAAAACAGAAAAACTGAAGAAACTTCTAGGATCTAGATACATATGTGAGAGTTAACATGTAATAGGACAATAACAAAAACAAGAGCTACCATTTGTCACCCATATATTCACCAATCTCTATGCTAAGCACTCCATAATCTTATACCTACAGCAAACGTACAAGCAGATATCATTAGCCCTACTCTATAGGACTCAGACATGGTCAAACAGCTAATAAAGGACAATGCCAGGGGTGCCTGGGTGGCTCAGTCAGTACAGAGTCTGACTCTTGATTTGGCTCAGATCATGATCTCAGAGTTGTGAGATCAGTCCTGAGTCAGCTCCACGCCAAACGTGGAGCTTGATTTAAGATTCTCTCCGTCTTCCTCTGCTCCATCCCCTTCTTTAAAAAAGGGGGGAAGAGAACACCAAACCCCACCTCAAATCTGTTCCAACACCTAAGATAGTTAAAACAATGATGAATGAGAATGAGGCCACCCAAAAAGTACAAAACAAGAAGGTAGCTAAAGATAATCTAGAAATAGGGGCACTTGGGTGGCTCAGTAGTTAAGCATCTGCCTTCGGCTCAGGTCACAATCCCGGGATCCTGGGATCGAGCCCCACATCGGGCTCCCTGCTCTGCAGGAAGCCTGCTTCTCCCACTACCATTCCCTCTGCTTGAGTTCCCTCTATCGCTGTGTTTCTCTCTGTCAAATAAATAAAATCTTTAAAAAAAAAA
>CM053606.1:68248810-68277096 GCA_028646535.1 Procyon lotor | reverse complement strand
CTGCTTTTGCACTACAACAGCAGCAAAGTTGAATGGTTGTAACATATGGTGCAGAAAACCAAAATTATTTATTATCTGGCACTTTACAAAAAAAAGTTTTCCAACCCCTAAGAGAGATAACTCAGAAAATCAAAGAAAGCATATTACTGAAGATGATTTTTAAGTTCTAAGAAGAAATAGTCAATTCATCAAAGAGATGTAAAAACACTGGTACCAAAAATATCGATGGAATTTAGCAATTACAAGGTAACTAATTTATGAGCACCTTGCTTATAACTACAGTCTCCAACCTATAAATGTGTTGTAGTCTAGAAATTTTAAAGCAGTGATTTTCAGAAGGAAGGAAGGAAGGAAGGGAGGAGGGAGGGAGGGAAGGAAGGAAGGAAGGAAGGGAGGGAGGGAGGGAGGGAGGGAGGGAGGAAAAGCTTGTGATTTTCAACTATAAATCCATGAATTACTTTAAACAAAAAAAAGGCCAAACTTGGGCAAAGAACATTTCAAAGAGCAAGGAGTTTCAAACTCTGAACTTGTATTTATATATCAACATTTTAAGCACTGTTTAGAATCTTAGGCTTTGTGGACATTAGTTGTTTGCATCACTCACTAGCCTTCTTTATTTTTTTTAACAGCTTATGGCAGGCACATTCCTGCTCATCAAATAACATGTTATTTTGTACATTTCCCAGCTCCCCTGTAGTTAGGCAGGACCACATGGCTAATTCTTTGTACTGGGCTATAAGCTCTGTGTAACTACCAGACTAAAGCACTGAGAGCTCATGCATAAACCTATGGGCTCTCCCACTCCCTGCTGAAGCAACTATGGTGGCTTCATGCTGAGATGGAAAATGGAGAAAGTCTGGATTTCTGAGTTACCACATGGGCTTTCCTAGAGAGTTACCACCTGAACTTGTGGCTGACATTGCTTGAGCAAGTAAGCTTTAGTTGTGTAAAACTCCTGGGATTTGGGACCTATTATTCCAGTACCGCCTAGCAGATCCAAAACTACAGCTCTCCCAATGTCATGTTTATATAGTTACAGTGCAGCTGGCCACATGTTATGGTCCAGAAATATTTATTTGACCTGGACTCATTATTCCAAGCTAACAAAAGTCAATCTTAGGGTGCCTGGGTGGCTCAGTTGTTAGGTGTCTGCCTTTGGCTCAGGTCGTGATCCCAAAGTCCTAGGATCGGGATCGAGTCCCTCCCTCAGCAGGGAGCCCGCTTCTCCCTCTCCCACTCCCCCTGTTCGTGTTCCCTCTCTGTCAAATAAATAAAAAATCTTATTAAAAAAAACAGTCCTAAAATTTCTGTTGTACTTCTTGGGAAGACATGTTCTCTTTCTGCTGAAGCTAATTGAAAAGACAATCTTAGATCCACGATGTGGAAACAGACTACTTGGGAATTAAACCAACAGAGAGGACAGCAAATCAAGGCAAAAAAGAATTCTTAACACCTTTCCTGAGTACCCAGATCCCTGAAATTTTCAGTCACATTAAATCAATCAATTCCTTTGTTTACTTAAACCAATCTAGGTTGGGCTTCTGATTCTTGGAATTATAACTACCAGAGGTTAACCACAAAAGTCATAACATGGCTTAAACATAACATAAAAAACATTAATTTAAACTCTAGCCTCAGGGAGGAAGAGCACATATATACAAGAAGGAAGGGGAAGAAGAAGAAAATATTACTTTTACCTTTTGCACATGCAGAGTTAGTTCTAATCACTCTTGCCACACTTAACGTAAAAGTCACCTATCACAGGCAACTCTTCCCAAACCCCTAGTATCCAGAGCCAAAAAAAAACCATACAGAGGCCACTTGGACTCCATCCAAGCCAACCCTGACTAGAAAAACTAAAGTGTTATCCAAAATATTTTGCTTATATTCCACCAAATCAATGCTTTTACTTCTAAGAAAACATATGTTTTGGAAGAAGACACAACGAATTATTAATTGTACTCACTTCCAGGGAGAAGGACTGGGAAGGGACTTAAATCTAAATGTGTTATAATGATCATATTCTATTTTTGTAACTTTTAAAAAAATCAATGATAAAAACATACAAAAAGAATGTATCCCCTCAAAGCAGCTGCTCATATTTGGACCTTCTAAGAAAACAGTCTAAAGATTCATAACAAGTGTGAATGGCTAATAGGTTCCACAAATCCTTGCTTTGCATTTTCAACATAATATGCTTATTAGGTAAAATAAATCTCAGAGTGGCTTGTCTTAAACATGTAAGTGCAAAGCATTCAGGTTACTCCTAAATATCTGGTAGGCAATTCATCATTCTCAAGAAATCTGCCCTTACTGTTAGTTCCCCTAGGTTACTCTTTTTCAGAACTTTCTCCTAACATGTCCAGAGATTCTCTAAGGAACCAATTATGATAGTAGTTTATATGAAAGTTTATATGCTTTTGAGTAAGGTGCTATAAATCAGGAGTTCATTAAAACACAAAGTTTTATACATATGGAATACATATCAGAAATTAAAATAAATGTCATAGGTCAACCCTCTCAGGTCCCCTCCCTCTTTTAACTTTGCTTTCCTGCCCCCATAAAATAAAATATAATATAATAAAATAAAATATGATAAAATAACATAAAATTCATAGACACACTGGTACTTTGTTTTGATATATGTATGTTTCACCCATGTTTTTTAACTACCTTAGAATGATGTACTATAGATACAGAGGAATTTACATTGTTCATTGTTCCTTCAGTGGTCAGAGAAAGCTTCTATTTTAATGGGCATCTCCAAAAATCACAGTATTCCATATATATACAAGTTATGTGTGTGATATTAAATATATCATACTACTTAATCCAAATTTAAATTGCTGATTTTAATCTTTTTTATCCATTCTAGTTTGTCATGTTATTATTTATTTTTTGGTTTTAGGGAAAATTATAAAATATCTCAAATAATTTCTCAAAACTTTAATTCACTTTTATTAAAACCACATATTACAGTTGAATGATGTACTATAAGATATCTCAAAGATTTTTAAAAGCTGAAAATCACCTCTATACATTTTCAATCTTTCAACATTTGAGAGTCCTAATGCCTATTTAACAGGTGATCAATATCATACTTATTTATAACATGGGATATGTATCATATTATTTCTCCTGGCAGAATGGTAGCATTAGAGACTTGAGACTGATCAGCATCCCTCTTCTTAACTGCCCCTTCCCCGCATCTGTTAACATGCTTAGGAGTTGCCAGATTAATATATGCAGCCCTATTTGTGGGTCTGAATTAAGTGATCCAGAGATAGAAAACCGAATCTCACTGGGAGAAAGAATTTTCTTTCTGAATTTTTTAAGTCTTCGGACCTGATACAGCTTTGAGGCCAGTAAGAGAGTTCAATATCTGGGACATAAAATTTGACCTGTGGGTGACTGGATTTCCTGCTATACAGATAAATCTAGTCTGCACTCAAAGAATGAAGGCAGACCGCCAACAGAAGTACCCCCCCTCCCAAAAAATATTTTATTTATTTAGAAAAAGAAAAAACAATGGGCTCTGGATGTGTTCAAGTACTGACTCTTTTTTCCCCTGTGACCTAGCTGCATCCCCAGGCCTTCAACTAAAAAGTAAATTAATAAAAGATATCAACAAATATATCAATAAATTTCTCTTGTCAATAAATTTCCTATTATATTTATCATTCAAACTGGGTTTTCCATCCCTTATAGCCACAGATCTCTTCTCATTTAGTGTAAAATTAAATGGAAAAGATATCCACGTACAGAAGAATAAAGTTGTATACCTTTACCTTCCACCATATACAAAGACTAACTCAAAATGGATCAAAGACCTAAACATAAGAGCTAACACTACAAAACTCAAGAAAAAGACAGGGGGAAAGCTTCATGACACTGGATTTGGCAATGATTTCTTGGATATGACACCAAAAGCACAGGTAATGAAAGAAAAAGTAAAGACATCAAAATGCAAAACTTGTGCATCCAAGGTCACAATCAACAGAATGAAGAGACAATGAACCAATGGAATAGGAGAAAGAATTTACAACTCATGTATCTGATAAGGGGTTAAAATCCAGAAAACAGAGTCAAACATCTAGAATTCAGTATAAAACCAAGTAATTTGAATTAAAAATTGGACAAAGAACTTGAATTAAATTTCTTCAAAGATATACAAATGGCTCTCAAACAAATGAAAACAAACTCGATATCACTAATCATTAGAGAAATGCAACTCAGAACCACAATGAGATCTCTTACACCCATTAAGAGGGCTGTTATCAAAAACAAAAATGAAGGGAGCCAGGGTGGCTCAGTTGGTTAACTGATTTCAGCAGCTCAGGTCTTGATCTCAGGGGTCGTGAGTTCAAGCCCTGCATTGCTCTTGACGCTGGGCAAGGAGACCACTTAAAAAACAAAACAAAAACACAAAAATAGTAAGTGTTGGCAAGAAGGTGAAGATATTGGAACTCTTGGGCATTGCTGTTGGGAATGTAAAAGAGTTCACAGCCACTGAGGAAAAGGGTATGATGGTTCTTCAAAAAGTAAATACAGATTTACCATATGATCCAGGAATTCCTATTGTAGGTATATACTCAAAAGAATTGAGGGCAGGAACTCAAACAAATATTTGTACCTATGTTCACAGCATGATTATTCATAATAGCCAAAAGGTGGACCCAAATGTCCATTAACAGTTAAACAGATAAAATGTGGTACATACATAAAACAGAATATTTAGCCTTAAAAGGAAGGAAATTCTGAACATGTTCCAACATGTATAAGCCTTATATTATGCTAAGTGAAACAAGCCAATTGCAAAAAAAGAAATACTCTATTTTACTTACAAGGTATCTAGAGTAGTCAAATGCACAGAAACATAAAGTAGAATTCCAAGGGCTAGGAGAAGGAGCAAATGGGGAGTTTTTGTTTAACAGGCATAGAATTTTAATTTTTAAGATGAGTAAGTTCTGGAGATTGGTTGCATAATGGTATGAATATACTTATGGCACCTCAAATGTACGCTTAAAATGACTAAGATGGTAATTTTTGTTTCGCTTCTAAATATTAGATTCTTAAACAACTATATAACATCTTCAAATTCCAGATTCAAATAAGGAGCTAAATCTGCTTGGTTTACCTATATATTATGCATACGGGATAACAAAATAAATAATTTACCTCACTTTAATCACTGCTACACATTCAAATGGTACAAAAAATAATTTGGAAATGAAACTACTCAAGGCATTATGAAAGAGCCAAGAGATTAATGAAGTGATCTACAAAGCCAACATCATTAACAATCAAGTTATTTTTGTAGTTATTTAAACAATAATGAGGTCTTTAAATCCTTTTCATTGGAAAGTTTACTATCAAAATTACTATCAAAATATTTAATACAACTGACTCGAACTTTCTTTCCTTAGAGCTTTGTGTTTTACTTGTTAGGTTCTGCTTCATCATTTAATCAAAAAAAAAAAAATCTAAAACATTTTAATAGAAAAATCAGCAGGAATAGGGTGATTCTTATTAAGGTAATGAGCCTGAGTTTCTTTACTAGTTAAATCAATCATTCCACAGTAAGTGACTCATTCCTCAACAATTTACTATAGGGAAGTTTAAGACTTGGAAAGTATAGGGAAAATACTTTACAGGTCTTAAAAATACAATGGTAACAAGTATCATCAAACTCTCATGAAGATTAAAAAAGACAGAAGCATATATAAACTGAACCGGACAATCCAGTCATTAAAAATAGAGGTTAGTAGTTTGTTATGATAATTAAGTTAGGAGGGCTGGGGGCAGGCAGCAGCATTTTAGGTATAACAGCATGAAATGAGATATAAACAGAGCTCCATGGAGGCGCCTGGGTGGCTCAGTGGGTTAAGGCCTCTGCCTACGGCTCAGGTCATGATCTTAGGGTCCTGGGATCGAGCCCCGCATCGGGCTCTCTGCTCAGCAGGGAGCCTGCTTCCCCACCTCTCTCTGCCTGCCTCTCTGCCTACTTGTGAGCTCTCTCTCTGTCAAACAAATAAAATCTTTAACCAAAAAATAAATAAATAGAGATCCATGGCTCACAAAAAGTACAAAGAAGGATAGGAGAAGAATGCTAATGATCAAAAAACAAACTACCAAAAAGCTAAAATATGCTAATGATAAATACATGAAGTCCAGTCCAAATATATCAAGAAAATATAGTTACATGACATTAAAGGAAAGGTTCTCGAGCTGTTATGGTGTTTGCTAAGTCATCAGGAGAAAAGAGCTGAGAGTTAAGGAAAATACTAAAGGCAAGAATCCGAGAGAACTAAAGTAACATTATGCTATCCCTCACACCAATTTATAATAGGTTATGGGAACAATAAAAGTAAAAAGTATTTATCCTAAATTCTCATAATTAAAAAAACACTTTTTTTTTACATATATATAAAGAATTTATTTTTTTAAGATTCTATTTATTTATTTGTCAGAGAAAGAGAGAGAGAGGGCACAAACAGGGGGAGCAGCAGGCAGAGGGAGAAGCAGAGCCCGATGCGAGGCTCGATCCCAGGACCCTGAGATCATGACCTGAACCAAAGGCAGATTCTTAACCAACTGAGCCACACAGGTGACCCAAGACTGCATTTTTAAGTAATCTCTACAGACAATACAGGGCTCAGACTCACAACCCCAAGATCAAGAGTCATACACTCCACTGAAAAAAACACTTTTTTGCTTGAAGTTTAAAAACACCCAAAAGTATTCTTTTCCTTAAAGATTTTTTATTTATTTGAGAGAGAGAGAGAGAAAGAGAAAGAGAGAAAAGCACTATCAGGGAAAGGGGCAGGAAGGAGAAAGAGAGAGAAGCGGCCTCCCTGGTGAGCAGGGAGCCCAGCAGATAAGGGCTCGATCCCAGGACCCTTAAGTGACTGAGTCACCAGGTGGCCGCAAGAGTATTCTTAACATCTCAAGAAGGAAATGGAAATAAACAGGGCTTCTTGAAAGGTTTTTTTCATTAATGAAAAAAATTCTCTTAAAAGGAAGAAGGACTTCTAAGGTGTTAACCTTTTTTTCCAACCTATTCTTATCTTTATGGAAAACATACAACTAAACCTAAATTTATGAAGTACATAATTATGTACTTCATGAATTTAATTTACATTTTAATCAAAGTTCTGTTAACTAACATTATCAATAGACGGGTTAGTTGTAAAGACTGTGTTATATAGTTTTTAAATAATTTATTATTAACTCTGGTAAAATACTCAAGATCCAAAGATGTCTCAGTGGTACTAGCACTGGTGATATAAAAAAAAAATCCTCAATAGAGAATTATTCATTTTCCCTATGCTGAAGCAGCATGATGTACTATCAAGAGCCCAGACTTTGTAGCTAGTCTTAATCCAGCTAACTTTCTTCACCTCTCTGTAACTCAAGTTTCCTAAGCTTTAAAATAATACTGACATCTCACTAGGTTTTCATGAAAACGAAACATATTAGTATGTGTAAAAGCACTAGAACAGTGCTGACACATTAAATGCTACATAAGTGTTCTGTAAATACAAAAAAAGTGCTTGCTCTGTGCCAGGCACTATTCTAGAATCAGTACACAGAACAAACAAAAATCTCTTTCTTTTGTGAAGTTTACATTTGTTTTTTTAAAGACTTTATTTACTTGACAGAGAGTGAGAGAGCACAGGCAGGAGGGAGCAGAAGAGGAGAAGGAGAAGCAGGGTCCCCACTGAGTAGGGAGTCTGAGGCTGGGCTTGATCCCAGGATCCCAGGATCATGACCTGAGTAAAAGGCAGACACTTAACCAAAAGAGCCATCCAGGCACCCTGGGAAGTTTATATTTTAATAAGTAGGTGATGATACTCTAGATTTAAGCACAATTATTTAGCCAATAAATCATCCAGTACAGACACCTAGATATATGTATTTAGGCAAGCTCAGTGATTACTGGGGATTGACAGGAATGAAAGAATTTCCACAGGCTCTAATTCTATGAAGAAAAGTCATCTAAACCCCAAAATATGGGGTATAGTTCTTCCTGCCTCTATCCAGATGACACTGTTAGGGTTTACTACATTAAGCAGCTGATCAAAAACTCAGAAGAGGGTGCCTGGGTTGTTCAGTCATTAAGTGTCTGCCTTCGGCTCAGGTCATGATCCCAGGATCCCTCCCAGGACGGAGCCCCGCATCGGGCTCCCTGCTCAGTGGGAAGCCTGCTTCTCCTTCTCCCTCTCCCACTCCCCTGCTTGTGTTCCCTCTCTCACTGTGTCTCTGTCAAATAAATAAATAAAATCTTAAAAAAAAAAAAAAAAAAAACTCAGAAGAGACCAAAGCAGTAGAGTGTTACACAACAGCTAACCAAAGAATAAAAGTAACCTCCACTTTAGGGGCACCTGGGTGGCTTAATCGGTTAAGTGTGGACTCTTGGTTTCGATGCAGGTCATGATCCCAGGGTCATGAGATTGAGCCCCACTAGGGCTTGGTGCTCAGTGGGGAGTCTGCTCGAGTCTCTCTCCATCTGCCCCTCCCCCCCCTGCATATGTTCTAAAATAAATAAACCCCCAAAATAATAATAATAATAATAATAATTAAAGTAATCTCAGGGCGCCAGGGTGGCTCTGTGGGATAAGTGTCTGCATTTGACTCAGGTCATGATCGCAGGGTCCTGGCATGGAGCCCCATGTTGGGCTCCTTGCTCAATGGGGACCATGCTTCTTCTTCTCCCTCTGCCTGTCACTTCCTCTAACTTGTACTTTCTCACACCTGCTCTCTCTCAAATAAATAATTAAAATATTTAAAAAAAAAAAAAAAAAAAGAGTAATCTCCACTTTTACCAAATCAGTACTAAGATGAGCTCCCTGGGTTCTTGTGAAACTAATCAAAATGACAAAGAAATAGAAAATTTTGATAAAGAGGCATGAGAAAGTAAAGACTAAATAGAAAATAAAAATTAGTTTTATTTGGATTTAGTATCTAAGCCTACGCTAAATATTTGGGACAGTTCTTAGTAGAACAACCTCATTACAATGATGTACAGACAAAAACTCTAGTATGGACAGAAAGCAGTACTTTGTCAAAGTTCAGCATATAACCAGAGATCCTAGTTTCTTTCTTTCTTTTTTTTCTTTTTTTTTAACAGATTTTACTTATTTATTTGACAGAGAAGGAGAGCACACAAGCAGGAGGAGCAGTAGGGGAAGAGGGAGAAGCAGACTCTCCATGGAGCAGGGAGCCCGACAAGGGGCTCAATCCCATAACCCTGGGATCATGACCTGAGCTGAAGGCAGCTGCTTAACCGACTGAGCCACCTAGGTGCCCCCAGAGATCCTAATTTCTAAACTAACCTAAAATACAGATCATTCAATTATTTATTCATTCAAGTTATAATCGCCCTGCTCTTGAAGTACCAACTACGCTGGCCAGGCTTGACATTGGGACAGAACATAAGATCAAAAGGAATTTGGAGACTCTTGTTCTAGTTAAAATAAAAGTAGCTATTATAGGTTCTGTCGTCCAATCTATTTCTCTTCTGGTATACCACACAGCCACAAATGAACCAAAAGGGAATGGTCTGGGGTGGTCATAGGGGAATATAATTTCATAGAGCAATCTCTAGGATGGAACTTAATACTGTAGTTTTAATCCTTACCAGAAAAAAATAAAATGGAGCACCTGGATTGCACAGCCAGTTAAGCATCCAACTCTTGGTTTCAGCTCAGGTCATGATCTCAGGGTCCTGGGATCAAGCCCTGCATTGGGCTTCATGTTTAGTGTGGTCTGTTTGGGATTGTCTTTCTCCGCCCCTGCCCCCCATGCCCGCACCCTCTCACTCACTCACTCTCTCAAAAAAAAAAAAAAAAAAAAAAAAAATCTATAAATAAATAATATAAAATGATATATACCTATCATGTTGGCTTCTTTTACTAAACAAATTTTAATCTCTGCCATACAAATAGTGTAAGTTTATTAAAAGAATAACCAATTTCAGTTTTTTATACCCTGCAAACCAAAAGCATCTTGCAGGCAATCTGAAGTCATCATATATCATCAATTAAAATGAATGATTCGATTATCTCTGTCTCCATGAGTGGCTAGATGCTTTATTTTCTATTCATTCCCATCCTTAAACCATTACCAAAATCAATCAATACCAAAAATCAAAATAAGGTGAAACCAGAACAATCAAAACAGACAAAAGGGGAAAAGAAAATAAACTGAAGGTTCTAAAGACTGACAAATTTTAATCTTACAACATATCTAAAATGTAAATGTACAACATTCTGAATATAGTTATTATTTAGGAGAAAGAAACTGCCTCACTATGAAAGAGACTGTCTTCTGTTGTAGCAAATACAGGAGGGAGTTAACCGAAAGAATTTTTCCCATTAAAGAAGAGGAAATAAACAAGGCAAACTTCTTTGGACAAACAGATGCTATAAAGATCAGCTGATAATTCAATCATTTACTAAGTACTCAGCCAAAGAAGCAAATCTCAGTGTAGAAGGAGGGAAGAGTAGCGGTTTCAAGTTACACATGCCTCCTCTCAATTCTTCCTTACTGGATTCCTCAACACCTTCCAATAATCCTGCCTTTGTTGAAAATCACTATACTGGAGAGCCACTCTTAAAATGGACATGTGCCAAATTTCTTTAGTGTGCTGGGACAGAAGAAAGATGCCAATCACTGATTTATAGCATCTATACATAATAAAGCCTACTTTCTCACTAAAAAATTGTATTTTCTGTATCATGTAATTGTAGGTTCTAGCCACCCTTCCTTCAATGAAGTGGTATTCAAATCAATTTTGACAAGTAAGTGAAAATTAAAGTGGTTATTATCAGTCAGAAAACAAAGGCAAAGATATCTGCGATTTAATTAGTCCTGTTACTCTAGTTCCTTAGCCTTCCCTGAAACCCTTGAGTCCAGAGATATTCTAGATAGTTAAAATATACCAGATAGCCAAAGTTTACCTTATAAATTACCAGTTTTTATAATTTGTGACAGAATTTTCTTTTGAACTATATCTTTTTTGCTTAAGAACAAGTGTTTTAAACTATAAAAATAATAATCATTGAAAAACCTTCAGTAATTCAAAAGTCTAAGTAAAAAGTGTTTTAAGTTCCTTCCCCTCCCACCCTCCACTCTCATTCCCCAGAAATAACCGCTATAAAACAATGTAGGGTATATTCTAGAACTCTTCACAATACATACAATTTTTATATATAACTGTATACACAAACCTGAATGAACAAGGAGATCTTGCTGTACATTCAGTTCTACAACTTGCTTTTTACACTGATGGAATGAATAGCCTTTTTCAGTTTATCCTGCTACACATGATTTGTTTAAACTGCATATTCCATAATATTTTTCATCATTCCCTTACTGACAAGGTATTTTTTGGTTGGAAATACTGTTTTCATTATATTATATTATTAATTTCATCATATTATAATATATACTATATCTCATTATTACTGTTCATTATATTATTTCATTATATTTCATTTCTTATAATAAACTTTTCCTTTATTGTCACTTCATACTGCTAGCAGAGCATTGTCTCTATTTCTTCTCCTCACTTCCACTGAAAAACTTGGAAACTTGGGGCACCTGGGTGGCACAGTTGGTTAAGCAACAACTCTTAGTTTCAGCTCAGGCCCTGATCTCAGGGTTGTGAGATCAAATCTTGTGTCAGGCTCCACACTCTGTGCAGAGTTGGCTTGAGATTCTCTCTCCCTCTGCCCCTCAAGCACCATTTTTATTAAGTTCTAGCAAAACTGCCAAATCGTAGTCTAACAATGATTTTCCACTTGAACAAAATCTTAAGATAAATTCCATTTGTTTTAAGGCTAAAATTTTCCCTTTAAAATTATTACCTTCTAACACCTACTCCAACATCACTTTCATCAGTAATATATATCTGATTTTTGACAGAAACACAGTTCAACACACTTGATTTCCAAGCTATAGAAACTCTGAAGATCCGAGAAACTGAAGAAATCTTCAATGCTTCTGAAAGATTACTAAAGCAAAAAGTTATAGGGACAAACTTTATTACTCAGGTATTTCTTTTTCCTAGCATTTTGCTTCCTGATTTTAGGGTTTTAAGATGCTTCTGGAATGATGTCTGTTCATGATCTAGCTCGCCAATATTCCTTGTAGTACTAGCAATGATATAATTAAATTGACCATTAAAAAATCAGTTACCCATTCAATCTAATTCTGACCCCAAAAGCCCACAGAATTCACATTTATCTAATACTCAACTACTTAAAGACATAATTTCATTTCTGAGAACTGAAAAAACTTTCACTTACCTCAATTGTTTCGCATAGTTCTGTTCAATTTCTATCCTCTCTTTAACAAATTTGGCATATCTTTCCAAGAAGTCAATTCCCCATTGTGTATGCTTGTCTAAGCTGTCGAACTGATCCTAGAAAAGGAATGTGAAAACGCATTGAAAAGTCTAAAATTTTATCCACAAATCAGCTTCTGATATTTATTCAGAGAGGCAATGAAGTATAAAAGGAAAAAAAACCTAGGCTCTTCTGATCTCTACCCACCTCATCCTTTTAGATCAAGAGAGAAATAAGTTATAAATGCTAAATTTCTTAGACTGCTAAACTTCTTAGCATAATTCACACTACTTTATGTCTAAATACTTTTACATATGTGGTTTCCCCTGGATGCAACACCCTCCCCTGGTCACCTTTTTATAATTTACTCTTACTCCTCCTTTGAGATTTAGTTCAGGCACTATGGCTTCCAGAAAATGGCCCTAAATTCTCAGACCGGGTCTTTCTCAGAGTCTCCGAAGACTCCCAAAGTTTACTATCTCTTCCCTAAGTTTTTATTTAAATTCCAACTAATTAGCACACAGTGTAATTACTAATTTCAGGTATATAGTACAGTAATTCAACACTTCCACACATCACTCAATGCTCCTCAGAACAAGTGTACTCCTAAATCTCCATCATCTATTCTGCCCATCCCCCACCCCACTCGCCTCACTTCTGGTAACCATCAGTTTGTTCTCTATGGTTAAGAGTCAGTTTCTAGGTTTGCCTCTCTCTCTCTACCCCTCTTCATTTTTCCCCTTTGCTTGTTTTGTTTCTCAAATTCTACATATGAGTGAAATCATATGGTATCTTTCTCTGACTGACCTGTTTCACTTAGACTACTCTCTGGCTCCATCCATGTTCCCGCAAATGGCAAGATTTCATTCTTTTTTATGGCTTTTTTATGTGTGTACACACACACACACACACACACACACACACACGTACGCACACTTCTTTACCCATTTATCAATGGATACTTGGGCTGTTTCCATAATTTGGCTACTGTAGATAATGTTGCTATAAACATCAGGTTTCATGTATCCTTTTGAATTAATATTTTTGTATTCTTTGAGTATAATTGCTGGATCATAGGATAGCTCTATTTTTAACTTTTTGAAGAACCTCCTAACTGTTTTCCACAGTGGCTGCACCAGTTTGAATTCCCACCAACACTGCAAAAGTGTTCTGGGTTCCCTGTTCTCCACACGCTCACCAACACCTGTTGCTTCTTGTGTTGTTGATTGTAGCCATTCTGACAGATGTAAGGTGATAACCACAGTTGTTTTTTTTATAACCATAGTTTTGATTTGCATTTCCCTTGATGATCACTGATTTTAAGCATCTCTTCATGTGTCAGCCATCTGCAGTCCTTCTTTGGAAAAGATCTCTTCACGTCTTCTGCCCGTTTTTTCATTGAATTAGTCATTTCTGGGGTGCTGAGATTTTAAGTTCCTTGTTTACTTTGGATACTAACCATTTATGGGATATGTCATTTACAAATATCTTCTCCCATTCAGTAGGTTGAGTTTTAGTTTTGTGGATTGTTTCCTCTGTTGTGTAGAAGTTTAAAAATTAGTATCTTATTTACTTGCCATACTCTGTTGAGGGGAGAAACCATGTATTATTCAACTCTGAACTCCAAAGGCACCATGCTTGGCACCGTAGCAGGTACCCAATGAAGCTAAATAAAATCAAATATACCTAGGTTCAAATTCTGGGCTCTGTATTTACCAGATGTGGGCAGGTTACCACAGTTCTCTGAACTTTGTCCATCTTAAAATGGGAGTCCCATCACACACCTCAATAGGGTTATGATGATGTTATTAAGTGTTCTACAATGCAGTAAATATGATACTAATACATCACAAAGTATCACTGTTCTGCAGAACTTTCAATCCTCAAAAGATACTCCTTTCTACCTGTTGCCTAAGAAACCATCATTTCCTATCCTTCAAGCATAATCTCCAGATTGACTAATAACTTGGTGCTTTCTCCCTCTCCCATATCAAAAGTCTATAATGTTGATAAAATGTTCAAAAGTCACTCCTTTCTATTATCTCTAATTGTTCTTTTTCTAAGTCACCCATGGTTTAATGGGATTCGTTATTTACAAATAAATTATCTCTTAAGTCTTTTGCCTTTTATCTCTTTTCCCACCTTAAATCATTTTAAAATTCTACTTGTAAAGGTAAATTCTACCTAAATAGCAGAGAGAGAATTCATCTGGCTATCGTAATTTGGTATTACTACTCTAATTCTATTCTTTCATGAAAATTTTTCATTATCATTTGGCTTCCAAAGTAGACTTGAAAACAGAAAGAGAATGCATTGCCCAGTGAACTTAACTGGAATATTATTAAGACTTCCTATTATAAATTAAATTCCCTTTCAAATTGAAAAACTCTCAACAAAAAACTTTCCCCTAGAAAGGAACAGTCTGAAGCTAAAGAAATCACCCTTCATTTTTCCAAAATGCTTCAAAGGCTTCTTCCCACCAGCGTCTTCATCAAATTATATTAACACTTGTTTACCTTCTAGAAAAAATCTTCATTTTTTAAAATTACAGACCCCGTCAGTAAAAAAAAATCTAAACAAATACCCCTATTACATGTGTTTATTTACATTATATAAACTATACTACTAAATTATGTAATTGTGAAATCCATAAAAAGATGTTATAAAATGAAAATGAAATAAATATTAGCTTTAAATAGTTTTTTTTAACTTATTTAACAAAGAAAAGTCTTTCGGCCATGACTTTTTAAAATATTAACAATTTTAGTGAGATCAATGAATTACGTATGCTTCATTATTTCTAAAATTGTGGTATAATACTTAATGGTGGGGCACCTGGGTGGCTCAGCTGGACTCTTGATTTCAGCTCAGGTCATGATCTCAGGTTGTAAGATCGACCCCTGAATGAGGCTCTGAGCTCAGTACAGAGTCTGCTTGTCCTTCTCCCTCCCCCTTTATCCTCCCTACTGCTTGCCTACACATACATTCACAGGCATTCTCTCTATAAAATAAATAAATGAAATATTAAAAAACAAAAATTTAATGACAAAGAAATCTAAAACCTTGGTTCCAAACTGTGACATTTAGTTTTTAGTGGTTGTCATAGTTGAGGAAACAAAAAACACCTACAAAAATCTAAAGATCTAAGTGGAAAAAAATTCACTACTGACAATACTTTCCAAATCCTTTTTCAACCTCATTCACCAATACACAACTGTTTGTATTAAGATCTGGCTAAAGGTCCTTGATGTTAGTCTGTTACTTTTATAAACCAATCAGAAAGCACTGCATCTTTATATTTTTAATACGTAAGTTCAAACTCCACTGAAATGGTGATGGAATTTTGTGTGTCAATTTGGCTAGGCCACGTTGCCCATATATTTGGTCAAATATTATCCTGGGTGTTTCTGCAAAGGCATTTTTTAGATGAGATTAATATTTAAATTGGTGAATTTATAATAAAACAGATTACCCTCTGTAATGCAGGTGCGCCTCATCCCATCAGTTGAAGGCCTTAACAGGACAAAGACTGGCCTTCACCCTACAAAAAGGGATACTGCCAGCACACTGCCTTTGGGCCAGAACTGCATCTGGAATTCTTCCCTGGGCAGACCCTGCAGAGTTTGGACTTGCCAAACCTTTAAAATCATGTGACTGAATTCCTTATAAACCAAGTAATCTCTCTCATTTTCTCTACACACATGCATGTGCACACACACACGTACCTGTTGGTACTACAGGTATTACATCTGCAAGTACACACAACATTTTCAGCAACAAAATTACATAATGATGGAAGCATTCCCAAACATTCATCATCAAAATGCTTTCTCCATAGCTCCAATTTCTTTGGGAAAGTACCTATACACTCACAGTTAAAATGTTTCTTATCTTGAAGGAACAGATAAATTTTCTCAAAAATATTTGCTAAAAAGCATATTACTAACAGCCACTTATTAAAGAAATGGTCAAGGGTGCCTGGGTCATTCAGTGGGTTAAGCATCTGCCTTCGGCTCAGGCCATGATCCCAGGGCCATAGGATCAAGTACCGCATCAGGCTCCCTGCTCAGCGGGGAATCTGTTTCTCCCTCTCCCTTTTCCCCTTCCCTTCTGCTCATGCTCTCTTTCACTCACTTACTAATAAATAAAATCTAAAAGAAAAAAAAAAAAACGGTCAACAAATTTGAAACACCCAGGAGATAAGTAACAGACCTGTGTGAAACAAAGATTTTCAGTGGTCCCTCCCCATTTCATTTGTAGATACTATAAAAAGTCTATTGTATTACAAAGGCCTAATTTTTCTAAATAATGACCATTTTTATAAATGACCATAATGAAAATATGCTGTAATATTCTGTGAACTTCTGACTTCACTTTTTTTTGCTTACTAATAAATGAGGAAGTGAATAAATTACAACCACATTCCAATTCCCTTTTTAAAATTCCAGTCAACGCACTGCTGTTTCACTGGCTGTATGATTTCTTCATCAAACACTGTTCAAATCATGTAGTATTAAGAATAAATCTTCAACACATTTCCTTTAGCGGTTCACAAAAAAAGTAGTAAAATACACTTTATTATTGAAACAATCTAAAAACATACAATGAAATATCAGAAATATCTAGACATTAATCAAACTGTATAACCATGCTTTTGGCATATAACTTTTTCTAAAACATTTCTTTAGGGGTGTTTTCTATGAGCCTTCTAACAACATTTGTTGAGATCATTTGTCTGTCACCTTGCTGTTTTACATATATCACTATTTTGACCACAAAAGGAAGACCAGTACATTCCTAATAGCATGTTTTGACCAATAAGTCTGAAATCTGAAGAGGATTCCAGTACAGTCATATTAAGCAGCATTATTCACAATAACCAAAAGGTGAAAACAACCCACATGTCCATTAACAGATAATCAATAAACAAGTCGTGGTGTATACATACAGTAGAATATTACTCAGTCTTTAAAAGGATATTCTGACACTATAAAAGATGTCTTTTAGCTTGACACTATAAGTGATATCCTATAAAGGGATGCCTTGAAGAAATTATGCTAAGTGAAATAATCCAGTCAGAACAAATATTGTGGTTCCATTTATATGAAGTACTTAGTCAAATACACAGACACAGAAAGTAGAAATGTGGTTACCACAAGCTGAGGGGAGAATGGCTCCCCATTCTAATGAGTAGAGTTTGGGAAAATGAAAAAAGTTCTGGAAAAGGAGGATGGTGATGATTGTACAACACCATGAATATACTTAATGTCAATAAATTGTACACTTAAAATAGTAAATGTTATCTGTATTTTACCACAATAAAAGGAGGGAGGCTTCCAAACATTTATCAGCAGAGTCAGTGAAACTTAGTATACTCTTGATCATGTGACTTTAAATATCACTAAGAAACTGCAGAGGTCACGATCTGCATTCTAATTTCAACTCTTATTCTGATGGCTTCATACTATTACCTGATTATTGTGAGACACAAAATACATTCAGGGCAAGCTTCATTACTAATAACAACAGATCAGTAGCCATATTTCAAATAATTTCATTATGGGAAACCACGTCTAGTCCATATGATTATGATACAGCCATTGTTATGTTTTTTCTCTCATAAACACTGTTAATAACCATTGTTTATATTTGTTCTCAAATGTATTAGGAAGAGAAGCATCAGCCTTGCCATTTCTAATTGTCTGCTTATGCTCACATAGGATTATATTTAACCCACAATTTCTTTATAGGAAACTTTAAGTCAAAGACAAATATTTAAAATACTAGTAAAGCGTCATAGTTCTTTTTTAGGTAACATGTATAGAAATTCTAAGCTCTTTCCTCTTTATCTCAGGGGATCATCTGGTGAGCTCTACTTTGAAGACCCTTACTTTAAATTATGCATTATCATCTGATCTATATCAAGTCCTTTCTAATCTATATGGTCTTACTGCTTTTTGTTATCTTTACCTTCTCTTGTATCCACAAAGAATTCTAGTTTTCTATTTTAGTTTAGAAAACTAGAAAACCTTCCAAATTAAATTAAGAATACTGGTCTAAATTTATATATCCCCCAGGTCTCTTTGAAGCTCTTTCAGGATTCTCAAAGAAAAATTAAATCATCTAAACAACTTCATATCTAAGACCTATGTCAAGCTGTTTTAAAAAGTTAAATGTCATTCCTATGTGCTCAAATACTCAAAATCATTTATGTTGGGGCGCCTGGGTGGCTCAGTCCTTAAGCGTCTGCCTTCAGCCCAGGTCAGATCCCAGGGGCCTGGGATCGAGCCCCGCATCGGGCTTTCTTCTCTGCAGGAAGCCTGCTTCTCCCGCTACCCTCTGCTCGTGTTCCCTCTCTCGCTGTGTTTCTCTCTGTCAAATAAATAAAATCTTTAAAAAAAAAAAATCATTTATGTTATAATTCCACTGAAAAGAACCTTGGACTATATATATTAAGTCACCAAAAGGTATTTTTAGAGTTGTTCACCAAAACAAATGTATAAAAGCTCAATCAGAATATTAAGAAAGTATAGTAAAATTTTATTTTTCAGCTACTGAAGGTTAAGTTACAACCTATAAAATCTCTTTTGATAAAATTTTTGATTTCTGATTTTTTAAATATTCAAAAATATCACTGGACAACTGTACAAGTAGAAAATTATAGCCAAATAGCTGAGTTAATCATAGTTAACTAAGATTTTCATATACCTATTAAGTAAATAGATCCCAAATAAAGGCCAACTAAAAAAACATACCAATCAGCATTAAAAGGCAGGATAAGGCAACATATATACATTTGAAAGTGAAACAAAGTTCTGTTTTTTAACCACTCTGGGGAAAAAAAGATCTGAATTGAGAAAGTACCTCTAAAAGACAGGAGTTTTAGAAAATTTTAAATACTAGTACATACATATCCATACTATAAATGATTTTTTTGCCTCAATCCACAAACTGTAAATAAGAATTTATGTCAAATATAGATTTAACATTATGACATTTAAAATGCAGAAGAAACACTTTTTATCTTAAAGATAAATTTTATTTAATCCATTGAATAACGTATCTGGGTTTTCAACCTGACATATTAATTGCAATACATTAAGAAACAGTGTATCATAGACTCCAAACATTCAAAAATGAGTGATTTAAATTCTGAAAGGAAGTGAGCAGAGGAAGTAATTTAACAATATTCATACAAATAATAAAAAGGCAAAAATAGCAAGAGATCCAAACAAGATTCATGGTTGAAATGTTAAAAACACTCCATGAACAAATGTTCATTTTAAATTCTGTAATTTTGCCATTTTACTTTTTCTCTAAGCAAAACTCAACAAAAAATCAATTATAAAACTGCAAAAGAACTTCGCCATAAAGTTGTCTCATTACTCTGAATCTACAAGACATTATTTTTCATTTTTATAGACCAGTTTCCAATTATTTTAATCACTTCCTTTGTTAACAATGATTTTAGTATTTTTATGGGATTTAATGACTTAAGAAATGTTAAAACCAGGGATTAATAACAAAATTAACCTCATCTCACAGCCTAGAACATATACAGGCTTTTGTTGACTGAATAACCATTCTATTTGCATAGTACTTTGAATTTACAAAGTGTTTTCACATGTATTACCCAATGTCACATACAAAACTCTTTTGGATAAGGCATTTTATAAATGAGGAAACCAAGTTTCTGAAATGAAGGAATTCAACCACTTTGACTCCAAACCTCATTTTCTTTCTACTATAAAACACCATTGTTTGGTAAGTAAGTTTAGTAACTAACATTTATTAGTAAATAATGGTTCCAGAACCTTGGGTTTTACAAACATAAAAATTCTGGGTCATTGGGGAGCTCTGAGCATCATGAAAAGAACAAATTAAAAAATCTCAAAGTTAGAAACTGCCTAACACAAACACACACTGAATATTTAAGCTCTCTTTACAAGATCCCTGGTAAGTTGTTCAGCATTTTTGCATGGTCAGAAAAACTCCAAAAGCATGAGAGAACATGGCTGGACGTCGAGAAATGCTTTTTACTAATACAAAATAAAGCAGAAAACTCTTAAATCAAAACATAAGAATCAATCATAAAGCCTTATGTGATCATATTTAGTTTCAAAGCCTAAGATCAAATTTCTCCCCAGTCCGTGCCAGCAAATACCTTGGACTATATAGTGGAAAATGTCCAGAAATGCTCAAAACAAACTAAAGAAATATTAACCAGTATTCTGAAACCACCTATGGATTACAAATAAAGTTATCAAAACAGGCAATTTATCTTTACTCCCCCGTTCTCTTTACCTTTAGCATTGCTCTTATTTCTATGGATTTACTCTAGATTACTAGCAGAGTCCAACTTCTTCCACTTCCTTGCCTTCATTAACCCCTCACTTCCTTATCTAACACATTCGTCCTTAGACAGCTTCTGTGACATGTGCTCTCTCTCCCCTCCATGTTATGCCCTAATTAAATGTTATCTCGCATTTAATTTCAAGATTACACTATATTACTTTCTGTTTCCTTCAGGTATTGTTTTTTAATTCTGTAAAATGTTTAAAGTAATTTTACATTATTCATTTGGGAAAACAAGGAAAACACCCTAAATTAAAGTTGGCATCAACACCAACTAAATGTCCACACTATTCAGCATAAATCAAATGAATTACATGTTGCTCCAAGATTCTACTGTATAATGGTGTGTGATAATAAATACTAAATTTACTCAGTCACCTTAATCTATAAAATTTTATCTTTAATGCAATTTAATTAAAAAGTATGCATCACAAAATGTAATTTTTTTCAAAAGTCACTATTTTATATTCAATCCTTGTTTTTCTAATTACTTTGATACAGCCTTGCATCCAAATGAAGTCCTAATAAAGTACTTTTGGTAAGGCACCAAGGGTCGCAACTATTTAAAAAAAAAAAACAAAAAACTTTCTTCACTAAAAAGCAGAATAATGACTTTGTTGTCCTAGTTTAGGCTTACTCTATAGCTCTGACTTTCTGCCAAAGTTTCTCCAGCACTTCTGAATACCAAAGTATTCAGAAACATTTTTAAGATCTAACACAACTGACTTTTCTTATTCTTGGATTCATATGAAACTGGAAACTTTTTTTAAGCCTCATGGAATTAAAAAATCGACTTGTAATTCAGAGTCAACACTGGGCGCCTGGGTGGCTCAGTGAGTTAAAGCCTCTGCCTTCGGCTGGGGTCATGATCTCAGAGTCCTGGGATCGAGCTCCACATCAGGCTCTCTGCTCAGCAGGGAGCCTGCTTCCCGCCGCCCCCCCCCACCCCACGGTCTGCCTCTCTGCCTACTAGTAATCTCTCTCTCTCTGTGTCAAATAAATAAAGAAAATCTTTAAAAAAAAAAAAAAAAAAAAAACTACCAAAAAAAAAGTCAACATCTACCCCCAAAGTAAACAGGAGTATTTTAATTTTAAAATAAACTTAATTATTTGGATTTGTTTCCTTGTGGTTTTATTGGGTTTTTTTAAAGATTAATTTATTTGAGTCAAAGAGAGCAAGTGGAGGGAAAGGAAAAGGGGGAGAGAGAAAATCCTCAAGCAGACTCCCCACTGAGCAAGGAGCCTGATGCATGCAGGGTTCAATCCCAGGACCCCAAGATCATGACCTAGGCCAAAATCAAGAGTTAGCCACTTAACTGACTGAGCCACCCAGGTGCCCACGTTCTTTAAAAACGAGATGCAAACTTGTATATTTGGAAAGCTTACCTATTACCTTTTAATTTTCAACCAAATTTTAAATTCAGCTTTCAGTAACTTCAAATCTATACAGATAATCCTTGCAATACCCTACTGCACATTGTTTGACTTCCCACTACTGTCTCTTCCACTCTATCTCAGCAATTCATTCCAACAGTCATCCCCACTGTTATTAGCAATAATTACAATATCTCCTCCTCCAATAAATTTCAAGATTTTCATTCTCAGATGGCTAATCCTGTCTGCCAACTCACAAACTCCAGTACTCCAAGGCCAGTAACTTTTGGTTGGTTTTTTGGTTTTTGTGGGGGGGTTTTGCCCTTTTTTTTTTTTAGGTACCAAAAAACATGAGGCTTGACCTCACCACTGGAAATCAAGAATCACATGTTCTACTGACTGAGCCAGCTAGGTGCCCCAGGGCCAATAATTTTTGACCCCAAAGAGACCTCAATCCACCGATCCTGACAATTTCTATTGCTCACCCCGCTCCTGTCTGCATTTCCATCTTGACACAACTTGGATTTCATAAGCCATCACTGTAATCACTCCATCCAAATAGCCTCAACTGTCTTTGCCCTCTCTTTCTTTGTCAAATTTCAACCCTGGTTTTATATTTAACTCTTGACCAACCCTTCCTCGTGCTGCTGGAAAAAGGTGGGATGGGAAGGAAGGAAGGACAGACAAGGCAGAGGAAACCAAACTGACTAATCATACTTTGAAATATGTGCTTACTAACCCAAAAGGCTTAAATACTACTTAGCCTGAACCCAATCACCATCCCATTATCCCAGGCAACTATCTTATACCTTCCTTCAGTTTAAATTTACACCACTTCTTATCCATTTCACTCTCAGCCAAAAACCTTGCTTCCTAACTGACTAAAAGACACAATCAGAAGATAATTCCTCATTCTCCAACTCTATTTTTACCATGAACACCTATGTGCTTTTATTCTGCCCTCCTGCTTATAACTTTGGATACACTATCCACAACCTTAGTGCTTCTGCTTACCTGAAGAATAAGTGTGACTTCAGGTTTAGTTGTTAAAATGTTTAAGACCCTGAGCCTACATATGCTTAATGTATTTTAGGAAGAGTAAGATGAATAAGCAAGCTACAGATGCATAAACAGAGGGAAGAGTAGAAGTTAAAATGGGAAGTGTATGGGGTCAGAATGCAGATTGTACGAGCTCTACATTCCACCATAAGGACATGGAGTTTACCACTGACTGAGATGAAAACACACTGGAGGTTCTCGAGCATAAGCCTGACAGGACTGGACTCAGATTATTAAACAGATCACTCTGGCTTCTATGCTGAGTTTTAAAAAAAATGATTCGGGGCAAGGGGACTTTTGAGGAAGGCTACTGCAATAATGCAGACCAGAGATCAGATTAGCTTGGACCAGGGTGGAAGAGGAGAGTGAAAAGTGTTAAGATTTTGGATATATTCTGAAGACAGGGGCAACAAAATTTTCTGATGTTTTCAGTGTAGGCTGTAAAAGACAGACATCAATTTTGGGCACCATGACCTACAAGGATAAATTTGCATTGAACTAAACAGGCAATTAAGTAAACAAGTCTGGTCAAGGGAAAGATAAAAGTTTTGGTTTTAGACAGTTAAGTTTGTGATATCCTTAGACATCCAAGATATGTTGAGTAGGCAGTTAAATACCTATTATCTGGAATTCAACAGAAGTGGTTCCCATCAAGATAGATGGTAAGACATGATCCTGAATTCAAAAAGACGGAAGTCATACCATGCATCTTTTCCAATCACAATGCTATGAAACTAGCTATCCACCATAAGAAAAAATCTGGAAAGAACACAAATATAGGGAGGTTGAATAACATGCTACTAAACAATGAATGGGTCAACCAAGATATCAGGAGAAAATAAAAAAAATACATGGAGACAAATGAAAATGAAAATGAAAACACAACATTCCAAATCTTTGGGATGCAGCAAAAGCTGTTCTAAAAGGAAAGTTTACAGCAATACAGGCCTACCTCAACAAGTGGGAAAAATCTCAAACATCCTAACCTTACACCTAAAGGAGCTAGACAAAGAAGAACAAACAAAACTTAAAACCAGGAAAAGGAAAGAAATAATAAATATTAGAAAAGAAAAAGAAAAGGAATAAATGATATAGTAACTGAAACAACAAACAGATCAATGAAACCAGGAGCTGATTCTCCGAAAAGATCAAGAAAATTGATAAAACGTTAGCCAGACTCATCAAAGGAAAAAGAAAAAGAACTCAAATTGTACACAATACAAAATCAGAAATGAGAGAATAACCACCAAAAACACAAATACAAAGGATAAGAGATTATTATGAAAAATTTATGCTAGCAAATTAGACTGCTAGAACAAAACGGATAAATTCCTAGAAACATATAACCTCCCAAGACTAAATCTGTAAGAAACAGAAATTTTAAACAGAGAAACTACCACCAATGAAATCGAATCACTAATCAAAAAATTCCCAACAAACAAAGGGACCAAATGGTTTCACAGGTAAAGTCTAGCAAACATTTCTTTAAATGAGTTAGAGTTAATACCTATTCTTCTCAAACTATTCCAAAACAACAGAAGAGGAAGGAATTTATTCTATGATTTATTCTATGAAGACAGCATTACTCTGATACCAAAACCAGATAAAGACACTACCAAAAAAAGGTAGGCCAATATCTTTCATGAACATAGATGCAAAAAACCTCAACAAACTACTACCAAACTAAATCCAACAAATATATTTAAAAAATCACTCACCATGATCAAGTGTAATTATTTCCTGGGCTGCAAGGGTGGTTCAGTATTTGTAAACCAATCAACATGATACATTCACATCAGAATAAAGGATAAAGACCACACTATCATCTCAGTAGATGCAAAAAAGTATCTGACAAAGTACAATACCCATTTCATGATAAAAATTCTCAATGAAGTAGGTTTAAAGAGAACATATCTCAACATAATAATGGCCACAGATGAAAAGACCACAGCTAAATCATACTCCATGGTAAAAACCTAAGGATTTTTTCCTCTAAGATCAGGAACAAGACATACATGTCCTCT
Source organism: Procyon lotor (assembly GCA_028646535.1). NCBI lineage: Eukaryota > Metazoa > Chordata > Mammalia > Carnivora > Procyonidae > Procyon > Procyon lotor. The sequence continues at coordinate 68,251,934 of CM053606.1, read as the reverse complement.
CTCACCACTTTCATTCAACCTAGTACTGGAAGTCCTAGCCACAGCAATCAGACAAGAAAAAGGAATAAAAGGTTCCCAAATTGGTAAGGGAGAAGCAAAACTATCAACATTTGCAGATGACAGGATACTGTATATAAAAAACCCTAAAGACTCCACTAAAAACCTACTAGACCTGAAAAATGAATTCATTAAGGTCGCAGTATACAAAATCAACATACACAAATCCATTACATTTAGAGAACACGAATAATGAAGCAGCAGAAAAACAAAACAAAACAAAACCCTCCATTTACAGTTGCACCAGGAGTAAGTATAGCCAGGGAGGTGAAAGATCTGTATAAAACACTGATGAAAGAAACCGAAGAAGACACAAATGGAAAAATAGTCCATGCTTTTTAATAATGCATTTAATAATGTCCATACTACCCAAAGCAATCTACAGATTGAATGCAATTCCTATAAAGATACCAACAGCTTTTTTTCACAGAATGTTAACAAATAATTCTAAAATTTTATGGTAACACAAAAGACCCTGAATAGCCAAAGCAATTTTGAAAAAGAAAAAACTGAAGTATCACAATTTCAGACTTTAAGTTATATTACAAAGCTATAGTAATCAGTATGGTTCTGGCACAAAAACAGACCCACAGATCAACAGAACAGAAAGCTCAGAAATATACCTACAATTATATGGTCAATTAATCTTTAGGAGGTGACAAGCATATGCAACAGGAAAAAGACAGTCTCTTCAACAAATGGTGGTGTAAAAACTAGTCAGCTACATGCGAAAGAATGAAACTGGACCACTTACCTACACCATACACAAATATAAACTCAAAACGGATTAAAGACCTAAATGTGAGACCTGAAACCATAAAAGTCCTTGAAGACGGCACATGCAAAAATTTCTATGACACTGGCCACAGCAATTTCTTTCTAGATATATCCTCTGAGGCAAAGGAAACAAAATTAAAAATATACTACTGGTACTATATCAAAATAAAAAGCTTCTGCACAGTGAAGGAAACTAAAAGACAACCTACTGAATGGGAGAAGATACTTGCAAATGACATATCTGACAAAGAGTTCATATCCAAAATACATAAAGAACTTAAAATAACACCAAAAAATCAAATAATCTAGTTAAAAATAGGCAGCAGACATGAACAGACATTTCTCCAAAGACATCCAGATGGCCAACAGATACATGAAAAGATGCTCAATGGCACTCATCATCAGGGAAATGCAAATCAAAGCCACAAATGAGGTTTCACCTCACACCTATCAAAATGACTAAAATCAAAACACAAGAAAAACAAGTGTTGGTGAGGACGTGGAGAAAAAGGAATCTTCGTGACCTGCTGGTGGGAATGCAAACCAGTACAGCCACTGTGGAAAACTGTGTGGAGGTTCCTCAAAAAATTAAAAAAAGAATCACTATATGAGCCAGTAATTCCACTTTGGGTATTTACTCAAAGAATACAAAAATACTAATTGAAAATATGTGTGCACCCTTAATGTTTACTGCAGCATTATTTGCAATAGCCAAATTATGGAAGCAGCCCAAGTGTCCACTGATGAATGGATAAACTGTTGTCGTGTATACACACACACACAAATAGAATTATTACTCAGTCTCTAAAAAGAATGAAATTTTGCCATCTGCAACAACACGGATGGATCTAAAGGGTAAAAGGCTAAATGAAATAAGTCAGTGAAAGACAAATACTATATGATTTCACTCATACATGGAATTTAAGAAACAAAACAAATGAACAAAGAATAAGAGACAGAAACAAAAAACAGATACTTAAATACAGAGAACTGATGGTTACCAGGGGGGTTGGTAGGGGAAGGGAACGGATGAAATAGTTGAAGCTCCCTGATAATGAGCTTATCATGATGAGCTCTGAGTAATGTATAGAACTGCTGAATCACTATACAGCATACCTTAAAATAATATACCACTGTACATTAATTATACCAGAATTAAAATTTTAAAAATTAAAAGTGGCCATTAGAAAGTAAAACATCTGGTTAATTTCTGAATAATTCACTATGTGCACAAAGGAAGCAAATGATATGATTCTTTGGTAAGTCACACTTGAAGCGTTTTTTTAAGTTACAATTTTTTTTAATATTATGTTAGTCACCAGAGTATATCATAAACTATAAATTTCTAAAGAACAGAGCACATACAAAACTTGATACAAAATATTTTCAAAAACGTGACAAAATTTTAAAACCTTTAATCTATATACTTCTAAAATAACCAAATTCAGTGGCGCCTGGGTGGCTCAGTGGGTTAAAGCCTCTGCCTTCAGCTCAGATCATGATTCCAGCGTCCTGGGTCCTGGGATCCAGCCCCACATTGGGCTCTCTGCTCAGCAGGGAGCCTGCTTCCCCCTCTCTCTGCCTGCTTGTGATCTCTGTCAAATAAATTAATAAAATCTTTTAAAAAATTAAAAAAATAAAATAAAATAACCAAATTCAGAAAAGTATGTGACTCTTGATCTCAGGGTCATTGAGTTTGAGCCTCACACTGGGTATAGCGATTACAAAAAAAAAAAAGAAAAGAAAAGAAAAAGAAAAGAGCCAATACACAAAATTCCTCTTTTCTCTGAATATCCAAATCTAAGGTACAGCTTATACAGTATAAATTTTTCAATTACATATTTTCCTTTTTATTGCAAAATACGCCCAACATGCAAAAGAATGTATGCAATGAATATGCAATTTCTTAACATTTTTTTTAAATATTTTATTTATTTATTTCAGAGAGAGCGAGTTAGAGAGACCATGAGAGGGGAGAAGGTCAGAGGGAGAAGCAGATTCCCCATGGAGCTGGGAGCCAGATGTGGGACTCGATCCCACGACTCCGGGATCATGACCTGAGCTGAAGGCAGTTGCTTAACCAACTGAGACATCCAGGCACCCCTCCCAATGATAACGAATATGTAGTTTCTACTAAGAAAACATTTTCAAAATTTATTTAATACTAAAACACTAACTTTAATACCAATATTTATTTATTTTGGCATTTACTTCATTTACAATAGAAACATTAGTTTTAATACCACTATTTGAAGTGTTCACTATTTAGTAACTCCTTAAAAAAAAAAAA
>CM053606.1:68176712-68248310 GCA_028646535.1 Procyon lotor | reverse complement strand
TTTTAAAAATTATAGACTACAAATACATTTTTTTTTAAAAGATTTTATTTACTTGACAGAGAGAAATACAGCGAGAGAGGGAACACAAGCAGAGGGAATGGTAGCGGGAGAAGCAGGCTTCCCGCAGAGCAAGGAACCCTATGCAGGGCTCGATCCCAGGACTCTGGGATCACGACCTGAGCCGAAGGCAGCCGCTTAACGACTGAGCCACCCAGGCGCCCCTACAAATACATTTTTATAAATACAACACTAAACATCACAAAATGGCAACTTTCATAAATATAAATTTACACAACAATGTAAAATACACATGGTTATTTTTAACATAAACTAGCATATTTAATAAAAACTATTCTAAAATAAACTTAACAGTAGGGGCGCCTGGGTGGCTCAGTAGGTTAAGCTTCTGCCTTCAGCTCAGGTCATGATCTCAGGGTCCTGGGATCGAGCCCTGCATGGGGCTCTCTGCTCAGCAGGGAGCCTGCTTCCCCCTCGCCTCTCTGCCTACTTGTGATCTCTGTCAAATAAATAAATAAAATCTTTAAAAAAAAAAAAAATAAATAAATCAAACAGTACATAAATGGATGATCATTTAATTATGACACCTAAAAATAAAATTTCATTTTCATTTGACTTTTTTAAAGTACTCTTTCATTGAAAGAAGCCAACAGCACTTTTTTTGTTGTGCGTATTTTTATGCAATTTTCCAGCTGCTGATACACTTTCTGCCTGAAGAGAGCATGAGGAGATAGCTACAAGCTACCACCACATATTTTCCTGTGATGCTTTAATCTTCAAGTAATCTCATGTCTTGAATAACTTTTGAGAAAATCTTTTGAACTCTCTTTTGTTTTAACAGGAACTAAAATTGTTTTTACGGTTAGAAAAGTTATAGCTTTTACTTCAAAGAAACATCTACAGATTGGTCTTTATCTCCTTTAGTTTCATCATGTAGAGACAGAGGTTCCAACACATTTATCTATACATCATTTTTAGTACTTTCATGCTCATAATCTCTGAATTAAATTATAATTATTCTTGCTACAGAGTTATGCTTTATCAATTATTTTTGTCTTCCTTTTGAAAATTATGTAATTATAGAATACGGACCTTTGTTTAATCTGAAATTCTAATGTGGAGTACATAAATAACTACCTCGTTACATCTCAAGATGCATACGATTCATATTTTTTAGATTCCAAAATAACTGTACTATACTAACAAAAATAGTGGCAAATCAATGCATTAAAATAACACATGATATATCAGACCAAACATCAATACTTCAATAACTATGCACAAATAGACTACTGTTTCCTGTGTTCACTTAAAGCATTTATTCAGCTTTTGGTAGACTACAAGCTCTAAGTGCAGGATCTATTTATAATTCTTTGTATCCCCCACCTAGACTAGCATTTTTTTTTTTTTTTTAAGATTTTACTGATTTATTTGAGAGAAAGAGAGAAAGCAAGCACACACGAGTGCGGGGTGGGAGGCAGAGAGAGAGGGACAAGCAGGTTCCTGGATGAGTGCAGAGCCCAGTGTGGGGCTCCACACAGAGCTAGATCCCAGGACCCCAAAATCATGGACCTGAGCCAAAAATGCTTAACCAGCTGAGCCACCCAGGTGCCCCCAACCTAGACTAGTATATAGTAGGTCTTGACCTCTGAGCCTCACGTTCCACAACTGTAAAACTGCTGTAATTACAGGACTCCAAAGTGAGAACACTGAATGAATGATATATAAAGCATTCAACACAGTGCTTGGCACTGGTATCTATTATTACTCATTTATTCAACAAGTGAAAGAGTGCTAAGCTTGGCAGTAGGGACACAATGTAAGCAAAAACATACTTAGTGGGAAGGAGAGTTAGTAATTAAATAATCACAATTTTGCTTTAACTTCATTGGCTAGTATTTTCAGAATAATTAAATACTGCAGTGATGGTTAATTCTTAGTGGTCAGATTTGTATATCTGAACGTGCATCAATATACAGGTTTTATATCTTTAAGCAAACTCAACATATGAATGCTGTGTTTACAAGACACTTAAATTACAAAATAACTGTTCTCCGTGGACCTTTAAATTTCTAAAATACCTAAAATGATTCTACTGATCCAAAATAAATTTACATGCTATCAGAACATATTTGTTCTATGAAACAATGTTCGAAGGACTACATCTATAAATTATCTAACATCTTCTTGAATTCTACAATTTCTGACAATACCATAGCATCCACATTGATGATGTCTTCCCACCTGTCCCTCTCATTTCACAGTTCTTTGTCATTTGAGGATCCTACTGATTTTCACTTGCTTCACTTTAGCCTCTTGTTAGCACTGCTCTGCTTCACAAATCTCAAACCTGAGCCCATGGTAATTCAGAGGTTACTTAAGGGTAAAGCTGAGACTACAGAATAGGATTAACTAATTTAAATCTACTCTTATGTTATACTCCTTTACCCTGGCTCAGATCCTCTGGTCATCAACTTTTTTTTCTTTAAAGTATTTTATATTTATTTGACACAGAAAGAGAGAGAGATTACAAACAGGGTAAGTGGCAGGGAAAGAGAGAAGCAGGCTCCCTGTAGAGCAAGAAGCCTGATGTGGGACTCAATTCCAGAACCCTTCATGACCTGAGCTGAAGGCAGATACTTAACTAACTGAGCCACCGAGGTGCCCCATCAACTTTCACCCTTGTCCTTGCTACCTTCTATCCTGGACAACTTTCTGCCACTGTTCCTCTACCCTCACACCAAGAACAAGTATCATTCCCCAAAGCAGACATTTTCTCCTCTTTCTTAGACCAAAGAATTAACAAAGGTAGAGTCAAGAGAAGAACCAGTCCTTATGTATACCATTCAAATTTTTAATACGAACATTCTCTAGAATAGTACTAAGCATCTCTTTGTATAATCTCTCTTTGATTTCTTGGCTTGACTTCTCCTTGAGCTCATTTTTTGTTTTATCCTAGCCTTCTTTCCCTTTCCCCCATTTCATACTTAAATTTAAAATCATGAGCACAATTTAAGTATGAAATCTAATCAGAGATCATACATCTAGAAGGGATATCAAAGGTAGGCCTCTCTACTTACACGAGAAAACTGAAGCCAAAATTATGCTATTTGCCCAAGCAAATAACAGAGCTGAATTAAGGATACAGATGTCTTAGTTCCTGTTTTGTTCCTTCAAATTAGTACACTTAGAGGGCCCCTGTATGGCTCAGTCCATTGAGTGACTGATTCTTGATTTCAGCTCAGGTCATGATCTCAGGTCTCGAGATGAAGCCCCACGTCAGCTCCGTGTAGGGCTCCTCGCTCAGCTGATAATCTGCTTGAGATTCTCTCTCTCCCTTTGCCCCTACCCCCGCACTCTCTCTAAAATAAATAAATCTTTTAAAAAATCTAGTACACTTAAATAAGTAAATGTTCTAAAGGCTATATTTATTATTTTTAGTTATTGGTATATTCATGAGAATAACTCCAAAGAGTGACCTTATATTATTCTTGGCATATAATTATGGTTTAAGTACTGAGATAATTTAGCTTTATTTATATATGCTCTATTATATTTGGAAGAAGCAGAACTGACCCAGACTGAACTTTTATGGTTTATTTTCCTATACAGTATTGGAAAATTTTAATCTGTAGAATCGAGAAATTATAATTGTTAATATTAAAGTACATTTTTATATGATACAAAATTATTATACATTAATCTACTCAGAAGAGTCTTTAAGATCCAAAAGCAGGAATATTCAGAAAACTTACATGACTTCTTTACTCTTTCTTATATATAATGCAATTATATTATTGGTGTTAGGCACTGAGTAAAAGGGAACTGGTCAAATGAATTCTCCTACATGATAACATAAAATACGCACTATGAATACCACTTTAAATTTACTCAGCCACCTTGCCCTTTCCATATCAATTCTATAGGATTCTTCAACCTCAAAAACTGGTTTGTGAGCAGGTGGGGTAGCTAATATTAGCTTTCATTTCCATATACCATCACTGTACACAGTACTCTGAGTTAATAATATATAGCCTCAGACTTGAAAAAAAAAAAAAAAACTTCCTGTTAAGATTGATCTTTTTTACTCCTAAAACAGCACTGGAGTAAACCTTATACTGCACATGAAGATGTACTAACAAGTATTATATCTATAACATAAATTTAAAGAGAGACTTAAAATTCTTACCTAGACCATTAATGTCTACAGCAAAATGACTGTCAACAGAAAAGGAATGACTTGTACTTGTTTATGTAAATTGCATCATATATTCAGAATAACAAAAGAGGGTTAGCAGCTAAGAAAAGTTGGAAACAGGGCAAACAAAAATCCTTCAGGTTAGCACTATGTTTTTCTGGCAGATATGTATTCAAACGGAATAGACTGAAATTTTACATACTAAGACTTTCCTTTTTTTCTCTCAATTTATTTTCCTACTTCCAAAAAGGATTGAGGAAAATGATCAACAGCTATTCAGAATTAGACCATTTATTCACAGATGGCAAGGAAATACAACAAAGTGCTAAAAAGATATTATAAATGGACAGCAGTCTGCTACTTTTTGTTCCCAGCTCAGAGGTAAAACCTGTTTCGAACCTCAATTTCTCTTCAGTTTTACTATGCCTTCATTTAAGCACAGAATACAATTAATTACAGGATTATAAGTATGACTTAATAAATTAACTTTGAGAACTGTTATTTTATCCCATAAATAATGGTCCGTTAGTTTCCTGAATTTTTCTTCTTAAAAATTCTTAATCACTTCAGCCGTCAATACTGTATTCCTTTCTGATGTTATTAATACCAAATAACTATTGACAGGCTGGTAGTGCTAATGAATGGGTCTAAAGTGTGCTGTCACTAAAATATTCAGAGAGTAGTACTCAACAAGTGACTGAGATTTTTAGCCAAAATCTCTTACATAGGCCTATTTAAACTGAGGCCTAACTGCTTAAATAGAAATTAAGTAGGGGCACTTGGGTGGCTCAGAGGGTTAAAGCCTCTGCCTTCGGCTCAGGTCATGATCTCAGGGTCCTGGGATCAAGCCCCACATCGGGCTCTCTGCTCAGCAGGGAGCCTGCTTCTCCCTCTCTCTCTGCCTGCCTCTCTGCCTACTTGTGGTCTTTCTCTGTCAAATAAATGAATAAAATCTTTAAAAAAAAAAAAAATTAAGTAGAAGTCTGTTCTACAATAGGGAGAGATACCTACAACAAAAGAAGGGAACTTCAGCTACTTATTAGTCATGTACTTCTACTGTAGCATTTATTTAGAGTGATTCTATGGTAACACAGGTAAGATTATTAATAACATGCATCAGAAGAAGTAATAAGGATTATGAACTTTTTTTTCGCAGTTCTATCTTAAACCATTATTTGCTCTTGTGCTAACTGGAAGACTTCAAATACAGTCTGGAAACCTTATTATGTAGAAACTTGTTGAAGAGATTTAATAAGCTGCTTCTTCAAATTAGGATTTAGGGGCACCTGGGTGGCTCAGACAGTTGAGCATCTGCCTTCGGCTTGGGTCATGATCCCAGGGTCCTGGGATCGAGCCCCATGTCATCCCTCTCCCTCTGTCTGTCGCTCCCCCTGCTTGTGCTGTCAAATAAATAGCTTTTAAAAAAAAAATAAAATAAATTAGGAGGATTTAGAATTAAAAGATCCTGAGAGACCCAACTTGTAGGGCCCCCAGAGTTCAGGAGTGAGAATGTATAAAGATACTTGAAGGGATATACACTCCAGTGCCCCCAAAGCATAGAGAAACTTTATGTGCACTATCTCATTTAATCCTCACCCAAAACCCTATGAAGTCAGTGGTATTATCCTTATTTTGTACAGAGAGAAATGGGTTCTCTGAGGTTAAGTGGTTTGTGAAGGGTACAAAGGTGGGAGTCTTTGCATTTGACATGAAACGCAAAAGATGAAAAAAGGAAAGATGAAAGCATTAATGATTTGTATTTGTATTCAGAGTCAGGCTGGTATTATGTGCTTGGAACACGTGACTAAGAGAGGTTTACTCATTTCTCCTTGCTAAATGGTCCCGAGTTCAGTAAAATCATCAACTGCAAAGAACTGCAGTACCTTAGAGAAGTGTGAAATAAAGAGACTTAAAGAGTTACAAATTTTGATTTATGATTCAATGGCTGCCGTTTGGAAAGCAAACCTCAGTATGTATCTGAATCATCAGATATCTTTCCTGTCAATGTGACTGTGTGAATTAAAGAAAAACTGAGTCAAAATTAAACTTCCCATAAGAAGAAATATTATTTCTGGGATTTTTCAAAATTGCTATATAAATCTCAGTATGCCTCAGGAATTTCTGAATGGCTTAATTCTGTGTAATGCTTGTGTCCACCTGACTTGGGAAGTTTGTTCTCCTTCATTAAATTGCTAGAAGTTGAAAGATAAACTACCCAAATCTTAGCATGGATTGGGGCCCTAAACCTAATACTGTAATTCTTGGTAATAGTCAACTCTATAATGACTCTCACTTTTCTATGAATATAGCTGATTGCATTTTTGCTTTTAAACTTAAAATTTTTAATTACTAAATATTCATTTATTTCACAGTCTAATGATCATCTCTGTTATCAATAAAAAATGTAAGGATTCAATTTTTTAACATGAGGTTCCACTGTAGAGACACTTCCAAGTTTCTAAGTTATAAAGCATGGGGCATAGTTCTGAGGCTATCTGGGGTATAAAGCAGGAAGAGTGAACAGCTAAGGCAAACTTATCTGGGGGAAAATGGCCCCTGGATAAACTGCCTGGGTTTTTGTTACTTGAGCTGGCAGTTGAGCAGTCTAAGACATGAGGTCCCCGGACTTTTGAATTTTATGAACCACTACAATTTCAGATGAGATTTGGAAAATGACAAAAGATTGTCAACCCTGTTTGTTTTACGTCTTTACTTTAAAAAAATTAAATTTATAAATTACTTCCTCTACTTAACATCATTTATAAAAGAAATAATTTAACACAATCCCCCAAAGGAAAATATAATTTCAGAATAAGAGAGTCCTTTAAATTAGTATTAGCAACTTATATTTTAAAAAGTCATTTAGTACTTATTTTTCTCATTTTATGCAATATTTGTGAAATGTTTGTTGTGAGACCAGCATTTGAGAATCAACCGTCCAAAGCAAAGATTCCCAAACACTGATCATTATTAGTTAAGAAGCACCTCAGGAGTCTTAAAAATAATGAATCCTAGGACTCAACCCCAGTACTGAATCAATCTCTGGAGTTAGGTACCCAGGGATTTTGATACACAGTTGAGTTTGGGAACATTCGTCCAAAATATATATAAATGTAATTTTTTTAAGATTTTATTTTTACTCCAGAAAACCAATATTGCAGCATATGCTAAGTAAAAAATTTAAAAAAGATTTTTTTTTTTTAAGATTTTATTTATTTATTTGACAGAGAAAGAGGGAGATCACAAGTAGGCAGAAAGGCAGGCAGAGAAAGCCCCGATGCAGGGCTCAATCCCAGGACCCTGAGACCATGACCTGAGCTGAAGGCAGAGACTTTAACCCACTGAGCCACTCAGGCACCCCAAAAAGATTTTATTTTTACATAATCTCAATACCCAACTTGGGACTCAAACCTACAACCCCAAGATCAACAGACACACGCTCCACCAAAGGAGCCATCCAGCTGCCTCATAAACAAGTATAATTTAGGCAGTTCTTTGTTATGTCCAATCTGGTTGATGTGGGGAACAAAAGCTCCAGGAAGAAATCCTTTGGGAAATCAGTGGAAGTACTGCTTGGAGTTCAGTTATGTTTATGTGGCAGATGTACTAAAAAGAATACATCTATCTTACCTCAGTGGGTGAGGTGTACTAAAAACAACAGTATGCCAGGAGCTACAGTGTTGGCAGGAACTAGGAAAGGGTAGTACTCCAATGGGATTAAAGTACTCAACACAGGCAAAATAACCAGGAAGAAACTAAAGCAAAAATACAGGTTTTTCACTGGGACCTCTGCGGCATATGGTATTGTTAATTAGAGCTACAATCTCAGCAAATCCCAAATTCAGAATGTCATTTGTTTTAAGCCCTGTGATTTTAATCCCTAAGGATTAACTAAGAAAGTATCTGACACAGTGTTCATGCATAGGAAATGTTCAATATATATACACTTAATCAATTTTTACTTTAAAACATTTTTTTAAACTGTATTTTTCTTCCATACTTGGAAAAGATTTTGAGATTCTGGGAAATGTACACAATTTAAAACAGGATAGGGTAACAGATTTAATATATCACACTCACAAGTTCATAACAAGGACCTTTTCCTTGTGGGAAAAAACATTCACAACAAAAGTAAATAATACAGAGATCTTTCTCAGTTATCAAGAGTTGTAGAAAAGACCAAAATTATTTATAATTTTGTAAGACCCTCATATTCGACTCTGCAACACAGTTAACATTAGTTTTTATATCAGGTTTACTTTCCAAACATTTTTCTTCAACTGATATCTATATTATTAGGCATTTTTTTCAGTATATACTAGCTCATTTTGGGAGACCTGGCTGGAAGATGAAAATTAATCCAAGACCGAACATTTGTCACCAGCAGTATGTATAGCACACAAAATAGTAGAGCAGTCTAGAATTCATATCCTGAAGCCAGACCATCTGGATTTGAGTCCCAATCCCACCTCTTCCTGGCTCTTGCACACTGCTCAAACTATGGAGTTTCTGTGCCTCATTTTCCCTATTTGTAAAATAGGGAATAATAATAATACCACCTACCTCATAGGGTTCTTAATAAGTGCCTCAGAGTTTTTATTAAAAGTAAATGAGTACGTGTAAAACATATATTGTAAGTGTTCAATATATTGCTTTGACTAATTTGGAAAAAGTACTAACTCCAGTTTTACAGACCTTTTTCTTTTTTTTTCCCCCTTTAATATTTATTTATTTGTTTTTTTGTTTGTTTATTTATTTATTTATGAGAGAGAGAGAATGCAAACCAGGGGGACGGGCAGAGGGAGAGAGAAGGGAAGCGGACTTCCTGCCGAGCCAAGAGCCAGATGCAATGTGGGGTTCCATCTCACAAACCTGAGATCATGACCTGAGCAGAAACCAAGAGTCTGACACGTAACCAACTGAGCCACGCAGGCACCCTACTTTTTAACTTTTTAATTGAATAAGGATATTATTTTAATTCTCATGAAGTTATCACATAAAATATAACAATGGAGTTGTATCAAATATACCAAAACTCCTGATCTTATTTTAAGCAAATTTTGACGTTTTTTAAAAAGATGCCATGTGCTCCAATGTTAAGTCAATTTAAACACGCTACCAGATGAGATTAATAATGAGCGAAGCAAGCTAACATGGCGCTGAACACCTGTAAGTGGTGTTTTTTTTTTTGGTATGCCAAAATGCAAGTCCTCAACAGACTTGAGAATCTTTGGACTCTTAACTTTTTAAAGGAGCTATGTGTTGTCCTCTATGACATAAAATTTTGGGAAGGAATGACTGTCCTTCCTTAGGATTAAATATGGATTACGGACTAGCTCATTCGGTGATCTTAATTATTTTGGGACTATATAAATTTTTTTAAAAAATTAATGTTTCTGTAAAAATAGGATGGTTTATTAGTATTTCAGTTTATATTAGTCCAATTTTTTTAGTTATAATAAGCAAACTGAGTTAAATTTTTCTACTCTTATTTTTTATTCTTGCTAATAATGTCAAGGTATAATACACACACTATAAAAATTAAATATAAAGACTATGTAGAAACTTTATCTCTTAATAGCAAGTATCAGTTAATAGTGGATGTTGATCCATCTTGTGGTTTTATATTGAACACAAAAAAGATGCATTCAGGGTCATTAAGAAAGACTACTGCTCCGTCATTATACATGTATATGTATATGCAATTTCTTTTTTTAAATAACTTGGATATTTTTATTGGTTCTATCTTTTTTTTTTTTTAAAGATTTTATTTAACTGTCAGAGACAGAGCACAAGCAGGGGTAGTGGCATACAGAGGGAGAAGCAGGCTCCCTGCTGAGCAAGGAATCCAATTGGGGACTCCATCCCAGGACCCTGGGATGACTTGAGCCAAAGGCAGACGCTTAACCAATTGAGCCACCCAGGCACCCCTGTATATGCAATTTCTTTGAAGAAATTCAGAGTTTTTTAAATTATAGAAACTAAGGGCGCCTGGGCGGCTCAGTGGGTTAAAGCCTCTGCCTTCGGCTCAGGTCATGATATCAGGATCCTGAGATGGAGCCCCGCATCGGGCTCTCTGCTCAGCAGGGAGCCTGCTTCCCCCTCTCTCTCTGCCTGCATCTCTGCCTACTTGTGATCTCCCTCTCTGTCAAATAAATAAATCAAATCTTTTTTAAAAAAATCACAAAAACTAAATGGACAAATTAATTGCTTTAAGAACTCACTAGCAGATTTCTTTAATAAGCTGTTTTCATTTATTTCAGCTCTAAAAATCTATCAATGTTCTGCTATCATATTAAAGATATCTTCAACCAGTTAGCTTAAAATGATTTAAAGTTTACACTACTTACACTTATATCCAACTATTTCTTAAAATCTGTATTATATACAGGTTATATGTCAGACTTGAAGGCAGATCCACAATCTTTATTAAAAGTTCAACAATCTACAGAGTGCCTGGGTGGTTTAGTCTGTTAAGCATCGGACTCCTGATATCAGCTAGGTCTCGATCTCAGGGTCATGAGTTCATGCCCCACTGTGGGCTCCATGCTAGGCATGGAGGGTACTTAAAAAAAAAAAGAAAAAGAAAAAGAAAGAAAAAAAGTTCAACATTCCACAATATGGTTCTCAGCTGAAGTCAATTATGACCCCTCCCTACCCAGCTGAGGTCAATTTGACCCCTCCCAACCCAAGGGACACCTGAGAATGTCTGGAGACATTTTTGTTTAATTAGGCTCAACACCCAGCGTGGAGCCCAAAGCAAGGCTTAAACTCATAACCCTGAGATCAAGGCTTGAACTGATATTAACAGTCCTACGGAAAAAACAAAACAAAACAAAACAAAACAAAACAAAAAAAACCAGTCCTATGCTTAACCTACTGAGCCACTCAGGTGCCCCTGGAGACCTCTTTGGATGTCCCAATGGTGAGAAGACGAGCAGGGATTGCTACTTGTATCTTGTGGGTAGAGGCCAAGGATGCTGTTAAACCTCTTATGATACACAGGACAGCTCCTACTCTGCCTCAATAAAAAATTATCCCGCCCAAGGGCACCTGGATGGTTCAGTGGGTTAAGACCTCTGCCTTCAGCTCAGGTCATGATCTCAGGGTCCTGGGATCGAGCCCTGCATCGGGCTCTCTGCTCAGCATGGAGCCTGCTTCCCCCTCTCTATCTCTCTTCCTACTTGTGATCTCTCTCTCTCTCTGTCAAATAAATAAATAAAATCTTTAAAAAAAAAAAATTATCCCACCCAAATGTCAATACAGCCAAGTTTGAGAAACCTAGTCTATGCTTCTTCTAGAAGATACACGGGTAATCTTAAGATTGGAAACCCAGAAATTATATGAAAACTACATAAGGGAACAGGAATGCTCTGGAAGCGACCTGGGTGCAAAGGACACACGAGAGAGAAACAAGGTGTCTCCCTTATGAGCCTTCACAGGTTTAAAACACACGTAAATGAGACAAAGCCAAAAGAGCTCTAAGTTAAATTTTAACGAATGGAAAATGGGGGTGATGAAATTCTGGGTCAGATGCTAAAGAGAAGATGATAGCAGCCAAAACTTGGAATTGGAAATGTGCATTAAATATTGAAAACCAGTAGTTAAGGGGGATGTTTGATCTCCATGATAAACAGTTTTAGTACAAGGAAACAGAATCTGAGAATTTAACAATTTCAAAATTGTAACATATCCAGAGGTATACCATTTAATGTTTCTGCCTCAGGATAAAGGCAACAAGGAATGTTAAAAACAAGACAACCAGCTCAAAATGAATTCGCCTATGCTAAGTCCCACATAACCAAACTGAGACTTAATTACAGTTTTGGCTCTTCCAGAAATGAAATCTTAAACTGGTCAATCAGGAATTACCTGACCAGCATTAGTTAGATAATCTGCCTGATGGACCCCTGTCATCCCCTAAAGTAATCTTGCAATAACCACTATGCTATTTGGACTAATGTAACTTCCTTGTTCCTGCTCCCTTCTGCCTGTAAAACTAATTTTGCACAGCTCCTCGTAGGTCCTTTCTATCTGCTAGACTGGATCCTGCCTGACTCATGAACTGTTAGAAAAAGCCAGTAAAATCTTTAAAATTTACTCAGTGTTTTAACTAAGCTCTTTGGACTCTCAAACATTCTACAATGTACTAAATGAATAATCTTAATACAGTTAGCACTGTGGAGGAAGTCAGTTAGTTACTGCTGGAAAGAACCCAACTACTTATCCCTTTTCATAAGTCTTAGATGTAAGCAAGCCAAAGCAAAGTGAAGTCGCCATTTCTGAAAAAACATCAAGGGGGAGTGGGTCAGTGTTAAGTAGTCTCATTCGGTCTATCACAATAATCATTCCCTTCCAAGCATCCTCAATTCCTTTGCCCTTCTCTTGCTTTGTTGTACTTCTGATAATATCCAACAATTGTCTAACTCCTCCACAGGCCTGTATTTAGTCAACTGAACAGAGCTGAAGAAAAACAGCCATCCATATTACTTGGTCTCACTTTAAAATTTTTGACCACAAAACTCAGGAGGGCCTTCAGGGATGCCCTTTAATCCCATTACATTATCCAGGTCTGTTTACTCGCCTACTCTTCACAACTTGCCACTTCCTCTTGCTAATGAAATCTCCAGTGCCATCTTTCCTCATTCTCAACTACTAATTTAGATTCTATTTTCACTAGGAAAATTGAAGCAATCTATAATTACCTCATCTTCACAATATTAAACTCTCAGCCTGTGCTCTACCTTCTTCTCTGCTCTTTTGGTCCTTACTCCTAAGATCAAGTCCTTTATTTGGGCACTGACCCCATGCCATTTCTTAAGTACATTCTAAAATTGTACCCTTTCACATTATCAATTCCCCAATCCTCTAGATCTTTCCTATTCATCATAAACATACATCCCATCAATATCACCCGTGTTAAAAGAGCAAAAACAAAAACCAAGAAAGTCCATTACACCATTCCCCCACCTAGTCCCTCTTTGTTTCCTTTCTTAGCAAATTCCTCCAAAGAGCTGTTCGTGTACTTGCCGTTTCTACTTCTCGCACCTCCCAATTACTTTTTTTCCCACCCCTGAATTCTTTACTATGTATTTTCTACAAACATGGAAATTCTCCACATGAAAATATAACCATCAAAATCAGAAAATTAACAATGATGTAATACTGCTATCTAATTCTCAGACCTTGCATTCAAATTTTTTCAATTGGTCCAACAATGTTCTTTAAAACAATAGGACCAGGTTTAGAATGATGTGTGCCAATACTGTCATGTTTCTTTAGTGTCCTTCAATCTGTAACAGTTTCTTAGTCTTTCCTTATCTTTAATGCCTTTGATACTTTTGAAGGTTTCAAGCCAGTTATTTTGTATAATGACCATCAATTCTGAGTTTGTTTGATCTTTCCCCATGATTCCAGATTAAGCATCTCTGGCAGGAAATGATGCAGTCTCCTCATTGCCTTCAGTCAGGTGGCACATGACTTCAATTAGTCTCATTACCAGTGATGCTAACTGATCACTTGATTAAAGTGGTTAACTACCAAGCCTCTCCAATGTAAAGTACTCTTTTTCCCTTTGTGATTAACTGTGAAACTGAATTTTCTTTCTCATCAAATTTGCAATTTATTCATTTTTGTCGGTATGGACCCATGGGTTCCTATATTATTCCATGGATTATCATTCATAACATTATTTATTTCGGTGCTTAAACTGTCCCACATTTGGCCAATGGAAGCCCCTTTAAGCTGGCATCTCTTTGACATGTCCTCACCATTCTTTGAGCACTTCCTTACCTGTAGAACAAGATAGCTCAGGCTCATCTTGTACTTTTCCTGCCCCAGCCCTGGAATTAGCTATTTCTCCAGGGAACTCTGGTTATTTTTAATAGAGAAAAATATTTCAGATTCTGATCAAGGAGGTTAGAGCAGAGCTTGGGAGTTTGTTTTGTTACTTCCTTTAAATTTCCAAGATGATTCTAATGGTCACCCAGTTAATTTTAAGGTCTGCTAATTAACAACAATGTTTCTCAGCCAGGGGTTAAGAGCCACAATCACCAGCAAAGTTTTATAAAACTCCAGATGGCTGACCAACCAACACCCCCACAACTTAATGAATCAGAATCTCTAGGGCAGACTGGCCAAATAGTCAAAAGCTGAGTGAAATTAGAGAGGAGCAGTTGTTGTTCAAGGATATGAAATTCACAAAATAAACAATATCCTCTGGACTATGAGAAGTGGAATGCAGAAACCGATCAACATTTTACCTAACCAAGAAACAATTAGGATAGTGGAAAAAAAAAAGGAGAAAAAAAAAAAACACACAAAAACCACATACCTAGGTACTTGACCTAGATGATATAGTCAAAATACTAAGGAAAACAAAAATGTGACTTCAGTTAACAACATTCTATCTACAAGAGAATAGGTAAAGTAAAAAGTAAATAAATACTACAGCATTTGTTACCTCACATCCCTAAAAGAAAATATTCCCATTAGTCGTCTTAGAATAGATCTGAAGAATAAACTTATCTTCGTTCCAGACATTAATTCTTCAGTAAAATTCAAAATTCAAAAGGTCATGTATGAATTATACAGAAGTTTTCATTATTTGTAAATATCTCCTAGACCCCACCTTTCCTAAGCCTTTCATAGCTGAAACTACAGAGATCAAACAACATAAAGTTTCTACTTGACAACGACTAGTGTGGCCAAGTGGAGTGCCACGTAGCTGAAAGGTTTCTTAAACCAAAAAGAGAGCATAGCTAACATTTACACTTGAAGTTTCTCAAATTAAATGCCAAAATCAAACATCTCTTCATCTGAAAGAGTGGCTAACAAGTTCAATGAGAAACATCAAATATAAACATAGTACCTTCTTAGCATTCCAACTAATTTCTTTTTTTCTCAATACCATTGCCATCACTACTGGTTTTTACTTATATTTTATTAATAACATACTACCACAGCAAATTAAGGTGAACATTAAGAACTGGGGATAATAGACATTTCTCCAAAGAAGATATATAAATGCACATGAAAAGATGCTCAACATCATCTGTCAATAAATTAAATGCAAATCAAAACCACAATGAGTTGTCACTTCATACCCACTATGATGGCTAAAATCAAAAAGTCAGATGATACCAAGTTCTGACAAGGATATGAAGAAACCAGAAGCCTTTTGCTGGTGGGAATGTAAAATGCAATAACAATTTATTTTTTTTGCTGGTGGGAATGTAAAATGCAATAACAATTTGGGAGTTCCTCAAACAGTTTAACACAGAGTTACCATCTGACCCAGCAATTCCATAAAGTATATGCCCAAGAAAATAAAAACTTGCGTCCACACAAAAACTTATCCACAAATGTTTATAGCAGCATTATTCATAATAGCCCAAAGCAGAAACAACCCAAATGTCCATAAACTGATGAGGATGTTAGTAAAATGTGGTATATATGCACACCATGGAATATTACTGAGTAACGAAAAAGGTGAATTTTAATCATATACTATATAACATAGATAAGCCTTAAAAACATTATGTTTACTGAAAAATTCCAGTTACAAACAACCACATATTGTATGATTCCATCTATATGAAATGTCCAGAATATGCAAATACGTAGCAAAAGAGAGCAGATTACTGGCTTCCTAAAACTGAGGTTGGGGGGCGAGAGAGAAATAGTTACTCCTAATGAGTACTGGCTTTAAGGTTGATGAAAAGTCCAAAGAAAGATCAGTAGTCAAGAGATTAGAAAGGCAGGAGAATTAACAGGTGGAGCACAAAGGATTTTTAGAGCAGTGAAACTACTCTTTGTGGTATCAGAATGGTGGCTATGTCATTACACATTTGCCCAAATACACAGAATGTACAATATCAAGAGTGAACCTTAACATAAACTATAGATTTGGGTAATAATGATCTGTCAATGTAGGTCTATCTATTGTGGCAAATGTACCACTCTGGTGGAAAATGCTGATAATGGGGGAAGACATGAATAACTGGGGGCAGGAGACATATGGGAAATCTCTACCTTATGCTCTATTTGGCTGTGAACTTAAAACTGCTAATTTAGAAAGAAGTCTATTAAAAAAATCAGTAGATGGGTAAGGAGGGATGAACAGCTAACAACACAGGATATATATATTCATATATTTTTTGATGGAGAATAAAAATATAGGACAAAATTTACCATCGTAATTTTTAACTGTACCATTCAGTGTTAAGTACATCTTGTTGTGCAACCATCACCACCATCCATCAGAATTCATCTTCAAAACTGAAACTAGGGCGCCTGGGTGGCTCAGTGGTTAAGCCTCTGCCTTCGGCTCAGGTCATGATCTCAGGGTCTTGGGATTGAGGCCCGCATCGGGCTCTCTGCTCAGCGGGGAGCCTGCTTCCCCCCTCTCTCTGCCTGCCTCTCTACCTACTTGTGATCTCTGTCAAATAAATAAATAAAAATCTTAAAAAAAAAAAAAAAAGTGACCAGGACCATTGATGTGACTGGCAAAGATTTAAAAAAAAAACAACAAAAACTAAAACTATACCCATTAAACAATAACTGCTCATTCCCTCCTCCCCTCTAGCAACCACCATCCTATGTTCTGTCTCTATGAATGTGAATATACAAGGTATCTCATACAAGTGGAATCATATATTGGTTTTTTGTAACTTATTTCATTTACCATATTGTCCTCATGGTTCATCCATTTTTGCAGCATAGGTCAGCATTTCTTTTTTTTTAAAGCTTAATAACATTCCATTGTATATACAAACCATTTTGCTTATCCATTTATCTACTGATCAATACCTGGACTGCTACCCTCTAGCTACTGTGAATAATGCTATAAATGTGGGTGTACAAATCCCTCTGAAGATTCTGCTTTCAGACCACCTGACTCGCTCAGTACTTAGAGCATGCGACTTGTGATCCCCGTGTCACTGAGTTCAAGCCCCACTTTGGATGTAGAGCTTACTTTAAAACAAAAAAGATCCTGCTCTCAATTCTTTTGGTAAATATTCAAAAATGGAATTGCTGGATTATATGGTAATTCCATTGTTAATTTCTGAGGAACCACCATACTGTTTTTCACAGTAGTGAAAGCAGTGTTTTTCTACACCATTTTACATTCCCACCTATAGTGCATAGGGTTGTAGGTTCTTCACATCCTCACCAACACTTGTTTTTTTGTTTTCATAGTAGCTATCCTAACAAGAGTGAGATAGGCCACAGGGGATTTTTTAAAATTTAAACTATTACTTATGATCTTGGAATGTTAGATACGTAACAATATACCTTTGTCAAGGCCTACAGAACTTCACAACATAAGGAACGACCCTTAGTCTACGCGATTTTTTTTTGAGAGGGACTATAAGCAGGGGAGGGAGGAGTACGCGGGGGGGGGGGGGGGGGGGGGGGGGGGGGGGGGGGGGGGGGGGGGGGGGGGGGGGGGGGGAGAGGGCAAGGGGAGACAGAGAGAGAGAATCTTAAGCAGGCTCCACACCCAGCCTGGAGCCCCACATGGGGCTTGATCTCATGAGCCTGAGATCATGACCTGAGCTGAAATCAAGAGACGGATGCCTAACCAAGTGATCAACCCATGTGTCCCTATCTATGCAATTTTCTTAAAAAAATCATTGAGGGGGCGCCTGGGTGGCTCAGTGGGTTAAAGCCTCTGCCTTTGGCTCATGTCATGATCTCAGAGTCCTGGGATCGAGCCCCACATCGGGCTCTCTGCTCAGCAGGGGGCCTGCTTCCCCCTCTCTTTCTGCCTGCCTCTGCCTACTTGTGATCTCTGTCAAATAAATAAATAAAATCTTAAAAAAAAAAAAATCATTGAGAAAGTCAGAGGATGTCAAAAAAGAATGCAGACTGAGATTAAAAAAACAAAAACCTAACTGAATGAAACAAGTTCACTGAAGGGAATGGGGGGAATAAATAGTGCTGACCTAAGTAACTTTGAAAATTAGGAGTCCACAGAACCAGAGGGAAAAGGAACTGTATATGAGTACTGTACTCTAGCTAATAAAGTTGTTCCCCAGAGGGCTACAGGTTAATAACTCTGATACTGCTATATTACATTTATACTGAAAAGGAACAATTAGGCTTGTTTACATTTATACTGAAAAGGAACAATTAGGAACAAAAAGGCTGCAAATGGATGGCAGCCAAAGGGAGTTGTCCCAAGTGGGAATTTACAGATAAGCAAGAAGGGGCTAGAAAAATACATATACAAATGGATTAGTGTTTGGAGATATCATTAAATATTTAATACAGACACAGATTATTAAATACAGAAATATTTATAGCGACAGTGCACCTACAGAACTTAGTATATACCCATATATTTCTTTTTTTTATCAGCTGAGAGAGACTAAAAGAATAAAATTGCTGTAGCAAGCACAACTACCACCTATATCTTGGTCTCTCATACCATTCTCCAATAAAAAAACCAGAGCTCTTTGGAGAAATGGTTGATTCTAGGACTGGGACAGAAAATATGCAAGATAAGCCTGGACCATCTTACAATCCAAGGAAATAAAGTTGTTCTTTAAAAAAATCCTTGTTGGGGTTCCAGGGTGGCTCAGTTGGTTAAGCATCCAACTTGGTTTCAGCTCAGATCATCCTATCAGGTCCTGGGGATTGAGCTTTATGTCTGGCTCCCTGTCAGTGGAGAGTCTGCTTCCCCTATCTCCCTCCCCCTCTGACCCTCCCCCTGCTGACATGCACACACGCCCTCTCTCTCTCTCTCAAATAAATAAAAAATAAATAAATCTTTTTTTAAAAAGTCCTTAGTGGTGGGGAGGTGTTACAGGAGCACAGCAGCCAACTGAAAGCGCTCCCAATGGCCAAAGCTGGAACAATCTAAGCAAAATAAATGAAGTAGCATTGGATTATATTCTTGAGTCCATACTGCTATAAATGAATGAGTAAATTAATAAATGAGGGAGAAGAGATAAATTTTGGACTGCAGAAGAATTCCAAATAAATTATGTAGCTACTCCAACAGTAAAAAAGGGAGCATAACTCCTTTCTCTTTAAGTGTGGGCTACAACAGTGACTTCCTTCCAAAGAATACAGTATAGAAAGAGGGGAAAAAAATAACTTTGCAGGTGAAGAAATCTGACAAACACTACTTCAGCCAAGTGAGCAAAATCACTATCAACAGTAATAAATCCTGTTGATATATACCTTTGAAATGATGTGATGAAAATGGCACATGATCATCCTCCTCAAAACCCATAACCCCAAGTCTGATCACAAATAAAAACATCAAACAAATTCCAGTAGAGAAGCACCCTGAAGTATACCTGACCAATACGCCTCTTGGTCAACTAAAAGGAAAAGTCTGAAAAAATGGCAGACAAGAAGTGCCTAAGGAAGACAGGACAATTAAATGTAACGTGGAACAGAAAGACATTAGGTTAAAAACTAAGGAAATTTGAATAAAACTATGGATTTTAGTTAACAATATACTAATATTATTTGTAAGAAATGTACCATTTTAATGTATCAATTTAAAGAAAAGCAAATCAAGTGCCAGTAAAGCCAGACTGATCATCTCTTACTTCCTGGAGTCTATTTTATAGCTTGGTATTATATCTACATGACTAAGAGACCTGGGTCATTACAGGAGATCTTTATTGTTTCCAACAACCAGGAAAACTTTCTCCTCACAAAATAAACTTCTGTACTTCTATTTCAGTCCCTCTTCCTCAGTCCTGGCAGTGCCTTCCTTCACTCAGCCCAGGTTAGGTAAACTTCAACAAGCCCAGAACATCAATTCTGACCATTATATAAAAACACCCATCTATTCTGGCAGGCGATGTCACCAGGGCAAGGTACGGCAAACAAAAGGTGGGCTAAACTCCAGGTAAGACACAAAAGGCCTTCACCACCAAGCTGTTAAAACAATGGTGTACCATGTTAGACTCTGAAAGACTTCAACTCTAAAATACCTGCTTCATCACTTGTATTACTGCTTTTTCTTAACCCCCTTGCTATTATTCAAATATTCATAAATAAATATGTATGTGTGTTTTGCCTCTACAGAGCAACCATTAATTCACTGGGGACAGACACCATAAATTCTGTATTTTGGGATCATCTTATACTTATTCCCCTTCTTCCTTTCTAATAAAACCCTACTTTTGTTCAGGTGGCAATGTGCCCAGTTTTGGACATTGAGACCTAAGGGGAAGTTTGTTGTAGAAACACTGGGAAAGATTTTGCCTTCCTGATAAAGAGGCAGACATATTTAATGTTGTTCCTCTTTCTTTTTCTTACTTTCCCTTTTTTTTTTTGTTGGGGGGTGGGCATTAAATACAGACATGATTGTTGGAGCTACAACCTAGGGAAAGTCCAAAACAGTCCTGAAAGTGCTAAGTTCATGAAGCCAAGCCAGTGACTGCCTACCCCTCAATATCTTGTTGTATGAAACAAATAAAACATTTGTTTAAGCACCTGTTAAAAAAAAAATCAAGTTGTGGCCCCAGTACCATAAACAGCAATGATAAGTGTGACTTCAAAAGAAAGACTATAGTGTACCTCCTGAGCTTTCACAATAGGACTGGAAAGGAGGTACGAAGATATAAACACTGCCAGGGGGAACTATTAAGCAAAAACCATTAAAGGGATTAAAAACTTCAAACAGCCCAAACCCTAAACCCTACCTGTTAAAGGTAGGGCATATCAGAACTCAGTATGCCCTAATGACATCTTTCCAGGATCCTGGGATCACAAAATATTTAAGGAAAACCTCTAACATAACAAGAACCAAAACTAGCAAAAAGGGGAAAAAAGCAACTTAGAGGCTACAAATATTATGCAGGGATAAGAAAACTAAACACAATAAAAGAGAAAACCTATTTTTGGTATTCACAAAGAACTAAGAGAAGATAAGTAGAGGATGCTATGTTAAAAGTACATTCAGAAAAAAACAACAACAAAAAAAGGCAGGAAAAAAAAGTACATTCAGAAAACAGGGGCTCCTGGGTGACTCAGTTGATTAAGTGTCCAACTCTTGATTTCAGCTCAACTCTTGATCTCAGGGTCATGAGTTCAAGCCCCACACTGGGATCCACACTGGGCATGGAAACTACTTTAAAAAAGAAAAAAAGGAAAAAAGGACACTGAAAAAAACAAAAAATAGCTCTCAGAAATTAAAAACACAATAGCAAAATAATTAAAAACTCAATGTAACAATTTTCAGTTTCCAATAGTAGCAGACTAAGTTTTTTAGATCACCATCACTATTTTACTGGATAAAAACTTTAAAATATGGATAAAATATATTTCAAAAATGTAAAGCATCAAAAGACAAGCCAAGATAAAAAAGTCACAAACAAAAATGAGAACCCAAAGGGGAGGCGGGGGAGCATATAAGACACATTTGCCCAGAGGATGTTTGCCAATCCTGAAAATCAGGATCTTTGTTTCATTAACATAGCACAGGATATGGGGACAGAAATTAAAGCCCAACAACCACACAGGAATTTCAAGCCCTGAATTTGGTTTAAGGTGGTTTCAGACTAGAAGTGACCCCAGGCACACAGAAGAAAATACAAATCCTATACATAACATAGAATACTACAAACTAACCATAAAGGATGATTCTCATACACAGCATGTTAGATGAAAGAAGACAGATGAAAAATATATATTGCATGATATTTTTCCATGCGAAGTTTAAAAAAACCTACAAAAGTAATCAAAGACAATAAAAGTCAGAATAGAGGTTACTTTTGGGCAGATATTTATTAAGAACAGCATGAAGGAAACTTCTGTATCCTGATCCTAGGGGCAATTATGTGAGTGTGTTCATTTTTTAAAAAATCTTAATGTTATACATGTAAGTTTTGTACACTTTAATGTATGAATGTTGAATCTGAATGAAACTTTAAAAAAATGAAGGTAAAAGGTCATTTTCAGATTCAAAAAGTTAACAAATGTTGATTATATTCAGCCGTGGCAAACAGTAAAAGATGTTAATTTAGTTTATGATCTAAATCTAGAAAATTGACTCAAAAGTTATAGTTTACATTTATTCAAAAGTATTTAACATACCATAGCTTTTCGTATGTTTTCAACAGTTTTTATTTTTATATTTTTAATGGAAAAAAATCTCAACTAATCACTAACATTCATCAAAAATCTCTCAGAATCAACAGTTGTACTCACTAAAAACCAATCTTTTATGTTTTCACAATTCATTAAGTCTCAGACAATTTATATTATTCTTATATGACCAAGAGAATGTTAACTGTTCTCATTTTTAGAATCCAAAGGGTCAGGGTGCCTGAGTGGCTCAGTCAGTCAAGTGTCTGCCTTCGGCTCAGGGCATGATATCAGGGTCCTGGGAAGGAGCCCCACATAGGGCTCCCTGCTCAGCAGGGAGTCTGCTTCTCCCTCTGCCTCTTACTTGTGCACACGCACAAGCACGTGCTCTCTCTCTCAAATAATAAAAACATCTTTAGAATCCAAAGGGTCATAAGATATGCTATCACCAAAAAAAATAATCATTTGTTCCCAATCAAGTAAATGAGAATTCCAAACATAAAGAGAAAAATTTCTTATGAATAGGCACAATCAGTTATATTTCCAGATTATAAAAACGATCTCTAAAGGGGCAACCTGGCTGGCTTAGTTGGTAGAGCATCCACTAGATCTCAAGGTCATGAGTTCAAGTAAAAGGATCCCTCAAATTAAACAAAGGTATACAAGAAATACACATGCTGGGGAAAAGAGCCTAAATACCCTTAGTATTCAAAACATAATCTGATGATAGTTATAGCAATTCACTGATTTCAACAAATATTCAACAAATATTTCAGCGCCTATTATATGCCCATTCCTTTTGTACAAATTAGGTATACAGCAGGGATATAGCAGGAACAAAACAGATGACTTCCATTCTGGAAACAAAATAACGGTGTGGGGAAAAACAGGAAAATCTGACTCCATATAAACATTTATATTTTTCAAACTACAACAAATGAGGCACCGTGAAAGTCTGAAAAGTTTTCTATCAAGAACTTAAGGAAAAATTGCTCCGAAGCCCCAAAAATTAATAATTTGGATTCAATAGGCACATTTTACAAAAACTTTTACTCTTAGTATTCTAATTTCTTTCTCTCAGGCTCTATATAAATTCAAAATGCTGAATCCCACATTACAAAAAGCAGTCAGACATCATCTTACAATGCCTTACAGTAGTTTCCCTATGGTGTAAAAGAGGCGGTTTCAAAGAACTAGTCAATAAAAATCCTGTAAAAGTAATCACAGAATACAAATTATAGGAAAAAAGGGAAAACGCTTAAAAGCATAGTTGACAATATTAAAATTAACTGTATCAACAGATTATTTTTAAGCACAATTTGCAATTTTAAAGCATCTACCATTCTACCATCAATTAAAGGTGATATCTCAAAATATTCCAAAATATCTTTGTTACATGAAAAAATTAGTGCATAAATCAGCGCATGAAGCTGTTAACTAGAGCAAAACTGGGAGGATCAAAACTTATTACATTTCCCAATGAACACCTCTGAGTCTCAGAAAAAGCACTAGAACTAAACTGATCTAGAAGTAAAAATATTAACTCATAGATAAGGTAGAGAAAGAAAAACAGTATAAACAAACTGCAGAAATAACATATATTTTAAAAATACAGCTGATATCAGGACCAATATCACACTATTAAAAGAACGAACACCCTTCAAATACGCAGAGGTGATAAAATAAACTTTCATCTGTTAAAACCCAGGGGAATTCTTCCTCCTGCCACCAAAGCGTTCAGAAGGAAGAAATAACCCCTTCTACTAACACAAACTACAACTTCCTTCTGTGGATTTTTAAATGGTCTAAATATTGAGTTTATTATATGCTAATAAATAAAGAACACCTCTCTCTCTCTTCTGTTCATGAATGTAAATCAAGCATTCAGCCAAATCAACCTCTTAGCCTGGTCCAAATCTACCCTGCACATCACTACTTTCAGCCATCCCATATATTCAAATTCAAGCCAAACCTAACCACTACACTCAGGTCAATCCAGCAAACATTTACTAAAGATCTGAGTAGCATCAGGCTCTATGCCAGGCAGTGTGCTGACACGGGAAAATACAGCAATGAATCAGACAATGATTAAGCAATGAATAAGACACGATCTCTGCCCTCTAGGAACTTAGGCACGTATGTGCAAAACCTTCCTTATTCCAAAGCCCATGCCAAGTATCTTTTTGTTATATCCGATATACACAGCCTGGACTAATACATGGAACAGCTTTTGTTTCCTATAAAACAGAACCTTTATATAATCTTTTCCCACTAGTTTTTAATACACTGTAGGTATAACTATGTTCCCCTAAACAGAATTTTTCTTTTTTGCCATTGAACTAAAAATGTTTGAAGACTGAAGACTAATAAATTAGACAGCACTTGTAGGTGCCATAATTATACATTACTATTCTCTTATTTTGTGCCTGCAAACAGGGGCTCATATATAGAAAAAAGTAGGTAAAGCAGGTTTGTTTTTTAAAGATTTTATTCACTTACTTGAGAGAGAGCATGGGGGGCGGTGGGAAGCAGAGGGAGAGAGAAAAGCAGACTCCCCGCTGAGCAAGGAGCCCCACCTGTGGCCTGTTTCCAGGACCCCAGAACCACAACCTGAGCCAAGGCAGACAATCAATCGACTGAGCCACCCAGGCACCCTGGTAAAATAGGTTTTTAAGTTCAGCCAAACTCACATTTATAGACTGGGGGAAGAAGAAAGAGTGTGACTGTTCCAAAATTAGGAAGGGAAGGGGAATGGAACTGAATGGTTTAAGGAAGCAGCAAATGCAGAGGAGAGATATTGGTCAAAGGCCATTCTCCAGCTTCCACCTTAATACTGTCAGGATAGAATGGTGGCATAAACAGGTGTCTTGATTAACTCTCACCCTCCTTAACTAAGAACGAGAACTATAATACAATGTTGAACACAATTTCTATCAACAAAATAGAATATATAACATACAAAAATGTATACCATGACTTTTCCAAAGGTTTGAATGTATAAGAAATAACCATAACATAAAGTTATAGTCCCATTAAGAAAAATATTATCTAGAATGTGTACTCAGGAAAAAAGAGAGTTTCAGAGGAACTGGTCAACAGAAGACATTCTGGAAAGTGATGCCAACAAAGAGGAGTAGTTTGTAGTTAGGAAAGATTAACACCTTAAAATGACTCTAAGTTTCCTCACAGCAGGACCAATACTATAAACCTTCATAAATTTCACCATACATTCACAGTGCTTTCCCTAATGGACACTCAATAGTTACTTTAGTGCTTAAATTGAATTCCTACAGCAATTTCATGGTCTTTGAAAAAAGCAATACCATTAACATTAATGAACAAGGAGTTTTCATTGTCAACCTCCTCCACACGAGTGTGCAGATTTTCTAAAAAATGTGAGGTAATGCTCAAGTCAGCATTACAGAAATAGTCTAACTACTATGGACTACGATGGAACTACATTGTTGTCTTCTAGACAAATCTATTAATGTGGTCTAACATTTCATCAGCTATTTTTGTAGTCACATCACAGAGCTGTAAGTCAGGTAAAGTCACAAGAACTCCCCTTAGGTCAGTTTTTCCCCAACTGTAAAAGTTTTTCAACCAAACACTAAACCTTAACTTCATAACCTTGGTTTCAACTTATTTAGACATTCTTGAACTGCTACCTAGACCACTTATCTATCATCACCTACAAAGGCCTTCAGAACCATAAAGACTTCCTCCAGGATGCACTTTTTAATCAGTAATCAATATTCGAGGAAAAGAACTATTAATTCAATTGAGCAAAACATGCATGATCACCTACAGGCATTGTTTTAGTCAGTGAAAACAAAGAGATTAATCCAGTTCTATACTCCAAGACTCCAAAGTCTAGTACACTTACAGCACAGATAATAAATAAATGCTGTTAGGACAAAGATAAAGAAGCATTAAGGGTTAAGACTGGTATCCAATGAATCTATCATCCAATTCAAATTTTTTAATTTCTTCCAAAAAGAGCACGAGCAGGGTGCCAGGGTGGCTCAGTTGGTGGAGCATCTGCCTTCAGCTCAAGTCATACTATAGTCCCAGGATCAAACCCTGAGTAGGGCTTCCTGCTCAGCAAGGAATCTGCTTCTCTGTCTCTCTCCCTGCTTGTACTCTATTTCTCATGCTCTCTCAAATAAATAAAATCTTTAAAAGAAAGAGAGCATGAGTTTTGTCAAATGCACTTAACTAATAATTTAATGAAAATAACAATGGCTTTTAAATTACATACTCTTAAAACTAAGGGCCAAAAATCACAAAGACCAGGAAACTAAGCCATAAAAAAGGTTTATTAAGACCCAATAAGGGGCTCCTGGGTGGCTCAGTGAGTTAAAGCCTCTGCCTTCGGCTCAGGTCAAGATCTCAGGGTCCTGGGATCAAGTCCCGCATCTGGCCCTCTGCTCAGCAGGGAGCCTGCTTGCCCCTCCCTGCCTGCCTCTCTGCCTACTTGTGCTCTCTCTCTCTCTCTCTGTCAAATAAATAAATAAAATATTTAAAAAAAAAAAA
Organism: Procyon lotor; assembly: GCA_028646535.1. Classification (NCBI taxonomy): domain Eukaryota; kingdom Metazoa; phylum Chordata; class Mammalia; order Carnivora; family Procyonidae; genus Procyon; species Procyon lotor. The sequence continues at coordinate 68,221,501 of CM053606.1, read as the reverse complement.
AAAAAAAGACCCGATAAATTAAGTCAGATATTGGAAGTTACCTTCTAACTTCCAGAAGAGTCACCTCACTTCCCTTGGGGAGCAAATTTCTGAATAAATCATGATACGCATTTAATATGCTCAGCCATATTCTTTTCATATCTATATACACACTCACAATCCATACACGGATTTTTTTTTCTGGCAAAATTTGTTTCCTCAAAACATCATAAAAGTATTTCCTAGTAAATAAAACTTATTGACTAAACTCGGAACTTCTCCAACTCTAATTTTCTTCCCTGTAAAAAGGGCTAATAATTAGAAAATCTGATTTGTGAAATCATTGATTCATACTCGGACTTTTTGTCCAGAACCCAGAACTAAGTCTCTAGCATATAGTCAATGCTTACTTAAATGCTCATTTGGAACATCTGAAATACCTTGAACCAGAGCTCAAATCTATTACCAGTTAATTCGTATCCCCTCACAACCACACACAACAAAGTCTGATATAACCCATTGGCCTATCACTATTAGTTCTGTCCCCCAGAGTCAGTATTAAAAGTTGTTCTCTATTACTTTATTCTCAAATTTAACATAAGACTTAAGAAGCATTAAAATAGCAATGAAACTCCAAGGAATATAAGAAAAAAACTTAAGTTTGAGTGCATAACTGCATTCATCATATTTTTCTAACAACATGTTCCCAACAGTTAAACCTTTGGGATAGTAATGTGATCCTAAACATGAAATTATTAGAACTGGTTTCTAAATTCAGAATTTCAAGAGAATTCTCCCAACCTCAAATTCCTCAATGACAAGAGTACAGTATAGGTGTTTGTTACAATCCACTAGAAGCACAATATCCTTATTCAAAACAGAACAGTAAAAACAGGAAGTCCAGTCAAATTTTTCTAAGGTCTCTTCTGGTCCTAACAAAAGCCCTCTACACCAATTTCTACTTATCTAATGTTTAAGCATCCAGATGATACTAGTTGATCCTCTATCATTTAGTTTCTAAAAAATCTTTCCCTCAAATCCTAAAACCACTAAAAAGTTTAAAACATGGTACATTAAATTGTAAGAGAAAACTTAATTTAAAATCTTTTTTCATAATTTCCAAAGGATACAAAACAATTTCTAGTTAAAAGAAATTCCTATCTCTTCTACAGCTTACCTTTCCAAATTGCTGAGAAATTATCCAAATGCTGAAACTAACTAACCAAAATGGGGGAGAGAATGGGGGGTTGCTAATCACTTCTGAATGCATATTCTTAAATTATAGCTTAAAAGAGTTTTAGCAGCGCCTGGGTGGCTCAGTCGTTAAGCATCTGGCTTCGGCTCAGGTCACGATCCCAGGGTCCTAGGATCAAGCCCCGCATAGGGCTCCCTGCTCGGCAGGAAGCCTGCTTCTCCTGCTACCATTCCCTCTGCTTGTGTTCCCTCTCTCGCTGTGTTTCTCGCTGTCAAATAAATAAAATCTTAAAAAAAAAACAAAAAAAAAAAACTTTTAAAAATCACATTTTCATCTTCAGTAAAATACTGTTTCTCCTTAAAACTGTTTTTCTGTAGTATGATAGAAAGTGCTTCTTAAATCTAAAAGTTAAATCTAAATATTACTCTACTCTTCCTATGTGTACTTTAAAAAAATATTCTGAGTACATTTTTGCTTCCTCTGAAACGTGGATCATTTAAGTATGTAAAAATAAAAATATTTTCTAATTATAAAAATGGAAATAAAATTATATCTACTTTAATTGATGACGCACTATCATTAATTATAAAATGTACAAAATCAAAGGGAAAAGACCAGTAATGCCTGAGAATCTAAAGGGTTAAATTTTACATAATTCATATACCACACAATCCTCTCTAATATAAGACCAATTAATGCTATCTAAGAAATGAATGTCTGAGGTATTTTCTCTTGGGTAGTATGTTTACAGACTGGGCAAACACTTGTCCTGAATGTTGCAGGAGATTCCTGGGCTGGCTAAGTGTTCTACTAGATAAACTCTAAAGTCTCTTTCAGTTCTAAGATTCCCAGTGTGTGAGTAAGAGATGAAAAATAACCGAAGAAAACATTTGCCCTTCAATTAACCAATCTACCTTCATTCGCATCCTACGGGCTCCTACCGAGACAAGTTCTTTCTCCCCTTTCTCTGGGTTTCACAAGACCCTCGTTAACAAAAGGCACGGAAAATGTGCACAGGTGGAATAAAAAGGGGAGTGGCTGAAGCCAGGCAGCTCTCGGGACAGCGCCCCCACGCCCCGGGTCCCTCCGCTGCACCTGAGAAATCACTGCCCTCCGCACCTCCACCCTTGCGAAGCTCCATCGCTAGCGAATTCTCCGACCTATTACAGTCCACCCGCACCTTGGCCAGACACCGGGCATTGTCTGAAACCTTCAGCGCCCAAGAAAAGCAAAGAATAAAGAAAGAAAACGGGGAGAACGAGTGAGAATAAAGAACAGCGGAAGGGGAAGTAAAGCAATCGGGAAGCCCTTACGCTCCTTTTGGCAAAATTGGCTTCCCCGTCGACCCATCAGTTTAATTCAGATTCCAAAAGCAAACCTCCACCCCCACCCCAAGGTAGCAGCCGGGGATAGCCCAGCCGGAGTCCCCGGAGCGACGCGCGGGTTCGGGGCACACAGACAGGGAGAGGGAAATGGGTTTGTGGGCTGGGCCTGGCTGGCCGGAGGCCGGGCTCCGAACAAAGCCGCCCGGCTCCCCCTACCTGGGGCGAGGGCGGTGGGCGGCGCCTCCAGGATCCCCGCGCTGTCCTGGCCGGGCGACGCCCTCGCCCCGGGTACCCTTACCCGAACTGGGGGCCGCAATGGGCCCCCTCCCAGCCCGCGAACAGCTCCTCTTCGGGACAATGGACCCCCTCCCCGCCTCCGGGCGGAGAGATACAAAGGGAGAGAAGCGCGGCCCGGCAACGAGCCAGGCGTCCAGAAAGTGAAGACGAGGGAGAGACAGGGAAAGGGAGAGGATGGCGGCGGACGCGGGAGCCCGCTGGCCGCTCCTCCCGCCGTCAAAGGCGCTGCCCTCAGCCCCGCCGCGGCGGCAGAGGTGGGAATGCTGACCAGCAGCCACTCAACCCCGGCCGAGAGGGAAGGGGGGTCTGCACACAAAGAAGAGTGGACCCCCCCGCCCTCTGCTAGCGCCAGGGGCGAGGATGGCCCAAAGCGCTCTGGCCGCCGACGGTCAGCGGCGCCTGCCCGGCCCGTGCCCTTCGCGGGCCGGAGTCCGCGCGGGCGCCCCTCTCGCGGACTCACCCACAGCTCTGTGCCCCAGCTCATGGCGGAACTTGAGGCGACTCGGGCCGTCTGGCGGCTCGTTGTCCGTCCGTCTGTCGGATATGCCCTTAGTCTGTCCGACTTCCCACTGGCTGGCCGACGGGCTCGCAGCTCCGCCGCTCCGAAGGTGCCGCCACCGCCGGGCTCCCCAGTGAGTGAGAAAGACGCGACTGGAGAAGCCGCCGCCGACGCCGCGTCCCCGCCTCCCGGAGCTGGCAGGGAGGGGGCCTGGGCCGAGGGGAGGCGGGACGCGGAGAGGGGAGGGGGCGGGGCGCGGTGCACCCTGGGATCGCGGCGGACCCGCGCTCGCTGGGCCTCCGCGGGCGAGTCCCCTAGCGGAAGGGTCTCCTACCGTGCTGGTTCACCCGCTAGGTCTCTACCCGCCTGCCCCTTGGGGCTCCGAGAATCCCCCCGCCGCCCGCCACTCGCATCTGAGTCTCCAAGGTGGAAAGGAAGGGAAGGGAAAGACGCCCACCACCCTTATCTGCCCTGAGACCCCTTAGACGAGGCAACTCCAGTCACCCTCCCTTCCTGCCTTTTGCGCGCTGCACCTGGAAGAAATCCTGACATAGATGCCTCTTACAAACACTTGGATTTAGGTAGTGGGAGATTTGTGGGTTTTGTTTTTGTTTTTGTTTTAAGCCTTGATTGCTAAGGTGATCTTGAGAATCACCAAAATGTGTAGGGGTTGAACGTCAGATGTGAAGGCAACGTGCCCCGATTCTATTTTTAATAAAACATTGTCATTTTATAAGTTCTGTCAGGAAATCATAAGAGGCAGATCTTTCAGCATTCGTTTTGGAATGTTGCCATAACAAGAGATAAAAGACTTGGACCAATGTGAGCCAAGCTGTCACCTGCAGGAAACGAGAACCCCGCTTGTCCCAGCTGTAGGTTGCCTCCGCGGAGGAATGGGCACTTCGTCTATGGGAGCTGAATGGGAACCAGATTCCTCTCCCGTAGTTGAAAGAGCCTCTTAGAACTTCAGACGCCTCTCATTCAGAATATGGGACTCTTGGAGGCGGGTCCACCATTTCCTTTTTCCTCTGTGGAGTTACTTCCCGGCCTTTCTGAGCAATCATTAACTGCAGTCAGCCAGTTTGGCGGGTACTATTAGATACCAGATCCGCTTAGCAACTCCCAACATATGCTTTAGCATTAATTGCTTGTCTCCTAAACACACACACACACTTCAGTCCAGTCACTAGCACAGTACTCCTCAGTGTTATGACAGCTGAGTGTCTTGAAGTTCTCCAAACCGGAGTGACTGCATTTGAAACTCCTCCCCTTCTACCGCCTGCTCAGGTGCGCCAATCTCTTCCGCTTCAGTCCTTATCCCTGCCGGGCTGTGATCCCTTTTGGGGTGAAGAGGCAAATAACCTGTGCCTTCCTGACAGGCCGCCATTCTTGCTGAATTCTTTGCCTCCTTTCTCTGAGTCCAGCTTGAAGTATACAAATACTCTCCTCCAATGGCCAATACTTAAATGCTTAAGTATGCCATGCAGTGAAAAGTCTGTACAGCACTGAACACTTTCTCTTTCCAATATCTTTCTATACTGCCTCTATTTCAAATAGAATTCCTTCAATGTTACTTGTATTGCCTAACGCAGCTATCCATTTCTCCTCTCCCTTTTTTTTACTCCCTAGACATCATGAATGCATTTAGCAATTACCAGTTAAGATTAGTGATGGAAAATATATTTATTAAATGGATGTCTCTTTATTTAGAACCATTCCAATAGTAAGGTTTACTGTATCTAAATAGTGTCATAAGGGGCGCCTGGGTGGCTCAGTCGTTAGGCGTCTGCCTTCGGCTCAGGTCATGATCCCAGGGTCCTGGGATCGAGCCCCGCATCGGGCTCCCTGCTCTGCGGGAAGCCTGCTTCTCCCGCTACCATTCCCTCTGCTTGTGTTCCCTCTCTCACTGTGTTTCTCTCTGTCAAATAAAGAAAATCTTAAAATAAATAAATAAATAAATAAATAAATAGTGTCATAAAAGTTAACCCATGTGGAACATAATTTAAACCAAAATTGTATGCTTTCCCTTTAAAAAGCAAAATAATCTATCATTCACATTGAAGATTATCCTTAACCATACTGTTTACACAATTTCCCAAATGAACATCAAGTTTTATCTCCTAGATGAACACTTTTCTTCTCCCAAAGTTTCTAAACAGAATTCCACACTTAGAACAATTCATTTCTCTTCAAAAAGTTAGCGTCTTGGCCAACAAGTTCAGGGGAATTTTCCACTATACTGCATTGCTATAAAATTTAAATATCCATGTAACCAACTTAAACTGATAGTATTTTAAATAATTATTTGTAACTTGCAAAATTTTATATTAAAATTCACTGTTTACTTCAACAAAGTCTTTAGACAAAATGATTAAAAAATGAAAACTATCACAACAAAAGAATAAATATGTTTTGTGTTATATTTTGTTATAAGAATAATAAAGATTAATCAGCTTACAAAGTATTCCTTTCTATAACCAATCTCTGAAATAGTATAGGTACATCTTAGCTAACGAACATCCTGAGATGTTTTACACACACATATATAGTCACACACAAATATATATTATTAGCATGGCAGTTCATAAGAATGTTGATTTTTTTTTTTTTTGAAAGAGAGAGTGTGGGGACAGGACGGGCGAGAGCAGAGGGAGAAGAGGAGAAAGAAACTTAAGCAGGCTCTGTGCTTAGCATAGATCCTGTTGCCTGGATTTCAGGACCCTGAGATCATGACCTCGGTGGAGATCAAGAGTCAGACATTTAACTGAGCCACCCAAACATCCCAAGAATGTTGATTTTTTACATAATCAGAATCCACTGGGTTTTAAATTATTCATATATATAAGATTTATTCTTTATGGACCAATGACAAGGCACTCTGTGAATAGTTCAAACATATATTTCTCTCTAAAAAAGACAAAACAAAACTTTGCATCTTGAAAGCAAAATCACTCTAGTATAACAGTAATCTATTATTTTATTTCAGATGCTACTACCCCAAGTCATATTTTGCAGCATTAAGGGATACAAAATTCTGTCAAACCAATTATCTTACATCTTTTTGCTATTTGATCTATTTTGGTAATCCATTACCACAGAGTTTCTGTTTCTTTTACATATTTTATAAGGTAATCAACACTAAGAAGGAATGGAGGAAATAATATTATTTTAGCTTTCTTCACATAGTTTTACAATGCAGTGATTCCACTGAGTAAATTTGAAAGAGCTCAAATTACATAGACTCGTTAGCAATTTTAAAAATTATTACACTGTACCTTTTTATTAATTATGGAAAATAATTTTTATTGAATCCATTTTCTCTTCAGGCGCATATTTGAACTCTGCTATATGATAAGCCATTGAAGTGTTACATTTTCTTTTGCGTATTTTTATCGTGCATTAATTCAAATGTAATTTCCTTTTACACTTTCTTGGTTATAAACATTTAGCTAATGCTCTTTCTAGTTTCAAATATTCCCTGCATGAATTTCCTTATTAAGTCAGATTGTAAAAAAATAATTGTTCACTGCTGCATTCTAGAATATAGAATAATTTATGAGCTCAAATACATCAACCTTCAACCATAAACCAGTCTCTTATCTTAAAATTAAATTTTTGCAAAAGTTTATTTCATATATAGTTAGTAATGTAAAGTGTTTTCAAAGAAAAAGTAAAACTTCATATCAACACCTTGAATATAGAAAGCTTTTCTCAACATACATGTATCAATGTCCCAGTGATATATGGTTATCAATCATATAGAATTTCCGCTATTGAAAGGAAATCTCTGGTATAAACAATAGCAACTCCTTTCTTGCCATTTAAGTGTCTTAAGATTATGTCTTAAAATTGTAGCAAGCGTCCACAAATAGAAACATTATCAACATAGGTAGGCCAGAACAATCAAGCTAAAACTATTTTAAGAAGAATATCAAGACAATGTACTTGGCAGCTCCAATTTAATGCTTCGAAAGGAGAACCATAGCAGAAACGGATTCATGCCAGAATGCAGATCCAGGCCAGCCAAATGAAGAATGGCACTGATGAGTTAATAGTCATCATTGCCTTCTGCACTGCCAGTTTTTCTAACCAAGAGTTGGAAGAAATTCAAAACTTCAAGAGGATAGTTTAAAAGTGGCTCTCTGAAGAAAAAGAAAGAAAACCACCTACAATTTTGTCTTTGGGGATTCTGCTGTCCATTACTGAGTCTAGTTGAAGCATTTTGTTTACTTGCTCTAAAGAAACCTGGCAAAAAGAAAAAAGTAAAAAAACAAAAGGCAGAAAATTTTATGTAAATCAAATGGAATAGATTTGTTTAAAGAGGTAACTCATTTCCAATTTTCTATGATGATTGATTCTTTCCCACTGGTTATTATAGAACCATGTGACTTTAAAAGCATTTAGGTGTTTATTCAGAGCAAATTCTCTTTAGAGTCAGGAGACCTGGTAGAACAAAAGTTACATACAGGTTTCTTCAGGTGATTGTTACATCTTCCCAAATCCATTCAAAATTTCCATTAAAACCCTTAAAGCATTCATTTGGTTTTGGTTTTTTTGTGGGGGTTTTTGCCTGTGTTGGCAAATTTAAAAACACACACAATTAACAAAAAGAACACCTCGTTCTTTATTTTCTTTTTATGAAATCCAATCAGGTATATCATATGCACTTATAGAAATAAAAACAGCTTTTAAGGGCTCACAAAGAACCAATTGTTAAGTTTTCAGGAGTTTTGCAAACACATTGTTAAAAATGTTAACTTGGTATCATTGTGAAAGTACTTCCACCATGGAATTGGCAAATGTAACAAATCAAGACTGTCTTTTCCCTTGAAGAAGAAATTGCTAAGCATCAGCGTAACTGTTGAAATCCTATACAGGTTATCACTGAAGGAAATGAAAATTTACCTTTAGCTACTAAGGAGAACAATTCTGAAATGGAATGATGAATTTTAATTTTATTCCATTTAATCTGATTCCGTTCAGATGCATCTGGGATACTAGGTTCTAATATAACTTTTCCTTCATTCCTGTGTAACAGAATCATACCCATCATGGTAATCCTTGTTTCTACCGTTTTCCTATTCGGATTCTAATGTTTGCAAATCTTTGTCATTTGATATTTTCTATAGCATGTTATCAATTTACTAAAAAGTCGTAAGTAACAAATTGCATCCTGTATGTCAGAATACTATGCTACCTATGAATTAATGCTTAATATTATTTTTGTTGATAATAAAGATGATTTAAATAATCAATAATCAAAGCTTACCTCTAGACTGATTCTCTTCATCCTTGTCCAAACCCAATTAGCCAAAATTTTAGTGCCCATTTCAAGGACCAAAATAGCCCAGATTTTAGATATCTTAAGTTCTTCGAAAGTTAGATAAACTACTATATGTAAACTCAATGTAAGTTTTTATTTTAATGACCATTGCATTGTAACAATACAGTTTTATCCCTTAAATAAAATATCAAGTTAAAGCCACTTATTTTGAAATAAGCCAACAGATAACCAATTTCTGGTTAAACTATTAGAATTTTAGTTTATTCTGAAGAGCCTGGTTGTATAGTTATAATCTAGGGCATCTCTAATACAGGACATTCTAGAGAGAATTTAGTTGGAGTAGCTTCCTATAAATCAAAATTTTCTGTAGGATTATGAGGTTTAGCAAATAAAAATACAGGACTCCCAGTTAAATGTGAATTTCTGATACAGCCAATATTAAATAGAACATACTTATACTAAAAAATTATTTATTTGTTGCTATCTGAAATTTGAAATTTGAATTCAACTGAACTTCCTGTACTTTATCTGGCAACACTAAGTATTCAGGATAATCTTGAACACCAGAAATAAGGAACTCTTAACCATAAATTTTGGCCATGAGTCTGAGAGAGTTGGTGAACACTTAAAATTGGCTGTAAAAAATTTTTGAGGACGCCTGGGTGGCTCAGTTGATTAAGCATCCACCTTTGGCTTAGGTCAGGATCCCAGGGTCTTGGGAGCCAGTCCTGCATTAGGCTCCTTGCTCAGTGGGGAGCCTGCTTCTGCCTTCTGCTCCTCCTGCTTGTGTTCTCTCTCTCTCTCTCATAAATTAAAAAATCTTTTCTGGGGCACCTAGGTGGCTCAGTGGGTTAAGCCTCTGCTTTTGGCTCAGGTCATGATCCAACCTCAGGGTCCTGGGATCAAGCCCCACATCAGGCTCTCTGTTCAGTGGGAAGCCTGCTTCCCCCTCTCCCTCCGTCTGCCTCTCTGCCTACTTGTGATCTCTTTCTCTCTGCCATATAAATAAATAAAATCTAAAAAAATATATTTTAAAAAAGATTTTTAATAGATGTGTCTGTAATATTTCTTGAGGATAGAGACATAGCTTTTATCTGTGGCTTTTCATGAAGAATTTGCTTCTTAGAGAGTTTTGAAAAATTTGTGCCTGAGAAAGTTCAGAACAATGGGTAGAAGATGCTATCGCTTTTGTTTTTTAGAGAGAGGAACTTTCTGCTGTGTGTTTATATGCACAGAATACCTCTTAAAGGACACACAAGAAACTGGAAGGAGGGGTTACCTCTGGAGGGGGGAGGAGGGGAGACTGGAGTGAGAAGTCTTACTTATCACTGCTCTTCTTTTGCACCATTTCCACTTAATTTTATTACATTGTCAATGTTTTACCTATATAAAAAGGGTTTAGAATTAAAAATAGCAGTGGCTAGGCCCTACTTGAGGCCTGTGAAGTCAGGGTTTCTAAATTTCCAGGGATTGGGCCATGATATTTGTATGTAGTTGTATCTCATACTTTTAAATTCCACAATGTATTTTGATTATTTTAAGATTTTATTCATTTATTTGAAATAGAGAAAGCTCAAGCTGGGGGGAGGTGGCTCCCCACTGAGCAGGGAGCCTAATGCGGGCCCTGATCCCAGGACCCCAGGATCATGACCTGAGCCAAAGGCCCACTCCTAACCAACTGAGCCACCCAGACAGCCCCGATTTTTCATCAAAATCACACACATAATGTTCTATGGCATTTTCCAAAAAAAACAACAAACACAAACATACACACTCTACACTGACACAAATACCATGCTTTATATCTCCCAGGAAAGACCCAGAAAATGAATGATTCACTTCAAGCTACACTGGAGAGATTCTGTTTAGAACTGATAGGGAGTGCGTCAAACCAGTCCACACTAAGGGGTGGGAGACCGGAAACTGCTCAGTGTCTAAGTTGAAGGCTCAGGAAAATGGACTCCTAATTAATGTTTTCGGCCCCTAGAGCATTCAATGGGGGTAATTGAGCAGTTGCTTATACCTCTATTAAGTAACTTGCCTTTTCTGCACTTCTAGTGGGTGAGGCCAGGAGTAGCAAGGACCTGCCACTCCTGGAAACTCTTCCTGCCATGGTAGGAGTTTGCCCAGGTGCAAAGAGACAGCCCCACCTGCTCACAATTTACCTCATCCTACCCACTACCCAGCAAAAGTACCTTAGTGTTCATGGACTGACTATAGTTCTTCAGGATTCAATCCATTTTCCCCAGCTGAGTGTATCAGAGCACTGCCCGAGTTGTTTGCCGCAGGTCAACCTGAAGAAACCATGTCTCTTCTCCACTCATGCTTCTCTCCATTTCGGCAAACTTGGCAGCAAAGAATTTTTTCATAGGTAAATATATAATCTGAGGGGGAAAAATTTACTTCCCATTTTTTGTGTTCTATTTCTGGTCCATTGTGCGCAGAGGAAAGGAATGACTGCATCACAATTTATGCAAGGCATTTGATTTCATTCACAAAAAACAACTCTAGCAATTATTATGAACCCATATTGTAGAAAAGAGTGCCTGGTGTTCTTTCACTGAGAGTAGTCCTGGGGCTTTTTTTTTTTTTTTTTTTAGATTTTATTTATTTATTTATTTGACAGAGAGAAAGAGATCACAAGTAGGCAGAGAGGCAAGCACAGAGAGAGGGGGAAGCAGGCTCCCTGCTGAGCAGAGAGGCCGATGTGGGGCTCGATCCCAGGACCCTGAGATCATGACTGAGCCAAAGGCGGAGTCTTTAACCACTGAGGCACACCAGTCCTGGGGACTCTTAGAAATTCTTCTTTAGCCTCCAAGTTGGGTAATTTCTGAGGTCATTATGACTATTTCGCTTATTCTTTGGAAGAGGGCAATCCAATTTTTTCCTCAATAATACTTAGTATTTTGTTGGTTACAAGGATCCAGATGTTCATCCTAAAATCCTTTTTAAATAAAAAGACATTTTTAATAAAAAGAAATATTACAGAACTGTGAATTTTGTCAACATGCAAGAACCTTCACAATATGGCCTCAGACTATTTTGTACCCTTTCTCCTACCACTCTGCCATACTCCCAAACTCCAGCCATATCCAAATGCATTTATTTCCACTAATACCCGGGTACCCTCTCATGCCTCAGTGCATGTGTTCCTCTCCATCTGGTTAACTCACACTCTTGAAGACTCATCTCACATGTGATGGGTCTGAGAAGCTTTTTGTGAATCTTCCTTTCCTTCTTCTTTCCTCTCCTGACATTGTACTTGGTGCTCCTTGGTATGTTCTTATTGTTCTCAGTACCTACATCTAAACAGATATTTCAATTAAGTCTTTTTACTTGTCTGTCTCGTCTGAGCTCAGGATTATCCCTGGCTCGGAATAGGTATTCAATTAATATTCAATTAATATTTAATAAATGAAAATGAAAAATTCTCAAATAATAAAATAAAATTCACTTTTTACAGAGCTTTTTTTTTTTTTAAAGATTTTATTTATTTGACAGAGAGAAACACAGCGAAAGAGGGAACACAAGCAGAGGGAATGGTTGCAGGAGAAGCAGGCTTCCTGCCAAGCAAGGAGCCCAATGCAGGGCTTAATCCCAGGACTCTGGAATCATGATCTGAGCCAAAGGCAGATGCTTAACAATTGAGCCACCCAGGCGCCCCTCTATAGAGCTTTAAAGTTGACAATAGATGTAAGGAAATCATATTTCTAGGATTGACTTTCAGATTCTTTTATATCAAATGCCTATATCCCATTCTTATTTGCTTCCAAATTGCCAATAAACTAGAACTGAAATGTGATTCAAAAGAAATCTTAAAATGAAAATTATTTACTTAATTTTTTTTTGTACAGAAAAAGAATTGGTAGGAGCTAATTATTTTAGATTTATAAAGTGCACAGAAATATGTGTACATTTTTAAAAATGAATAAATTCTCCCAAACTTGAAAGTTATTTTAAAATTGCATGTAAAAATGGTATCAGTTAGTTATGATTTTTTTTTTTAAAGATTTTATTTATTTGACAGAGAGAAACACAGCGAGAGAGGGAGCACAAGCAGAGGGAATGGTAGAGGGAGAAGCAGGCCTCCTGCTGAGCAGGAAGCCCAATGCGGGCTCGATCCCAGGATCCTGGGATCATGACCTGAGCTGAAGGCAGACGCTTAAGGACTGAGCCACCCAGGCGCCCGATATCAGTTAGTTATCATTTTAAAACTTGTTCAGAAATACAGGTAAAAAGAAATTCTTTAAAAATGAATAAAAAGGGGGAGCCTGGGTGGCTCAGTGGGTTAAAGCCTCTGCCTTCAGCTCAGGTCATGATCTCAGGGTCTTGGGATCGAGCCCGAGCCCCGCATTGGGCTCTCTGCTCAGCAGCGATCCTGCTTCTCCCTCTCTCTTTGCCTGCCTCTCTGCCTACTCGTTATCTCTCTCTGTCAAATAAATAAATAAAATATTTAAAAAATTTTTTTTAAAAATGAACAAAAAGAATTCAGGAAAACCAAAGCAACATGACAGCCACTTTGCTGGCAAAAGATCAGCAGAGGTGAGTTAATTGTTTTGTTTTTTAAGATTTTATTTATTTGAAACAGGGAGAGAGAGTGCGCACAAGCAGGGAGAGTGGCAGAGGAAGAGGGAGAGGCAGGCTCCCTGCTGAGCAGGGACCCAGAAGCGGGGAGCCATCCCAGGACCTGAGCCACCGGGTGCCCCTAAGTGTTTATTAAAGAGTGAATAATCCACAAAAAGGAAGTGAGTTTAAGGCTTTTTTTTGAAGTATAGAGAAAGTCAATTCAAGACTCCCAAACTTCTAAACATTTTATCTTTTTTCTATTTGTTGTTTTCCTGAAGAATTATACTTACAGATATATAATTAATCAAACATATATATTTTTTTAAAGACTTTATTTATTTGACAGAGAGAGAGAGAGAGATCACAAGTAGGCAGAGAGGCAGGCAGAGAGAGAGGGGGAAGCAGGCTCCCTGCTGAGCAGAGAGCCTGATGTGGGGCTGGATCCCAGGACCCTGGGATCATGACCTGAGCTGAAGGCAGAGGCTTTAACCCACTGAGCCACTCAGGTGCCCCTAATCAAACATATTTTAATGTATTTAGGTACGAGAGATAATTTGGCAAGACTTAAATAGAAAGCCAGCCAGATAAGGCCATCTGTGAAAATATATAATTACAATCTCCAAGAAGTAGCAAACAAGTTAATCTACATCCAAGTATAAAAGTTATAAAGTACAGAAATAATTTTAGAATACAACACCTCTTGTTTAAAATCACACAATCAGATTTTTAAAATTACAAATCTTTTGAATTTCTGGGAACAGTATTCATGGCTGGCTTGGGGTTTTTTTTTTTCCATCTTTTACCAAGGCTACTATGAAGAGGTAAAAGATGAAACACTTGGTTTTATATTATTGTATTTGTTTTCAAACTGTTGAATGTGGTCATGTTTCCCCAGCTTGATGAGAATACCTGCTCAGGTTTGGATCAGATCAGTTACAAGGCAGATTAACACTAGCTTTGAGATCGATTAATTGACCTTAAAGTGTCACCAGGATCATCTCTAAGCCTGTACAATCTGCTTCACTTCAAGCAAATTGTTTATCTTTTACTTTAAATTCCCTTAAGAAAGGAGAGCTTTAAAAAATCTGAACATAATACATTCACGTCGACACTGAAGAGTAGGAAAGCTACAGCCTCTTTATCAAACGGTGCTCCATCAACTGGGTACCCGTATGGAAAAAATAACTCTTGACCTCTACCTCAGGCAATACAAAAAATTCAATCCCAGGTGGATTTTAGTTCTAACTGTGAAAATTAATATAGTGGAGCTTCTAGAACATATCATAAGAGATTATTTTCATGATGTGATATAGGCAGAAATGAGTTAAATGGGATACAAAAAGCACTAACCATAAAGGAAAAAATTGGCAAATTAGTGTTCATTAGTATTTATCAAAAAGCACTTTTGAGAGAATGAAAAAACTAGCCCAGAACAGGAGACTATATTGGAAATATATATATATATATCCAACATGGGACTTTTATCGAGAATGTAAGAACTACAAAACATTAAGACAAACCACATGACAGAAAATTGGCAAAATACATGGATCTGCACTTCACATCAGAAAATATTCAGGGGGGCCTGACTGGCTCAGTTGGTAGAGCATCCAACTCTTTGATCTTGGTGTCATGAGTTCGAGCCCCATATTGGATGTAGAGATTACTGAAAAAAAAAAAAAAAAAGAAAAGAAAATAGTCTACAAATGTATCAAAAAGTGTTTAGTCTTATTAGATATCAGAAAATGCACATTGAAAAACCCCATGAAATATTACTACATGTCTATCAGAATTGCTAAAATTTGAAAGATTGACAATACCAAGTGTTGGTGAAAACATGGAACAAGAGAAATTCTCACAAACTGGTGGAAATGTGAATTACTGAACTTTGAGGAACTATTTGACAGTCTGACATACTATATGACACAAAAATTCTACTCCAAGATATATACTCAAAACGAATACATTCATATGTATGCCAAAAGGCATGAACAAGAATGTTCATAGCAGCAATTATTCAGTTAAACACTGGAAACACTCCAAATTTCCTTCAGTAGTAGAATGGATGGAGGTATATTCATATAATGAAATACATTATCACAAAGAAAAAGAATGAAATGTACCTATAAGCAAAGGTAACAAAAATATTAAGTGAAAGAAGCCAGACACAAAGAATACATAATTATACTCATAAAATTTCTCAAAACAGGAAAACCTAATTTATAATGTCAGAAGTCAAGATAATGTTTATCTCTGGGGAGAAGAAAGAGGGTGATGATTAGGAGGAAGCACGAGACGGTCTTTTGAGGTGCTGGTAATATTCTTGCACTTTAGATAGGGATGTTTATACAGGTGTTTTCACTTTGTGATGATCTTCAGACTGGAGGTACTTAGGTTTATGCATTTTGTGTATATGCTACCCATCAATTTTTAGAAAGGTAATTTTTATTTATTTTTTATTTTTAAAAAATATTTTATTTATTTACTTATTTGACAGAGAGAGACAGTGAGAGAGGGAATACAAGCAGGGGGAGTGGGAGAGGGAGAAGCGGCCTTCCCGATGAGCAGGGAGACCCATGCGGGGTCTCTACCCCAGGACCCTGGGATCATGGCCTGAGCTGAAGGCAGATGCTTAACAACTGAGCCACCCAGGCGCCCCAGAAAGTTAATTTTTAAAAGAAAAAAGCTGATCTCTCTAAGGGGATATTTATTTACCTTGCAAAATAATTCTGCTTTCCAAAAGGAATGCTAGATCATTTACAGTGTCTTAAAATTTTCACTGAACTTTTCAGAAACTTGTCCATTGAATAATGTTAACTCACACACGCAAATCATTATTAAACATAAGCTAGGGGAGTTTAATTATTACATTGGTTTTGACTGCCATCTAATGGCAAGAATGCTGCATTGTATAGAAGCAAAAAGAACCTGTCCCTGCAGTGAGCAAAAGAACATTCACTTTGGCTACAGTTTGCAGGCCTGTTTTTCTGTACAATTTATTACCTGCAAATATTAGGCAAATATTTGGACATGATGTAAATATTTAGGTGTACTACTAGGACATGCCGATATTAGGACATGATGTGAATATCATGACATTCATTTAAGATGGCTAAATCTGAAATAAGACTGAATTTTCCATTTCTTTGTGTGGGAACCTCATGACCGTATTACAATTTTTATTCTGTCTCTTGACAAGACTGTATAGCCCTTACAGGTTACATCCCTGTAATCTATAGTCCTGTACAGATTTAGTACAGCAAATATCAGGCAGCAACACAACATGTATTTTTGTTACCATGAAAATCCAAAAGGAGAAATAGACTAAATATGAGTGATTCAATTCTTTGACTATAAGGAGTGCTCAGTACAAAACATTGGATTAATGTACGGCTCAAGACATCCTCCTTGCACTCCAGCTTTTCAGCTGGATTTTGAAAACAGAGGCCCAGGTGGCGTGTTGCTATTCATCTGACATGTACTATGATAAAATCTATGACTACAAGAAAAAAGTAGAGAATGCTTAGGTGAGAATTCTAGGTGAGAATAAGCCCTTTTGAACCTCAAGTGTTAACTAGTTATTTTTGAAAGCAAAGAATTTCCCTAGGCAGAGTCTTCTGAAAGAAGATAACTATCACCCTTTTGTGGATTTCAACAACTTCCATGGAAAACTGAAAAATAGACAGAAATTGGAAAAGAGGAAGTTTTGGTTTAGTTCTTTGGCACTCTTCTCCTGATCAAATCCAGTTTGATTACTAAGAAACCAAGATGAACACAGTTTCACCTCCAGCAAAATGCTCCAACCCCTCATACAATTTTTAATCCAAGCAGAAGTAATAAATTGGTTTTTTGTTTGCTTATATTAAGAGTTTTATTGAGGTATAATGGAATATTATAAACTGCACATTTTATATATAACCACAGAGCAATCAAGTTAATAAATATATCCATCACCCTCAAAAGTTCCGTCATGACCCTTGTAACCCAAACCCTCCTCCCTCTATTCTGTTCTGTCCTTAGGCATCCATTCATTTGCCTTCTGATTGTTATAAATAAATTTGTACTATCTAGAGGTTTCCATAAATGGAATCATGATGTACGTACTCTACTGTTGTACTCCTTTTATTCTGCAATTATTTTGAATTCATCTTTTTGTTGCTATATAAATTGTTAATTCCTTTTTATTATTGAGTAGTGTTCCATTGTATGGGTATACTACAATTTATCCACTCATGTTGACTGACAGGTTTTTTGGTTTACAAATAAACTACTTGTAAATATTACTAATAAAGCTGCTAGGAACATTTGTATAAAAGAATGTGTGTGAATATATGCTTTCATTTTTTCTTCTTTGCAATGATTACCTAGAAGGGTTTGGCAGGCTGAATAATGATTTGCCAAAGATGTCAATGTCCTAATCCCCAGAACCTGTGTATGTGTTACCTTATATGGCAAAAGTTACTTTGAAGGCATGATTAAGTTAAGGAATTTAAAATGAGGAGATCTGGGGCACCTGGGTGGCTCAGTGGGTTAAAGCCTCTGCTTTCGGCTCAGGTCATGATCTCAGGGTCCTGGGATCGAGCACCGCATCAGGCTCCCAGCTTCATGGGGAGTCTGCTTCTCCTTCTGACTTTCTCTCCTCTCATATTCTCTCTCTCTCTCAAATAAATAAATAAAATCTTTAAAAAAATTTAAAAAAATAAAATGAGGAGATCATCTTGATTATCCAAGTAAGCCCAATGTGATCAAAAACATCTTTACCAAAGGGAGGCCGTAGAGTTAGTCAGACAGAAGATGAAGTGGTGGTGGAGCAGAGAACAGAGAGAGAAATTGGATAAAGAGTCTATGCTGTTGTCTTTGAGGATGGAGGATGGGGTTATTAACCAAGGAAGAAGCTAGAAGGCAAAGAAACTAGTTCTTCTCTGGAGCGTCCAGAAGGAACTAGACCTGACAACACCTTGAGAATGACTTTGGACTTTCGATCTCTAAGACTGTAAGATAATAAATGTATAAAATTTCAAAAAAAAGATTTTATTTATTTATTTGACAAAGAGAGAGAGAGAAATCACAAGTAGGCAGAGAGGCAGACAGAGAAAGAGGGGGGTAAGCAGGCTCCCGGAACCCTGAGATCATGACCTGAGCTGAAGGCAGAGGCTTTAACCCACTGAGCCACTCAGGCGCCCCATATGTATATAATTTTAAGTCACTGAATTTGGGATAAATTGTTACAGCAGCAATTGAAATAATGTAATAGAATGTAATTGCTAGGTCATATAGTAAGTCTAAGATAAACTTTTTAAGAAATTCCCAATTATTTTCAAAGGAGATTATACCATTTTAAGTTCCCACTGGCAGTGTATGAGAGTTCCAGGTCTTCACATATCCACTGATACTTAGTATTATCAGTCTTCCTAATTTTAACATTCTAGTGGGTATGTGGTGGTATCTCATTGCATTTTAGTTTGCATTTCCCTGATGAACAATGATGTTGAGCATATGTCATATGCTTATTTGCTATCCATATATCTTCTTTGGTGAAGCAACTATTTAAATATATCTTGCCTATTTAAAAAAAATGGTTTATCTTCTTCTCATTGAGTTGTATGGGTTCTTTATATATCTTAGATACCAATTTTTTATTGGATATATGTTTTGCAATTGTTTCCCAGTCCATAAGAGCGTCTCTTGGAGAGCAAAATTTCTTAATTTTTATAAAATCCAATTTGTTCTTTGTGTTAGTCATTTTCTGAAACAGCTTCTAATGATCTCCACTTTCTGGCATTTGTGCCCTTGTGTAATCCCCTCCCCTTGAGTATGAGCTGGACCTAGTGATTTATTTCTAAGAAAAAGCTTGTGGGGAAAATGATGGAACATCACTTTCAAGATTTCTGCTATGAAAGTCCATGACTTCTTTCTTGTGTGTAGCCTCCCTCTGGCTTTTCTCTCACTCTTTGATGAAACAGGCTGCTCTGTTGTGGACTGCCCCGATGAGAAGCCCACATGGCTTGAGGTTGGCCTCTGGCCAATAACCAGCAAGGAACTAAGACTTTTTCAAGAATCCTTGAGAAAATGAATCCCGCCAACAACCATATCAGTGAGCTTGAAAGTGAATCCTTACCCAAGTGAGTCTTCAGATGAGACCACAGCCACATGGACAGCTTGATTGTAGTCTTATGAGAGACTCTGAAGCAGAAGGCTCAGCTAAGTCATGCCTGGATTCCTGACCCGCAAAAGTCATAATGTATATTGTTTTAAAATCACTAAGATTGGAGGTAATTCTTACATAATAGCAAATAATTAATACAGTAAGGTTTTTTCTTTTATGCTTTTTGTGCCCTTTTTAAGAAATCTTTGCCAAACTCAAAGTCATGAAGATTTTCTCCCATGTTTGCTTTTCTAAATTTTAAAGTGCTATTTATTTATTTGTTTGTTTGTTTGTTTATGAGAGAGAGGGAGGGAGGGAGGATGAGAGAGAGAGAGAGAGAGAGATAGCAAGCAGGGGGGAAGGGCAAATGGAGAGGGAGAGAGAGTCCCAAGCAAACTCCAAGCTGAGCAGAGCCTGACGTGGGGCTTGATCTCATGACCCTGAGATCATGACTGGAGCGGAAACCAAGAGTCGATGCTTAACTGACTGCGCCATCCAGGCATTCCTAAAGTGTTAGCTCTTATGTTTAAGTCTACAATTCATTTTGAGTTAATTTTGTATATAATGTGTATACAGTGGAGTAACAGTGTATAGCATGTGTACAGTGTGAGGCTCATCTTATCACATATGGCTATCCAATTGTTTCAGCATCATTAGTTTGAAAGATTACCCTTTCCCCAGTGAATTGCATTAATCCTTTGTGAAAATCAATTGACCATATTATGTTTGGCTCTAATTACAAACTCTCTACTCTTTTCTATTGTCTATTTTTACACCAGTACCATAGCAACTTGATTACTGTAGCTTTATAAGGCTGGAAATTAAATAGTATAAATCCTCCCCCACTTTATTCTTTTTCAAAGTTGTTTTGATTGTGTTAGATTCTTCTTATTTTCATATACACTTTAGAATCAGCTTTTCAGTTTCTACAAAAAATTCTATTGGCCTTTTTTATTGGGATTGTATTGAATCTATAAGGGGAGAATTGATGTCTTAACAATATTGAGTTTTTTTATCCATGAATAGGCTCTATCTTCCCATTTATTTAGGTTTTTCTTAATTTCTCCTAGCTGTTTTTTATCCTTAGTAGCTTTCAACATCTTTCATCAGATTTATTTCTAAAAATCATATTTTTCATGCCATTAAGACTGGTAGTGATTTTTAAATTTTGAATCCTTACTATGGCTACTATTTATATATATATTTTTATATTGACCTTGTATGTGTCAATGATGATAGCTCACTTTCTAGGTATAGTAGCTTTTTAAAAATAGTTCCTTAGGGCGCCTGGATGGCTCAGTCAGTTAAATGTCTGTCTTCAGGTCAACTCATGATCCCAGGGTCCTGGGATCAACTCCCATATTGGGCTCCCTGCTCAATGGGGAGCCTGCCTCTCCCTCTGCCTGCCGCTCCCCCTGCTTGTGTTCTCTCTCTCTCTCTTTCTCTCTCTCCCTCTGTCTCTCTGTCAAATAAATAAATACAATCTTTTTAAAAAGTTCCTTAGGATTTTCTTTTGTTTTTTTCTTTTTAATTTTATTTTTCTAAGTGTTCTCTACTCAATGTGGGGCTTGAACTTACATTCCCAAGATCAAAAGTCACATGCTCTAGCAACTGAGCCAGCCAGTCACTCCTACTCCTTGGGATTTTCTCAAAGATGACGATGCTTTGTACAAATACATTTTACATTCTTCTACAATTTACATGCTTTTTGTTTCTTTTTATGGCCTTAATAAAATGTTGAATAAAAAAATGAGCATGAAAATTTTTTTTGCCATGTTTGGAATCTTAGAGGGAGAATATTCATAAAAGACTCAAAAAACTAAATACTTTTATGACTAACCATGAGGCTAGCTGTCATTTGGTTGGTTGGTTTGTTTGTTTGTTTGTTTGTTTGTTTTTCATGGACTTTGCCAGGTTGAGGAAGTTCTATTCCTACTTTGCTGGAAGTTTTCATGGAGAATGAATGTAAGTTTTGTCAAATGATTTCTATCTCTTGGGATGAATGTGTGAGTGTGTGTGTGATTTTCAAATGCTACACCAGTCTTACTTTTTTCCTAGGATAAACTACTTTAATCATAATGTATTATCCTTTGTATCCATTATTGGATTTTATTCCCCAAAATTGTCTAAAGGCTTTGCCTTTATATTTATGAGGAATATTAAAATGTATTATTTTTCTTCTATTGTTTTTGTCTGGTACCAGGCTAATGCTGGTCTCATACAATTAATTAAGAAGTATTCTCTCCTCTTCAATTATCTGAAGGAATTTTTATACAATTTTAATTATTTTGCTTTTATGTTTTGATAAGACTTCAATGATGAAGCGATCCAGGCCTAGAATTTTCTTTGTGGGAAAGTTGTTGGATTTTTTAAAGATTTTATTTATTTATTTGACACAGAGAGAGAGAGAGAGTGAGCACAAGCAGGAGGAACTGCAGGCAGAGGGAGAGAGAGAAGCAGGCTCCCAACCAGGGGCTCAGTCCCAAGACCCTGAGATCATGACACGAGCCGAAGGCAGGTGCTTAACTGACTGAGCCACCCAGGTGCCCCTCTCGGAGAGTATTTTTTGTTTTTTGTTTTTTTAAGATTTTATTTATTTATTTGACAGAGAGAGAGAGATCATAAGTAGGCAGAGAGGCAGGCAGAGAGAGAGAGGGGGAAGCAGGCTACCCGCGGAGCAGAGAGCCTGATGTGGGGCTCAATGCGGGGCTCGATCCCAGGACCTTGAGATCATGACCTGAACCAGAGGCTTTAACCCACTGAGCCACCCAGGTGCCCCAGAAATGCAATGGATATTTATGTGTTGACTCTCTATCCTGCTACTTTGCTGAATTTATTATTTCTCACAGGTTTTTTGTGGAATCTTTAGGGGGTTCCACATATAAGATCATATCATCTTTATATAGAGATAAATTTATTTCTTCCTTTTTAATTTGGATGCCTGTTATTTCTTTTTCTTGGATAGAACCTCCAGTACTATTTTGAATAGAAGTGGTGGATGGGGCATCCTTATCTTGTTCCTAATCTTAGAAGAAAAACTTTCAGTCCTTCGCTATTGAGTATATTTGCTGTGAGTTTTTCATATGTGATCCTCATTATGTTGAAGTAATTTTATTCTTTTTTTAAAGGTTTTTTTGCCTTTTTAAAAAATATTTTTATTCATTTATTTGACAGAGAGAGAGAGAGAGATCACAAATAGGCAGAGAGGCAGACAGAGAGAGAGGGGGAAGCAGGCTCCCTGCTGAGCAGAGAGCCTGATCCGAGGGTTCAATCCCAGGACCCTGCGATCATGACCTGAGCCGAAGGCAGAGGCTTTAACCCACTGAGCCACCCAGGCGTCCCAAAGTAATTTTCTTCTATTCCCTAGTTTTATTGTGAAAGGGTGCTGATGGCTGTTTCTTCTACATCAGTTGAGATGATCATAGGGTTTCTTTCCTTCGTTTTGTCAATGTGGTGTATTACATTGATTGATTTTCATTTTTTTTGAAGGATCCTTGCATTCCGGGGATTTATCCCGATTGATAATGGCATATAGTCCTATCGATATGCTGCTGAATGAGAAGGTACTTACATTTAAAATTTTTATTTAACAAACAAGTAATATTTTATGTAATCACTCTTCTAGACATTTTACAAACATGAAGTATTTTACTCTGCATAACAGCTCTAAGGAGCAGATATTATTTTTATCCCCATTTTATAAATGAGGAAAGTGAGTCACATAGAAGTCAAGTAAGTTTCGAAAAGTCACTTGGCCAACAAAGGACAGGCTGTATACAGGTAGGCTTGGTTTCAGAATCCAAGTTCTTCACTATTGCTTTGTGCTGCCTCCCAGCAAGCCCATCAAATGCTATTTTAACCTCTGGTTTCTTCCTGAATCAGAGCTTTTAGGTTTATAATTTTTATTTCCACTTAGATGTCCATTTGCAGGCTGCCATTCTGTTAAATAATAGATACGCCCATAATCAGCTTTCTTACACACACTGGAGTGAGACTGTTTTTTCTATCATACATGACACATTCCTCCCTTTTCTCTAGCTGACTACAGATCTTTATTCTATTCTGGAGAACATTTGATCAGATAATTTCAGCTTATAAATTCATAAATTACATGTAGGACCAAGACATTTATTATCAGTGTCCGAGTTGTCAGATAAATTCTGAGATCGTATGTGTGAAAGCAATTGGTTAGCTGGGAAGTACTATGTAAGTGTCACCTATGATTAACTATAAGGCATTATTATATTGCCCCAGGTTTTTCATTAAGCCCAGCTTTCTTTTTAGGATAAAAAATTTCAATTTTCTAACATCTTATAGAAATGAAAAGTTTCTCAAGTTTTAAGGAAATTTATTTTCATGTGCTTAGATATTTAAGGACCCCATAGAGACCATCTTATCTAAATCTCTCCTTTTTTAATAAGGAAAGTGGGTTCTAGAAAAGAGAAGTGATTTCCTCTAGGTCCTATTGCTAACTAGGGACAGGTCCAGGATTAGAAAATCCTGCACTCCTTACCCCAAATCTAGCTTTCTTTCCATTATTGTACCAGCTCAACAAACATAGACTGGGCATTTACTATATTCCATACATGTAATATATAGCTTATTTTTAATGTAAAAACATATTTTTATTCATAATTTGCACAAAAAATAAACATGCCTCTAATGCATAACTTTGTCATGCCCAATTCGACAGTCTAACACCTGAGAAAATGGAAAAGAATCTCCTTTGTTCAATATCATAGTAGAATTATAAATTTCTATAATTTTTCTAGGTAACATAAGTGCAATTTTTTTTTTTAAGATTTTATTTATTTGACAGAGAGAAACACGGCGAGAGAGGGAACACAAGCAGAGGGAATGGTAGCAGGAGAAGCAGGCTTCCCGCAGAGCAGGGAGCCCGATGTGGGGCTCGATCCCAGGACCCTGGGATCACGACCTGAGCTAAAGGCAGACGCTTAACGACTGAGCCACCCAGGTGCCCCTGTAAGTGCAATTTTAAGTGCAAAATAATCCTAATACTTCCTCTTCAGGTATTATTTAATTTTTTCTTATATATTTCAATAATTATTTTGTTGTATTTTCTTTTTTCATTTTTTAAAAATTTCAGTGTAGTTGACACTCAATGTTATATTAGTTCCACCTGTACAACATAGTGATTCAGTAAGTTTATGCATTACGCCATGTTTACCACAAGTGTAGCTGCCATCTGTCTGGATATATAACCATTACAATATCATTGATATTGTATGACATTGATATCATACAATATTGATTGTATGATATTGTATGATATCATATCAATATTGATATGATATTGATATCATTACAATATCATTACAATATTCCTTATGTTGTGATTTTTATTCCTGTGACTTATTCATTCCATAAGTGGAAGCCTTATTTAAGGGAAGTGGGAAGGCTTAATTAAGCCTCCCACTCCTCTTCATCCATTTTTCCTATTTCCCTTTTCTCCCCCACCCTGGGAACCATCAGTTTGTTCTCTGTATTTATAATATCTAGCTATTTCAGTAAGTATAGTTGAACTACCTACCACTGAAATGGCACACAGTGACAATCAGGGCCACCTGCATACAACTATGGTGTTGTTACCCTGCAGAAAACTATTACATAGGTCTATAATGCCTCCAATCTGAAAGTTATACCATAGCTATTTATCATTTTTATTAACACCTTATTAGAGAAAACTCCCCATATATAGAAAAATGAAAAAACAAACAAACAAACAAACAAACAACCAATTCAACACCATATACCTTTCATTAGCATCTACCTGGAATAGATTTAACATTTGTCAACATTTTGTCATACTTTCTTTGCTTGGGAATAGTTTACTTTTTTCCTGAGCCATTTAAAAATAGGTTGCAGGGGTGTCTGGGTGGCTCAGTCAGCTAAGCATCTGCCTTCGGCTTGGGTCATGATCTCAGGGTCCTGGGATCCAGCCCCTCATTGGGCTCCCTGCTCAGTGGAGAGCCTGCTTCCCCCTCTCCCTCTGCTTGTCCCCACTGCTTGTGCCCCCCCATCAAATAAATAAATAAAATCTTTAAAAATAAATAAATAATAGGTTGCAGAAATCATGGCACTTTACTCCTAAATAGTTCAGCAACCATGTTCTACGAGTAAGGATGTTCTTTTTGTTGTTGTTTAAATTGATTTATTTATTTGTTTTTAAGTAATCTCTACACTCAATGTGGGGCTTGAACTCCTAACCCCAAGATCAAGAGTCGCATGCTCCAACAGCTGAGCCAGCCAGGTGCCCCTTTGATTGCTTGTCTTACCATACTTCTTTGCAACAAATAAGCATGTAAACTTTCATTACCAAAAGCATTGGTTTCCTCTGATCGTAAGGCTCTAAATGTTGAAAAAAATTCTTTTGTATATATTTATCATTCCAATGATCATTAGTATAAAACCTATGAAGACAATGAAAATATATTACACATTTTGATAAGTAATTATTAAACATATAAGTCCAATTTTATTGGAAATGCATTTCTTAATGAGTTGAACGGGCCATTTTAATTTTTTTATACGGATGAATATAACATTACTATAATGAGAGAGGATTCAGCATCAGTTTTTTGTTTGTTTAAGATTTTTATTTTATTTACTTATTTGAGAGAGACAGCACAAGCAGGAGGAGCAGCAGGCAGAGGGAGAAGGAGAAGCAGGCTCCCCCAATGCGGGGCTTGATCCCAGGACCCTGGGGTCATGACCTGAGCCAAAGGCAGATGCTTAACCGACTGAGCCACCCAGGTGCCCCTCAGCATCAGTTCTATTCCTAGTTTTCTGTTTTAATAGCTGTAAGCATTGCAAAACCTGTTTACATAAATAAGTAGCCAGGAATGGAAGGAGTTTTGTCAGAGTAATGCCACTCAATTGTTTGAACTTGAATTACAGGCAAAAAAAAAAAAAAATCATATAATAATCTATCATCAAAAATAATTTTTAGGGGTGCTTGAGTGGCTCAGTCAGTTAAGATTCCAACTCTTGATTTCACCTCAGGTCATAATCTCAGGATCATGGGATTGAGCTCTATGTCAGGCTCCATGCCTAAACAGGCATGGAACCTACCTGTTTCTCTCTCTCATTCTCTGCTCCTCTCCAGCCCCAGCCCAGCCCCACCCTCACTAAAATTAAAACAAAAATTCTAAAAAATAATTTTTACATGGGGCACCTGGCTGGCTTAGTTGGTTAAGTATCTGACTTTTAATTTTGGCTCAGGTTACAATCTCAGGGTTGTAGGATCCAACCCCCATCTGGCTTCATGCTGGGTGCAGAGTCTGTTTGAGATTTTCTCTCTCCCTCTGCCTCTCCTCCTCCTCCCCCTCACACACACACACTCTCTCTCTCAAAATAGATAAATAAAATCTTGACTACTAATAATAGTAATAAAAACAATTTTTGCTGATTTCTCCACTGGCAACTCAATTAAGATCTCCTTTAAGTTTCTGGAAAGAAAAAAAGTTGAAACCACCTGACTTTTAAAGGATTTTCTCCCCAGGCATTCACTTTCTCTATATCAACAACCACATTCAAGTTTTCCCTTTCTATGGCCTGTAAGTTTTTTGTTTGTTTGTTTGTAAGATTTATTTATTTATTTAGAGAGAGAACGTGAAGGGGAAGGGCAGAGGGAGAGGGAGACAGTCTTAAGTCTTAACAGTCTTAAGCAGACTCTGGGCTGACCGTGGAGCCTGAAGAAGGGCCTGGTCTCATAACCCTGAGATTACAACCCTGAGATCACTACCTGAGCTGAAATCAGGAGTCAGACGCTTATCCCACTGTGCCACTGAGGCACCCCCAAGGCATGGAAGTTTTTAATACCTTGGAAAAGCATCTAGAAGAATTTGGGATGTGAGGAAGATTTATTTTTATGAAATAAGAAAAAAAAACAATTGTAAAAGGGGATGTGCGAAAGGAGAATCTATACTTCCATCACAAGATCATATTCAGGCAAATCAATCTTTAGGAAGAGTGTGTTTATTAGTTGAAGATGTAGACATTGACTCCTTAAAGTTTATCCTCCTATGTACCTTGGGAAACTCTTAGGTATCTCACAGGGTAAGCATCATGTCTTTGGGAACACTGAGAGGGAGGCTTCATGTCTATTTGAGCGGCTCTGCTCCATCCTGGGAGAACAAGTAGCATGAGAGGTAAATAAATCTTTATAACTTTGAACCACTAAGAACTCAGAGTTGTTACTGAAGCAAAATCTAGACCACAGATAGAAGGGAGAAACTGTTATCTAAAGTGAGGTGCTGTCACAACAAGAACCTAAAATATTTAAGAGACAGATGACAGGTATCAAGAAAACCATATTCAGAGGATGGAAAGATAGCAATCCATGTTATGAGCTGATAAAGTGTTTCATAAAACTGTTTCCTACAGTTCATTTGGGAGACAGAGCAAATAATAAATTTGTAGCTTAAGCAGCAGATTGAAAAAAAAAAAAGGAATGTTTTATGTTCATTCCTGTTGGCTTGCATTTGACAAGACAAGACAAAAAAGAAATGAGGTGAAAAAAGAATTGGCCAGTTTGCAAGCAAGAATGAAGAGAATAAAGAATCACTGATCTGAGGACTCATGGGGTTGAAATAGGTAACTACTTCTCAACCTCAAATAGTTAAAGATAAAACTGAGAAATGCCTGCAGTGATGAAGGATAACTAGAACAAAGCCTGAAGGCAATGCATCAAATTAAGAGAATGGCTGTTTCATCAATTTTATGATGGGTTTAATAGGTCCCAGATCAGAAGTCCAACCAACTAAGGTTACGTAGACACAATGGCTCAGAGAAAAGAGACTAGGGGGAAAATGACCCTCACATCAAGTCTGATAAACCTATGCAATCACTATGAGAGACAAAGGGAGAAGGAGGGAGGGAGGGAAGAATGGAGGAAGTGAGAGAAAGAGAGAGAGAGAGAGAAAAAATATGAGTATGGATAGGGGCTAGAAAAGCAAAGAATTATACCAAATGAGAGTTACGCCTTGGAAGGAAATATGGAGGTGACTATTAATTTGTGAAGCCGATGAAAATGACTAGTTTCAGTTTCTTTCCCTTTTCATTAAGTTCTCAGAGAGTTGCAGTTTCAAAATAATTACTACACTGGACTAAATAAAAGAGATCAAAACTATCCACCCTTAGAACTCCAATATCTTTGGGAAGAAAGGAGGAGGGGAAAAAAAAAAAAGAAAGGAGGAGGGCATGGGGCGCCTGGGTGGCTCAGTGGGTTAAAGCCTCTGCCTTTGGCTCTGGTTGTGATCTTGGGTCCTGGGATCAAGCCCTGCATCTGGCTCTCTGCTCAGCGGGAGCCTGCTTCCCCCTCTCTCTCTGCTGCCTCTCTGCCTACTTGTGATCTCTCTCTCTCTGTCAAATAAATAAATAAAATAAATAAAATCTTAAAAAAAAAAAAAGAAAGAAAGAAAGAAAGGAGGAGGGCATATTCCCTTCAACACCCATTCCAGATGTGGCCAAGGATAATGATGGAAAAAGTCATCCACAGAAAGAATCAGGAGCAATGGAGAACGATGAACAAGGGGGTCACTGACAGGGGGAAGAGTCAGGGTTTCATGAAGAATTTTTCCTCATTCCCCAGGATGATACAAGATCCTAAAAAGAGCTGCCAAACAGAATTTCAGAACTTCCACAGATCGGTGCCTGCCTCTGCTACATGTGTCCTTCCTGAAGGGAATCTTTACATTGGTTATCTTTTCCATGAGATGGATAACTTGACTTTTCAGGCATAGGTTTTTATGTCAAATGGAACCACATCTGTACCTATTCTAGAGGTGACTGCACATCACTCAGAGATTCTGGGTTTTGATCTGAATGCCCTGACTAGATAGAGCTTCAAAGATATCTACCTTGGGAAAAGGGTGAGTGTATTTTGCATGCACTGCAGGGAGAATTGAATGAATATTTGGTGACCACAAGAAACTATTGCTACTCCAAGCTAGAAGTGGCCATGTGATTTCTTTTGGCCAATAAAACTGAATAGAAGTCAGGAGTGTTAGTTCCAAGAGGAAGACTTTAAGAGATGTTATACCATTTGCCCTTCTCCCTCCCCTTGCCATGGTTCCCGGTGATGTTTCAGAGAGTGAAGCCTCTGTGAATCTGCATGTTTTAGTGAGAACAACACAGAGCAGAGCCTCTATCAACCTAAGATGGACATAGAGCATGAGTAAGAAATACACTCTTGCCATTTTAAGCCACTAAGAATTTGAGGATGTGGAGGAAGCAAAATCTAGCCTAACACAGAAACAAACAAAAAAAGATGTGTGCTTTGAGGAAGCAAAATCTAGCCTAACACAGAAACAAACAAAATCTAGCCTAACACAGAAACAAACAAAAAAAGATAAATACTGGGGTGCCTGGGTGGTTCAGTGGGTTAACCTCTGCCTTCGACTCAGGTCATGATCTCAGGGTCCTGGGATCGAGCCCACATCGGGCTCTCTGCTCAGTGGGGACCCTGCTTCCCCCCCCCTCTCTGCCTGCCTCTCTGCCTACTTGTGATTTCTCTCTCTGTCAAATAAATAAATTTTTAAAAATCTTTTAAAAAAAGATAAACAGAAAACAGCTTGTCTTCACTGAAAAAAAAAAAAGAAAAGCATATTATCTTAAAATAATAAAATCTAAAAATGACAGTCTTTAAAATAAATTGGCTACAGACACCATCAACGCCTAGCAGAAAATAAGGAAACCTTCTGTTCATTTTAGCCCTTAGAGTTTGAAATGAACGTTTAAGAGAAATTTCATAATCTTAATACAGCCTGGCTAGAATTACATTGTACTGCAAAACACTTAAAAGTAACAATGATGTGAGGGCACCTGGGTGGCTCAGTCTGTTAAGCCACGGCCTTCACCTCAGGTCATGATCCCAGAGTCCTGGGATTGAGTCCCACATTGGGCTCCCTGCTTAGTGGGGAGCCTGCTTCTCCCTCTCCTACTGTCGCTCCCCCTGCTTGTGCTCTTGCTCTCTCTCAAATAAATAAATAAAAAACCTTTAAAAAATAATTATGACCCTCATAATTTGCAAAGAGTCAAGGTGGAGCTGGATTGTTTCGAACAGGTGAATGACTCCTTAAAGTGGTAGCCATGGTGATAATAACATTGGGGTTTCCATTGAGAACAGGGACCACATCCTTTATGTATTCTCACTACAGAATCTAACAGTGCTTGACATGTGAGAAGCACATGGTAAGTATTTGAAGTATTGGCTACAGTTAAACCCAGTTGCTCACTTGAAAATCTAGTCTCAGTTGGTTAAGTGCCCAACTGTTGATTTTGGCTCACATCATGACCTCAGGATTGTGAGATCTAGCCCCACATTAGACTCCACACTCAGCAT
Organism: Procyon lotor; assembly: GCA_028646535.1. Classification (NCBI taxonomy): domain Eukaryota; kingdom Metazoa; phylum Chordata; class Mammalia; order Carnivora; family Procyonidae; genus Procyon; species Procyon lotor. Next base: position 68,190,846 of record CM053606.1, on the reverse strand, counting down.
GGAGTCTACTTGCTCTCCCTCTCCCCCTGCCCCTCTCTCTCTCAAATAAATACATAAAATATTTTTAAAATTAAATTGAGAAAAGCAGGGGGCATCTGGTTGGCTCAGTTGGTTAAGTGGCCAACTCTCGAGTTTAGCTCAGGTTAGGATCTTGGGGTTGTGGGGTCAGGCTCTGCACTCAGTGTGGAGTCTGCTTGAGATTCTCTCTCTCCCTCTCCTTCTGCCCCTCCCCCTGCTCACACTCTTTCTCTTTTCTCTCTAAAGTAAATAATAAATAATAAAATAGGGGTTCCTGGGTGGCTCCTTCCATTAAGTGTCTGCCTTCAGCTCAGGTCATGGTCCCAGGGTCCTGGGATGGAGCCCCACATTGAGCTCCTTGCTCAGTAGGGAGCCTGCTTCTCCCTCTGCCTGCTGCTCCCCCTGCTTGCTCTCTTCTCTGACAAATAAAGCATTTATAAATCAATCAATCAATCAATCAATCAATCAAATCTTAGAAAAGATAGAATGAAAATCTAGTCTCCAAGACCAGCCTATGGAGCTGGGCTGTACCTGATCAGGGCTGCCAGTGAGGGTAGTGTAGAGGTACTGGGGGAAGGCATTCTGGTATCATGGTAAAAGGCAAGCTAGGCTGTTAATCCCCAGATCTTTGTTCCAAGAATAACAATAAAAAAATCCTAGTCCCCTCTATTCATATTGCTAATGATCCCTCTGTCATCATGATTTAGTTTCATGAGTCAAAAAATGCTTTTTTTTTTTGCCTAAGGTAGTCATGTCAAGTTTTGTCAACTACAAAAAAATACCATCTACTATAATCCTTTCTCAAAGGACTAACACCACAGATATGAACAAAATAATTAAAAACAGTGCCAAGTGGTATTGTGGAGCATTTAAAAAGACCAAACCTAAAAGTCTAATCAAGTCTTTGGGCACAGTGGATAGTCCTGATGTAGGCAAGCAGACTTTGAGGCTCAGTGGCTTGTTGACCCAGGGGAATGTGTTTGAATATTCTATCATCAGATCTACGAACATGAGTGTCGGAAGTCCAGAAAGGCAAGAAGAGTAAATCTAAGAGTGTCAAGGAAGGCAAGGAGAACCAAAGGTTTCAGCTGTTAGGCTGGTATTGGGGTTCCTTTTTTGTGTAAGCAGACAGTTTTGTGTTTGCAGCTGAGAAAAGGGAGTGACTCACAGATGCTAGAAAACCCAATTACAGAGGGTGGGGGACACCTGACACACCAACCTAGTGAGGCCACAACAGCTGCATAATGTGTTTGGTCTGGTTCACTGATTGATTGGCTCCATCCCAAAAGAGCAATTAAAAGGTAGCTCCCATACTCCAGCCAGCTTGTTCTATTGTGGAAACATTTTAGGCACGCCTGTGTGGCTCATTCGGTTAAGTGTCTGCCCTCAGGTTGTGATCCCACAGTCCTGGGATCGATGTGGGCCTCAGGCTCCCTGCTCAGAGGGGAATCTGCTGCTCCCTCTGCCTGCCACTCTCCCTGCTTGTGCTCTCATTCTCTTGCTCTGGAAAAAAAAAAAAAAATAGGCCATACCTATGACTAGAAAGAAAAGCTTAAGGTAAACGATTTTAAAACTAAAAACATTTTTGGGGCGCCTGGGTGGCTCAATCAGTTAAGCAGCTGCCTTCAGCTCAGGTCATGATCCTGGAGCCCCATTATCGAGCCTGCTTCCGGCTCCCTGCTCAGAGGGGAATCTGCTTCTCCCTCTCCGTCTGCTTCCCCCACTTCCTGCTTGTGCTCCCTTCCTCACTCTCAAATAAATAAATAAAATCTTTAAAACTAAAAACACTATTTTTGACAGACGTTCTCTAAATGAAATGATTTATATCCAATTACTGCAGGCAGCCCAACAGACATATTTTCATTACTTAAAGGTACATTAAAAATATTTTTATCACAAAAAATTCTCATATATGCAGAAGTAGAGAGGGTAGCATAATTAACTTCCATGTGAGTGTGATTTAATTATCACATTTTACCATATTTGTTTTATCTATGTTTTTTAGTTAATTTATTTTTTAAAGATTTTATTTTTAAGTAATCTCTACACCCAGCATGAGGCTCGAACTCACAATCCAGAGATGAAGAGTCGCATGCTCCCCTGACTGAGCCAGCCAGGCCCTCCTCATCTGTCTCTTTTATTTTCTTCTTATTATTTTAAGGGGGCACCTGGGTGGCACAGTCAGGTAAGCGTCTGACTTCAGCTCAGGTTATGATCTCTTGGGGTCCTGGCATGGAACCCCACTGAGCAGGCAGTAGGCTTGTCCCTCTCCCTCTTGCCCTCCTCACTCATGCACACTCTCTCAAATAAATAAATCTTTAAAAAAAAAAGACAAAGTATTTTAAGGCAAATTCAGACATCATTCCACCCGCACATATTTCAGTACTCATTTTTCAAGAAAAGGCATGTTTTTATACTACCACCATGCTATTATCACACTGTAGCAAATGGTGTTGGTGCTTCTTCCCACATCACTTTGGCCCTTACCATTTCAGTGTATGTTCTTGGCTTGAGGGCTTTTTCTGGCCATTGAAGAGCCCACTCTGCTTCCCCCTCCCGTGGGTGCAGCTAAACTGGTGCCTGATGGGAGCTGGTATATAAGTAACCCCAGTCTCTTGACCTGGGAGTAAGGATTAGCTCCGAGGTATAGTCCACACTACTTCCCCAAGTACATCGGTGAGATCATCTTCTACCTGCCCACAGTGGTTAAGTTCCCTAATAGTGAAGCTTTTATTGGCTTCTATTCCTTCCTCATCACACTTCCTCTTCCTCTTCCAGTGTTTCCCGGGATCTTTTCTCAAATGTACTACTTGAATGTGAATCTTTATCTCTGAGTCTAGGAGAACCCAAACTGAGAAACTTACCTAACCAGACTTACAGTAATTCTTTGGTATCACCTAATACCCAGATTTTATTTGAGATTTTTCTAATTATATCAAAATTACCCTTTTATAATTGGTTTGTTAAAACCAGAGTTTTGGGGGCGCCTGGGTGGCTCAGTTGATAGGCGTCTGCCTTCGGCCCAGGTCGGATCCCGGGGTCCTGGGATCGAGCCCCGCATCGGGCTCCTTGCTAGGCAGGGAGCCTGCTTCTCCCGCTGCCACTCCCTCTGCTTGTGTTCCCTCTCTCGCTGTGTTTCTCTCTGTCAAATAAATAAAAAATCTTAAAAAAAAACAGATTTTTTTTGTATTGTATTTATTTATTTGACAGATGTATTTATTTATTTGAGAGATGACAAGCAGGCAGAGAGGCAAGCAGAGAGAGGGGGGAAGTAGGCTCCCTGCTGAGCAGAGAGCCCGATGCAGGGCTCCATCCAAGGATCCTGAGATCATGACCTGAGCCAAAGGCAGAGGTTTAATCCACTGAGCCACCCAGGCGCCCCTAAAACCAGATTTTTAAGCTAATTGTATTTGGTTGTTTCTTAAGCTTTGCTAATCTAGAACAGTCTTTTCTTCCTCACCTCTTTTTGATGACATTGACTTGATTGCAGAGACCAGACCAGTTGTCCTATTGAATTTACTACATTCTGGATTTGTCTATTTGCTTCCTTGTTGTTCCCTTATCTCCTCTATTTCCTATACTGAAAGTTAGGTTTTAGAAACTTGCAGATTCAGGGGCACCTGAATCAACTCATTCAGTTGAGTTCCTGACTCTTGGTTTCGACTCAGTCATGATCTCAGGGTCCATGCTGAGTAGAGAGTCTACTTGAGATCCTTTCCCTCTGCCCCTTCCCCCGTGCTCTCTTTTTCTCAAATAAATAAATCTTAAAAAAGAAAAGAAACTTGCAGATTCAACTTTTCTGGGAGCAGGAATACTTCACAGGTTGTTAGCCTCATATCAGTCCATTTAGGAGACACAAACTGCCTGGTTGTCCCGCTTGAAGTGCTACTAAGATTGATAAGTGGGTTCAGCTGGTTCATCTCAGTGTTTTGTTTTTTTTTAACAGGAAACTGTGCTGCTTGAAAACCATGCTCCATGTGACATACTAACACTGTTCTGTGACTTCAGAGGATAGCTGCTAAATTCACAGTGAACTGGTGTAGTGAACATTTTGTAGGGTAAAATAATTTTAAATAGGCTTTAAACTGTTAACTGCTTCATGTCTTGGAACATACTGCAAGCTCTCTTCTAAGGAAAATTCTAGTCCCACTTACAGCTTGAATTATAACTCGATACATCGTTAAAATGGGAACTAGACCCATTTTGCATGGAGTCTCATTAACCTATTTACTCAACAAATATTGAATATTGCAATGTGCCAGAAAATGGAATAGGTACCAAGAATACATAAGTAAACTAATCAGTCTTTGTGCCCAAAGAACTTATAGTCTTGTAGGGATCTTACTAGTGATACACAATGGTAAGCACATAGTAGTAGTACTTAATTTGGAGGGAGGATGTCATTAGGAAACTCTTCTTAGGGAAAGTGATATCTAAATTGAAACTTACATGATTATTTCTTAAAGAATAAATGCCAGGAAAAGCACAGCTTTCCTTCTCTTGAAACCAATATGTTTTTTCTTTTCTTTTTTTTTTTAATTTTATTTATTTATTTTTTTCAGTGTTACAAGATTTATTGTTTTGCACTATGTGCGAAACCAATATGTTTTTTCTTAAGGAAAACATGAATCCCGTAATTGTTAACTCTTTTTGCTTTGACTCCCAATAATTTCAAATTTTCAACTTAACCCTAATTATATAAGACCTGATAGTTTACATGTCTTAATTCCAAATATCTCCTGGTCTTGATTTTCTTTCTATTCTTTTCCTGATTTTTAAATGTTATTTTTCTGTTCCAAATTACACGTTTTCGAAGCTACCTCAAATCAGTCTCTTTTGCTTATATTTGAAAACAGGAACAACAACAACAACAAAATCCCATATTGAGCTGGATCAGGGATGAGTCTAACTTCATCAAAAATGTTCTTAAGGGACTTTTCCATTCTACCCAGGGAGGGATCCATATGGCATTGTTTTGCATTCCCATCATAGCTTAAGGGGAAACTTTCACAATGTCCGGAGCCCTTGATGTCCTGCAAATGAAGGAGGAGGATGTTCTCAAGTTCCCTGCAGCGGGGACTCACTTAGGTGGCACCAACCTTGACTTCCAAATGGAACAATACAGCTACAAAAAGGAAAGTGATAGTATCTACATCATAAATCTGAAGTGAACCTGGGAGAAGCTTCTGCCAGCAGCTCGTGCCATTGTGGCCATTGAAAACCCAGCTGATGTCAGTGTCATATCCTCCAGGAATACTGGCCAGCTAGCTGTGCTGAAGTTTGCTGCTGCTATGGGAGCCACTCCCATTGCTGGCGGCTTCACTCCTGGAAGCTTCACTAACCAGATCCAGGCAGCCCTCGGGGAGCCAAGACTGCTGGTGGTTACTGATCCCAGGGCTCAACACCAGCCTCTTTCAGAGGCGTCTTATGTTAACCTGCCTATCATTGCTCTGTGTCACACAGACTCTCTTCTTGCCTACGTGGACATCGCCAACCCTTGCAACAATAAGGGAGCTCACTCAGTGGGTCCAATGTGTATGCTGGCCTGGGAAGTTCTGCGCATGCGTAGCACCATTTCTCATGAGCACTGTTGGGAGGTCATGCCTGATCTCTACTTCTTTTTTTTTTTTTTTTTAAAGATTTTATTTATTTGACAGAGAGAAACACAGTGAGAGAGGGAACACAAGCAGAGGGAATGGTAGCGGGAGAAGCAGGCTTCCCGCAGAGCAGAGAGCCCGATGCGGGGCTCGATCCCAGGCCCCTGGGATCTGACCTGGACTGAAGGCAGACGCTTAACAACTGAGCCATCCAGGCGCCCCCTGATCTCTACTTCTGCAGAGATTCTGAAGAGATTGAAAAGGAAGGGCAGGTTGCTGCTGAGGACTCTGTGACTAAGGAGGACTCTCAGGGTGAATGGACCGTTCCAGCTCCTGAGTTCACTGCTACTCAACCCGAGATTGCAGACTGGTCTGAAGGCGAGCAGGTGCCCTCGGTGCCTAGTCAGCAGGTCCCTACTGGAGCACCCAGCCTGCGATGGAAGACTGGTGTGCAGCTCCCACTGCTCAGGCCACGGAATGGGTAGGAACAACCACTGAGTGGTCTTCCTCTAACACAAAGGCAAACAAAATGGAAAGAAGGTTGATGGAAAATAAAGTTTCTAAAAAAAAAAAAGGTTTTAAGGAGGGTATTCTGCTACCACCCATTAGTCCCCCAGGGAGGGCGATGTAGGAGAAGGGGAAGTGGAGTCAGAGATATGCTTCAGTCCCAGATCTGACAACACTGATATCAATCTTAGTTTGAAATCCTATGGAAAGAATTTCCAAGGACTCCAGGATCTTTTCCTGAATTATTACCAATAGGTTTTTTTCATATGTTTAGCTAGAACTTAAAAATAACCATTATATTAAGGTATCTTTGGCTGCAAACCAACAGAGAATTGACTCACAGTTTGTATTATTTCCTGAGGCTGTCATAACAAATTACCACAAACTGGATGGCTTAAAACAACAGAAATTAATTTTCTCACAGTTCTGGAGGTCAAAAAGCTCAAAATCAATGTGTCAGCAGAGTCATTCTCCCTCTAGAAGCTCTTGAAAAGAATCCTTCCTTACCCCTTCCAGCTTCCAGCGGCTCCAGACATTCCTTGGACTGTCACCGCCTAATTCCAATCTCTGCCACTGGGTTCACTTTGCCTTCTCCAATGCTTCTATTTTTTCCCTCTGTGCATCTCTCCTCTGGGTGCGTGTGTGTTTTAAAAAAGATTTATTTATTTACTGGGGCCCCTGGGTGGCTCAGTCGGTCAAGCGTCTGATTTTGGCTCAGGTCATGATTTCGGGTTACTGTGATAGAGCCTAATATCATCAGGCTTTGGGCTCAGCAGGTAGTCTGCTTATTCGTTTCCCTTTTCCTGTGCCCCTTCCCCGACTCATGCATGTGCACACATGCTCGCTCTCTCTCTCAAATGAATAAAATCTTTTAAAAAAGTTATTTACTTTACAGAGAGAACGAACATGTGAGCAGGGGTAGGGGCAGAGGGAGAGGAAGAGAAGCAGACACCTCCTGAGCACGGAGCTTGATGTAGGGCTTGATCCCACAAACCTGAGATCATGACCTGAGATCATGACCTAAGCTGAAACTAAAAGTCAGATACTTAACCCACTGAGCCACCCAAGCACGCCACTTCGGTGTTTTTTATGAGGACACTTGTCACTGGATTAAGGGCCCACCAGATAATCCAGGATGATCTTATCTTAAGATCCTTAATTTAATTACATCTGCAAAGACCTTTTCTCCAAGTAAGGTCACATTAATAAGTTCTGGGGGTTAGGACATAGACATATCTTTTTGGGGTCACCATTCAACCACACAGTGGATTAAAAAATAAAACTATTTCAGTTATCTTACATAAGAGGAAGTCTGTGTGTGACAGGCGATTTAGGATTGGTAAGGCTCAATGATCTCATGAAAGACTCAGTCTCTCTTTCTTTCCCCCTCCACAATTCTCAGCATGTTATTTTTTGTCTCAAACCTTTTGCCTTATGATTACAGGGGACAGCTGCCCCAATTCCAGGCTTCATGTCCCTTACAGAAGAGTAAATATAGCAGGAAGGGGAAAAAAGATGAGAAAATAAGAAGACCTCTCCCTGAAGCCTCTGCAGCTTCCCTCTATGCTCTATCATGCTCAACTGAAATGTACTATTGGCAAAGGGGAATGGGGATGCTATGACTGCCTTGGATCTATCAAGATACATGCCTTGGGGTACACTGGCACATTGAAGTGAGTTTTGATAATAAAAAAGGGGAGGCAGCTATTGCATAAGCAACTAACATTTGCTACAATTTCTAAATGTGTTTCCTGAAGATTGCTAAAAAAAAAAAAATTCACCAATCCTTTTATCTACCAATTTACATAAGTTCTTTCAACCTTATAACATCTACTATATGCTGGGTACCATGATAGAAGCAGGAGTCTCAAGCATCAAGAAGCCCTTGGTTGAGTTAAATAAGAGATAAGAAAACCAATAATTCTAGGACAGCATGACAAATTCTATGTTCGAGATATGTGCATAGTATAGTGGGAGAACAGAATAGGTTCCAGCATCTGGAAAGGCAACCCTTGAGTTTTTGAGAAGCAATCAAACGGAGGAAAGATGGAGGTGAGTAATGGTACTCTAGAGAGAGAAAAGAGCATGTGGAAAGACAAGGGTGATTGGAGAACACTGCTGCACCTTTGTGAAACTACAAAATTTTTACTATGGCTGGAGTGGAAAACTGTGTAGGTAGCAGGAAGCCAGATCAAGCTAGTAAGATGGGTGGGAGCTAGATGAAGAGGATTCTAAAATAAGATGACACTTGATACCAATATCTATGGGGAGTTATTGAAGGGTTTCAATCAAATTAGACTGCTTTAGGATTACTCTAACAGTAGATGGATGTATCGGACTGCATTACCGGATAGATGGTGATGCCCTTCCTAAAAATGGAAAGTACAAGTGGAGGAATGAGAATTGGGAAAAAGATACGGAGTTGAAGTGTGTGTTTTGAAGTTTGAAATACCTGGCCCAAATGGATCCTTCTCTCTTTCTCTCCCTCTCACTCTCTTTTTCTTACCTTCTAATTTACGTGCAATCTATCATGCCTTGTAGACTTATAGGCTTCATTTTTTGTTTTATTTTCCTTATTTTAAAAGAGATGCCCTTGGATTAGAAAAGAATACATCAAAATATTACCAGTGGCTATCCCTGTAGTGAGATTACATGACTTTAAGAAAACAGTTTTCAGTATTTCCCAAAGTGAGCACTTTATATACATTTAAAGACCAAGAAATCTTCAATTCTAACTGCCTGAGATGTTTTCATTCCGGAGCCAGTATTTTTTCCCTGAGACATGGCATCTTCTTGAGTAACTTTAAGTAAATGCCAAGTTTCTTATTGTCAATCAAATTTTAAAATTTCACCATTCAATCATTTTTGGTCAACTTCCAAATTCTTAACAATGTACCACAATTTTGCAATCATTTGCTTATCAGTCTTTTCCCGTGGATTAGGAATACCTCCTAGGAAAAAAATCTGGCCTTGTTCAACTTGGTAGACCCAAGACCTAAATATTCAGTGAATAGATATTTAATAAATATTTGCTGAATTGGAATGTATAATATGTGTCTTTGTGTTCCTAGTGCCAAGCACAGTGCAAATGACCAATAGACATCAGTGTTGCTATATTTCAACTTTTGGACAGTACTCCACCAAATTCATACTGTCACTGGGTGGCAAAAATAAAATTCCATTTTCTCAAACAGTATCTTTTTGTCACATAATATACTATGTGTGTATCAATACATTTACACACACATATTTATATGTACACACACATAATTTTCCCATCTAATAGGCTTAAAGATCCTTCGACCTCTGTACCTTTGAAAGACTGCCAAGTCAGGAAGTTTTTCTAATTTATCAGTAAGAAAACAGGCTAAGAGTTACCTAAGATCACTAGTATTCCAGTTTTAGACATTGGTTCAAAAAAAGCTCTTATTTATTGTATCAATTATTTAAAAGCTTAAGACAGAAACTCCTCCATCCTAAAATTCTAGTCTGGGTACAACTATAGCAAGAGCTATAATTACTGTATTCCTTTTGTAAGCTATGGTTATAATGCCATGTTCCAGATATTGTGATGTGTTCAGCATCATCCACACAATTTTATTGGGTTGCAAGTAAGAAATTTCCTTGGACTCCCTAGCCACCGGGAATCCTATTCAGGACTCAGTCAAAAGTGGGCATGTGCAAGAGATTGGAAAGCTAAAGGAAGGTGGCTCAGGCAGTGGTGACATCAGCCAAGTTGCATCCTCTTGTTATTAACAGTCAGCTCCTGTGGCATTTGGATAACGGCTAAACGTAGGCTCCTAGCAGTTTGCATCAGCAGCATGGGAGCAGAGGAACACAATTCTTTTAAGTCATGGGGTCCTGCATAAGTTGAATTCTGCCAACAACTGTGGGCTCCAGGGGAAGAAGCAGCTTCCTGTAGTTCTTCATCACTGGGCAACATGGACCTCCTTTAGCTCCTCCAGCCTTTCCAACAATTTCATTATCTAATTTCTATATTAAATCCCTCCTGCTCAAAATACCTCAAGTAGCTCCCACTTCTAAAAATTTTTTATTTAAATTCAATTTAGTTGACATATAGTGTGTTATTAGTTTCAGAGGTAGAAATAAGTGATTCATCAGTTGCATACAACACCCAGTGCTCATTACATCAAATGCTCTCATTAATTGCTCTCCCCCATCACCCAATTACTCCATCCCCCCAGCACCTCCCCTTCAACAACCCTCAGTTTCTTTCCTATAGTGAAGAATCTTTCACGGTTTCCTTCCTCTCTGTTTTTATCTTATTTTCCTTCCATTCCCCTATGTTCGCCTGTTTTGTTTCTTAAATTCCACATGAGTGAAATCAAATGATATTTTTCTTTCTCTGACTTATGTTGCTTAGCATAATACACTCTAGTTCCATCCATGTCGTTGTAAATGGCAAGATTTCATTCTTTTTGATGGCTGAGTAATATTCCATTGCATTTAATACCATATCTTCTTTTCTGGGCTCTTTCCATATTTTGGCTATTGTGGACATTATACTATAAACATTGGGGTGCATGTGCCCCTTTGAATCACTATGTTTGTATCCTTTGGATAAATAGTAGTGTAATTGCTACATTGTTGGATAATCATATTTCTAACCTTCCGAGGAAACTCCATACTGTTTTCCAGAGTGGCTGCACCAGTTTGCATTGCTACTAACAGTGTAAGAAGGTTCCCCTTTCTCCACACCCTTGTCAACATTTGTTTCCTGAGTTAGTCATTTTAGCCCTTCTGACCACTGTGAGGTGGTATCTCATTGTGGTTTTGATTTATATTTCGCTGATGCTGAGTGATGTTGAGCATTTTTTCTTTCTTTCTTTTTTTTTTTTTTAAAGATTTCATTTATTTGACAGAGAGAAACACAGCGAGAGAGGGAACACAAGTAGAGGGAATGGTGGCAGGAGAAGCAGGCTTCCCGCCGAGCGAGGAGCCCGATGTGGGGCTTGATCCCAGGACTCTGGGATCATGACCTGAGCCAAAGCCAGACGCCTAACGACTGAGCCACCCAGGAGCCCTGTGTTGAGCATTTTTTCATGTGTCTGTTGGCCATTGGAGAAATTTCTGTTCATGTCTTCTGCCCATTTCTTGACTGGATTTTTTTGTTTCTTGGTTGTTAAGTTCGATAAGTTCTTTACAGATTTTGGATACTAGCCCTTTATCTGATTAGACATTTGTGAATATTTTCTCCCATTCTGTGGGTTGCCCTTTCGTTTTTATTGATTGTTTCCTTTACTGTACAAAAGCTTTTTATCTTGATGAAGTCCCAATGGTTCATTTTTGCTTTTGTTTCCTTGCCTCTGGAGACATGCCTAGCAAGAAGTTGCTATGGCCAAGGTCAAAGATGTTGCTGCCTGTGTTCTCTTCTAGGATTTTGATGGATTAGCTCCCATTTTCTGATTATGTGGTATGTCATTTAATTTGGTGTTCCTAGAACCAGAGAATGTGCTGTACTGGGAAAATTATTTGTCCAGAAAAGTTTAAAACTTTCAGGACTAAAACACCAACTTTCCTGTAATTTTTTATTAAATGATTCATACATGGTCCTTTCTTCCTAAACAGAATATTTAAAAGGCAATTTTTGTCCTTTTCCATTATTATCACCATTGACTATTCATTGAGTATACCCCTTTAGACCCCACACAGAAGCACCAAGAACAGATGGTGCAGGACACCAGACTAAATTAGTACTGACCACAAGCAGATATTTATTAGTTCAATTGCAAAAACCTTTACTGTGACAGTTACTAGAGATATGGAGATGATGATGACATGATTACTGCCCCCTAGACATTCTCACAGAAAAATACGTAAGCAAACAAATTATAATAAGGAATGGTAGATACAAAAATAGAAATATGTACCACAGGCACAGACTATATGGAGAAAGCGGCTACTGACTGTCCATTGAAGGTATTCAGGGAAGGCTCTAGATGTGGGCTGAAATGTAAGCTGGGTCTTGTAGTTTGAAGGGGAGGAAAAGAAAAAAAAGGCATTTCAGAGGAAAAAAGAAGCAGGTGCAAAGGCAAGTATGGCAGCTAGCCTCTAAAGACAGCTCCCAACAATTCATCCTTTCCTGTATGCTTATACAGGTCTCCCCTGCTATCTGAAAATAGAGCGTTCCCATGAAAACTTTTGTAAACTGAAATGGCATGAGGCAAAGAAGCAATTACTATTAATTTATAAGAAAAAAATTTTCGAGCATTCCCAGACTGAAAAAATAACCACTCGTAGGCTCTTCTGACACTTTGGGACACATCTTGCTAACAGATGCACAAAATAAATCACTATAAAGCAGAGATGCTCAGAGACTGAGTTCAAAGTGATGGCAACTTGATGTTGAGAAGCTAAGTGTAGTTCCCTGGGAGGGAGTTAGCGATGCTACTCTCTGCTCAGCGTGCACATGGCCTCTATGAGGGCTCTCTGCCCAACAAGCCTGAATGCTATTTTCCCTTTTCACCTTTTTTTTTTTGTAAAAGCAAAAAGCCCCTTCAGATTTCATTATGGAAAACAGGTACTAATGTAGGTCTTTTTAAAATTTTATTTATTCATTTATTTGTGAAAGAGTGAGAATGAGAGCAATCACAGAGAGGGGAAAGTGGACTCGCCACTGAGCAGGGAGCCCAGAGTGCGGCCAATCCCAGGACCCTGAGATCATGACCTAAGCTGAAGGCAGAAGCTTAACTGACTGAGCCACCCAGGTGTCCCAATGTAGGTCTCTCTTTAAAGTGAGTGGTGTCTCCAAGACTGCTAGAACTCATACAGGAATTCAGTCAAGTGTCAGGATATAAAATTAATGCACAGAAATCAGTTACATTTCTATACACCAACAGCAAAACAGGAGAAAGAGAAATTAAGGAGTCGATCCCATTTACCATTGCACCCAAAACCATAAGACACCTAGGAATAAACCTAACCAAAGAGGCAAAGAATCTGTACTCAGAAAACTACAAAGTGCTCATGAAAGAAACTGAGGAAAACACAAAGAAATGGAAAAACGTTCCATGCTCATGGATTGGAAGAACAAATATTGTGAAAATGTCCATGCTACCTAAAGCAAGCTACACATTTAAGGCAATCCCTATCAAAATACCATCAATGTATTTCAAAGAATTGGAACAAATAATCCTAAAATTTATATGGAACCAGAAAAGACTACGAATAGCCAGAGGAATGTTGAAAAAGAAAACCAAAGTTGGCGGCATCACAATTCCAGACTTCAAGCTCTATTACAAAGCTATAATAATTAAGACAGTGTGGTACTGGCACAAAAACAGACACATAGATCAATAGAACAGAATAGAGAACCCAGAAATGGACCCCCAACTCTATGGTCAACTAATCTTCGACAAGGCAGGAAAGAATATCCAGTGGAAAAAAGACAGTCTCTTCAACAAATGGTGTTGGGACAACTGGACAGCCACATGCAGAAGAATGAAACTCGACCATTTCCTTACACTGAACACAAAAACAGACTCAAATGGATCAAAAACCTCAGTGTAAGACAGGACTCCATCAAAATCCTTGATGAGAACACAGGCAGCTTCGACCTCAGCTACAGAAATTTCTTCCTAGAAACATCTCCAAAGGCAAGGGAAGCAAGGGCAAAAATGAACTATTGGGACTTCCATCAGGATCAAAAGCTTTTGCACAGCAAAGGAAACAGTCAACAAAACCAAAAGACAACTGACAGAGTGGGAGAAGGTATTCGCAAATGACAGTTAAAGGGCTAGTATCCAAAATCTATAAAGAACTTCTCAAACTCAACACCCAAAGAACAAATAATCCAATCAAGAAATGGGCAGAAGAAATGAACACACATATCTGCAAAGAGGACATCCAAATGGCCAATAGACACATGAAAAAGTGCTCAACATCATTCAGCATCAGAGAAATACAAATCAAAACCACAGTGAGATACCACCTCACACCAGTCAGAATGGCTAAAATTAGCAAGTCAGGAAACGACAGATGTTGATGAGGAT